>CAMZMU010000107.1:80026106-80669215 GCA_947311845.1 Poa pratensis | reverse complement strand
TGTGCTGTACTGAGCACCGACTTGAATATTATTCATGTGATACTCCCATGACGAAGAGTTCCGTTTGCACTACTGTCATGTTCGACTTGTCCTCATTCCAAGAGTCAGGAATAGCACATCGTCAACATCCTCTTCATCATCTTCATCCATGAGCATCATTTTCATTTATCAAATCAAGATCTTCTGCAAGGCCATCCTCATCTTCCTCCAACATCGTTGCTGCACTGTTCCTGCGTACTCATCCCCATCTGCCTCCCCTACACGCGCAGGTCCTGCCGACTGACTACTAAGTGCCGGCTCATAATTTTCAGGAATATCCATGGAGCCAAACAAATCAACATTCTCTGAGCCAGTACACTGACTACTCTCTCCATGCCAGGACCCCCGCCACCGTGTTCCAAATTGTTCTCTTTCAGATAAAATACCAGCAGGATTTCAGGTTGTGTACCTCGGCGTTTGCATGATGCTAGCCAAGATGTCCACTGACTTGTCCGATCAAGCGGCAACAACTCCCGAAAAATATTTGTACGGGATTTGCTCCATACAGACTGAATCTTAACAGCCCAGATATTAGGATCAAACCGGAAATTTATCGTGAAATACTGCTGAATGGCAGCTATTCTCAAATTTACTGGGTCTGTAAGCTGAATCAACATATTCCCAAATTCACTCAAATCAACACCTGACTCGTTTACATCGACATTACCGGCGCCATAGTGCACAACAACATCAACCACTTCCATGACCTAAACAAATTTATTGCATCATCAGATGTCGTTCACTCAAAAATATGAGCAAAATTTATTTAACCGATCGTAAAATTTATTCTAACCGATCGCAATATTTATTCTAACCGATCGTAAAATTTATTCTAACCGATCGCAATATTTATTCTAACCAATCGCAATATTTATTCTAACCGATCGTAAAATATATTCTAACCGATCGCAATATTCATTCTAACCGATCGTAAAATTTATTCTAACCGATCGCAATATTTATTCTAACCGATCGCAAAATTTATTCTAACCGATCGCAAAATTTATTGCATCATCAGTTGCCGACCACTGCCATAATATTTATTCTAACCGATCGCAAAATTTCTACACTGCATCGTGCAACAAAATAATAGTACTATAATATTTCTACAACGCATCCACCAAATAATTATTCCGACAGTACTACTAACGAATCCATTGACTAAAAGTGTCTACACTACTACTAACGCAACCACCAACAAAATACTTAATATGCATCGGTCCACTAACAGAGTATTATTACACTAAACAATATTTGTCTAGTGACTAATAAGGGTTTACCTTGAAGCGTGTCGATCCGGTCGGCGCCGCTCTCCGGCTTCAATCTACCGCCACCACTGCTCCACCACAACACCACCTTCTCAATCCTCCATTGCTCCCAATCCTCCACCTCCACACCTCAAAACGACTCCACAAAAAGCTATCCCATCCACAGATCCTGGATGCCCCGTCCCTCCTCTCTCTTTTTTTACCGATCAAATCTGTGGCAGCACAAATTTTTGGACTGGATTTGGTGGAGGGAGGAAGAGCAGGAAGAGGAGAGGAGCTCGGACGAAGAGGAACCAGGGAAGGAAGAAGAGAAGAAAGGGAGGAAGGGGAGGCGCGTCACGGGAGCAGCCAGGTTTCGGCCTCTTCTAGACCGAAAGCTGCTTTCGGCTCGCTACCGACCGAAACTCTCGCGGGCCCGGCCTGTCGCGCGTGCAGCGCCTGCAGGGCATGCAGCCGACAGGCGAGTTTCGGCTCGGCCTCGACCGAAAGTCGAGTTTCGGCTCGCTCGGGACCGACGGCACGCTATTTTTCAAATTTCGTCTCCGCGCATGCTATTGTCCGAAATTCATATTTAAAAAGATATTATTTAAAAAAAAACTCGGTACTCGAGTACCTTATATGTATGCATGCATCTGTAGACGTTGGTGCGGACATCTTCATCGCTATATCGACTACTACAAGTGGATGGAAGACCGGAAATTCAACTGAGACAAATTTAAAAGATAGAGAGGTAGCGACGGGGAATCGTTGATTTTTGGTTGACTGTTGCTCTTCTGAAATTGTGCTACCAAGTCCGGGACAAAGCAATCCGGGAACACTAGGCAGTATGCAATTGCGAGGCCATTTGCACCGTACCTCCGATCGACATGCATATACCAAGCTGCAACTTCCATTACACGATGTGCGCATGCAATTCTCGTTTCGTTCTTGCTTTATCTTTGGCGGAGCAGTAGTCAAACCGTGTTTGTTGGTTTAGACGTCGCCCATCCCAAGCCATGCATCGCTAGCTAGCCGCACCGGCGAACACACGTACGTCGAAGTTTTTGAAGCGACGATCAGAAGTCTCTCTCGAGGGCCAGGAAAAAGAAAGCAAGCAAGCTAGCATGCATGACTCGGAGCGCGCGTCATGTCACTCCTACTCCTCCCCTTCTCATCCGGCCACACCTGCCTTTCTTTCTATCCATCTTTCACAAAATGTCACGGCCAAAAGCGATGAAGCCAACCACTCCCTCTCGCGCCCTGATCACTCATCTGAGCAACAGTATGTCTGCTTGATTAAACAGTAAGCTTCACTGCAAATAGATACAAATGTATGGTCAAAGAAAGCTGCATCGCCTGTTGACAAACGCTGCAAACATTTTGTCAACACTGGCCCTGCATTTCGGCTCACCACCAGAGATCGACGCTGCAGCATAGTCATTAGCACACGTACGGCTCTAGAGAGAAAGACTTTGCTATATTTTAGATATGTGTTTATTGATATCGAGAAGATACAACATATACCCAGCCTCTGCAACAACGCAATAACCGAATCCATTACGGATGCACACAGCCAAAAGACAATAAGAAGAAGAAATAAAAAGAAAAGTCCCGCTAAAGAGTTACAGTCCTTGCAACAGCCGCACAACCACCACCAAAACAACACCTGATGTCCAATTCTTCAAAAGCAACGCCTTCAGGAAGAACAGTGCCAGGCACAACCAATTAAGGCCAGACCTTGGGTTTTCACCCTGAAGATAGTCCTCGCTCTCAAAACAATGTCTTCAGCAAGACCACTGTCAGGCACAACCAATTAAGGTCAGACCTTGGATTTTCACCCTGAAAGGTAGGACTTTGGACTTCACGTATGTTGTCGCCCCCACTTACATGCCGCTGCTCCAAGTCATGAAACACCAAGCCAATTCCTCATCGCCAGAAAGATTCGAACCACCATTGCTAGCCTCAGATCTCGACATACATGACATTCTCCGCCAGCACCATATGGAACGAGACATGTCCCATGATATTAACAGCCAGCAGAGCTTCGAAGCGCTCCCTCTGAAACCAAACGGCCAGAGTAAAACATGGGTGCGCACGACCGAATCCCACCCGATCCAGCAATCTCCAGACATGAATCGCCCAGTGGAGTTCGCCGGCGGAGCCTTCCGGAACTCGTCAATCCGGCCAGATCGAGAAGGATAGGCGACAGGCAGATTTTCAACTTGTAGCGAGAGGAACCCAGGACTGCCGCCATTATTCTTGCTCCAAGCCTGCAGCCCCCACGCCGCCGGCCGGCTCCCGGCGATCGGCACGAGTGGGCCAACACGGGCGTCGGTTGACTCCAGATCGAGCGGCAGTAGAAGGCAGCAGACGCACCCGGCCGGGCCGAAGCTCCGCCGCCTCCAAGCCACTCCCATCTGATCCCGCGCCGCTGCCTCCCTGCCGTGTGCCGGCGAGCACCGCCGCCTTACGCCGGCGAGCGTCGCCGCCCGCCACCTGATCTCCCACCCGCGCCGCCATGAGATCGGTCCCCCCGCGAAGGGGATCCACCGGGCCGCGCCTCCCCGGCCCGCCGCCATGCGTCGGCCAGGCCTGGCCGCCACCGCCGGCGGCGGCGGCAGCGGCCGGAGGGAGAGGATCGGTAGGAGCTTTCTAGGTTTTCTTGGTCGCCTCCGGAGCCACCCTCGCGCGAGCGGCCCGGGAGAAAAAGACTTTGCTGTAGCGGTATATCATCCTTTAGCTTTACTAAAGAAGAAGAAGAAGAAAAGGATCAGCGGCTTTGCAAAATAAGCAAGCATCAACAACTCAGCTGAGCTCCAAAGGTAAGAAACGAAAGAAGTCTCCAAGAATAGTTGTTACACACGCCAAACCTACTCCTCCTCCTCGATGAGTGCCATGCGTCTCTTTCTCTCCAAAGTATGCTAGCTACACCGCTAGTGACCACTTATCCACACTACTCCGTGCAGGTTAATCTAAGATTAACCAACCAAACCAACCATGTGTCATATACAGTACGTATCTATGCATGATCTATTTCTATATCTCTATCCCGCGACCAATAATATACTTGTCGTTGCGTCACGGCTTCTGCAGCTGGCTGTCGAGGCCGACGGCGTTGTGCTTCTTCGACGGGCCGGAAGGCGGGATGGGGCCCCTGGGCAAGAACCCCAGGAAATGGTTGCTCGCCCTCCTCCTCCCTCTAGCGGCCTCGCCCTGAAGGGCTGCATGCCCCTCGAAGCATCGCAGAGCGGCGCCGGCGCGAGGAGGAGGAGGAGGAGCGCGAGCAGGACGAGCCACCGGAGCTGCCGCGGCAGAAGAGTCGTCGTCCTGCCGCTTCTCGCTCGCCAGGAGAAACGCCCCATGTGCCGAGCGATGGAGGGAGGAGCTGGTGGCGCCAGGTGTGTGGAGGGTTTGTGGTTTGTGTGATGAACTGATGAAGGTTTTTGGGAGTGGAAATGGCGCGGGGAGGTCTGGTGGAGGGAACCGACGGTGGGATGTTTGCGCTTTGGCCTTGGAGAGAATGCGCGTGTGGGCACTGGCCGGTGGAGTCATCAAATTTATATACGAGCTCTAGCTCCCTATCGTGGACTTGTTCACAGCAAAGGAAAAATGTAACCCCACACTTGCATGTTGTCATTTTCTGGGGGCTAGGTGTGTCTGCAATAAATCCCCGGCTGCTCTGTTTCCAAATTGAGTACTCCCTCCGTCTAGTATTATTAGTCACTTCTCCAATTGCTCGGCGACCAAGGCAGCACGCTATTGGGTGAGGTATAGGAAATAAATTCGCTTTCGGTGCCTAATTTTGTGCTAAATTGATGCATGTATTAAATGTGAATCCAAACGATTGGATGGGCAATTAATTTTCTGTGGGGCTGCCATCCTTTCCCAATGCAAAACGGCATATTAATTGCTAAATACGCCCTATGAAAGGAGAAAACCTGTTTTTGGAGAAGTGACTAATAATCCTAAATGGAGGGAGTACTCCGTATAGTAAATTTCTTCCAAAAAAATACTATATATGGCGCCCTGAAGGCTGAATCATAGACAAGCAACGAGAACAAACTTCAGTGTCGGAAATGTCTTTTGGCCCGTCCCGCCTTCAGTGTAAGTTCCAAAAGGGTGTTATAGAAATATAAATGAACACTAGTCCTGAAGTCCTGATTTTAGGTCTGCACAAACATGAGAATAATTAATTATGTGCGTGCGCACCTATATATATAGGCTACAAACAAATCGTTCGAGTTGGTGCAGAGAGGTAGAAATAAATGTGCTCATCAACCCGCTAGCCATGGCCTAGGATACACTTCTCAGAGTTGAATCGGTGGTGACATGGACCGATGGACGCTGGGTCGGAGTGGAGAACATTAACAAAAGCTGGAGATGGCACTCCCTCTGTGTCCCGAGAAGAGGAAATGGAAGCGAGAGATAGGCAAAAGGAAAGGGACATGGCAGGGAGCAGCGAAGGTACATGGCCATGAGCAAGGAAAGGTGGCCTCTGTCTCGTCTGCTCTCAAGTCCTCTGAGTTGGTGACTTCGAATTCAATGGCCGACTTAACTTGAGAAGCATTCGCATCTTGAATTCTTGATGTGGAGACTGAAAGAGACCTCAGATGCAAGCTAAGAGCATCTCCAAGCATGGTAGCTATATTCTCCCTATACGTCCGGCGGACAGCCCGGATGCGTTTTGGGCTTTTTTAGTCCACCCAACGGCGGCCCCCAAACTCTCCCCAAACGTCCGGGCTGTCCGGCTCCCCCCAAAGCCAGCCCATAGTAGGGTGGGTTTGGGGGCGCCCGGACGCGTCCGCCACGTCGGATCTGGCAAGGCGGGCCTACCCCAAATTTCCATCTAAAACTCCGGCGCGCCGGCCACTTCCACTTTCCCCTTCTCCGCCTCCATTTCCCGCCGGCCAATTTCATTCCTCCCGCCCCATCCACCTGCAAATCCGATGAGGCGACGGAAGGAATCGATTTGACCGAGAACGGCGCCTCCTCCCAGTCCGTCGAGCAAGCGGGGGCCTCGGCGCTGAAGCCGGAGACCATCGCGCGGCGGATGCGGCGCCGCAGGCAGCGCCTCCGCGAGCTCGCGGCGGAGAAAGCGCGCTGGAGGCTATGTCGGAGACGGAGGCGAAACGGATAGCGAACGCGGAAACGCAGGGCGACGAGCCGGAGTTGTCCACGCCCGTGCCCGTCGTCCGGCGTCCTACGCAGGTTCCGCATTTCCCCCGCCGGCAAGGAGGTCGACATCCTCCACGACGAACCCGGCGGAGGATGCGGGCAACATCTTCCACCCGGATGAGTACCCGTCGCAGGTTCCGCCGATGCAGGAGAACGAGATGATGGCGAGTCTTCGCCGCTCCAGCGGACGCGGGATGCTTCCGGCGTCACCGCTACCGACGTCGCCCACAACCTGTTCAACGAAAGTCAAATCGACTATACGGTATGCATCTCTACCCAAACTTCATAGTTCCGACTCAATCTAGGCCTTTAGTGTAATCCTTAGCATGTTTAGGATGATAAGAATGATTATATGCTGGAATTGATCCGGGATGGGGAGGATCCGGCATCACAGGGTCCGTCGGCGATGGTGGGCGAGTCAGAACCGGGGGAATGCGGACAAGCCGAAGGCCCGGAAGGCATACACGCCAAGAGGCTCGTCCTACTCCACTTTTGAAGATGTTTTGCTTTGCCGGGCTTTTAGCCACAAGCATGGATCCTAATGTGGAACCGAGCAAAAGAGCACAAGGTTGTGGGAGAAGATACATGCCCATTTCCATCACCAAAAGGAATACATGACACCCCACCCCATTGTGTCCGATCGCAATGCCGGCTCTCTTCAACATAGGTGGGCGGCAATTCAAGAAAGCGTCAACAAGTATTGCGGTTTCTACGCACAAGTGGTGAACCGGAATTCTAGTGGCGTCAACGTGACTTCCTATGTAAGCTATTCCTTATGATTTGTTCATTTGCATCTCTTCATTTTGCATCAAACTTCATGGTGGTCATTAAAATTGTTGGCTACTTTTGTGTTTGATAGACAAGTTTGGCCGCCACTTTGTACCATCAAGTGGAGAAGAAACACTTCACCCTCTCACATTGTTGGCTAGAGTTGAATGGAAAGCCCAAGTGGATGCTCCAATATGATGATCACAAGAATCCGGCCAAGAAATGGAAGACCAACGATGGATCAACCTCTTCCATCCCAATTGGAATTGATGAGGAAGATGGGCCATCCGAAGGTGGAGGTGGCCGGAAGAGGATGATGATGGGGAAGAAGTGGGAGAAGGACCGGGTGGCACGAGACGGCGCCGCCGCGAAGATGTCCACCACATGGAAGGACATATTCGAGAAGAAAGATGATGCCATGCAAAAGTTGGAGAAAGAAAGGGAGGAAAAGAAGGCCGAGAGGTATGACGCCTTCTTGGCTTTGCAAAAGGAGAGAATGGAGTTTGACCGCATCCGGCTCAAGGAGAGGTTGGACATTGAGAGGGAGAAGTTGACCGTGGCGAAGGAGGAGGCTTGGTTGAAACTCCAATTGGAGCAAAAGAAGATAGCCAATGCCTATGAGATGGAGCAAAAGAGGATGGCGGATGCCTATGCCATGGAGCATGAGAAGAACATGATCGCAAGAAGTATGGAGGAACAAAAAATCATGTTCCAAGACGTTTCACTCTTGGATGAGGCAAGCGCCAAGTGGATCCTCATGATGAAGAAGAAGATTTCCGACCGTGACATCGGCGTTGATGGCTCCGGTGGATCCGCCCCTTCATCCGCCCCTTGATCCGCCCCATAATCCGACTTTTGTATCGGACAACTTGTTAAACTTTCATTCAAATTTGAACTCTATGTCTTGTAATATGATCCGGTATGTATCGGATCGGATCGACGTTGCATGGCTTGCATGGATTTGGGTGTCAATTTTTGTGCATTGTGGTTGTAGGAGCCCAACTATGGGGGTCGTCCGGTCGGTGTCCGCGGACGCGTCCGGGCGCAGTTTGGGGGGCGGATTTGGGGGCTCCGCTTGGAGATGCTCTAAGGAAGAGCTTCCATGGTCGTCACTTGCTCAGTGGTTAACACTGCTCACGTAATACTATTGCATGCGTACATATTAAAGGAATGGGAGACGAATGTACCGCGTAAATACTCGACGTGTTCCTTCGAATTTATATGCGTACAGTAGTAGAAGAAGAAGAAGCATTTGTGCATTGAGTGCAGTATGTTTCAACTGACGGTCAACAACAGCGTACCGCAGGAGAGCAGTCGATCTTGCGTGGAGGAATTAAATCGACACTACAGTGTAAGTGTTCACCATGCATGCGCATCTACGATCAGAAGGCTGCGATACATTTTGTTGGTGAAGAGCAGCTAGCGCTGCGATCTTCTACTGCTGCGATGAACAACGCAGCGACCTTCAGTATCGGTTCTGCAAGAAAATAGTTCCATATGAATGACACACGCAATACAGCCTCCGGTGACCTTCGATGACACACGCATACGTATTTGGTGACCGTAAGTCGCGTATACCTATGTACGGTGACAACGGCGAGTAATGGCCTCAAGTTCGGTGACAACCGATGCATTTTACTCGTATAATTATCCAGTGATTTGCTTCAGTGACAAGGCTGAGACAAACAGCCTAGCTAAAGGAACAACAGTGGATACCTAAAACAAGCGAAAGAAGCGACAAGACATCCAGTTATAAAGGCGCCTAAAACAAGCATATACTCTAGGCTGTTTGTAACATAAACAAGCAAATCCAGGACGCAAAACGAAAGGTTGCTCCCTGAATGGGGAGAGACGCAGTGGCTTGTGCCTGCAATCCAGGCTTACGGTCTCCTAAGCACCCCATGAATCCAACGAAGAATATGACCCACTCTGCTTAATGTCCTACCTGGGTGGGCTTTTTGGCATTTGCCTGTGTCGCGTAACCAATACTCGATACACATTCCTCAAATCTTGTCTAGATGTCACCTAGACGCATTGTCAGGACGCAACATCAACTGAATTCCATCCGCGCCATCCGTAAACGAATGTCAGCATCGAATTTCCAGTACTCATTAGAGAGGCCTGGGGATCGAATGCCATTATTTGAGCTCCTGAATCCAGGATGAACCAACAGAGCACGACGGCGGCTGAGAGATTCAGGGATGGTTTGGTTTGTAGACCACCACGCAGCGTCATAGACGCCACTGTGGCTGCGTCGTGCCCCCTCTCGTTTCATGACGTCCAAACACCGCGAGCTTGAATAATGGCGGCGACGCACGGCTGCCGGTGCTACAGTGCCGTGCGTCGATCCGATCGGCACGGACGCCGAGGCGATTTGTTCGTAGAAAGATATAGGTTGTTCTCTTTGTACGGAGTTTCATTGATGACCTCGACAGAATGAGAGCCAAGTAGACAGCATTAGTACAGTGCTACGTGCAGAACAGTGCACCAGACAGACTACCAGCGCCTCACGCTCTCTTGTCTGCTCTTCCTCCCTTTTTTGTACGGCAACGAGCTGATCATTTATAAACGATGAGCCTGAAGATGAAAATGCGAATAAAACTTAAGATCATCTGGCGCCTCCGCAAAAGTGTGTGGCACCCCAAACAGACGTCGCTTTGGGGGTGTTGGACATTTGTCCAGACCGATGGGGGTGGCTCTTTCCCCCAGCGGCACCTCCAATTTTTTTTTTTTTTTTTGAGAAATCTCTCCAATCTTTTCAAAATTTCGAATTTTATTAAAATTTGTTGATATTTTACACATAATTTGACCGGGGTTTAAATAAAAAACTACCTTAAATCCTTCTCGCCGCCGTAAGAGAAGAGGTAGACGATAGTTTGGCCGGGGCAACCCAGTGAGTCGTTGGGATGACGTTGTGACAGATGCGGTATGGTCGTAAAAGCGAGCAAGGCTTGCATGAGGCGAGGGCGGGCGTGTGGGCCGACATAGTCCCGGTATGGCATGGGGACGCGGGAATCCATCGGCACCTCGTCCTCTAGACCAGGCTTCGTCTTGCGAAGACGAACCCGCCCCACGGTGGCGATTGTGCCTTCGGCTTCTGTGTTCTCAGGGTGCCCCGTATGTGGAGCGGCGGCGGGCTCCACAAAAATGGTCAAAAAGGTTGACTGGAGGGAGGGAACATGCGACTACAATATTTAACTCTTTCTTATGCAGTTAGGGATGACCATGGATATATATTTTCTAGAGAATACAACTATGTGAGCAATTTACATGAAGATAAGGACGCAATATAGTATACAAGATAACAAACACAAAGCTAGATACGAGTAAATAAAGGGGTTAATAATAACTGCAGAATGGACACAACGATTTTTCTGAAAGTTCAGTTTAGAAAGGGAAGATAGTTTTCGTTCTAGAGGTAACTCACATTGGCTCACCTTGTTCTACAATTGTCTTCACTAATGCGGAGTGACACGATCCAATATCCAGTACCCTTGAAGGCGTCAATTCAACAGTCTGGTACAACTGGGTTTTCATTCAATAGCTGAATTGAGAGTGATCGCTCTATCATATGAAGGCTATGGTGAATATTTTTTAATTGTCTACATTATTTTAGTTCCACCATAACTTCCCAATCATATTCCCTCTTGATAACACGATTGTCCTAGGAATCAAATGTAAACAAAAAACACTAGTCACCTCTTTTCCCTTTTTACCTTAAGGAGTCTCCAACCATCTTGTGCTTTCTTCGAATAGGCGTATTATACATAAGCACATTTAATCTGTTAATCATGTTTTGATTCACACCAAAACCAGTTAGGTGGTAAATTCCCTTTCAATCTCCCCATTTTTTCTTGAATACAATATATGTATATATGATCAAAGAAAAGTATTCTAAACATATATCGGAAAGTTCCGAACAGCTGCTTCTGGATGTAGGATCACGATCGGGCGACCGACCTCCCACGCGGGATCAGACGCCGCCTAGCGCTCCCTTATAAAAACCACATTAGTCGAACTCTCATTAGTTGTCAACCTAATCTCGTTAAGTGCACTATTGTCGGGTACAAGTAATGCAATTTGCAAGCTAGACCGTTGAACCACCCGTCAGCGTGCCTTCTTAAGAGCAGAAAATAATTAAAGGGTTAAACAATGAAAATTTGACCTAGTTTTTAGAAGAAACATCATAATTTTTTTATTTCAAACGATAACGGAGGGAGTAAAACCAAAACAAACTCCACAACACAGTAGTCAAGCTCACCGCTAAATTGGGCCGGCGTGCTCTTTGATAACCGCTGGATCAAAAGCCTTTTGGGAGGACCAGACCACAATAGACACTCTAGTGGTAGCCGCGGCTAATGTTGCGGTTAACACCACAAAACAAAACAATGGATTGCAAATTTGGCTTGCTGCAAAGTCCGAGTTGGCAAGGGAATTTAAGGAGAAATAACATACTACCTCTGTCTTAAATTATAAAATGTTTTGGTAGGTTATTTTAATTTGCCAAATATGTCTTATAAATTGTAACGTAGGTAGTAGTTTTTTACGAGGTCCAAAGTTCCAAACCCATGTTAGAATTCCTGTGAAAATTTCGATGTTTCTCCGGAATTCCGACAAGCCGCGCGAGTCTTAAATTAGCCAAAATCTGAATCAGTATTACTGACAGACAAAGGTTGGGCTCTTTTGTTCGTAAGGCCTAATTGAGGCCCATTCAAAAGCCTGTCAAGATTCAAGAGACATCCCAGTTGGGCTATTCCTTGGAAACCAATCTTCAGAATTACTCTAAAAAAAAAAAACCAATCTTCAGAATGCTGAATGCTCGATCAAATTACTCCACACACATCCACCTGACTCCCGCTTATCGTCTTGAAGCACCACAACCTCAATCTGCAACAAAATCAGTAAATTAATTCTCACTTTTTTGCGAGGAACACGGTATATATTCTCTAATTACGACCAATCCATGCGCAAAGATTTGTGCCTCGAGGGCACAGCCAATCTATTAGCGATAGTTAGAGAGTTCAGGCAGGCCAATCTATACTTTCAGTTTCAGTCTAGATGGACCTCCTGAGAAGAATGTGTCTTCTGATCAATAGCTATTGAATGACTCCACTCCGTCACCAAGATACGCATTGCAATAGCCATGGAGAAGCTACCCCCGTACCATGAACACGAAAAGCAAACCCATCGATAAAAGCTACTCTCAGATAGGATGTCTCAAGCATTGCAAGTCAAATTCAAACAATTGAGAAAACAAAGACCATACAAACAATTCATCATTTATGAGAGTAGCCTTTGGGCAAAGTTATTCTCTACTTATGTCGTGTTTATTTCCTCACTGAAACTATTGTATTTCGGAAAATTTCATCAATGTTGCCAAAATCTTTCATATTATTTTTTCTTGTTTAAAACAACAGGACATACATTTCTCTTAAATATGATAGCACTTCTATGATTGCCGTGAAAGTATGGATGGACTTCCCTCGCACACCCTGCGCCCCCACGCATCTGGGTTGACTTGGGTCAACTATGATGCTTAGTTGCACTCTTACACTATGCTGTAACGAGCTTGTTTGGCATCCGACATTTCATAAATGAAATCACATCAGTGACATGGATTGACTTGGATTTATCAAGTGAATTCAAAGCACGGGCATATATCAATCTAACGTTCACCAAAGTGGATATAAGTGTCAGAGAGCGGGGGAGAGAGAGGCAGAGGAAACATACCAGGGGCAGAGGAGAGCTCGACGGTGACGTGCCACTCATCGGAGTTGGAAAGGGACATGATCCATCACGAGTACCTGATCTTTGGGGACATGACGAGGAAGGAGCAATTTTGTTAGAAGAGTTGGACGGGACGCCGGCGGCCGGTAAGCTTGGAGCAACGACGTCGAGGTGGTGGTGTATGAGATGGATTGGGGTAGAAGACGAGGGTGTCGTATGAGACTGCCGAGCTAAATCCAGCAAAATGACGGGGTGCTGGATGTGGTTTCGGGCTAGGTAGCATTTCCGTCTCGTGGAATCCTGAAATAAATTCCCACAGTTGATTCACTAGTAACCAAATATGCAGGGTTCTAGGATCACGACTAAATTCCGCGATTTCAGCCCCAAAGGATGGGAGCCAAACGAGATCTAAGAAGACATGGCAATCCAAAACTTTTTGTCAATATTGACACAACATATCAAGTAGAAAATGATGATATGTAAAGAACAGAAAAGGAAATTATTCAGCTATGAATAATACCAAATCTAATAGACAATGTTTCTGTGCTTGTAGTACAAACTATGGTCGAATTTATCTTTTTTTTTTTTCGTTTTCGTCATGATGTTCCAACTAAACCTAAATGAGATCAATGATATACCACACGCATGGATGTTGCATGAATGTTGTCAAGATATCTAGGATTTTTCTCCCTTTTTTTCGGAGGCTTAGTGCACGTAAGTGATTCGTACTACTCTGTTTGTGGACTCAGTTTGAGTAACTTTGAGAAGCAAAATCATCGAGGCAAAGTCACCATCCTCTCCCGTTCATCTCAGATCCAACGTACCAGATTGATCCAAATTCATGGCTAAAGATTTCAAAGTGTTTAGAAAAAATTAAAAAAGACCCCAATAAAAAGTAAATATTTCTTTGTATACTCTAAAAAAGTTTTAATTCTTTTATATGATTAGTTTGTGAGTAAATAGTTTTTTATGGATTGAAACATTAAAATCTATTTAATCACAAACAAGCATAGCGAGGCGACTGTGGTGACTTCCAAGACTGAACCGCCGGCTCAGTCTCTCGCATGTACTCATAGGGGTAGGGTGTGTGTGCGTGCATTCATAGGGTGAGTGTGTGCATGTGTATGTGAGTGTCTCTTTTGTACTGTGTTTCGCAAAAAAAAACTCAAACAACCTAACCAAATGGATTGAAACTTTCTGAGAATACACAACAAAATATTTATGATTTACTGTAAATTATTCATTTTTTTGAACATTTTAAACAAATTAGCTATGAATTCAGCTCAATTTGATAGCTTGGAACTGAGATGAAGGGCTGAAAATGATGACTTTGCCTCGGTGACTTTGTCACTGAAGCTGAGTCCTCCGTTTGTAGCCAACCGCTGGCGCAATGGCACGCCGTGCACGTTCTCGGCAGTGGCGAAGCCAGAGAAAATTAGGAGCCGGGGCGGACCTTAAGCTAACTAAAAAATCGAGAATCACAACCGGATATTCGATATATAAATACAAATATAAGTACCAAATTGAATAACCATACTTTCATGATAGTTTGGAAGAACGTAGGCCATAATTAAAAATAAGAAACAATATAGCTCACTAGATAATAAAAGCCACGAAGAGAAACCGAGATATCCAAATGTCCATTTAAATAGCCAAAATAGAAACTGCAAGATTAAAAATAAAGTAAGAATTACCAATTCATGGACTTGTAAAGACGTATTCACATTAGAAAGCATGACACGTACCATTAAAACATTAATAGTTCATTGGCAAAACCCTTCTACGAGACTTGAAGGCATGAAACCGTCGAATAATAATAACATCATCAAGTGATTTGAATACCTCCCGCTTGGTGTAACATATCATCAAGTGACACCGACAATAAAAAAAGACAACTCGATGAGCTTGTAAACCAATGGAAACACCATGTGCTTCTCAGTTTCAAATATTTTCTTTTTAAGCGGAAATGTCACCATGATTTCTCAAATCCAGAACATAAGTCTCAAGTTGATCCCTCAATATTGCACAATCATCATTAGAGAAATCAGAAATCAGCACTATAAATTTCAGCAACACGAGAAATCTTCTCTACATCAAACTTGGAGAATGAATTTTTGGTACCAAGACATTCTGAATACTTGCTCTTGGGACCATAAACCTCCTCATATCTGAAATGCCGAAATTACTAAAGTTAAAATTCGGCAATTTGAAAAGATTATTAACTGGCAATGTTCATGTAGTCAGGTTAGAGGAATTTCCAAGAAAATAATACCTTAAACGAACAGAGACCAATTTCTTAGATCAATTCGCTTGGAATCCCCAATGGACAATTATAATTTCCTATGAATTATGAACCGGACCATTACCAAGAGCCCTAAAACCTGACGAGTAAATTAGTATTAAGAAAATCAATTAGATACAAGATTGAGCGAATCGATGGGAGAAGCCGAGGAGGTGCTGCCTTCCGCCGTCACCGTCGGGAGGAGTCGCGCTCGCGCCTGGCGAGTTGCCACAGCTGACGACGAGATGCGATAGAGGAGCAGTCTGTAGTTGAACCGTGGAGGTGTCGGCGGTGCGGCCGATCGATCGAGATGCGTTTGTGGTTAACTGGTTCGTGAATCGTGGGTAATGGACTAGTAGGTTAGTTGGGCTTATTGGCCTACTGCCTGCTGGGCTAATTGACTAGATGGACTGTTGCTGTCCGGTTGTGCGAACCAGGTGAGGCCGAGTAATTAATTTGCCCGGGCAAATCACGCTGTAACTAGTTGAAATAATACGTACCTCATGTACACGGTTCAAAGGTCGCGAGCAAGCGAGCCCGGGCAGCTGCCCCAGGTCGCCGGGTACTGCCTCCGCCCCTTCTCGCCATGCATGTTCATGCTCCCGCTACTCCTTTTTTTTTTTTTGAAACCTATGGTGGGGAGCTCCCGCATTGCATATTACTCCCTCCGTTCCAATTTAATTGACTTGTTATGCACCAAATATGGATGTATCTAGACTTGTTACATGTCTAGATACATCCACATGTGGTGCATAGTAAGTCAATTAAATTGGAACGGAGGGAGTAGAAGAAGAGACTCCCGCTACTCTTTGGACTGGATTAGGCCTAACAAACTCCCGGTCCTAGCTACTCACTCCGTTCTAAATTAGATGACTTCAATTTGTCTACATGCGAATGTATCTAGATGTGTAACAAGTCTAGATATATCCGTATCTTGACAAATGGAAGTCATCTATTTTGGAACGGAGGGAGTAGCTTGGACTCGTTTAGTGGCTGGCCACACGCACTTACGTCGCCGGCACGCGCCCATGCGCCGTCACGTTCCTTCACTCCACCACGCAGCACTCACAGATAAGGCGTGGGCGCGTCCATCGCTTTCCTGCCCATGCATCAACTCCACTCAATCCGATTAATTAGGTCGCGTATGTACGTCTAGGACCCGGCTAATCGGCTAGGTTTCCACTCTGAACTGTACTACAACACGGCATTGGACCACGGAAGTGCTATTACTCAATTAATTATGCATGGTGATTATTGAGGAAATGGTGTGTGTGCGGTGATCTTCTTGGTTTGGTCTTCTTTTCGTCGACGTGCACTCACATAACTTGCTTGCCTTTGCTCAATACCCCCGATATCTCCAGGATGACACCATCAAGATGGGAACAACGCCGAAGAGCGCCACCGTCACCGACCGTAATTTTGTACCAAAAAAGGAGAGGTGGCGCTCGGTTGACTGGCGGCGTTAGAAAATCGGTAGCCTGACCAAATTCGATCTTTATCTCATATAGGTTGACTAGTGGCACAGGATAATTGCCAATGTACTACGTCAAAATGCGCATGTCCTAAAAAAGACGGTAAATCCAAGAACCCCATTGCACCAGTTTAGGGAGGTGATATGTGGTTAATCTAACACTTTAATTTAGGGTTAATGGGTTTGACCATGATAGAAGACCATACTGCCAATGCAAAAGAAACATCTATTTTCAATTCCTAAATGCTTGTAAATTTGTAATCATGAAAATAGTAAACCTATATATGGTTTTAGACTCTGCTTTTTTTGCTGCATAAACATCCATATTTTTACCCCAAAATTATAGGCCCACAACTCATCCGAAAATCTCTGTATAGGAAGTTTTCAAAAAAAAAAACTATATTGTGTGTACGTCATTTTTAGTTCCATCATGGGGGTAGTATGGGTATTAATGACAACAATTCTAGAAGGCTCCCTAAACAACTTAGAGGCTCCGGAGGCGGTGTACAAAGGCAGACTTATTAAACTCAACCCCCTAACCTATTTTTGTCTGCATTTCTTGTGTTTAACTCAATTGGCAAAAGTTCAAACAACAATAAAACTCCATTTGCCACAAGTTCAAATTATCAAACACCATAGTTCAAACAGTAATTTAAATACCATGAAACAAGTTCAACTTACCAAATGGCATAGTTCCAACAAGAACTCAAACGCCATGACACAAATTCAAATTCAACAACATAGCCACCGTCTAGAAAATTTCAACTTATGGAAGCAAGATGGCCCTCTTGTACTCCTCTCGGCCTCGGCAGGACATCGTACCCATCGGGTATGACCCACTTAGAAGCATCATTTCATCTTCGACGTTGTTTTCCTTCTCCTCAATGACATTCTGGTCTTCTATCTCCCCGATGGTATTGCCCTATTTTTTCCCTCTTAGACGACATCACCCTTGTTTGGTCCTGCAAGTCTGCTGTCGTTGACATTCATTTGTTCGGCCTCGGTAGCTGCTTCTGTGTGTTAGCTTCAGTTTTGTGCCTTCTCAAATGAGTCATCAATGGCGGTATCTAGCTCCTCTGGTTCGACCTCCTCGGCTTTGCGTTTGCGTCATCGGTCTCCAAGGTAACATCTCACCACCGGACTTCGGGTCCAACATTGTTGAACATGTGGTGGGTGTCACGGTCCGCGGAAGTGGAGGAGAGCACCGTGTCACTGGAGTGGCACGGGAGGGTAGTTAAGCATTGTCTCGGTCACGATGACACATGTCTGGTGGAGCGGGTCAGGAGCTTGCCAGGGCGGATCGAGAGGCGTGCACGGTGGAGCATGATCGGGACCAAGGTCGTGGAACGAGCAGTAGTGGGTGGGCTCGATAGGCATGGGGATGACCGAGAATGGAGCGTTGGGGACCTCCATACCGGTTTACCAGCGGCAGGAAGGCCTCGGGGAGGGCCGAGAATGGAGTGCCAGAGATCTCCGTACTATTTGGTTGCTGTAACATGGGATGAGGAGGGGGTGACAAAGAGAGAGTAAATTTCCTTTGATGTTCCATAGACTTAGTCTGGAGGGTTCTCTACACTGGAGTAACTTTTGTAATGGGATGGTATAGCAAGTCTACTTAAGTGGTTTTTTAGCGGTTGGACCTTTAAGCTGGCAGTTGTTTTAGAGTTGGTCATATTAGTCTGTCATCTAGAGTTTCTGTGAGAGTTTAAGAGCTCCTATGTCCAAGCATAGTTAAAATGTTTAATTCGTCATATGTAAAGTATATACTGTCAACACATGTACTTTTGAAACGGTAGTTGCCAACATTCAGGATACATCGAAGGAAATGTGAAAGAAAAACAATGAAAGTAAGCACATATATCCAGGTCAAACTGCACACTAATGGGATCTTGTAGTCAATTGCATAAAGATATACGAGTGAACTTTACGAACTAAAGGCAGTTTTGGTGGCGATTGGTGTTGGGTTGGATGATCTTTTGGACTTTCCGGTCAAAGTGCGCATCATAGCAGATCAGTGTGACCTAGAGCCATAGCCGGGCTGTTCGCTTGGGGACAAAAAATGGTTGGACCAAAAGTGTTGGGTGGAGCTCCTCAACCAAAAGTGCACTAACACTATCTCCATTTCTTTCTCTTTTATAAATATAGATTATTCAAGTTGCTTTTTTTTATTGAGAGAAATGGTTCATTGATGCTTAACATTAGTTGGCAAGAATGCATAGGCCCCTGTTTGTGGCACCACTAAGGAGACGAGAGGCATCTTTTGCATGATGAAAAGAATCATCGTTCATTCGGTTAAACGTAATGATGATTATTTGGAAAAGAATTATGGTGTTAACGGGTATAACGAAAAAACCTATTCGCTCGTAGCACACGGGTGACAGGCCTTTGTCACAATTTTAAACCGATCTCTATCCCCTCGCCAACTATCATTTCAGTCCCCGTAATTAACTGGTGTGACAAGTCTTCAAAAATAATTGCAGGATGCAAATACAAAATTATGAATTATCATGCTCGGATCGGTTTCGCTTGCATGTGTGGAATACGGTTAAAAATAAGTGGCAATTGCATACATACCAATTAAAAAAGGAGGAATTTCATGTCCAAGTGTGACGTCTAGAAGTCGTCTACTAGCTGGTCTATGTCGGCATCGCTGAGAATATGCTATCCTATTATTATAAACCTGTGTCGCACTATGCTTTGACTAATCATTCATACTCCTGTTCAGTTGGAGATCTTACTGAGATCCCAAGAAGCACGTTGGACGACTTATCGGGACGTTGCTTGACTACGAGTTCTTGCCAAGTGGCCAACTTGCCATTCGCACTTCGTTCATCTTTTCTGTTCTCCAGTTCGACGCAGACTTGCAGAGATCAACAAATCGCCGGACTATTTGCACCCCCATTGCCACCAAATTGTCATTGATTTCGGTGTGAGACTGTGAGCTAGGATTATAAATAAGGAAAAAGTCCATTTTAAACCTTGAACTCATAGAGGTCCGGCGGTTTGAACCCTGAAGTCGAAATCCATGTCGTTTGTACCCTGAACTATGCAATCCCGGTCTAAATTGAACCTTGCTCATGTTTGTGAGAGGAAAAAATATTATAAAATTTCTACTGTGGCTGACAAAATTGACCCACATGTCATATATATATTCTTCCCCATTCCATCTTCCTCTCGGTTGAGACTTCGGACCAAGCCAAAGTTCAGCCATGGTGGCCGGCCGAGTCAAGGCGGCCATGGCTTCCAGCGCATCCCGCGACGCCCAAGTCCTCCACCACCTCCTCCACGCGCAAACCGGCAGCACCGGCACCATCCCCACTGCAGCAGCCGACCCGTCGACGGCGCCTCGGCCGACGGAGAAAACGCCGCAGCGGCGGCCTTCTGGCTCGCCCGCGCCACCGGGCTCGAGGCGGCTGGGTGGGTGGCCGTGAGCGCGCCGGCTACACGACCTGTTGTCCCGGTCCAGGCCGCGCCGAGAGTCTGGTGGACCTAAACGCCGCCACGCCTGACGCCATCGTGTTCACCAGCTCGGGATGAAAAAATTGGGGAAGAAATTGGGAAGAAGATGGATATGACATGTGGGCCCCACTATCAGTTAGAGTAGCTTGTAATCCCGGCCCGGGATGCTTTTTGCCGGTGCGCCAAACAGCTCCAGGGTTCAATTTAGACCGGGATTGCATAGTTTAGGGTCCAAACGACAGGGATTTTGAATTTAGGGTTTAAATCACCGGACCTCTAGAAAGTTTAAAATGAACCTTTTCCTATAAATAATGCACCGTAAGAATACAACAAAAGAGCCATCACCACTTCGTACACGGCGACAGACCGGCAGCGACAAGGCCGAGAGGTGGACGCGGATCGATGGAAGCAAGAAGCCGTGCGGTCGACACCACCACCGCCCTGTGTGCTGTGTGGTGTGGAGCTGATTTTCGGTTTGCTGTGAACGACCACGACATCTTTGACCAGCGAACAAAATCCCGCAGCTTAGCCCAGAATGATATTCCATCGGAACCAGAGAGCGAGGGCAAGAAAAGAAAAGGGCGAAAGCAACACCTCACCCCGCGCTATACGTCACCTCTCATTTCTTCCTTTGACTCGCCCCACTTTGTCTTTGAACGCCTCCTTTTCCCCTGCGTTCCACACGCTCCCTTTCATGCAAATACGCACCCAACAGATGCTGAAATTGCATTCGAGCGAGATTTTCAGTGGTCTAATTCGATTACATTATATATTTAATCATGCAAAGTTGTCTTTCAGTGCCCCTTTTCATGTTTTCCACACTCCCTCTAACGCAAATACTTACCCAAGAAAAGTTGATATTGCGTAGGAATGAGATAGAGCATAGGTGAAAACATTCACAAGGTTTTGAAAATATATTTTCAGCAACAAATGAACACTCTATTTACAAAAAGTTTAACAAGGTTGCATAGGAATTATTTATTGAAAACCGATACAACAAACTAAATTCAGGTTCATGCCAACAATAAAAATGAACACACAAAATAAGCATTAATCAACTGATATCCAACCACGTTCTTGCTTTGCCAAAAACATTCACGTGATACCAGCACAAACACCGCACATTTGTTGATAAAGCACACACATCTTAGCTGGCTTTAGAGAAGCACACACCTTTTTCCCCAAAAAAGTGCTGAAGAGGCGACAAAAGTTGTTCGACAATCTAGCCACCACCGTTACAAACACGGCGAGAGAGAGGTCGGGTAAAGGGGGAAATATCAGAACATAATACACATTGTATGCGAACAAACAACTAGAGAAATTAGTATGGAGATATGCAACAATGCAACTCAGAAGCCACTAATTTGTGTAACATGCTATAACATCTTGTTTTTATGTGATTATTCATCCTTACGGTAACATGAAATCTCAGCACCAATTAATCATCCACACTTAGTAATTTTTGCGTGTGGCCAAAATAATGGAGGAGACGAATCTTCAAACTCAGTTAGAAGTAAACGACTTCTCTGTTTCTGCAAAATTGCTAATAAACAAGGAACAACGTGTGACAAGTTTTTATGCAACAAAGGATACACATAGATTGTTCAATTTTGGAGCACTCACATGTTTAAACAACAAATGGTACATACCTATCATTTTCAATACAAAATCAAATAACCCAATATGGCATGCTCGTTGTTGCCCAATGATTGAATGCTATGGTTTGTAAAAATATAATCGGTGGTTCAAATCATAGTTGTAATCGGTGCTTTTATCTTCGCTCCTCCAAAGTTTTGTCGGTAGAAACTGTTCATTCAACTTTAAAATGTGTCTACTAGCTATGGTCTGATCCCACCTCGAACATTCTGCTCTGTAATGAGGTTCACGGATAGCCAAACACCATGTATCTTATTTATATCGTAGATAAGTATAGTTGTGTACCAATATGAAAGGTGGGTATGTTTATTTGCTAGAAATTAAAAAATTGGGAAGGTAAGGAGCATTTTGCACGAGCACGATAAACCAGGGCCCTCGGCGTAAAGACCACCCGACCAGCGTTTCCATAACTCCATTCCATATACCACCACCCCACCTTCCCCTCAAAGCCGGACTGGGATCCAGTGACTGGCTGTAGGCCAGTCACGCCGTAACTGGATCTCAGATCCACCCTACACTCTCCATCCAACGGCTCCAATCAAGCGATTCTAAAATTTCGTCAAATTTGTCTTTTTTGCTGCGCTCAAAATACAAAGTATTTTTGATTGAAATTTTCGTACTTACAACATGATTCGCGTTGGCAACATGTACAATTTTTTGTTTTGAATTTTTTGATGATTTGAAATTTTTTTCAAATCATCAAAAAATTCAAAACAAAAAATTGTACATGTTGCCAACGCGAATCATGTTGTAAGTACGAAAATTTCAATCAAAAATACTTTGTATTTTGAGCGCAGCAAAAAAGACAAATTTAGCAAAATTTTAGAATCGCTTGATTGGAGCCGTTGGATGGAGAGTGTAGGGTGGATAGAGATCCAGTTACGGCGTGACTGGCCTACAGCCAGTCACTGAATCCCAGTCCCTCAAAGCCTCTCCCTCCTCCCCCTTTCTGCCGCATTCCCTTCTCCGCACGGATCGCCCGGAGCAGACCAGCTAGCCATGGTGAGGAAGGAGACCACCACCAGCATGAGGCTCCCTCCGCAGCACCAGGGGCTGGAGGTCAAGATCCCCACCTTCTTCCGCTGCCCAATCTCGCTCGACGTCATGCGGTCGCCGGTCAGCCTCTGCACCGGCGTCTCGTACGATCGCGCCTCCATACAGAGGTGGTTCGACTCCGGCAACACCACCTGCCCGGCCACCATGCAGCCACTCTCGTCGACGGACCTCGTCCCCAACCTCACACTCCGCAGCGTCATCGCCCACTGGTCCAATTCCGCCGCCTCCTGCTCTCCCGTCGCCGGATCCGCGACGTTTTTCGCGGGTGCTTCGCCCGCGGCGCTCGTCCGGAAGGTCGCCTCCTCCGGCGCCGACCCCTCCCCCGCGCTCCGCGAGCTGGCCGCCTATCTCTCCGACGACGACGTCGATGAGTTCGAGAAGAACGCGCTGGTGGGCGCCGGCAGCGCTGCCGAGACCGTCGCCTGTGTTCTTAGACGGAAAGGGGAGCAGATAAGCGTCGACGGTATGGAGGCGGCCGTGCGGGTTCTCGCCGCGATCGTCGCGCTGGATGGCATCGAGGACGCGAACAAGAAGCGGGTGGCCACCGGCCTCGCCGTCGACGCGGCGGCCTCGGCCGCGTCACTGGCCCGCGTCCTGCGCGGCGGGAGCGGTCTCGAGGCGAGAATTGACGCGGCCAGGCTCGTGGAGTTCTTGCTCGCCAATGCCGGCGCCGAGGCGAAGGCGGCCGTGGCCCAATCGTCCGAGCTTGTGGCCGAGCTGATACGGCTCGTCGGGCCCGTCGACGAGAAGGGCAGCCTCGACAAGAAGGCCATGGACACCGGCCTCTCCTGCCTTGCCACCATCGCAGGGTCGCGGCGGGCGGCGCGCGACGAGATGGTGCGCCTCGGCGGTGTCCTGGCCGCGGTGCGCGCGCTCCACGCCACGACGGAGCCTAGCTCCTCGGCCAAAGTCCTCCGGATCCTCGAGTCCGCCGTCGGCTGCGCCGAGGGCCGCGCCGCGCTGTGCAAGGACGCGGAGGACACCGTCCCTGCCGTGCTCGACAAGATGATGAAGTCCGGCCGCGACGGCGCCGAGGCCGCGGTAGCCGTGCTCTGGGCGGTGTGCCACAAGTACAAGGACCGCAGGGCCGCTGACGCCGCGGCGGCGTCCGAGGGCGGGCTGACGAGGCTGCTTCTTCTGCTGCAGAGCGGGTGCTCACCGGCGGCGAGGCAGATGGCGCTGGAGCTGCTCAAAATTTACAGGGTGAACGCCAAGAGCTGCCTCGCCGGCTATGATTCCAAGACCACCCACATCATGCCGTTCTGACCAAGGCCTAAACGAATGGCTTGCAAACTCTGAACAGGGATAATTCCTTTTTTTTCATGTATTTTTTACTGTAAGTTGATAGAGAAGCCGAAAAATTGATTCGTCAAGAGAACACAGAAGAAGAATCTGTAAATTGGTAGAGAGTTTTGATAGAAGCAAATGGAGATTGTTAACCATGTTGGATCGTATGCCAAATCATTGGAAATTGCA
This sequence comes from Poa pratensis, assembly GCA_947311845.1. Lineage (NCBI taxonomy): Eukaryota > Viridiplantae > Streptophyta > Magnoliopsida > Poales > Poaceae > Poa > Poa pratensis. The sequence continues at coordinate 80,644,860 of CAMZMU010000107.1, read as the reverse complement.
ATTGCGCAGAAGATATATGAATGACAGGAGTTCTTGGTTGATAATCTTCCTACACGCAACAAGCATGCACATCCACATTCATGTTCCCTGATAAATCTTCTCAGAATTTGCAGATGGACATACGAAACGGTTCCAAATTTATAAAACCTTTTATTTTAATCTGGGTCTGCCAACGATGAACTGTGATCATAATTATTCAATATAGTATACTGCATTTCCTCGTATTATCAGAACTTGTCTGAACACAGGTGCTTTCGCTCATGGCCCATCGGGGAACAAGTTCCATCATGCTAATGATTCAAGATTGTCGTCGCCTGGAATACATTACTGATTACAGGCGCCCGTAGCTTGAAAGCAACACAAGTGATCGTTATAAGAGGATAAGCGTAATGAAACATCTCCACGTTGGCACAAGACTAAATGAGTCAAGCCTTTGTTCGATTTGACCGATCCAGGATTATGTCTAGTTCACTCCACCCACATGCTAGCTAGCAGTAGAGGAGAAACGGCTCCTATGTTGGCAATTTTGACAAAATTGATCCTTTTTTTAATTCATTTCACAAAATGAACCCAATTTTCAATAATTTCATGATCTAACCCTTTTTTACGGCGCCCGGTCCTATGTTTGATTCAACAGACCGATCACCCGATCACTGATTAAACAACTCGCTTCGCGTGTTTATTATCAAATTCGGGATATAATCAGGGCAACTCCAACACGCCGACCTAAACGGATAAAAATGAATGTCCGTTCGTGTCCGCGAGCTCACGTGTCGACCCAACGCGCGTGACCTATTTGAGTTTTTTTAATTATACTCCTTCTGTAGCTAAATATAAGACGTTTTAACTACAAAAACATCTTATATTTAGTTAGTGAGGGAGTATTAGATAGCAGGTAAAAAAGCCGTTCTGGTTACATGGGCCACAAACGACCCTTTTACAATAACTAAAAAAAAAAAGGGGATGCTAGGGTCACCGCGGCGCGACCCAGAGATGGGCCGGCGAGCCAGGCGGCATGGGAGGTTGCTCCTGCTCCTCCTGTGGCGGCGGCGGCAGGTCACGGGCAGGGCCAGTCCACCAGTCCGGTACCAGGACTGATAGTAATGACCGGCGGGGAGGGGCTGCGCCTGCTGCAGCAGCTCCGAGTCAGACTCCATCCCGGTCAACCATGGCTGCTGCTGCTGCGGCGGCGGCGGCTGGGCCTCCTAGAGCATGCATTGCTTCAACCAGGCTAGTGTTCTAATGTTGGCGGCGGGGGAGCACGGTGGGGGATGCGAGTGTGGACGGCTGTTGCTATCCACACGAGGACGAGTTAAAAAGGACTAGGGGAGGGAGGGGCGGTGGGGTCGCTGCCAGGCGGGGGCCAAGGGAGGACACAAACGGAACGGAAGCGCGGACGGTTCGCCTCCTGTCCGTCTCGACGCAAAGCTGGCCCATTTTTCTCCAGGAATGGGTTGCCGCGAACACGATTCGGACAGAAAACCGACCAAAGCCTAAAATATGTCCCCTTGTTGGGGCCTGATTTTGGCCGCGCCAACCCAAACGGATAGAAATGGACCAAATGTGTCGGCAGTTTAGAGTTGCTCTCATGTCTGAGGAAGATCAACTTCTCTGGCCGCCTCTCGCTCGCCTCTCACTACTCGTCCGAGTGCCGCTACGCCAGCCTGACTGTACCGTATCAGTTGCAGCTCTCACAGAAATCCTCAAAGAGTTGGCCGATGTCGAGGTGACGACGGCGGCGCCCGACGGCTAGTGGACAGCGTGAAGAAGCCCTCGAGGCGGCTGCATTATTACCTCGATGATTGGTTTTATATTCGACGCTGTTTTTTTGGTAGATAAAAACATGTTGACATGGGCATGTTTGTTGCCCGCAACCGCAAGTCCAAAAATGTAATGGTAAAATATGCATGTCGACGTCGTGATTCTATTCATGTGTTTGGTTTCATGTTTCGTCGATTGTAACTTTTCAATTTTGAACCGATGTTTTCTCAGAATTATTTTAGATGAATTTTGTCAAATTCGTTTCACTCGGTTGAACGTTTGAAATATCCTTTGATGAGTAAGTTTATCTCGACATTTCACACAACTTTCTTGTTGTAACTTTCCGTTTATGCAGTCATATACGAGTAGATTTTGTACGGTACCTATGTACCCATATTCTTCATTCTCAGGTGTCTCTGCTCAACTGCCGTCACTCGCCCTTATGAACTCAGTCGTAGTAGTAGCAACTATTAAGTTGTGCATGGTATACATGTGTTATTCAACATGGTTCATGGTCATAGACAAGTATATCCTCGCCGGCGTTCGCTGCCGCCACAAACTTTGTCGGTGCAGCTCCTATCGCGACCTCCACCGCCGCACACCACCGGCGCATCGTTGTACTGTTCACCACTGCTTCCGAACTCGTAGACGAATTCGTTCATGTGTGATAGTGTTAGGTAAGTTCGTCGCGTAGATAAACATGAGAGTACATGAAACACACATATGCACCAAATGTCGATGCTTGCGAACTCGTTTCTTTCATACCGACCTATATGGAAAATCGTGAAAAACCAAATAAGTTGCAAAATGGCTCGGATCACGTTTCTCCTCAGTCAGCTCGCCGGATGTAAAAGACAAAATCTCATGCGAGTATGCAAAACACGCTTGTCAAAATGGCAGTGCAGCTGGGAATTGGACGCGCAAAATTTGCTACCGACTGCATAAATCTTCGTAATGCAATAACCTCAACCAACTATGATATGTCGCATGTGGGAGCACTAATCAAGGAGATCAAGAGCTTGTTGGCCCTGTCGTTTATTGACTTTCAAGTGGCATACGTGCCTAGAACTTGTAATTCATCTGGGTCGCCGCCTCAAATTAATTCATCGCCGTCGACCCACAGTTATTTTGCCCACCTCGCTTCGCCGACATCTGGGTCGCCGCTCCCACCCCCGGCTCCGACCGGCGGCGAAGCTCGCCGGACTGAGAAAACAACCCCACGCCCAACACTCCTCTGTCCTCCTCCGCCCCACCCGCCGATTCGGAGCTCGTCGCAGCACTTGGAAATCCGTCGGCGACCTCGCGCGCCCACCTTGCACCGAAGGTGTTCGACCAAAGGTAGGCGCCGACTTTTATGTAATATTCGCCGGCGCCAGCGACAGGACGTTGATTGCGTTCCTATTTCCATTCCTACAGATGGACAACGACGACGAGTTGATGGCGCAGATGATCATGGAAGAGGAGGCAACCATCGACGCCGAAGAGGATGAGCATTTGGCCATTCTTGCTTGTCTTGCCCAGTTCCAAGCCGATGAGGCCGCCTGTGCCCAACCCAAACGAGGAGGATCACATCTAGGGAGGAGGAAGACCAAGCATAGGATGAGGGCGGAGGGCCATTGCATGCTATATACCGACTACTTTGCCGACGATCCAAGGTTTGATGCAAAGGATTTTCGCCGCCGCTTTCGGATGAGGAGAGAGTTGTTCAAGACGTTGGTGCAAATAGTCCGAGAGTATGACCCTTGGTTCAAGCTGAAGAAAGACGCCGTGGGCATGATCGGTACACATCGATCCAGAAGTGTACCACCGCCATGAGAATGCTTGCGTATGGAGCTCCTGCAGATGGTCAAGGCGACTATTTGCGTATGGCAAGGATTGTACAAGGGTGGCCATCATGGGGTTTGCAGCGTGATCCTTGAAGCTGTGGCCGACCATGAGACTTGGATTTGACACGCTTTCTTTGGGATGGCAGGATCTCACAATGATATCAATGTGCTGCGGTGCTCTCCGGTGTTTGCCAAGCTTGTTGAAGGTCATGCTCCACCTGTCAACTCTGAGATCAATGGCCACCAGTACACCAAAGGCTACTACCTAGCGGATGGCATCTATCCCAAGTGGTCTACATTTGTGAAGACAATCTCGGCACCAAGTGGCAACAAAAGATCTTGGTTTGCCTCGCAACAAGAGAGCAAAAAAAAGGATGTCGAGCGTGCATTTGGTGTTCTCCAGCAGAGGTTTGCTATTGTCCGGTACCCTGCTCTCACTTGGTCGACCGAGCAGATGTCGGAGGTCATGAATGCATGTGTGATCATGCACAACATGATCATCGAGGATGAGCGTGAGAATCCAATGCATGATCCGCTTCCGTTCGACTTCCAGGGTCCTCTGGCCGATGTTGATCATGAAGTGCCAGCAGATTGGGCTGACTACATCGCCACAGAGATGGAGATCAGAGATGAAGGTGTTCATCAACAACTTCAAAAAGATCTAGTGAAACATTTGTGGATGCGCAAAGGATTAGCCGCAAATTAGTTGTATGAATAATTTTTATTTCATTGTGGAACTTCATTTGTATAACTATATTTGTGCTACTATTTCATTGTGGAATTTCATTTTTATTTCATTGTGAAACCTTATTTTTAACGTTTAAAATTGATTTGGGGCGTCTGTTTGGGGACGACGAGTGGGGAGAGGGCGCGCCCAAACACGCCGTTTTGTCCGGACGCCCCTCAAAGCGCTAGCGCCGGCTCAAATCCGGACGCGTTTTGGGGGGCGCGAGTAGAGATGCTCTTGCCCCAGTTGGGCGGCCATCACATGCGCTGCCACTGATGCACTCATGCACATACGGAGCAAATGGCACAGCTAGCACCACCACAACGCGCTATCCTCCTTTTCCTTGTCCTTTCGATCAACCCTACGAATTTGACGAGACGCGAGAGCAGGCAGACCACTGCTATAGCTTGACAAACTTTTCCCGTGCGTGTTCGTCCAGTCCTGACCGACCCTACCGATCGGGCCATCAGAGTCAACACCGTGTTAATTGTTTATTAGGGTATGTATAATTGTTTTATCTTCGCAAGCTACATTAAGATAATTGCCAGTTGGAAGAGAAATAATATAATATTTGTTTTCTCTTAGTTAAGAGATGATCTCTTATCAACAATTCCCTTACCACATATGTCACAAAATTTGATAGTAGAGAAAAGACTAAGAAATAGCACACTGTGCATCATCTTTTTTGTCATATCTTAATTATGTGGCAGGTTTAAATTAAGACCGCCTTATCAACCATTCTACATGGCCTCACTAGATTCACTTTAACGAACACACAGTCCTCCTACACTGGCGACGACTGAGCGTTATTTTGGGGTCTAATTGATTAATCCATTTTGGAGTCTAATTGATTAATCCGACAAGTAAGACTTAAAATGTTAGTGTTGTCCATGAGGACGGCTCACATAGCTATAAAGTAGGGATGTAAATGGTTAGATATGTGGCGCCATATAGTACCATTTATTCCGGTCTACAGTTCAAAACTTTTTTTGTTTCCTGAAAAAATGAAGTGTGAACGCATTTATATGGGATTAAGTGGCGCCATTAACATGTCCATTTACATCCCTACTATAAAGGGGTCCCGGGCATGGCCTCCGGGGAAATTTATAAACGGGTCGTGTTGTGCCTACCCGAAGGTCTGGAAACGATGATCGGCTTACCAGAGTAGCTAAAAGGGCTGGCCCGACACGCCATGGTTGTGGGCCTGCCCGTGTGTTATTTCGATCTTTTTCGGTAGTTTGGCCTTTCAGGTTTTCCAAAAGAAAAATACAAAAACAACAAAGATAAGAAAATATATAAAAAATATAGAAATAGAGCCAAAGTGAGATAAATATTGAGATTCGTTAGTAGCTCCTCGTTAAAACCTTCCAGGTAAAACTCCCCTTGGAGAAAAACCATTTAAGAAAAGAAGAGTACATCTACTCAAAATTACGAAAGTAAATAAAATTACAAGAGGAGAACAAATTAGAAATACTACAACTATCCTTTTAGTTGTTCATCTCGGTAAAAATTACCGGACTTGAATGCCAGATCTGGGATATCCATAGTGTGGTGGGCTCTATGTTTGACTAGTTTTCACATTTTTCAGGTCATTAGTGTTCTCACGTACTTATGAGACCGGTTATTGTCTTTTTAAGTATTTTTTCCAGCTAGAATGAAAGCAGACACCATTGTAATCATTGAGACGGCTGGTACCGATAACACATCTCGTGCTAGTATGAAAATCACCGAATATGTAAGCTTGTGTTCATGCCACCCTGTACTATGTAGAGTCATCATCATCTGGTTCTTGATAGCTGATGTTATCGTTGTTGATGTATGTGGCTAAGTCACCGCCACCTGCAGTTATGAGCCTTGGTGTTGTTCTTGTACAAGACCTCGAGTAAGAGGGAGGAACCAAGTATATTTTCCATGATCCTTTTCTTCTTTCCAGCCGTTGGTGGTGGTGGAGGCCATTGCATTCAAACTCCAGCATACTTTTGATCAAACTTCCGTAAATTTCAAAAATCTTATACGAACATTAGTGAAATAACCAGAATAATCCACATTTATGACGTTAACTAAGAGTGAGAGAATATTGCCAAACCCTGCCAGTTTGGCCCTATCATCCAAAATAAAATAAAATGCATACAACATAGGAGTTTTTTTCCAATATTTATTTTTCATCAAAACAATATTGTCACTTTCATATGTTTTCATGTGAGTGCCAATTTCTAAAATATGATTCAAGATTAAAAAAGTTGCGGGTTATAAACCCGAGACAAAGAAACAACTGAATTGTAAAAACGCTTCAGAAAACTTGTCAATACTTCAACAACATATCAATCATTTGGGGTGATTAGGGGTGTTTTGGTAAGGGTATGATAATTTGCATTGACAAATGCCGAAAAAGTTTCTTTATATTGAATAAGAGTCTTAAGAGTCAGTTATGTTGAGTTTCATCTAACAGGCATGTCTAAACCAAACTTACAAGGACGAACAACAGCAACCACAAACTACCTCTTACAGTTGGAAGTAGTGGATGAGGAGCATTTAGAAAAGAAATTGCAGCTCAAATTTAGCAACAAGATTCAGTATACTAAGTAAGGCGTATATTTTTAGTTAAAAGTCAACAAAGTATAATTTTGACAAATCTTATCGATAAAAATATGAATATTTATAAAATTGGATAAACGTACAATGAAGATATTTACTCTGGTGAGTCTATTGATGTTAATTTGATATTCAAACACTAGTAGAAAAAGGACCTTTCGTCCGGAGTCCTGTTTGCCATTAGCCCCGGTTCAGGCAAAAACCGGGACCAGTGCCTGGCACTGGTCCCGGTTCGATTTGCCAGGGCCCCGTGGGGCATTGGTCCCGGTTCGGTTGGGGGCATTGGTCCCGGTTCTTGGCAAGAACCGGGACCAAAGCTCCAGAGCCAGCCACGTGGCGTGGCGCGGAGCTTTGGTCCCGGTTCTTACCAAGAACCGGGACCAATACCTCCCCTGCCTATATATAACCCCCACCCCCCCTTCTCTCCTCTGTTTTTTTTTCTGGTTGGATTGGTGGGAAGTGGGTGCTAGTTTTTTTTTCTTTGCCACGCACAAGATGTGTTCGATGAAATGCCCGAGCCACACTTAAGTTCGCACAAGATGATATCCTCGGCCGAGGTTAGCAACTATCCTTTTCATCTGTAATTGATACAGAAATATTGCACGTGTCGATGTACGGTGGTCATTTCACTATTCAAGATGTTATTGTAATGGTATTTGATAAACTTAATTATATATATGATGCAGATGGATGCACGGATGCGATGGATGTACGGCGAACGACGCAGTTCCGAGTTTATTGCAGGCCTGCATAAATTTCTCGATGTGGCTGAGGCAAACAAAGTGAATAATTTTATGCCTTGTCCATGTGAGAAGTGTCGGAACGTCAGGGAGTACTCTGACCCGAGAACCATTCAAGACCACGTGATTCGGAAAGGTTTCATGCCCAGCTATAATTGTTGGACCAAGCACGGAGAAAGAGGGGTTACGATGGAAGACAATGAAGAAGAGGAGGATGATGACAACTATCCTATGTTCCCTGAGGAATGCGGTGATACTGTTATGGAAGACGTTGAAGAAGAAAGAGGTGAACATCGGGCATCAGATGAGCCCGCTGATGGTCTTGGTGGGGTCATTTCTGATGCAAAGCGAGAATGCGATACAGAAAAGGAGAAGCTAAAGTTGGAGGCCATGCTTGAGGATCACAAAAAGTTGCTGTACCCAAACTGCGAAGATGGCAGCACAAAGCTCGGTACCACACTGGAACTGCTGAAATGGAAGGCAGAGACTGGTTGTTCTGACAAGGGATTTGAGAAGTTACTGAAAATAATGAAGCCGAAGCTTCCAAAGGATAACGAATTGCCCGAGACTACATACGAAGCAAAGAAGGCTATCTGCCCTCTAGGATTAGATGTGCAGAAGATACATGCATGCATTAATGACTGCATCCTGTACCGCGGTGAGTACGAGAACATGGATAAATGCCCGGTATGCAATGCACTGCGGTACAAGATAAGACAAGATGACCCTGGTGATGTTGAGGGCGATGACGAGCCCCCCCGGAAGAGGGTTCCTGCTAAGGTGATGTGGTATGCTCCTATAATACCACGGTTGAAACGTCTGTTCAGAAACAAAGAGCATGCCAGGTTGTTGCGATGGCACAAAGAAGAGCGTAAGAAAGACGGGAAGTTGAGACACCCCGCCGATGGGTCCCAGTGGAGAAAAATCGACAGAGAGTTCCCGACATTTTCAGATGACGCAAGGAACTTAAGATTTGGTCTAAGTACAGATGGCTTTAATCCTTTTGGGGAGCAGAGCTCCAGTCATAGCACTTGGCCCGTGACTCTATGTATCTACAACCTTCCTCCTTGGTTGTGCATGAAGCGGAAGTTCATTATGATGCCAGTGCTCATCCAAGGCCCGAAGCAACCCGGCAACGACATTGATGTGTACCTACGGCCATTAGTTGATGAACTTTTGCAGTTGTGGTCCGAACCAGGTGTACGTGTGTGGGATGAGCACAAACAACAGGAATTTGACCTACGAGCGTTGCTGTTCGTAACCATCAATGATTGGCCTGCTCTTAGTAACATTTCAGGACAGTCAAACAAGGGATACAATGCATGCACGCACTGTTTAGATAAGACTGAAAGTATACATTTGGGAAACAAGAATGTGTACCTGGGGCATCGTCGATTTCTTCCGAACGGTCATGCCGTAAGAAAGCCCGGCAAGCATTTCAACGGTGAGGCAGATCGCCGGAAGAAGCCTAACCTCCCTGATGGTGATGTTATATATGACATGGTCAAGGATTTAGAAGTAATCTTTGGAAAGGGTCCTGGCAGTCTATCTGTTCCGAATGACGCTGACAACCACGTACCCATATGGAAGAAGTGCTCTATATTCTGGGAGCTACCCTATTGGAAAGTCCTAGAGGTCCGGTCTTCAATCGACGTGATGCACGTGACGAAGAATCTTTGCGTGAACCTGCTAGGCTTCCTGGGCGTGTATGGGAAGACAAAAGATACACCGGAAGCACGGGCAGACCAGCAACGTATGAAAGACCCATACAACAAGCAGACGGATAAAGGGCGTCAATACTTAAGCAGATACGCTCTTACCAAAGCAGAGAAGGAAATCTTTTTTGAATGCCTGAGCAGTATCAAGGTCCCGGCTGGCTTCTCGTCAAATATAAAGGGAATAATAAATATGGCAAAGAAAAAATTCCAGAACCTGAAGTCTCATGATTGCCACGTGATTATGACGCAGTTGCTTCCGGTTGCATTGAGGGGGCTTCTACCGGAAAATGTTCGAGTACCCATTGTGAAGCTATGTGCATTCCTCAATGCAATATCTCAGAAGGTCATCGATCCAGTAACTCTACCAAGTTTACAGAAGGCTGTGGTCCAATGTCTTGTCAGCTTCGAGTTGGTGTTCCCCCCATCATTCTTCAATATTATGACGCATCTCCTGGTTCACCTAGTCGACGAGATTGCCATTCTCGGTCCTGTATTTCTACACAATATGTTCCCCTTCGAGAGGTTCATGGGAGTCTTGAAGAAATATGTTCATAACCGTGCTAGGCCAGAAGGAAGCATCTCAAGGGGCTATGGAACAGAAGAGGTCATTGAGTTCTGTGTTGACTTTATTCCTGACCTTAAGCCGATTGGTGTTCCTGAATCGCGGCATGAGGGGAGACTGAGTGGAAAAGGCACGCTAGGAAAGAAAGCACTGATATGTAGGGACGGGCATTCTTTAACTCAAGCACACTACACAGTTCTACAAAGTTCCACCTTCGTGGCTCCGTATATCGAGGAACACAAGAATTATGTACGCTCCAAGAACCCGGGGAAGGATGACTCCTGGATTAAAGAAAAACACATGGAGACCTTCGGCAGTTGGTTGCGATTACAGCTCATGAATGACACCACTGTCGGAGATCAGCTCTACTTGTTGGCCGCGTCACCATCTTCGACTGTATTGAATTTCCAAGGGTACGAGATAAATGGGAATACATTTTACACGATCGCCCAAGATAAAAAGAGCACCAACCAGAACAGTGGTGTCCGCTTTGATGCAACAAACGACGATGGGCAAAAGGACACATACTATGGTCGCATAGAGGAGATATGGGAACTTGACTATGGACCTACTTTTAAGGTCCCTTTGTTTCGGTGCAGTTGGGTCAACATGAATGGAGAAGGGATAAAGGTAGACCAGCTGTACGGGATGACAACAGTGGATCTCAAGAATCTTGGTTGTTACAAGAACGAACCATTCGTCCTAGCCAATGATGTGGCTCAGGTTTTCTATGTGAAGGACATGTCCTCCAGACCGAAAAAAAGAAAAAACAAGCAAACGAATACCGAAAAAAAGAAAAAACAAGCAAACGAATACGATGAGCCAAAGCGTCACGTAGTTCTTTCAGGGAAAAGAAACATCGTGGGAGTCGAGGACAAGACAGACATGTCAGCAGATTATGATAAGTTTGATGAAATTCCGCCCTTCACAGTGAGAACTGACCCAAGCATCCCGTTAAATAATGAAGATGCTCCATGGTTACGGCTGAAGCGATCATAGGCCAGGGACATACGCGAAGAAGGGTTCATGGCTTTTATGTAAATCAATGTAATGTATTAAACCTTTATGTGATGTGTAGTAATGTATTAAACCTTTATGTGGTGAAACACGCGTGGTAGGTGGTTGTCGGCTCCCACACCTCCCGTGGGAACCTCTCAAACCTCAGCTTCGACCGTCCAAACACAGTTCCCCCTGCATACAGCCCGACGGTGGCTCGTGAGTTTGAGCGCCACTTCGATCCAAGCAGCGGTAAGACGTCTCTGATGATCTACAACCGTCCGGCAAGACGTCTCTGATGATCTGCAACCGTTTGGAACGGTCGCAGGTCATCAGAGACGTCTTGCCACTGGTTGCCCAAAGATGCCTCTCCGAGTGACGCTGGAATGTTTTGTGTTTGAGCACCACTTCGATCCAAGCAGCGGCAAGACGTCTCTGATGATCTACAACCGTCCGGCAACACATCTCTGATGATCTGCAACCGTTTGGAACGGTCGCAGGTCATCAGAGACGTCTTGCCGCTGGTTGCCCAAAGATGCCTCTCCGAGTGACGCTGGAATGTTTTGTGTGAGTGAGTAACTTGTCTGAGGAGGGCGGCTATATATAGGGTACGTGTGCTTCTTTAGTCCCGGTTGGTAACACCAACCGGGTCATGTGGCTCACGAAGTGGTCGTGATACTGCTGATCCAACAGCTCACAATCCCTCAAAAGAAACACACCCCTGATCCAACGTCTCACAAGCGCTTGAAAGAAACACACGATCCGTGTGCTTCTTTAGTCCCGGTTGGTAACACCAACCGGGTCATGTGGCTCACGAAGTGGTCGTGATACTGCTGATCCAACAGCTCACAATCCCTCAAAAGAAACACACCCCTGATCCAACGGCTCACAAGCGATTGAAAGAAACACACGATCTGTGTGCTTCTTTAGTCCCGGTTGGTAACACCAACCGGGACTAAAGACGGGCTTTGCGGTCACGACACGTGTCCTCCCCCAGCGCTTCCCTGGGCACGTGTCCTCCCCCAGCGCTGCCCTGGAGGTCTTTATATATTGTCGCCGACGGGGTAAACCCTAATCCACCATTCCTAGCCACGAACGCATCGTCTCCACGAGATGGATCCGCCACGCCCGCCGCAACGCCTTCTGGACGAGGTCGAGCGTGCTCGGCAGAGCGCGCTTGGGCGCAACCGCGGGAGTCTATCCCGCCGTATGCCCACGAGCCCGGCGTGGAGAGGAATGCCCAGCTACCGGCCTCCTGCTCCACCAGGTGCCGCGCACCTCCACCTGGCGCCGCTGCACCTCCACCAGGCGCCGCCGCTCCTCCCGCGGAGGAGGAGGAGGACGACGACTTCGACTGGAGCGACGACGGGGAAGAAGGTTGTGGGTTGCAGATACAGGAGGCCATGGAAGCCTCCTTCCAGTCTGTCCGCGACTACCCTGTCCAGCGAGCCAAGACTTCCTACCAGCTCAAGGCGAAGGAGGCTTCCGATCTGGATTGGGCGCTGAAAGACTCATCCTCCATGGATCTTGCCCTCCGCCGCAAACGTGCGCGCGAGAACCGGGCGGCCGCCCACGGGGCTGGCTCCTCCCGCCGTTCCCCCTAATCCTACGGCCTTCGAGCCAGCAAGTCCGTTTATGTAGAATAATGTTGGTGATGTTGGATCAGGGGTGTGTTTCTTTCAAGCGCTTGTGAGACGTTGTATCATGTGTAATAATGTATTAAACCTTTTATGTAATGCATTAAGATAAATGAATTAATAATTTTTATCTGCTTTCTTCTGCATTTTACAACACCAAACATTCATCTTACAAATATAGGTTTTCTGAAATTGTTCTGCATTTACTTCTGCTTACGGATTATTTGTCGAATTTCGACTTACGGATTTAAAGATATGAATTTATCCATATTAAATTGAAAATGACAATAATAATGTAAAATTGATTTTGGATTATTTATACAAATTCAAACACTTTTCACGTTGAAAGTTTTGTCAATTCAAAATATGCAATAAAGTTAATGCATTTTTAATTGAAAATGGCAAAATGGTTAATAGTTTGTATAGTTAGAATAATTATTTTAGAAAACAGAAAATGGTTTTGGATTATTTATTCAAATTTAAAAACTTTTCATGTTGAAAGTCTTTTCAGATTCAAAACCATTTGAAATTCATATCCAAACACCTAAATAAGAAAAAAAAAAGGCGGGAACAAAATTTCAGAACTGAAAAGTTCGAAATAAGTTTGAAAAAGGACTCTTTGGTCCCGGTTTCTACCAAGAACCGGGACCAAAGATCCTTGGACGCGCGCAGCGATCTGGCATTAAATGACGCACTCTTTGGTCCCGGTTGCTGGCAAGAACCGGGACCAAAGATGCATTGGTCCCGGTTCTTTGAAGCAACCGGGACCAATGGCCCCCTGCTACTTAACCCCCAGCCTCTTCTTCTTCCCCATTCTCACGCACAGACGGTTTTCATCGACGAGCAGGAGCAAGAAGGGCGCCGCGCATCAACGCCGTCAGGCTGCCCCGCCGCCGACTCCACGCGCCGCCCCGCCGCCTCCCCGCGCGCACGCCGCCCCGACGCGGCCGGCCTCCTCCCCGTACACGCCACGACGTGGCCGGCCTCCTCCCCGCACAGCCACGCGCCCGGCCCGACGCGCCGGCCTCCTCCCCGCACGTACGCCGCCCAGACGCCGGCCTGACCCCGCCCTCCTCTCCACGCACACCTCCCGTGCCTCCACGCCGCCGTCCCCGCGCCCAGCGCCACCGCCGTCCCACCGCCGCCCGCACCGGCCGTTCTCGATCGGTGAGTTAGAATTTTAGGATTTTAGGATTTTTTTTGTATAGGAAATGTTAGTGTTAGGATTTTTTTGTTTTGTATAGGAAAATGTTAGTGTTAGGAAAATGTTAGTGTTAGGAAAATGTTAGTGTTAGGAAAATGTTAGTGTTAGGAAATGTTAGTGTTAGGAAAAAAAATTTGTTAGGAAAATGTTAGTGTTAGGATTTTTTTTGTATAGGAAATGTTAGTGTTAGGATTTTTTTATTTTGTATAGGAAAATGTTAGTGTTAGGAAAAAAAATTTGTTAGGAAAATGTTAGTGTTAGGATTTTTTTTGTATACGAAATGTTAGTGTTAGGATTTTTTTGTTTTGTATAGGAAAATGTTAGTGTTAGGAAAATGTAGTGTTAGGAATTTTTTTTGTTAGTGTTAGGATTTTTTGTTAGTGTATAGGAAAATTTTGTTAGTGTTAGGATTTTTTTGTATAGGAAAATTTTGTTAGTGTTAGGATTTTTGTTAGTGTATAGGAAAATTTTGTTAGTGTTAGGATTTTTTGTATAGGAAAATTTTGTTAGTGTTAGGATTTTTTTGTATAGGAAAATTTTGTTAGTCCTAATTTGTGCTTGTCCTAATTCAATAACATTTCAAACATGATTTAGAGTTCCATGTCAATGCATTAAATTGATCATGCATACATATTGCGCATTGCATCAATGCCATGTATTGATTGTGTTCTTGTCCGGTATTTGTTCTTCCCGGTAGATCGTGGTTCGGAAGTTGACCCGGTAAATTGTGTTAGATATGCAAAGATGCAAATTTACGGGTTTACGGGTTTACGATACGAGTTTACGAGTTTACGGGTTTACGATACGAGTTTACGGGTTTACGATACGAGTTTATGAGTTTACGGGTTTACGATACGAGTTTACGGGTTTACGATACGAGTTTACGGGTTTACGATACGAGTTTACGAGTTTACGGGTTTACGATACGAGTTTACGAGTTTACGATACGAGTTTACGGGTTTATGATATTGTAGATGTATCTTGACATATGGAACAAGTTACCCAACTAAAGTTTTGTGCATTGTTCTTAATTTGCAGAAACTATGGAACGAGACGAAGATCAGGAAAATATCCTCCAGGATATAATCCGCGGGCCGGAAGATATTGTCGATGTCACCACGGAGTTTTTGAACAACTCCGGTGAGGGAGATGAGTCTCTCAACCGAAGAGACGGCTCCGGTGAGGTAGAACCCGACGGCCGGGGTGAGGGAGAAGTCAGCGAGGGAGAAGCCGACGAGGGAGAAGCCGAAGGCTCCGGTGGAACATTAAACTCCGGCGAGGTGCATATACATATATTAATGAAGCCGAAGATTGTATTAATTAAGTCTCTGATGTCTATATACATATATTAACGCTCTTTCTTCTTTTAGCCCTCCGGATCGAGCAAATCTTCTGTAAGGACAAAACGAGGCCCAGCCAAAAAGTTGGGCGACCAAGAAAGGTACACGATCGAAAGAGTCGCTGAAGACGGCACACCGACTGCTCCCCCTGGTGTTAAAAATAAAATGGTAAAGCAATGCGGAGTTCTTGTTAGGGACTTCATCCCGATCACCGTTCGAGAATGGCATCGGCCAAACGAGAAAGGACAGCTATATGTCAGCGATGAGGGCAAAGAAAGACTTTGGAGAAAGCTCATGGTTAATTTCACCCTGCCGGCGCCAGAGGTGGATTCAGATGAGGAGGATCCAGATGAGGCAGAAAAGATTGCCCGGAAAATCATGGAGCAAAAAGTCAAGGACTGGGCACTTAAGAAGATGGCCGAGCTATTCAAGAACTGGAAGAAAAGATTGAACAAACTGTTTGTCAAGAAAAATAAGACTCCAGACTTCGATAAAGGGTATGAGAAGATAAAGGACTACTGGGAAGAATTTGTGGCGTACAAGAAATCAGAGGAAGCTCTGGAAAAGTCTGCAAAAAATGCGGCAAATGCTGCTCTAAAGATGTACCACCATACTATGGGGCCTGGTAGCATGCCTAAGTGGGAGAAACTTGAGGCGGACCTGCTGGCTAATGGGATCACTCCAGAGCCACTCAAGTGGATCGAACGGGCAAGAAATTGGTTTTACGGGCATGGGGGCACGTTGGACGCAGAAGGGAAGTGCATATATAACAGAAGACACAAAGATAATCCCCTACTACCCATCCAAGAAATTAGAAAAGCAGTAAAGGATGTTGAAGAGGGACGGTTCATTCCCGATAGAGAGGATGACGAGCTCACACGCGCCCTTGGGAATAAGGAACACGACGGACGGTTACGAGGCGTACCTGGCTCCAAGCCCAAGACAATTGCGATTCCCGAGCACAGGAAGAAATTTCCTGATAGAAGCCATCAGAGGAGAAAGGAAAGGGAGGCAATGGAAGCACGCGCTGCTGCAGACCGGCTGCTTAATATAGAAGAAGAATTAAAGCGGCAGAAGGAACAAATTGCCGTGCTTAGCCAGCAGGTACTAGCGGCCAATCTCAACGGCACATGGTAGAAGCTGCATGCGATGGTACCGGTGGCCCATCGAATCGGAAAAGCAGCGTGGCTTCCACGGAGCTCCAGGATGGTAATGATGATGCAGTGGCTCCACTTCGTCGCTACCCAGTGGATGATATCACGGAGAGCACACCTTGTGAGATGCATGTGAAAGTTTTTAACTTAACCGTGAAGGTGGCGGTCGGCTATGTCGTACCAATTGGACCTAATCCAACTTACCATTTCTCTCCGGTTCCAAATGGCTACGCTGTTGTCGCGGTGGATGAAGTGATGAAAGATTATGAGGAGCTGAAGCTGCAACACCCTGCAGGTGAAGATGGGGAGGTGCTTGAACTTGGAGAAGCCAAGAAAGCGACCATTCTATGGCCAAAGGAATTCATCGTGCTTCCGAACTGGCAGCCAAGGCCATCGACTCCTCACCAGTCTCCAGCGCAACAGTCCTCTTCACCGCCTCAGCATTCTCCAGCGCAACAGTCCTCTTCACCGCCTCACCAGTCTCCAGCGCAGCCGTCTCCGCCGCCGCGTCAGCCGTCTCCGCCGCCGCGTCAGCCGTTTCCGCCCACCGCTCGTACTATGAGGGGTAAGCGATCACCGAAACGTAAAAGGTCGCCCCTCCCAACAGTACCTCATAAGAATCTTCCCATTAGACCTTATGACAGGACTGTAGCGGAAAACGCCGCGGAGGTGGCTGCCTACAATAAGGCTTTTTTTGCACCAAAAAAGCCCGAGCAGAAGCCGGTATACGATGAAAAATCCAAAAAGTGGAGAAAGTCCTTCCTTGAGCAGCCATCCCAGATATCGATGAATCTGCCATCTGACTATGGTCGTGAACTTACTAAGCTAGCACGTGCCCAGTCTGAGCAGAACAAGGGAAGAAGTGCAAAAAGCGGGAAACAAATTGCCCAGCTCGGACAGCAGAAAAATCAATCGGTCCCCCCGCTCATAGTGTGTTCCGATGTCGACAAGGACTTCAGAGTCGCTATGGATAAAGACCTGGAATTATTGGACCCCAGAGCCATAGCTGCTGCTAAAGAACTTGGTGTCACTGTATCTCAGGCCAAGGAACAGGCTACCGCCTTGGGTATGAGCCTTGGTCAACTTTTAGGCTATGAACATGCGCCAATGTTAGAGATGGCACGGAAATATGTCCAAGGGGAGCCTATGGTCAGTAATGAGGAGATGACGGGTCTATCAACACATATGCGAAATCTGCATACCTGGTACCTGGTGCACACATCAAAGAAGGACGCGAAAGAGTGGTTTCCGCTGGACGTTAGAGTGGAGCATTTCTTCAAACGTTACACTATACAGGTTCAACTGACTGAACTGTTCCAGTTATTCCAAAAGCGCGCCCTCGACAAATCTATCCTCTCTTGCTATTGTCTGTAAGTGATTTATTTTCGTAATTAAGTCTCTAGCTCAGCTCGTTCATTGCCTGTATTATATTATCCTGCCTATATATATATCCTTTTGTACGCTATTATGCAGAATGAAGATGCTGGAATGCAAAAGATCTAAAGTTTTTGAGGTTGGGTTCGTTGACCCATATATCGTGAATTCACATACGTTAGTCAATCACCCCAAAGACGTGGAGCATGACCTGACCACCTTTTTAACCATGCAACATTTCTGTACGGAAATACTATTTCCTTACAACTTCAGGTGAGTGTTTCTGTCTTGTACATATTTTTATTTGGCTTTCTCGATGTTAAGTGTAATTGATGAGCTATGCATGTCTGCTTTATGTAAACGTCCGCAGGTTCCACTGGATTCTGCTAAGCATTCAACCTGACAAGTCCACAGTTGAAGTCCACGACTCATTAAGTTGGGACCAAGCGTTGTGGTCCGACATGAAAGAAATGCTCAACAAGTAATTTCAATCATTATCGCATTATATCGCCCTCTTTCGTTCGTTCCCTGATGTCAAGTAATTAATAACTCCTTTGTTCATTTTCTTTGCCAAAGCAGGTGTTGGACAATTTTCAAACAGAAGGTAGAAGGTCCATTCAAAGATGAGCTAACTTATAAAACGGTGGAAAGTCCGCAGCAGCCACTGGGGAGTAATTTATGTGGATTCTACGTTTGCGAGTTCATTCGCGAGTTGACCACTGAGCGGAGAACAACTGCTTTCAGCAAAATGCGGGAGAAGATCGACCCAGAACTGCGCGTAGGAGCAATTCAAGAGGAATTGGCGGGATTTCTGCTTAGGGAGGTCATCGATGAAAGGGGAGAACATTATGCTTCAGACGATGAACTACATATGCCTTGATGGCTTGATCTATCTCCATGTAATTAAATAGTTGTATTCTCGCAAGAGATCGAATATTAATTATATATGCATCAACATGTACTGTGTATATAGTAGAGCGTATAATATGCGTACGGAAACGATGGAGAGCACGTCGGCGATGCGAAGAAGGGGGAGACGACGGAGGCACCGGCGAGAGGGAGAGGGGCACCGGCGAGAGGGAGAGGAGGCACCGGCGAGAAGGAGAGGGGGCACCGGCGAGAGGGGCACCGGCGAGAAGGAGAGGGGGCACCGGCGAGAAGGAGAGGGGGCACCGGCGAGAGGGGGCACCGGCGAGAGGGAGAGGTGGCACCGGCGAGAGGGAGACCCTAAACCCTAAATACCAAAAAAAAGCACTCATTGGTCCCGGTTCGTAACAAGAACCGGGACCAATGAGTCTCTCCCCACGCCCAGCCAGAACTGGCCACGTGGCCACACATTGGTCCCGGTTCGTGGCCCAACCGGGACTAGCATTAGTCCCGATTGGCCAGTCCCGGTTGGGCAACCGGGACTGATGGCCCAACCGAACCGGGACCATAGGCCCATTTTCTACTAGTGAAAACCTTCATATTTTTATCAATAAAATCGGTCAAACTTACAATATACGCCTTAATTTAAGTAACAGAGGGAGTATGGCAAGCACAACATTGATGCAGTAAAAAATAGGTAGTATAAGAGCTAAACAAAGGAGTGAAAATGTTAATTGCAGTAGTATTTGATACAACATAATCCAAAGTTATTGCAAATATCTTGTCGGTGGAACAAATCTTCAACAACTTTTAACTATAAATCTTCAATGTAAGTACCGCGGCCCTTCTGGACTCCTTGGCAGAGTTGTACGTGCGCATGCAACGTGAGAAGGAATCGACCAATCGTGTATGATCACATGTAAGTAAGCGACACATATTTATTTGAGAACACCACAAACGCTATGATTTTATATATTATATCTTGGCACACTCGAGTCCGAAAACACTTGCAATGCAACGATCACAAGGCCACAAACGCAATTTTATACTTCTTGATTTTCATTGATCAATTGCAAGACCAGAAAACAACTTGATCATATTAATGTTCCGGAGGCGGGCGCTTCTAGGCCGGAGGAGGGATGCTTGACATTTGGTGGCTCGGAGGCTGATGACAGGTGAGTCGCGCGCGACATCGGTGTTGGAGTCGATGGGGAGGGCTTGGGTGACGATGTAGGTGGGTTGCGCATACTCGAACAAACCTCCCCCGAAGAGCTGCACACCTATCGAAGAGTGAGCTACGTCAAGTCAGGGGGGAGGGGGCGGCGCCCCTCCCCCCCATCCCATCACAATTTTGTGAAGAAACCCCTATGATTTAGCCCATTCACGTTGATGGATAGCTTGGATGAGTTTTTCTACTCCCATTTAATCGATACATCTTCAGATGACTGATCCGATGACGATACTGACTTTTGGATTGTCGTGGCAGCCCTCATCCACAACCACAATAGGAACGCACTTCCAAATTTCAACGGATCAGTGTCGGGGCGTGCGCCGACGTTTAACCGTAATATAGAAGACGACCATGAACTACTCTACAAGGATTACTCTTGTCACACCAATCCAACCTTCCCACCAATCTCCGGCATGGTAGGTTACCACAATGACATCAACGTGGTTTGACACTCTTTTGCTTGATGAAGGCAATTCTCCAGTGATCAATTTTGAGGTCAATGGTCACCCATACACCAAGGGATATTATCTAACCGATGGTATCTATCCTCCATGATCTACATTTGTGAATATAATACGTAATCCTAAAGGAGAGAAAAAATGTAGGTTTTCTCAAAAACAAGAGTCTCCTAGGAAGGATCTGGAGCGAGCATTTTGTGTACTCTAATCTCGTTGGGGTTTTGTTCGCCACCCTTCTAGAAATTGGATCATGGAGACTATGTGGGAGATGATGATTGATTGTGTGATCATGCACAACATAATAGTTGGGAACGAGCATGATGCTAGCCTCCATGACAAAGGGTTGGAATTTCAGATTGAACTGATTGTGTTCGCGCCTGGACCGGCATCGTTTCAGCAGTTCCTCCATGTGCATCATGAGCTCCGTACACGGTATGATCTACATGATGAGACACAAATAAATAATATTGTTAACCACATCAACTAACTTACGCGGTTCTATATGACTAGGAGTACACAATCACACAATTCAGACATAACGGCTACCATAGTGTATAACCAAATAGGGGTGCCAAATGAGTATTTGGCTTTTGGCACCAAAGTATGTATTTGGCTTTTGGCACCAAAGTATAACACTGTGGAGAGATTTTGAGTCTTTGCCAAAGAAGTGTTTGGGAGTCGGTGCATGTGCTGGTGCCAAATGCAACAAACAAACAAAAACATTGTACTAGTGTCTCCAACTCTCCCATGCAACCAGTGTTAGAATAAGCAATTTTTTATGTTAAATTGTGTTAGGATGAGTCCACATTTTTTTTAGAATAAGAGGGTTTCGCCCGATTTCATTAAAAGAAACCACGGGCTACAAAATCCACCACAACACCGCAACCACCCAAGTAAAGTAAAGGTTCGAAAGTACATCCCAGCACCGGGAATACAGCCCAGGAACTCAAAGAGAGTGAACCCAGCGAAAAATAAAAGCACGGCTAGACTCCTTCCTCTAGTCTCAATCTCCAGGATGCCCAGCTCTTCGCGCTCCTGAAAGCTTCATCCACGACTCGCACCAGCAGCTTTGCGCCCACCTGCACTTCCAGCTTTACGTCCTCCGATCCCTGCAAATTTGCCCACCAATCAATCCAGTAACTGATCCTATGTATTACTTAAACAAGTTCGTTTGGCCATTTATTCTCAAAACAAGCAAGGTTCCTAGTGTTCCAAATGCCCCAAAAAACTGCAGCTATCCCAACCGAAGCTTTCTTTTTTCTCTACTGTCAAATCTATCAAGCCAGGTAGTTAGACAGTGTTGAGTGTCAACAAATTGGTAGTTTAGTCCAGTTGCTACACTAATCACGTTCCATATATACCTGGCCAAGGGACAATGTAGAAAGTGGTGATCAATGCTCTCATCTTGTCAACAGAATAGACAACTTTTAGCGCATTCTCCTCCTCTTTTCAGCAAAACATCCCTAGTTAGAATACTCTTTCTAACTATCAACCAAAGGAAGGTTTTAATTCGCAACGGAATTTTAACCTTCCACCAAAATCTCGATGGCACCTTCTCTCTCGCTTGCATCGCCATATAAAAGGACTTAACTGAGAACTGTTTGGAGGCCGAGAGAAGCCAAATCAGTTTATCTTCTCCACCTCCTAACACTATATTCTCACTAAGCTTTTGGAGTTCCTTCCACTCTTCAAGTCTAACCCCCGTAAGGGCTCTTCTAAAAGAGAGAGAGAGGATACTCCTAAATGAAAAACACTCGAAACCGTGACATTTATATTGTTAGAAACAACATAGAGGCGAGGGAATTTCTTGGAAAGGCAATCATCCGAGAGCCACAAATCCTCCCAGAATCTTGTCCTTGTTCCATTCCCAACCTCTAACCTACAACACGATAAGAATAGTGGTTTTATCTCCATCAACCCCTGCCAGAAGTGTGAATCCCCCACTTTGCGCATGCATTGTCCCAAAGTAGAGTTTCGCAAGTACTTCGCATGAAGAATGGATTCCCACATCCCTTTTTCATTGAAAAGTTTCCAAAGCCATTTCGCAAGAAGGGCAATATTTATTATTTCTAAATCAAGCACCCCCAGCCCCCCTGGGTCTTTTGGAAGGCAAACTGCCTTCCAATTAACCAAGTGGTATTTCTTTTTCTCCATTTGTCACTCCAAAGAAACCCAGATCTCAATTTATCGAAATATTTCCTTTTATCTACCGGCACTCTGTAAAGGAGAACATATACAACAGGCTACTGGAGAGAGAGGTGTTGATGAGAAGGATTCTTCCACCAATTGAAAGGTTCTTCCCATTCCAACATCCTAGCTTCTTAAGTAGTCTGTCACCCACAGGATCCCAGTCACTATTCTTTAGTCTAGTTTCATCTACAGGGACCCCTAGATATTTCATCGGCAGTTTCCCTGTTTTACAAGTCAATATCTCCTCAAAGATTTTTCCTCTCTTTGATCAAGGCCAAGACAATAAACTTCACTTTTGTGAAAGTTTATTTTTAGTCCCGACATTTTCTCAAAGAGACAAAGAATGAATTTTAAATTCTTGGCCTGTTCAAAATTATTATGAAGAAGGAGGATCGTGTCGTCTACATATTGCAGAATCGACACTCCTTTTTCAATTCGATATTCCGATAGCCCTTTTAACAGACCAGCATCGACAGCCCTTCCAATCATTATAGCAAGCACATCCCCAGCTAGGTCAAAAAGCAAAGGAGCCAGTGGGTCTCCCTGCCTTAGGCCTTGGTGTGTGTTAAAATAAGCCCCAATCTCTCCATTTACTTTTATACCTACTTTCCCTCCGGAGACAATTTTTAAGACCATGTCATTGAATTTATGAGGAAAACCTTTCATTTCAAGTACTTGCAACAAGAAAGGCCGTTTGATCTTATCAAACGCCTTCTCGAAGTCAATCTTGAAAAGGATTGCTGGTTTCTTTTGAACATGCAAATCATTCAAAACTTTATGTAAGACTACCACTCCTTCCATAATGAACCTATTTTTAATAAAAGCAGTTTGAGTGATTTTTATCACCTTAGGAATCACAGGGTTCATTCGGTTGACTCGCATTTTAGTGATGATTTTAAAGACAACGTTCAAAAGACAGATAGGCCTACACTTTTGAATCCTATCCGCATCAGCACCTTTCGGGACCAGCGTAACCACACCGTAGTTTAAACGATCAATATTTATCTTATTATCAAAGAAATCATTTACCAGCGAGAAAAGATCCCCGTGAATAATAGTCCAGAATTTCTGATAAAAGTCAGCATTAAAGCCATCTGGCCCTGCTGACTTGTTAAGTTCCATTCCAAACACTGCATTCTTAAGTTCATCTAAACTGAATCTTTTGACCAGCTCCTCCCCAGCTCGAGCGTCTATCCTGTCGACACCTTCAGTATTTATGGTAATCTGACATCTGTCAGTTTTCTCAAAGAGTTTTTTGTAAAAGTCAGTTATATATTTTTTCAAATTATCCTGACCTTCAATAACTCTTTCATCTTGATGAAGACTAACAATCCTATTTTTCCTCATTCTCCCATTGCAGGGATTTATTAATAAATTAGGTTATAAAAATGTAACAATTTTGGCACCAACTCCCGTTGCTGCTCTCGTGGTAAATATAGCTTTGGCAACACTTTGGGTGCTCTAAGCAACACAATCTTATTCATGTCAGATATCCTTCAGCTTCTCCGGCTTGTACTTGTTTCCTCTCCCGCTTTGAACAACTCTCATCTATATAGTACTCCATCTTCTTATTTTGTTCCAGATCATCTCTCTGTTTACTGCCTTATACCTCAGTAATTCGTGTATATCAACCTGGTTATGAGAAATTGCTCCAGTCTCTGATGCTCCTTTATAGCATCCTCTAGTTATTCTTGCATGTTCTTATTTAATTCAGCCTACTTCTTTACTTGTATCTTGTAGTACTTCTGAGCAGCTTCCAATGTATCTTTTCTTTTCATGATCTAACGGCTCCCACAAATGAATCAAATATTTTTACAGATGTGGAGCCCACACTGGATCAATCCACTCCCTATGTGAATATGTCCCACCATACTACGAAAAAAATTCAGACTAGAATTAACTACCATTTCAAACTATATATTTAATTTATTTGCTAAATACAGATAATTTGTTGCTATATTATGACTACATTGTAACTAAATTTTCTAAGAATGTATGAACTGAAAAATAACCTAAGTAAATGCACATAACTCTATTGCAATACAAATGTGCAATAAAATGCATACCATGTTTGCACACCCCAAAAACTTTCTCCAAATGTTTGTCCCTTCAAAGCACATATATTTACTAAGTCTCTTTATGTGTGCACACCGTTCTTTGCTTTTGATATGCTAATCCTCTATTTCATCAAAATCCAGGACGTCGAAAATCTCATGCGTCTAAAAAGAAGGGCAAGTAAGAAATCAAAGAAATAGCACGGTCAACTAACTATTTCCAGATCCAATCGATGAATTTCAAGCTCGAATACAAAAAAAATAACCAATTTCTAACCCTAACCCTAGTCGAGAGGAACTCAAGCATTCTAATCGGAGAGGAGGCTCCTGCTGCGGGTTTTAGGACGGCATGGCGCCTACGGCGGTGAACGGAGGAACAAAGAGCGAGCGACACGAGGCAATAGTCAACTGTGACCGCGCCGACACATGCCATTAACGCTATCCGGGCTTGTCTTCTCTGTGTTGGCCACGTCAGGCTTGATAGTGGGTCCCTTGTTAGAAAACTGTTTAGGGCGGCTAAAATGGAGCATCATTGCTATTTGAATACAAGCAAAGCAATTGAGGTGGATTTTTGAAAAAAAATCTAAATACCGTTGGATTTGCGAACTTCGTGCGCAATTGTAATAAGTTATTGGAATTAACTCCATCAAATATCAGTTGCAACGCAACATGAATCGCGAAGGCAATTTACCTCGAAACCCGCTTTATAAATAAAGCAACCACCCACAAGCATACAACGATCCAGTTAAGGATTCAAAAAAGAAAAGCAACAAGTCTGCTGGGGCCACAGCACAAAGAAGCCCAAAGGTAAAAAGAGACGATACAACTCCACAAGGAGTAACTCAATGGCTGGACGACGCAGATAGACGGCGTGCCGCCCTCAGAAGCTTCTCGATCAATCCATCCAGCCGCTCCTTGTCCCGCTGTCTACAGAGCGGGTGCCACTGCTGCAAAAATGCCAAGAATTTGAAAACGGAGTCAGAGGCACGCCTCAGAAAGACACGCTCGATAACCATCTTGTTACGTATAGTCCAAAGTGTCCAGGTCATCGCGGCAAACACTAACCAGAAGAGGCGCCTCCTCTTACCAGTACGGTTCGCGTGCACTTCTAGGAATTCAGCAAGGTCTTGGGCCTGCCACTCAGGCCCAAGCGCCTCGGCCAGAAAACTCCACAGAAGCGAGCTGCGGGGCAAGAGAAAAGAATATGGGTCCCCGACTCGGGACCGCGCATAAGGGACAAGTACCATCCCCTGGGCCAAAACGCTTGACCACCTCCACACCCGAAGGGAGGCGGTCACGCAGCAACTGCCACGTAAAGATCTTAATCTTTAGTGGCATAGGGGCCTTCCACAGGTGGGAAGTCCACGAGAGCACGGGTCCTCTAAATAGGGCCCGGTAAGCAGAACGAACTGTGAAACATTTCGAGGGCGAGAGGGACCAAGAGACACTATCCGGGGCGTCCGAAAGGGAGTATGGAAGGGAGGCCAGTAGGTGCTCCCACTGGTTGGCCTCGACCAGACCAAAAGTACGGCAGAACCTAATGTTCCAGTGCCCATTATGGGCTGCATCCGCCACCAAGAGCATTGGGTCAGAGCAGATAGCAAAGAGCTCCGGAAACTCATGCCTAAGTGGTCTTTCACCAAGCCATGTGACGAGGGGTAGACTCATCAAGACCCATGGTTAAGGTCCCTAGGTTATGAATATGGGGAGAGAACGTGGTAGAGCTGGAAGTATTGTCGGCTGACAAGCAGGGCAAAGATTTTACCCAGGTTCAGGGCCCTCGTGTGGAGGTAACACCCCTACGTCCTGCCTGTCTATTATTGCTTTGTGAATATGATGGTTACAAGGGTCCCGGCGAGATGTCGATCTCGCTAGGGTTTGTGGCTCTGGTGGTTCGTGGTCTGGTTCGATGGCCCTCCCAGTCCTTAAATAATAGGATGGGTCTCGGGTGTTCGTAACCGACTCGATTTACAAGTAAGGAAACTCTAAACCGACTATTGTTTCGCCAAACTTGGAGGATACTCCATCTTCGTGGGCCTCCCTTCATGGGCTTCATGTAGGCTCTGATAGTTGGGCCTAGTCGATACGTGCACCAGGTACCCTCATGGTAGGGTACCCGATAGGCATACCCATGTCAGTAGCCCCCGAGTACTTGTCTGATTCGAAGAGTCGGGCATGGACTCATACATCATGCACGTTACATTTTTTGCATCTGTATTTAGAATTCTTATGAAATAGCACATGTTGGCTATGTCGAGTGTTTCATCGACTATGAGTTTTTGCTTATGATAGTCAAGGGATATTAGCTTAGCAGGCCCGGCACACACGACGGATCAGGCCAGTTAACTACCATTTGTGGCAAAACCATACTAGCTTTCAATCAAACTCGAGTCCCCGGACTCGAATCTGGAACAAACTGAACAGACTCGAAACGGCCGTTGAGGTCTTACGGAATCGAACTGCAGCATAATTTTGAATCTACCCAACGCGTCCGTCGGGGATTATTCATCATGTCTGCTGACACGGAACACTTAAGGATAACGCTGCTGGGGCGGTCCTTAGCCCAGCTCGACTGATCGGCGGGTCTTACCTTTGCACTATGCATGCAACATCCAAGGATCGTCGGATCAACTCGGGAATATTTCGAGTATGATTTTGCTTATGAACTGAGTCGAATAAATTGTCGACTGATACTTCGCCATAATTCTATCGGTGCACGACAGCACTCCCGATGGGAGTAGCCCCCGAGATTGTGCTTTATTGCTTGCAATGGAGGATAATCTCAAAATCTTTTTACGCTGCACATATTAGTCAAAGAAATTTTTGATATGCTCCCGATGGGAATATGATGTTGCAGTCGAAAGTCCTTCGACTGGCATCTATGACCTTTGCTGGAAAACCCATCGAGTTTATGGTGTGACATCATTCGAATGAATCATCGAGTGACTTTTGTGCCAGTTGTGCAATATGAATAACGTCAGCAATGACGCATTTTGCGACTGCCATCTCTGACAAGCGGTGGCGTGCCTGGTAAGACTGATGGGACGTGACACTTCTGTGTGGGCCCATTTTTGCAGAGCTGACCAAGTATAGCGCCGTTTGGACTTGATTTGACCGCTCTGGCGCGGTTTTCACGGGGCGTGATGATGGTTTCCTAGTTTCCCATGCGTAGTGGGCGGAGTGGCCAGCGACGGTTGCCCTCCGCAGCCGCCACGTGTATGGCTAGATTTCGCGCGGAGCGTATGCCTTTGTTTTGACGGTTGCGATCGTTTTGCGATCTGTGGTAAATAGGGGAGACAACGCTGGCAGAATTTTTTACTTGCCATTTGGCTCTTTGCGCCGCCCCTCGTCTCATCTTCCTCCTCGCGCCCACCTCCATTGCTCTACGCCCAAGCTCTCTTCTCCACCCTCATCCATCGTTGCAATGGCGAAAGGTGGAGGCTCCAAGCGTGGTGCCACCGCCGCTGCCGCGACCGATGCGGCCAAGGGCAAGAAGACCGTGGTGGGTACATCTGCGTCCGCCGTGCTGAAGAAGGGCAGCGGGGACTGGGCGAAGTCCACCATCAAGGACGCCCATTTGGTCAAGTTCCGCGAGCAGGGGTATCTGCCACCCGCGGAGCAGCTCGCCGTCCGCGCGCCACATCACCAACTTGACGACAGGCGACAAATGCGACGTCGACTGTCCCATTGAGCCGTATGGGGCAGAAAACCCTTTGCTTGAGGTATGTATGTGTTATTGCCTGCTTGCAATGAAGAGTTTGCCACTCGTATGTTCTGCGATATGCGATTTTTGATTCTGACTTTGCAATTTGTGATGTATGCTATGCAGGGTCACTCGACTGCTGCCTCCCTTCCTCCTCTGCCTGAAAATGGCGAGACTGAAGAAACCAGGTACAGGTGGTGGACCCGAAAGGGGATCAGTCGCCCATCCCTTCTGCCACCACTTCACATGTGGAGGAGGTCGAGGAGGAAGCAGCAGAAGAGGTCCAATCTGAAGAAAGGCCACCGCTGACCAAGAAGTCGATACCGCGCCGCCAAAGCGGCGTCGACTGGCCAAGAAGGCGCCTTCTGCTATGAGTTCACCCGCGAGGGGCAGGGCTTGGAGGATGACGAGGAATCAGGCTCACCACCTGTTTTCCAAGCCGCTCCTTTGCGTGCGTGCTCAACAAGCTCAACTCTTCCTCTTCAGTCGAGTGGTACCCCAGCCTTTGGGGGACCAATTTTTGGCGACTCCGAAGATGAGGAAGATGAGGAGCACAGGTATGTGTTTTTTGAGTATGATATGAGAATTTTGTGCTGTCACATATTTGTGCTGACCGTCTTTTTGCTTTGTTGTGTTGCTCACAGCGCTGAAAACAATCAGCCTGGGACTCCTCCAGTCGAGAATGTTCCAACCCTGGAGCACTCGAATTCTGCACCGACTGGAAACGAGACTGTCCAGCCAATGGCCACTGATGCTGTCACTGAAACGGCCAAGGTGACAGCCCCAGAGGTCGGGACATCAGTCGCGACTTCTGAACCGTGGATGAACCACGTAAGTACTTTTTGCTGACCCGTTTAACTTGGGACTGTGAGAGTTAGAATTTTTGCTGAATTCGTGTGCTTGCAGCCCTTCTACCATACCTTGGCAGATTCCGCCAAGGCTTATGTCCAGGTGGAGCAGGAGAGGGATACCATGCGCGCCGAGCTAGAGCGGCTCAGTCGTGAGTTCTCCTTTTGCTTTTGTTTTGCTGAATTTCTTTTTGCAATGCTTGATTTTGTCGAGTATTGAATGCACGTGATTTTGCTGGGCCAGGCGAGAAGAAGGAGCTGGAAGATGCACTCGCCGCGCAGCGCGAAGAGTCGAAGAAAGAGCTGGCTGCCGCCACCAACTCAGCCGCTGCACGCGAGCGAGGATATGCTGACCAGCTCGCGGCACTCGCGCAGGCCATGGGAGGTGAGTAATCTTTTCTCCTTTTGATATGACGATATAACTGTCGAGTGTCATGAAATGACTTTTGCCTTTTTGAATTGTGCAGAAGCTGTTGGCGCACCGGCCTCTGCGGACGTGGCGAGTGACGATCTTTCGCTGGAACAGGCTGTGGGCGGCTTAGCGCCTATGCAACCAGGCGAAAGAGCACTCGCCAAATCGACGAGCACACTTGGCGCTGTATACAAGGTGGTGTTCCCGACTGGCGTAGTGCCGTCGACGGCGGACGACTTCGCCGACGTGTTTGGCCCCGGGACGTCCACCATGGCGGGTTTCGCTCGCGCCAACACGGTACGCGGATCCGAGTCCACCATCAAGCTTCTTATGGGACATGGGATAGATTGCGACTACGAGGCAGCACTGTCTGCGTTCCCTCGGAAGCCAGATGGGAAGCCCATTTCTCTGAAGGGGGTGAGCGGAGCCGCCGCGCGACTGGCCGAGGTTTTTATGACCACCATGGAGCGCCGGGCACTCGAGACTGCCAATCGTCTGCTTAGGAAATCGAATCTTAGGTTTAGGGTAGCTGTACCCTTTTGTTTTATGCCTTGTAATGATACCTTCTGAACTGCGCGAGTCTGCGCTTTGTTTGTGCTACCTTGTTTATGCAAACAGTCTTTTGCTAATGTCTTTCACTCGAAGAGTTGTATGCTTATGACATGAGTTTTAGCTTCTGACACAAACTTTGTGTTTGTGATTATGCTCTTTGAACAGTCACGAGAACCTGCTACTGCGACTAGTTCCTCGCAGGCTCCAATCACCACCCGATCCCAGGGTCAGGTGGTAAATGATGCCAAGGTGATGGAGTTATGAAGGCCAAATTTGTGAGAATGGAGCAAGATCTGAAGGACGCCCAGGCTGAGCTGAATCGATTGAGGGCGAGACCCGCGTTGGCCACCCAACGCGAGGAATATGTGCTCGGGGAGATGGATCTTGTGAACAGGCAACTCGAGTGTAAGTTCGAGTCTTGCTCTGTTTACAAGCTTTTTGCGTAGCTATTGTCCTTTTGATCTGACTGGTGCGCCCGTGTTTGTAGGCTTTGTCGACAACTTCCAGGCTGAAAAGATTCGCGTGGAAGGGCGTCTGGATAGCGTGGTTGACGACCCTACGACTGGGCGTCAACACTTTTGGCTTGATAGGTACCATGCCCGCATACTCGCCACCCTGAAGGATCGCGTCTGGCGAAGTGCTGAACTGCTGGAGTTATGCCGGGCAGCGTTTATTCGCCTGAACGAGACTCTTTTTCCTGCGGGGCCACAACCACAAGGGATTCGTGCTTTGTTGAACATCTTCCGTCAAACAAATCCCATTCGAGAGTTGCTGTCTCAGAGACTTGTGATTGGAGCCAACGCTGCAATGGCGTATATGCGTAGTCGAAAACCAAGGTTGGTGTTGCGGACACCTGCAGCCGGAGAGGTTCTCGAACAAAAGACCTGGATGACACGATCCAAGCTGCGGAGACACTAATCGAGTGCACTCGCGAACAGCTTTGCGGTCCCGAGCTGCCCGTAAAGGACGAGCCTGAGGATTAGAATAGTTTGCGAGTGCAATTTTTGTATAGGGGGCAGCCCCCGAGTGTAATTTTTGACTCTTTGTATATTGTATAGTTTGTATACTTTGATTTTTTGTCGAGCCCCCGAGTCAGTCGAGCGGGGTTTGTGAAATATGTGTTGGTTGTGAACCAATGACTGTGCAGCCCCCGAGTATTCGAGTGCGGCTGCAGAGTTTTTGTGTTCTTTGTTTGGATCCTTGTTACGCAGCCCCCGAGCATTCGGGTGCGGCTAAGGCATTGTGTTTCTGCAAGAGCGAGAGCTCATTTGATCGATAACACAGCCCCCGAGGGTTTCGGGTGCGGTTAAGGTATGAATTATGCGGGTAGTAACCAAAGAAGTCGAAGGAACATTGATTTTATTCCTCTTTTGAATGTTAGGCTGCAGGCCGCCTCATTAAAAACCTTCCAGTCCCCTTAGGTACCCTGGTAAGGAAAAGAGCGCGTCTGAAACCTGCAGCCATCCGACATATAGCCTATTACATTGTATGACTGTGAGCACTTTATGCGTAGAAACGGCGCAGATGCGCAACGTTCCAAGGATTATGAGAGAGTTCGCCTGTCTTCGCGTGCTTCAGTCGATATGCGCCTCCACCAAGGACCTCCGTGATGATGAAGGGACCTTCCCATGGGGAAGCGAGCTTGTGCACCTTCTTTTGCTTCAGTCGAAGAACCAGGTCGCCACAACAAAGGACCTGGTTCGCAGTCGACGGCTATGGTAGTTGCGGAGATCCTGCTGGTAAACAGCTGTGCGGGCCAAGGCCGTGTCTCGCGCTCATCGAGTAAGTCGACTGCATCTTCGAGTGCTTCTTCGCGTCGTCTTCATTGTATGCTTCAACTCGTGGTGCATTGAACCACATCTGATGGCAGAATTGCCTCTGCACCATAGACCATGAAGAATGGGGTGAACTGCGTAGAAGTGTTGGGAGTTGTGCGTAGGCTCCATAGCACAGATGGTAGTTCTTCGACCCAAGCACCCGCAGCTCTTTTGAGTGGCACCAGGAGGCGCTTCTTGATCCCACTCGTCACAAGTCCATTGGCCTTTTCGACTTGGCCATTGGATTGTGGATGTGCCACGGATGCGTAGTTGAGCGTAATGTCCTGCTCTTTGCAGAAGGTTTTGAACTCCTCAGCCGTGAAGTTTGTGCCGTTATCAGTGATGATACTGTTTGGGACACCGAAGCGGTAGATGATGCTCTTTATGAAGTTGACTGCCGTAGTAGCAGTCGAATTTGTGATGGGGACCGCCTCGATCCACTTTGTGAACTTGTCGACTGCCACCAGTAGGTGAGTATGCCCGCCATGCGATGATTTTTTGAGTGGCCCAACCATATCGAGCCCCCATTGGGCGAAAGGCCAGGCCAGCGGTATAGTCTTCAACGCCGATGCGGGTGCGTGCGGCCTTGTTGCGAATTTCTGGCAGCCGACGCACCTTTTGACTATGTCCTCCGCGTCTTTGAGTGCTGTAGGCCAGTAAAACCCTGCGCGAAAGGCTTTGGCTACGAGTGATCGACTGCTGGCGTGATGCCCACAGGTACCTGCATGAATATCTCGAAGTATGGCTTGGCCATCTTCGAATGCGATGCATCTTTGGAACATACCTGATATGCTGCGCTTGTATAACTCGCCGTTGATAACGGTGTATGCTTTTGATCTTCGAGTCACGCGTCGGGACTCGGTTATGTCATCTGGTAGCTCGCCACGGAGTATGTAAGCCAGAAAAGGTTGAGTCCAAGTTGGCTCAATGAGGAGTACCTCGACTGGGGGGTCCTCTGTGCTGGCGCTTTGCTTTTGGCTGGCGTAGTCGACGGAGGAGGCTCTCGTTTCTCCTTGATAGATCTGTGTTCGATGCGCTCGAGGAAGACACCAGGTGGAATTTGTGCGCCAGTTGAGCCAAGATTGGCTAGCATGTCTGCTTCTTCGTTACTTTCCCTTCCTATGTGCCTCAACTCACAGCCCTCGAAGCTGCCCTCCAGTGTGTTGTACAGGTCGCGATAAGCGATCATGTTGTCCGCGATTGCGTCGCAGGCCTTCATTGTTTGCTGCACCACGAGATTGGAGTCGCCGTAGATCATCAATCGAGTGCACCCAAGTGCTTTTGCCATCCGCATGCCATGGATCAGAGCCTCGTATTCAGCCTCGTTATTGGAGGGTAGTTTGAATCCCATCTGCAAAACATAACGTAGCTTGTCCCCTTTTGGTGATATGAGGATGACGCCTGCGCCTGCGCCTTCGTGTTTCTTGGACCCATCGAAGTACATGGTCCAGGAATTGGACACGTCTGGTGCTCCAGGTAATTGGGCCTCTATCCACTCGGTTGTGAAGTCGGGTAGGACTTGTGCTTTGATAGCCTTCGGGTGCTCGTACTTGATGTCTCTTGGAGCCAGCTCGATGAGCCATTTTGCGACTCGACCCGTTGCATTGGGGTTTGTGAGGATATCACCGATTGCTGAGTTACTTACCACGGTGATCGGGTGCTCGGTGAAGTAGTGTGTCAACTTCCTTGAGGACATGAATACAGCGTATGCCAGCTTTTGATAGTGCGGGTACCGCTGTTTTGATATGGAGAGAACCTCGCTCAGGTAGTAGACTGGACGTTGTATGCTTTGGATGTGCCCCTCCTCCATGCGTTCGACTACCAGTACGGTGCTCACCACCCTGTTTGTAGCCGAGACATACAGGTAGAGTGGTTCCCGTTCCTTAGGTGCGACGAGGATCGGAGGGCTTGTGAGGATCCGCTTGAGATCTGTGAAGGCTGCTTCAGCTTCTGGCGTCCACTCGAACTTGTCCGCCTTCTTCATCAGTCGATAGAATGGTAGAGCCTTTTCACCCAGTTTGCTGATGAATCGACTGAGCGCTGCTACTCGTCCTGCTAGTTTCTGCACATCGTGAAGCTTTGAAGGCCTTTGCATTGTGAGGATGGCCTGTATTTTCTCCGGGTCTGCTTCGATTCCACGGGCAGAGACTAGGTACCCTAGGAGCTGCCCGGCTGGAACGCCGAACGTGCACTTCTTAGGATTGAGCTTGATATGGAAGCGTTTGAGGTTTGCGAACGTCTCCCTCAAATCGTCGAGTAGTGTGTGTTCTTCCCTTGTGGTAATGACAATGTCATCCACGTAGACCTGGACGTTGCGTCCGATTTGCTTTTTGAGGCAGTCCTGCATCATGCGCTGGTATGTTGCACCCGCGTTTTTGAGCCCAAAGGGCATAGTTGTGTAGCAGTAGACCCCGAGTGGGGTTATGAACGCCGTTTTTTCTTCGTCTTCTTGCTTCATCCTTATCTGGTGATAACCTGAGTAAGCATCCAGAAAGGAGAGTCGTGCGCATCCGGCGGTGGAGTCGACGATCTGGTCGATTCGGGGTAGCGGGAAGTGATCCTTTGGACAGCACTTGTTCAGCGCTGTGAAGTCCACGCACATCCGAAGGATGTCTGTATGCTTCTTCTCTACGAGTACGGGGTTGGCCACCCATTGTGATTTCTTGATTTCCCTAATGAATCCTGCTGCGAGTAACCGGTCGACTTCAGATTCGACTGCGGTTCGCTTT
The DNA here is from genome assembly GCA_947311845.1 of Poa pratensis. Lineage (NCBI taxonomy): Eukaryota > Viridiplantae > Streptophyta > Magnoliopsida > Poales > Poaceae > Poa > Poa pratensis. Next base: position 80,610,368 of record CAMZMU010000107.1, on the reverse strand, counting down.
GGGCCGGAGATTCGACGCATCGTTTGCTTGACTGGCTTTGCATCTGGAAACAATTGGAGAGAGTGCTCGGCGAATTCCCTGGGAATACCTGGCATGTCGGCTGGACACCACGCAAATATTTCCCAGTTCTCACGGAGGAATTCGACGAGCGCGCCTTCCTATGCGATAGGCAGGCTCGAAGATATGTTGACTGTCTTGGACGGATCGGTCGGGTGCACCTGATGCGACCTTGTGTCATTTGTAGCATTGAAGGATCTGTCGACTGCCAACTTCTTATGCTCCGGAAGGAGTGTGCGGTCGTTGGAAATCGCCAGTCGGCGAGTGATTCTTCCACCCCGAACATCTCGGAGATTTTGCTGAACTCGCGGTCGCAAGCATCGGACCTTTGAAAGTTTCCACGGACAGTGATGACTCCCTTTGGTCCTGGCATCTTCAGCGTGAGGTACGCGTAGTGTGGCACCGCCATGAATCGAGCAAACGTCGGGCGACCAAGAATAGCATGGTATTGTGATTTCCAGTCGACGACCTCGAACTCAATCGACTCTGTCCTGAAGTGGCTTTTGTCCCCGAACGTAACGTCGAGTTGTATGGTGCCTTCTGGGCTAATTGCTTTGCCAGGAACGATACCGTGGAAGGTATTTGAAGATTTTGGGAGGTTTTCGACTGACCTGTTCATTTTGCGGAGCGTGTCCGCGAAGATGATGTTTATGCCGCTGCCTCCATCCATGAAGACCTTGGTCATGGCGTAGCCTCCTATTTGCGCGTCGAGTACCAGAGCCGCGTGCCCTGGTCGAACTACAGCTGGGGGATGATCCTCTCGACTGAAGCTTATGATGGTTTCCGATCCCTTCAGAAATTCGGGCACGGCAGGAGGTGCCATGACAGCCATGTTCACCTGTCGAGTGATTAGCTTTTGCTGCCTGTTGGAGGGGCGACCCTTTTGTATCATGTACATCTGCCCGTGGGGCTGTGGATATTGATCATCTTCCGCCCGTAGTACGGGTTGTATGGCACCTGCGAGGTTTGCGCCTGGAGCAGGCTGTGGTGGTGGTTGCGGTGGCGGCTGTGGCGCCATGAGAGCGGGCACAGCGTTCGGCTGTGGTGCGGGTGCAGGCGTGGGCTGAGCAGGTGCTGGGCCGTACCTTTTGAGTCGTATCATGTAGTCAGTCGCCATTTGGTCGAATTCCCTGCAGTTCCTTAGGGTGTGATTGGAGCGTAGTTTTCCGTCGTCCCCCTTGAAGAGGTGGAATCTGCACCAGTCGTCCATCTTTTCCTCGAATGACCGCTCGGGTTTTGCGTCGCTGCGTTTGCGCCATTCTTGCCTTTTGTAGCTGTCGCTCCGCTGCTCGCGATCTCGACTGTCCCGTCGATCATCCGAGCGTCGATTGCTTCTATCTTGGTCCTCCCGGGTTGTGTGTATCCAGCCGCCATGAACTCGGGTCTGTTATCGTCGTAAGGACGTTTGGAACGTTTGCGCCTGCGATCTTCTCTGTATGAATCTCTGCGGCCTCGACTGCCGCTTTCGTAGTTGTCGCGTGTGGGGAAGCACGGGATCTGCGTACAGAATCCTCTCCATCTGCCCACTCAGTCGCAACTTTGATGAGGTCAGCCAGGGAGGTTGGCTTTTCACGACCAGTGCCTCTTTGAAGTCCTTCCTGGCGAGACCTTGTATGAAGGCATCCATGGCCCTGTCTTCTGACACTTTGCCAACCGAATTGCGTATTTCGGTCCACCGCCGTATGTATGATCTCAACGACTCGTCTGATCGTTGAGTGCATGCCCTTAATTCTTCGAATGTCTTCGGGCGCTCACATAGAGGCTCGAAGTTTTTGATGAAGTCTCTGCGGAAATCGTCCCACGAGTCGTATGATGATGGAGGGAGCGCTTGAGCCAGTCGCGGGCAGTTCCTTCGAGCATGAGTCGTATGTACTGCATCGCCGTGGTGTTCGTGCCACGCTGGCATGCCACGGCGAGTCTGTAATCTTCTAGCCACCCGGAAGGTTCTTGGCGACCGTTGTACTTGGGTTGTTCGCCTGTCAACTTGAACCTTTGGGCATCCGCGTCTCACGGATGCGTCGAGTGAAGCACAATGCTCCGCATGGCTCTGGTTCGATCAGAGTATGAATCGCTGCTATAGGATCTTCGAGATCTGCTTCTGCTGGACCTGTGCCGGCGCGTGCTTCTCCTTCCTTCATCCGAGTGGTGGCTGCGACCACTGCGATGATGTGCTGCGTGTCGTGAGTCGACTATGTCGCGATCGCGATTCCTTGCTGGAGTTTTGTCTTCTGGCTGTATAGCCTGTGCCGCTAGAGCTAGCGATTTGAGTTGTTGGCGATGCAGGGCTGCGTTAGGGTCATTCGCCGGAGGTTGCATTGCCTTGAGGTAAGCACCTACGGAGAATAATGCACCCGCAGCAGTTTTGGGCACTGGGATTCCGTTAGCGTCCTCTGTCATGAACGACAGGTTACGGGTGATTGCTACCCTTTCATGTTCTGGAAGGCTTGCCAACCGCGACCTAGGTCGTGGGGTTGGTTGCATTGTGGACCCGAGGGATTGCTCCCTTCTTCGGGCACTCGAGAGGCTGGCTTGCCTTTTGCGCTCTTCGAGCGTCGCTCGGTAGTTTTGCAGTCGAATTGACTCCTGCCAGTTGAAGTACTGGAAGGTCAACATCTCCTCTGGGGTGGAATTTGGTGGCATCATTGTGCACTCCTTTATGACTTTATCTGCTTTTGCTGCCATCTCCTCCGTGATTGTCAAGGTTGTGACCCCATCCGGCATGGTTACCGTGCATGGGAATTGTGCAGGCCTGCGAGCGGCTGCGTCTGCGGATGATTCTGCGGAGAAGGCCACGTAGACCTGATGGGGCGTGACCCGTGGACAGGTGTATGTGCTGTCGATTCCAGTCATGGACTCGACGTCGCCGTCGAGGCTCATGTCAGAGCCAGTATGTTCATCGAGTAGATCTTCGAGGCGAATCTCGTTGTCGATGTGCTCATCGCCTATGCTCATCTCGGTGTTGGCGAAGCCATTATGGATTTCTGAGTCGAGGTTGGTGTTGGTGAAGATCTCCGAGTCGACGTTGCTGTCGTTATGAATCGCGGGCTCGTAGAAGTCATCGAGGGAGATCCCGCAGTCGAAACTCTCGTCGAGTGGTAGGTTGAAGTCGACGTTGCTTGTGCGGTATGCTGATTCTGCCTCCTCGCCTTGGAGTTCCGTCATCATGAACCTGTCGATCTCGCCGGTCGACATGGTTGTTGCGGGCGAGCAGGCTTCAGGAATCGACGACGGGGCGAGCGCAGTCGACGGAGCCTCGAGTGCGCCCAGCGCCAGTTGTTGCGGATCTGTCGAGTCCTGCGTGCCAAGATTGTTTACGAAAAAATTGAATGCTCCAACAGTCAAACTCAAACCTGATTCAAGGCCGGAAAACGCCTCCTGAAGCTCCGGCGAGTGCGGATTGAAATTCATTGGAAGAGCAGATGCGCTTTTTGCAGGTGAAGCGGGCAGGCTGCCGCTTTTCGAGTGGATCGGCGAGTCGCCGTGTGTCGCCTGGATCGGCGAGTTGCTGTTTGCTGACATGGCCGGCGAGTTGCCGTTTGCAGATGAGATCGGCGAGTTGCCGTTTGCTGGTGTGATCGGCGATTTGCCGTTTGCTGTTGGGACCGGCGAAACTTCGAGTCCAGCGCTATTCTTTCCCACAGACGGCGCCACTTGACGAGGGGTAGACTCATCAAGACCCATGGTTAAGGTCCCTAGGTTATGAATATGGGGGAGAGAACGTGGTAGAGCTGGAAGTATCGTCGGCTGACAAGCAGGGCAAAGATTTTACCCAGGTTCAGGGCCCTCGTGTGGAGGTAACACCCCTACGTCCTGCCTGTCTGTTATTGCTTTGTGAATATGATGGTTACAAGGTCCCGGCGAGATGTCGATCTCGCTAGGGTTTGTGGCTCTGGTGGTTCGTGTCTGGTTCGATGGCCCTCCCAGTCCTTAAATAATAGGCTGGGTCTCGGGTGTTCGTAACCGACTCGATTTACAAGTAAGGAAACTCTAAACCGACTATTGTTTCGCCAAACTTGGAGGATACTCCATCTTCGTGGGCCTCCCTTCATGGGCTTCATGTAGGCTCTGATAGTTGGGCCTAGTCGATACGTGCACCAGGTACCCTCATGGTAGGGTACCCGATAGGCATACCCATGTCACCATGAGTCTAGCCAAAACAGGGTACTCCCTCCGTCGCCTACGGAGAAGGTAGCCCCAAGCCGGATCTCATGTTTGATGGCTTGAAGAGATCTCCAAAACTGAGACCCCTCTTTCCTCTCACAGGCCATGAGAGGACAACCACGTAGGTACTTGGCCTTCACTAATTGAAGGCAATTTAGAACATATATTTCTTTGTTACAACTCATCTGCAAGTGAAAAAAATCTTAATTGCCACCCAACTTTTAACTAATGTGTAAGAATGAGGACGCTATTCTGATGGTATAGAACTTGGCTGAGCACTAACTTAATTGTGAGCCAACAAAACCGTCATCAAATAATCAAATCACGCTGGACTTTTGGTAGATGAAAAACCGGCCCGTTCGCATGGTTTTAAGAGAGGGAGAGAGATCGGCTGCCGTGTCGATCGAGCACCGAACTACAAAGCGCGCGGGGAGGCAGGCAGCACTACTTGCCCCAGTTGGCCGGCCACCACATGCGCGCTGCCACTGATGCACATACGGAGCAAATGGCACAGCTAGCAGCAGCGCAGCGCAACCGGAAATTCACAACGCGCTATCATCTTTTTTTCCTTCCCCTTTCGATCCTAGTACGTACTAATTTGACGAGACGCGGGAGCAGGCAGACTACCAGCTATAGCTTAGCTTGGCAAACTTTTCCTATCTGTGTGTGTTCGTCGAGTCCTGACCGGCGCCACGGATCGAGAGAGTCAATGCCGTGTTAATTGTTTATTACTAGCTCCACTCCAGAAACCATATACGGACAGTCGGACAGTGGCGGCAGTTGACTCGCGACGACGGAAGATCCTTTTGGGATTCTTAATTGAGTGATCCGAGACGGAAGAGATCGAGAAAGAAGAGCCGCAAAGGAAGGTGCGGGAAGGTTGGCGGTGTTAATTGTCTACCTTGAGTAGATCGATTTTGTTTGACCGCTCCGGCGATAAGTACGTCTATATACTTGTATGCCTACGCAAGTGGCCACTCCTCTATTGCGTGGACATTCTACGATGTTCTACTTCTATCTGCCAGAAATATAAAAAATGCATACCAGTATACTCCCGGGTATATTGCAGTGCTACCCGACCCCGAGCAAGTTTAGCCAAGAACCTGTCACTTTCCTACAACCTTGACTTGTCTATTTTCTTGGTGTGCTATCGAAAGATTCTTCTACCTGTGCTTTCACCACTTTGCTAATTCTGATCCAATTTTGTTATCACGAGCGATCTCAGTATACTGTTTTTGTGGTTTGAAATATATTTGTCTGTTTCAACCAAGATAAAATCGAGGATATCTCTATCCTTACCTATTTGGTGGCTAATAGTCCGGACACGGTGGCTTGTGGGCCGGAGATGGGTGGGTGGAGGGAGAGGCGTGGACGCGTGGTGCTTGTGATTTGGGGGATCATAGCCCGGTGGCAGAGGCTTGTGGGCCGAAGGTGGGGGCTAGGTGCTTGGAATTGGCGGCTTAGTTATAGGCCGGAGGTGGTGGGGCAGGGACGCGGGGTGCTTGGGATACGAGGCTCGTAGGATTGAGGCACTGGAGTCGCGCCCGGCAACGGCATTGGAGTCGGCGGGGAGAGCTTGGGGGCGACGGTGTAGGTGGGCTTCGCATACTCGAACGACCTTCCGTTGAAGAGTTGCATGCCTTCGAAGCCTGACAGCTAGAAGCCAACACGAGGAGGAGCAACACGAGCAGGACCATCTAGACTTGCGCCGACTTCATGCTTCTGTACGAGGTCCATGGGAGAGAGTTTTTTGTGGGTTTGGTTAGTGCGAATGGCAGTAAAGCCCCATATGTCTCAGAGTTATAGAATGTTGAAAGATCAACTTAACAAGACATCGAAGAAGAACAATAAAAACAAGATACACAGGTTGAATCGAGGTCCTTATCTACCAAAGATACACAGCTTGAATCGAGGTCCTTATCTACCAAAGAAACACTAGGGTGACAAGGCGAATTGGCTTAGTCGTCGAGGAATATTGGAGCATCGATTGCACCAGCCGAGCTGACTAGTGTCGAAATATCTCCTCCTCCGCCACCGAAGAGGACCCATGTCCTCTTGCCATGACTCGAAAGGCGCCGCACCAACGGGAGGCAGAGTCCCTCACCCTGAGCTATGCGAAGAGGCGATACATCAGCCGCTGAACAACATTCAGCCTGATCTCCTAACGAGGCATAGTTCAACGGAATAGCTTACAATGAGGGTTCTCAGTGAGCTGATGGACTAATTCGTCTAGTAGATCGATCTAGGGTTTTAGGGTTTAATTCGTCTAGAAGAGATGTCGATGACGACGTTGATGAAGCTTGTGGAAGAACTCCCTCGGCTAAGCCTAGCCGAGAGAATATCGTAGACTCCTTGCGTCCCGCCTTGATCCAACAAAGTGAGGGTCTACCTCCATCGTAGACAGCACACCCCTCTGAGTTTCGCACACATATATCGGAACTAGTTCAGCAGGGCTTCGCCATCCATGCTTGAAGCACTCACCGCTGGTATATATGAAGGTGGAGATCTCAACACATGAGAAGAAGGGAGAGAGAGATTAGATATTAGATCTAGATCTAATCGGAGAGGATCCCTCTAATTTAGAAGTTTCCTCTAATCCAACTAGAAAGATCTAAACTTGTGTGTCTTTTCCCATGGGGATGGGAGTGTTTATATAGGAGGCCAAGGGTTTGCCCCCTTCCCCATGGTGCGCCGGCCCTAGGGGGTTGGAGTCCATGGGCCCACTTGGTAGCCCCTCTTGCTGGCTCCAATTTATTTAATATTTTAACAATAATTATTTACTAATTAAATAAATTAATAATTAATTAATTAATATTTTGTCTAATTAATTCTTATTTGAATATTTCCTTTTATGGAATAGTCTCCACATTAATTACTTATCATATAAAACACTTTTACATGATCCGGGACACCCAGTGTCCGCAGGCAAAATACTCCGGATAAATGTTTCCCTCTTATATAAACCCTCGGAATAAATCCGACTAGTGATAGAAACTATTTCTATCACTCCGAGACACCTAGTGTCTGCATAATCCAATCTCACTGATAAAGATATTATCTACCACGCAGAAACCATTCCGGTGATACTCTCTCGTTATCCAGACCAACCATATACACAACAAAGTAGAACTGAATTAAGCGTGTTATCCTACATGTTCGATAACGTGTAGTCATAATTAGATGTTTCCACCTAATTACCGGGCAGGGTCAGGTACATGGGCTACCTGAATAACTGCTACCGTTATGCGAATAACACTTTGTTGAACCTGTTGATTATTAATTCGTCATTCCCATTACTCACGATAATGAACTTGCCCGAGATGAAGTATTCCTAATATTTCCATGAATCAATCCCTGATTCACTATATCCTTGTCTATCTCGTTACCGGTAAGTTTCCTTTTCTCGTTCCTGTAATCCGATATCCACACGATGTAACTTTATCGTGCATTGTCTGCAGAACATATTGTATATCATACATACCGAGTGGGCCCTGAAAGTATCTCTCTTTTTATAGAGGAGTAATTTTCCATCTTGAAATATTAGGATATATGCACACCTTCGGAATCACCCAGTGACTGCCGTTATGATCACCCAGTGACGGCTGTGACGGTTGACAGTACCAAACCAACTCTTTCAATATACATAACCCTAATAATATCATGGTCAATGAACATGTCATATAATAACCATTTGCGATATTGCACTAAGGATAAAAAGACACTTTGAAATCTTCTTAGCATATCAACGATTTGGATCTATGAGAAGGGCAGCCTCCACAAGAAGGCCATGGACACTGGCCACTCCTGCCTTGCCACCATCGTTGGCTCGCGGCGAGCGGCGCACGACGAGATGGTGCGCCTCGGCGGTGTCCCAGTCGCGGTGCGCGCGCTGCACGCCACGACAGAGCCTAGCTCGTCGACCAAAGTCCTCCGGATCCTCGAGTCCGCCGTCGGCTGCGTCGAGGGCCGTGCCGCGCTGTGCAAGGACGCGGAGGACACCGTTCCTGCCATGCTCGACAAGATGATGAAGTCAGGCCGCGACTTTGGGCCACAAGTACAAGAACCGCAGAGCGGCTGAGGCAGCGGCGGCGTCCGAGGGCGGGCTGACGAGGCTGCTTCTTCTGCAGCAGAGCGGGTGCTCACCGGCGGCGAGGCAGATGGCGCTAGAGCTGCTCAAGATTTACAGGGTGAACGCCAAGAGCTGCCTCGCCGGCTACGATTCCAAGACCACCCATATCATGCCGTTCTGATCAAAGCTAAACGAATGGCTTGCAAGCTCTGAACAGAGCATAATATTCCTTCTTTTTTTTCTTCATGTATTTTTTACTGTAAGTTGATAGAGAAACCGAAAAATTGATTCGTCAAGAGAACACAGAAGAAGAATCTGTAAATTGGTAGAGAGTTTTGATAGAAGCAAATGGAGATTGTTAACCATGTTGGATCGTAGGCCAAATCATTGGAAACTGCAATTGCGCAGAAGATATATGAATGACAGGAGTTCTTAGTTGATAATCTTCCTACTTCACGCAACAAGCATGCACATCCACATTCATTTTCCCTGATAAATCTTCTCAGAATTTGCATATGGACATACGAAACGGTTCCCAGTTTATAAAAACTTTTATTTTAATCTGGGTACCAACTTCCCAACGATGAACTGTGATCATAATTCTTCAATATAGTATACTGCATTTCCTTGTATTATTGGAACTTGTCCGAACACAGGTGCATTCGCTCATGGCCCATCAGGGAACAAGTTGCATCATGCTAATGATTCAAGATTGTCGTTGCCTTGAATACATTATTATTGACTACACACATCCGTAGCTTGAAAGCAACACAAGTGCTTGTTATAGAGGATAAGCGTAATGAAACATCTCCACGTTGGCACAAGACTAAATGAGTGACGCCTTTGTTCAATTTGACCAATCTAGGATCATGTCTACTTGTTCACTCCACCCACGTGCTAGCTAGTATAGTAGGGAGAGAAACGTCGACAAGTCATTTTGAATCTCGGGCTGGTGCCAAAAATAAATTTTCAAAATTTATTCTTTTGCCAAAAAATGACAAGAAAAATCAAACACGTAGTGTTCTACATGTGAGTTGAACTCGTTAATTTGCAAAAAGTAATTGACATGTGGAAAAATAGCAAGTTTGAGCATGTTTGCAGATAGGAACCAAGACTCAAGAGAAAGGTCTCCTATGCTTGATTGAACAGACCGATCACTGATGAAACAAATGGGTTCGCATCTTTATCAAATAATCAACTCGACGCTGGACTTTTCGTAGAATGGATTTTTCCGATGCAAAGAGGGAGAGAGACCGGCTGCCGTGCCGATCGAGCACCGAAGTAAAGCGCGCTAGTTGCCCGAGTTGGCCGGCCATCACATGCGCGGCCACTGATGCACATACGGAGCAAATGGCACAGCTAGCAGCAGCACAACGCGCTATCGTCTTCTTCCTTCCACTTTCGATCCTAGTACTAGTTTGGCGAGACGCGCGAGCAGGCAGACTACAACATAGCTTGCCAAACTTTTCCTGCCCGTGCGTGTTCGTCGAGTCCTGACCGACGCCACCGGCCGGGCAATCACGAGTCAATGCCGTCTTAATTGTTTAACAGCTCCACTCTAAGGGCTCGTTTGGTTGCGGGGTGTAAAAAAACGAGAAATGCAATTCCACACGTATATTGGCCTCAAATGACTATCTCTACCGTTCATTCGGTGAGATCCGACGGCAGCCTGTTGGTCAAAATTTGCACGCGTATTTTGCAGAACAGTTCATACCTTTCCAGCCTTTCACAAATTTGATCACCTAGATTTCGAATCACAATAATAAATTGTACTCCCTCCATCCCAAAATACAAGGCGCCCTTTAATTTCGCTGGTCAACGGAGTACAACTTTGACCATGATTTGTGCTTATAATATAAATACAAAATTAGTATAAATTATATGAAATGAAAGAAGTTTACAAGACGAATCCAATGGTACCATTTATACATTCTCAATCGACATAATTTATAATATATTAATGGTCAAAGTTGCCAAAGACCAGCATAAAAATAGCGCGCCTTATATTTTGAGACGGAGGGAGTATGTTGTTGGAGAGTTTTTCAAAAAGAAATTATTCCCAGAAAATATTCAACAATATAAAAAATATTTTTTTCAAGAATATTCAACAATTTTTAGAAAGTTTCAAATAATGTTTCATAGTATAAGATTTTCGTTGGAGCTCTTTTCAATGAATATTTTTTCCCAGAAAATATTCAATAATACAAGTTTCTCTGCTTTTCTTTTCCGGACAGGTTTTGCTGGGTTGGTTCAATTCAAATTCCATCAAAATAAATACAAGTTGCATTCGGTTTTTCATAATTCCTTCAAGATTAATAAAAACTATTCATCAATATTTCATACAAGAATTTTTCATAGAATATACTTTCAAATTTGAAAGTCACATATTTCATAAAGTTTTCAGACACATATTTTACTCGAAATTCGAAACGGTCTTCCGCGACGCGCTAGACGTGGAAGCTCGTCGTGGCCGACATACGAGCCCCTCCTCGTCGTCTTTTCTGGCGGCGCTGGAGGAGGACGCTCGGTGACCGGAGGCACAGATCCGGCAGCCGGACCAATGAATTCCGCGGCGGCGGCGGGAGGCGAGGTGGGCGGCGGCAGCGGGAGCCGAGGTGGGTGGGTGGATTCTGGGATAGGGTTAGGGTTTTGCGCCTATATATAGTGGTGGTGGACTGTGGGTTGAATTCGTATGTTTACAGGGGCTAAAATGCAAACCAAAACCCGCGAAATTTGACTTTCCATGAAATGGACGGCTATGATAGTGCCGGGGGGGCCAAGCTACTAGTGGAATTTCCGGACCGGTAAAAAAACCAGGGAAGCAAAGCCCCGGAGGGAATTCTGGATCGCACGTGGTTTCCCCTTCCATGCGGGGGAAACTACACCCATTCCCTGTTGCCATTTGGTAGCTGGGGGGAGGGGGGGACTGAGGAAGCCCAGCTACTTGGTTCTGCTGCCTCTATAAATTTAAGCTGCCTCTACAAATTTAATTGATTCATAAATTTCATAGACAATAGATAGATAAATTATGTAATCATAACAGAAAATAAACCAGAGGAAATTCAAAATAAGATGCGACTCCACATCAGATAACTACAGAGAATAACAAGAAAATTAGAAAAAATAACACAGATAATTCTTTTAACACAAACGAGTAAGGGAAATCATCCAAATGGCATGCATTCACATCTCGACACCTGACAAGACGATTCATTGCAGCAATATATGAATTATATGTTCAAAAGTACTAGCTTTAATACTTGCATACATTACTTCCATTCGATATAAGGAATTCATAAATTACAAGCCGCGTATCATGAATCCAATCTCAACCAAAACATCGCATTTTCATCGTGATTTCTGAATCTGATGCCCTAGCTATTAACTCTCAGTAATCCAAGCTTGTACTGCAGAATACATCAATAAGCTTGGTGACCATACATCAATAAGTAACTTGCAGCTCTAACTTTGTGCACTCAACATATACAGGCAGATACAGAAATAGATACTCTGATTCAATGTGAATGCTATAGGGAACAACAGCAGCTGAAACAAGCCCAACAACAATATTCACAGAAAACAAGTCTACGTTGCCAGACATCTATACTAGCAGACAAGGAAGACCAGGTGTTTGTTTCTAGCAGCAATTATACAAGTACAGTTCAATCGAGCAGGCAATTAATTGGAGAAAGCACAACCGAATCATATACTAACTCCTCTGGACCAAATTACAAGAATCATACAACGTTATGGAAAAATGACAAGCACTCAACAGAACCAAGCAGATATAGAAATATGATACTTTGATTTAAATGTGAATGCAATAGGGGACAGAGGACAGAGGACATGTTAAAGCAACAGAAACTTCCTGGTGAGCAGCAAATGCAGACACTTGAAAGAATACAAGGACAAGGAAAACTTCAACAAAGTATAGAAGTGCAGTTCAAGTGACATAAAAACAACCAGATGATAAAATTGCAATTGAGAATTTATCAAACATATATAACCAGCATCAATTAATTCGAAGAAGCAACAACAATGTACAAGAAAAGGACAAGAGAAAATAGACTAGTACGGCAGTAAGACTAGTACGGCAGTACGAATTAATTCTTTATGAAATAGACACTATGTTCAACCAAGAAAGCACGGATGATCCTGAAAGGGGATGTGAATCACATGAGATTATGCACAGATAAGTTCGGTGTAGTCACAGCAAGTGACTTTGCAATGTAGACGCTCACCTTTCTCTAACTGCAGGTCCAGAGAGCACTCCGCCTTAGGGACGATTCAGTCCTGCGGTTCCTAGACAACCTTGATCTTTTGTAGTCAGTAGGCCTCAGGTGGGGAATCTGGAGATGGAAGTGATCATATGATGAGGAATCAAGATGGGATAATGGCAAGTTCAATATTATATGTTCTCACAAAGCTAACCAAAATAAAGCCATGCAGGAGCACAAGTGAATCAGCATGCACAAGCTTAGAATTACAAGAGAAAGCACAGCCCAGCTTTGGATTATTACAAACATTGTTTACTCTTGAGAACAATCCAGAGTCTAGAAGGACTCTAGAAACAAACAACCGACATTCAACCATCCAAATAAATTCTACAGCCCAACTAATGTTGAAATGCCGTATTGATTCTGAACTGCCTGCTACATATTACTAACATACAGACTTCAGGAGACAATCAAATTCTGGACAGAATACACATGAACTAAAGAGTGAACGCAATCTAACAGAGGACGTATATTCCAACAATCATACATTTGGAATTACACAAGAGCATCATCCAGCTACCAATAATGATTAAAGGCCAAAGTGCAAAAACAGATAATATAGCAAGTGACACAAACGTGAGTGACGGTGACCTTCGTCCAAGCCTTGCACAATAGTTATGAACTGGGAAGAAAAGGAGAAGAGGGAATGAGTTTCTCACATGTGAATCTGGCAGAGATTGTTGCAATCACTCTCCAAGATGTGAATCTCGTCGGCGTTGGCAGCTGCAAGATCTGGAGGATAAGTCCATCGTTGCTAGGTCGGATAAGCCTAAGCTGAGAAGAAAAAGAGGTGGGGAGAAGGAGTAGGATGCTAACCTTCGTCCAAGCCTGAGCTCGTGACCGCTGGGCCGTCGCCGGAGAGTACAAGGTCGACCTGTCGGGACGGAGAAGGACACGGCCGGAGAGGGGGAGAGGCAGCGATCGGGAGGGAGGGGAGAGGCAGCGTCGCGCCCAGCGAGCGAGAGCGAATGCCGCCGCGTAGCCAGAGCGAGCGAGGGCAAACCCGTTAGCGCCGCATAGGCCTAGCGCCGCCTGAAGACCATCTTTTCACGCACGCACACACGCATGTTGTACGCTGAATGTTCAGCTAAAAAAGATAGTACTTTTTCCTTTTTCTTTTCTTTTCTTCTCTTTTCTTTTTTCTTCTAAGATTTTCTTTATTTTCTTTTTTCGTTTTTCTTTTTCATTTTCTTTTTCGTTTCTTTTTCCTTTTCTGTTTTTTTTTTCCGTTTTTATTTTCTGTTTTTTTATTCTTCTAAAATTGGAACTATTTTAAAATTTGGAAATGTTTCTATTTTAAAAATGGTTCCAAATTTAAAATTGTTCTTTTTTAAAACGGTTTCATTTTTTAAAATTGTTCCAAATTTTAAAATGGTTACATTTTGAAAATGGTTCCAAATTTAAAAGTGGTTCCGAATTAAAAAATGGTTCTAAATTTAAAAATGGTTCCATTTTGAAAATGGTTCCAAATTAAAAAATGGTTCCGAATTTAAAATGGTTCTGAGTTTAGAATGGTTCTGAATTTAAAAATGGTTCCGAATGTAGAATGGTTCTAAATTTACATTTTGAAAATGGTTCCAAATTTAAAAATGGTTCTGAATTTAAAATGTTTCTGAATTTAAATGGTTCCAAATTTAAAAATGGTTCCGAATTTAAAATGGTTCCAAATTTAAAAATGGTTCCAAATTTAAAATGGTTCCAAATTTTAAAATGGTTCTGAATTTTAAATGGTTCCGAATTTTAAATGGTTCCAAATTTAAAAATGGTTCCAAATTTGAAAATTGTTCATTTTTAAAAAATGTTTCCATTTTGAAAATAGTTCCAAATTAAAAAATTGTTCATTATTTAAAATGGTTCTATTTGAAAATGGTTCCGAATTTAAAATGGTTCCCAATTAAAAATGGTTTCGAATTTAAAAATGGTTCCGAATTTAAAGTGGTTCTAACTTTAAAAATGGTTCCATTTTAAAAATGGTTCTGAATTTAAAATGGTTTCGAATTTAAAATGGTTCCAAATTTAAAATGGTTCCAAATTTAAAAATGGTTCCGAATTTAAAATGGTTCCAAATTTAAAAATGGTTCCATTTTGAAAATGATTCCAAATTTAAAAATGGTTCTAAATTTAAAAATGGCCCCGAATTTAAAATGTTTGCAAATTGAAAATGGTTCCAAATTTAAAAATGGTTCCGAATTTTAAATGGTTCCGAGTTTTAAATGGTTCCAAATTTAAAAATGGTTCCAAATTTTTGAAAATGTTCATTTTTAAAAAATGGTTCCATTTTGAAAATAGTTCCAAATTAAAAAATTCTTAATTTTTTAAAATGGTTCCATTTAAAATGGTTCCAAATTTAAAATGGTTCTAAATTTAAAATGGTTCTGAATTTAAAATGGTTTCGAATTTAAAATGGTCCTGAATTTAAAAATGGTTCCAAATTTAAAAATGGTTCCGAATTTAAAATGGTTCCAAATTTAAAAATGGTTCCAAATTTAAAAATGGTTCCAAATTTAAAATGGTTCCAAATTAAAAAATGGTTCCAAATTAAAAAATGGTTTCGAATTTGAAATGGTTTCGAATTTTAAATGATTTTAAAAATGGTTCCTGTTTGAAAATAGTTTCAAATTAAAAATTGTTCATTTTTAAAATGGTTCCATTTTGAAAATGGTTCCAATTTTAAAATGGTTCCGAATTTAAAATGGTTCCAATTTTGAAAATGGTCCAAAATTGAAAATTGTTCATTTTTGAAAATGGTTCCAATTTTGAAAATAGTTCCAAAACCCAAAGTCCAAATGGTTCGAGAGAAATTTTGTACTTTCAGATTTTTGTACTCCGTAATGAATATTTTTTACTTCGGGTTTAATATTTTTTGTATTTTTTGTTTCAGTGTACTTGTAAGCCAATCGATCGTATAGTCGCCGAGACGATGCGGAGGGGACCGGACAGCCCAAATACCCCCTCGAGATGTAGGCGCTCGAGCGCAGTACAGCCGCCGAGCAGGCGCTCGATGGCCTCGGTCGAGATGACGACGCCGGTGAGGATGAGCAGATTGAGAAGAGGGAGCACGGCATTCATCTTGGGGATATTGCATCGAACAAACCTGGCGCGGTGTAGGGTGGGGAATAGGCGGGGCAGTGATTTCGGCAGCTCGAACACCCGTAGTCCACCTTCGAACAAGATCTCCTCGAGCTTATTTAGGGCGGGGGATTCGAACCACTCGTTGAGCTTGGCGCCGACATTGCACTTGGCACTGAAGCTTCAGATGGTAAGTCGTGTGACTGGCCCAGGGTGCGCGGCGAGAATCTGGGAGACTGCGATGATGCGCTCGTCATCCAGGTGCCCGATACAGGCGTCGACGGTGAGCTTCAGGGGGACGGAGCGCCAGAAGGGGCTCCACCGCTTGGAGAGCACGGTTGTACGCGCGCCAGATTTGGTGGGGAGGAGGAAGATGATGATGTGCAGCATCTCGTCAGGGAGTTGGCTGATGAGGTCGAGACTCGCCGGATGCTCTTGCGGTTCTACCTCGACCCGCCTGCGATTGTTGGACGCCTCGATCTCCATCTCAGCCGCCGGCAACACAGGCAAGCTCGGCGGTGGTGTTTTCCGGGAGTGGGGTTTTTTGGGGCGGCGGCACTGTTGGAGGGGATAGGCTGGGAAGAGGCGACAATAAACTATATGCAGAACTGTAGACCGTCGAGGGGAACTAAATTTTGGTAATTATCCAAAGATTCAAATAAATTCCGAACAGGCCGGACACGACCAGATAGGAACATATGCTGGACCTTCCGGACTTGGACTAGGCGAACCACAAACGGCTCGATGAGAAAACAAGGTTTTTATAATCTTTTATGCAATCTAAATGTTAAACAATGCATGTGTAGAAGATGAGCTCAAAATGATGAAATTTTGTTACTAATATTGGTTTGGTAACTCCGATGCGGAATGTTTTCCAGAGACTTCATGCGGGACGTCCGCTTTCTGAACGACCTACCATTTTAAAATTTATTTACTGGCTTATAAAATTCAACTTAAGGTCATATACCCAAGATATGATAGCATGCAAATGGAAACTAAACTTTGGTAATTTTTTCATTTTCTTTATTTTACTTTTTGGTACTAATTTATCCAGAAATGTCTAACAAATTCCGAACAGCCCGGAACAGACCAGACCAACACACAAACACGGACCTTCCGGACTTGGCCGAGGTGAACCGCAAACGTTGATGCCAAACATTTTTGTCCATATTATGCAATCTAATTGGTAGGCAGTGCATGTGTACGTAGAATATGAGCTCAACATGATGAATTTTGTTACTAATTAATCTTGGTTAATGAATTTGGTTACTCCGAAGGCGAAGGTTTATTTTCATGTGATCGAGGACACATCCGCTTATGACCTACCATTTTTAAATTTTATGTGTTGGCTTCTACAATTCAAATTAATCTTATATACCAAAATTAATAACCATGCAAATATAATCTAAAATGTGGTAAGATTTACATTTTATTTATTTTAGTTTTCGTACTAATAAGTTATTCGGAATATAATTTCCAAACATGACGGAACAAACTAGACCAGACAGCAACAAACACGGGCTTAATTAATATTATATATGAATTCTAAATGATTAAAAAAGCATGTGTAGAAGAAGAGCTCAAAGTGATGAAATTTTGCTACTAATCTAGGTTTGGTTACTCCGAAGCTGAAGGTTTCCATGACGCGGGGACGTTCCCTTTTGGAACGACCTACCATTGTTAAAATTTATTTATTGGCTTCTACAATTCAAATTAAGCTTATATACACCCAAAATATGATACCATGCAAATTAAAACTAAAACTTGGTACATTTTCTATATTTTACTTTTTGGTACTATTTTTGCCGGAATTGTCCAACAAATTTCGAACATGCCGGACCATTCCAGACCAGCTACAAAAGAGCATGGAACTTCCGGACTTGGCGGAGGCCAACCGCAAACGGCTCGATGACAGGTGGTGCCCGCATGCTACCGGGCCCGCTTGTCAACGGCTGGGTGTTGAATAAGTTCTTGTATATTGTTTCGGCTTGATTAATTGGTTTCTTCCCTTGTCGAAGAGAACTGCTAGAAAATCGAAAGTTCGCCTTACATCCATTGAGCCACGCAATAGATAGAGACGAAGGAGGATCCAAGGAGTCCTGGCTTGCGCCACTGCGCCTAGTCTCGTAAATTGTGGCTGCGCCATCGAGTGCTGGCAGAGCACGTCCCGTCGCGTAGAAAATTGTGGCTGTGCCACCGATGCCTCGCCGCAAAGTGTCAGCGCCCCGTCCCGTTGAATTGATCATCGCGATGTACTCCTCCCCCCCCCCCCCCAACACAAGTCCATTCCCTCCCCTACTTATCCCCATCTTTCCCATCGCGGCATCTCATCCAAGCAGCAGCAACATTTCCTCCAACCACCGCCTACAGCTAGGACACACACCAGCTCCACTCCCCCTCACCGCAATGGCCTCGTTCGCCCTCCCGCCCGCCTCGACGGAGCTTCGGTACACGCGGGCCATGGTCGGCGACGACACGCTCCGGGTCTGGGCCGCGTCGGCGTGGCGGTCTCCGTTCGATGAGGCGGCTACTTTCACCAGCGGGGGCTACGGCATGCGTCACACTGCCGAGAAGCCTATGTATCGCCTCCAGCAGCTTGCGTCCGGGGAGTTGGTCATCCGCTTCGCCAACCCCCTCGACGCACTTCTGCTCTACGACCGCTTCTACGACTGTGGCAGCGAGCTCATCCTCTTCACCGGCGCATACCCCGTCAAGACCGACGACGACTACTTCCCCAAGAAAAGCTTCATCCACCTCCTGCGCCCCCACGACGAGGCGATCATCAGCCCCCCGTGTGCCTCGTGGGAGCGCGTCCAACTATGCAGCCTCAGCTTCGACGACCTCCCTACCCACTAGACGGAACACCGGGAGGTGCTGAACAAGCTCGTCACTAATACGTGCATTTTATATCAGCATCTATACCACTTATATCACCATATTAGGATGTTATTTGCATTATTATGTCATTGTTTTTACATGTTTTAGATGATTTATGGGACTTTCATACAAAGTCCCTTTTTTGGTATTTAATTTCTGGGAGGCAGAAAACCTCCTTTTTCTTGTTTTTAATGTTTCAGGAGCTACAGGACCCAAATGGAAAAAGGAAAATTGCACAGCTGGTTTTTCATCGGGAGAACACAGTGGGAAGAAGATCGAAGGGAGGAGAGCCACGAGGCCCAAAAGAGGGGGGCCCACGCGGCCAGATTCTTTGGCCGCGTGGGGCCCACCATCTGAGCCTCGGGCACTTCCTCGCCTGGGGCTTTTTAACGAGGTCTCCGTCGCCCGAAAAGTAACGCCCTAATTTTTCCAAGTCCATCCGAGGCCGCGGCGGCGAAACTCCTGATTCCCTCCGAGGGGGATCAGATCCTGCTGCTCCGGAGCTCCGGAGAAGGGGGAAATCATCGTCATCATCATCACCTCTCCTCCTTGGCGTGGGAGGAGGCCTCTACATCATCACCATCACCAAGACCAGCACCATCTCCATCATCATCTCCGTGATCCACTCCGTCCCCTCGTAGTTTGAGAGTTGCTATACCCTAGATACTTGTCTTGTGCTACTATTCATGTTTGTGATTGAGTACTTGTCATTATTTGGTGGTGAAGTTATATTTTCAGATTGTGTTGTACCACTTATGCCACTGAATATCACCATGTTTGCACGTTGTGAGTAGTTCCCGTATGTTCCTGAGGGCATAGGATGAATTGGCAATGATTTATATATGACATGTGTTGGTATTTTGTCTAGTGTTTATCTTTTTGTGTGATTCTATGATGGTGTTGTGCGAACGTCGACTGCACAACACTTCACCTATATGGGCTCATAGGAGAACACCGTAGTGTAATGGCGTGAGGGAGACTTGGGAGGACACGAAAGCCTGAGACCGAATCATTAAGTTACTTTACGGGGTATTAGTATCGGGGACCTAGAGCGTAATGCTATGGTGGGATTTTATATCTTAATAATTCTTGTGCTGTCATTTAATTGGCCACATGATCCATCATAAGGGGTTTAGTCTATTTATTTAGCTGTACCTAATAATAGCTCCGTCCGAAGAAGATTAAAACTAGACAAGATATTCAACGTGTTGTTTAATAAATCTATATGCCTAGCAATATCCATGCCGCCCTCGGGAACGTTTTCCACATATAAGTTACACATCACTTGAGCTTGTCCTCTTACACATAGAGGATTGGGCTTTCTCTCTCTTTGAGAGCTTTTACTTGTTACCATTTACCTGCTGCATTGTCACTGTCTTGCAATTATACAATCGAAAATACCAAAAACACTTGCATCTTTTATTGTCTATTTATCATTTCTAATAACCAATACCTTCAGCTCCTCGTGGGTTCGACAACCTTTTCTATTCGAAAGGTACTACAATTGATCTCCTGCACTTGGGAGTCATCAAGATACTTTTCTGGCGCCGTTGCCGGGGAGCGTAGCGCTATTGGTAAGAAGTTTGGTAAGGAAACTTGAAAGGTGAATTTTATTTACTGTTTTATCTCATTGCTACTATGGCATTTATGAATCGTGCCTCGCTGCATCTTGCTCTATATGAAAGTGCTTATGCTCCTAAAACTGTTGAAACTACTGTGCCTGAGATACCTAAAGTGGGATATAAAATTCCCGTTGGTCATGTTAAAAGAGTTATGAAAAATCCATTTACAGGGATGGAACTAAATCTGCACGTGAACACATGGAAACAATTGAGGCTATATGTGGTTTATTTAGACTTCCTGGTATTTCTGAAGATCAGGTAAAAAGGAAGCTGTTATATCTGTCTTTATCTGGTAATGCTCGTATTTGGTTCAGGTCTTTAGATGAAGAAGTCACTATGGACTGGAGTATTTTGAGGAAGGTTTTCTTTCTTAAGTATTTTACTCCTAGAGAAGCTTATGAGAACCGCTGCTATATATTTAATTTCTGGCCACATCTGGGAGAAAGTATTACTCAAGCTTGGGGGAGGTTAAAGGAACTCCTCCGCAAGAATCCTTGTCATGATCTTACAAGGAAAATTATTCTGATAAACTTTTATGTGAGGCTACCAAGGCAACAAAAGGAATTTCTGGATAATTCATCTAGTGGAAGCTTTACAAATAATACTGAAGAAGAAGCATGGAATTTATTGGAGACTATTTCTGAGAATACTGGTCATTGGGATCTTGATAAAGGTAATGAGCCCTATCTGGACTATGAGTATTCATGTGTAGAGAATTTCTCTACTTCTACCTTGTTTAAAAATCTGAGTGATACTTTTAATCTTGATCCTTATGTTATAATTGAGGTAGCTAAATCTTTTGCTAATCATATTGGTATTCCTAAAACTGGGTTTGAAGCTTATGTTGAACCTGTTAAACAATCTATTGTTGTACCCAAAGTTATTAAACAGGTAGAACCAGTGTCATCCTTGACAATTGAGGAGTATGTTGAGGCACCACCATATCCAAACCAAGTCAAGGAAAATTTACTTATTGCTGTTTCTAACAAGAGTAAAAGAAGAAGATCTCAGCCTTATGAACAGATGGAAGTCAACAGTCAAATCTCTATTATCAAACAATTAAATGAAGAAGATCCTGTTGATGTTTATCTATGTGAAGATGCTACTAAAGTTGTTAAAGGCAATTCGGCCAAGGTTGGTAAGC
Source organism: Poa pratensis (assembly GCA_947311845.1). Classification (NCBI taxonomy): domain Eukaryota; kingdom Viridiplantae; phylum Streptophyta; class Magnoliopsida; order Poales; family Poaceae; genus Poa; species Poa pratensis. The sequence goes on along the minus strand of CAMZMU010000107.1, from coordinate 80,589,092 downwards.
CTGTTATATCATGCACTATTGGGACTTCTAGTTATCATGGCTTATGTGATATTGGAGCAAGCATTAGTGTCATTCCATATTCTCTGTATCTTGAAATCAAGCCTGATATTGATCCTATCAGTATGGAAGAGACAGGTATGACAATTCAACTTGCTAATAAAGATTATATTAATCCACTTGGAATTGTTAGAGATGTTGAAGTATTGGTAGGTAAAATTAAATATCCTGCTGATTTTATTGTGCTTGGTTGCCCTCAAGATTCATTTTGTCCTATCATTTTGGTAGACCTTTCTTACATACTGTTGGTGCTGAAATTGATTTGCTTAAAGAGAAAGTGTTTATTAATTGTGCTGGAGAAAAACTTGCATTCAACTTTTCTAAATTTTGATAAGCATTCAAAGAAAGAGCCATTTCTGAAGATGTAATTGAAACTCTTGCTCATGTAGCTGTAGCTTCAACAGACGTGGTGGAAAGATACATGCTTAATCAAGATGAACCATTTAATGAAGAAGAAAAAGATGCTTTAGAACAAATACTTTCACAACAGCCACCACAATTACAATTGCATATCCCACCTGATAATTTAGGAGTGCTACCACCACCTAAAGGGGATCCTAGCTTTGAATTAAAACCTTTGCCTACAAATCTGAAATATGCATATTTGGATGAGAAGAGCATATATCCTGTCATTATTAGTGCTAACCTTTCAGCTGAAGAAGAAGAGAAATTACTTGATGTGCTTAAAGCTCACCGACCAGCCATTGGATACTCTCTTGATGATCTTAAAGGTATAAGCCCAGCTCTATGTATGCATAAAATTAATTTGGAAGAGGATGCAAAACCTGTTGTTGATTATCAACGCCGTCTCCATCCAAAAATGAAGGAAGTGGTAAGGAAAGAGGTAATAAGACTTATTGAAGCTGGTATCATTTATCCCATAGCTGATAGTAAGTGGGTTAGTCCAGTTCATTGTGTTCCTAAAAAGGGTGGAATGACTGTTGTTCCAAATGATGAGGATGAACTTGTAGCTCAACGCACTGTTGTTGGTTATAGATGTGTATTGATTTCAGGAAGTTAAACAAAGCAACTCGTAAAGATCATTACCCATTGCCATTTATTGATCAAATGTTAGAAAGGTTATCTAAACACTCTCACTTTTGCTATTTAGATGGTTATTCAGGTTTCTCCCAAATTCCTGTTCATAAAGATGATCAAGAGAAAACCACTTTTACATGTCCATTTGGTACATTTGCTTATAGGAGAATGCCATTCGGTTTGTGCAATGCTCCTGCTACTTTTCAAAGATGCATGAATGCTATATTTGCTGATTATATTGAAAAGATAATGGAAGTCTTTATGGATGATTTTTCTGTGTATGGTACTTCCTTCGATAATTGCTTGTTCAACCTTAACAAAGTTTTGCAGCGTTGTGAAGACCAACACTTAGTTTTAAACTGGGAGAAGTGTCACTTCATGGTTACTGAAGGTATTGTTCTTGGGCATAAGATTTCTGGAAAGGAATAGAAGTTGACCCAGCAAAGATAGAAGCTATTGAAAAGCTCCATTCCCAAGGGATCTCAAAGGTATAAGAAGTTTTCTTGGGCATGCAGGTTTTTACCGTAGGTTTATTAAAGATTTCTCCAAAATATCAAAACCCTAACCAATCTTTTGCAAAAGGATGTTCCTTTCTCTTTTAATGATGATTGCATTGAGTCCTTTAATATTTTGAAGAATGCTTTAATAAGTGCTCCTATTATTCAACCTCCTGATTGGAATTGCCTTTTGAAATTATGTGTGATGCTAGTGATTATGCAGTTGGGGCTGTTTTGGGCCAACGTGTTGATAAGAAACTGAATGTTATTTATTATGCTAGTAGAACACTTGATGCTGCTCAAAGGAATTATGCCACAACTGAAAAAGAATTTTTAGCAGTGCTATTTGCTTGTGACAAGTTTAGACCTTATATTACTGATTCGAAAGTCACATTGCATACTGATCATTCTGCCATTAAATACTTAATGCATAAGAAAGATGCTAAGCCTAGATTAATAAGATGGGTACTTCTATTGCAAGAATTTGATTTACACATTGTTGATAGGAAAGGGGAAGATAATCAAGTAGCTGATCATCTTTCTAGAATGGAAAATATACCTGATGATCCTATTCCTATTAATGATAGTTTTGTAATGAACAACTTGCAATTAATGTTTCTAGTGCTAAAGTTGCATCTCCATGGTTTGCCAATTATGCAAATTTTATTGTTGGTAAAGTTTTACCTCCACACTTCACTACTCAACAAAGAAAGAAATTCTTTTATGATCTTAGACATTATTTTGGGATGATCCTTTTCTTTATAAGAAGAGTGTGGATGGTATTATTAGACGTTGTGTACCTGAGTATGAACAACAGGCTATTATAAGAGATTGTCATGACAGTCCCTATGGAGGACATCATGCAGGAGATCGTACAGGTGCAAAGGTATTACAGTCTGGTTTTTATTGGCCTACTTTATTTAAGGATTGTGCTGAATATGTTAAATCTTGTGATAAATGTCAAAGAGTAGGAAATATTGGTAGGAGAAATGAAATGCCTATGAACTATTCCTTACCACTTGAACCATTTGATGTGTGGGGTTTTGACTTTATGGGACCTTTCCCCGAATCAAAGACAAAGCATACTCATATTTTGGTTGCAGTGGATTATGTTACAAAGTGGGTGGAAGCAATTCCAACCAAAAGTGCAGATCATGCCACGGCAATGAAGATGCTTCAGGACATCATTTTCCCCAGGTTTGGTGTTCCTAGGTTTTTAATTACTGATGGTGGTTCTCATTTCTTACATGGTATTCTTAGGAAAACTTTGGCAAAATATGATGTTAACCATAGAATTGCATCACCTTATCATCCCCAAACTAGTGGACAAGTTGAATTAAGTAATAGGGAAATTAAACTCATTTTGGAAAAGACAGTGAATAAGTCTAGGTCTGATTGGCCACTTAAAATTAACGATGCATTATGGGCTTATAGAACTGCTTTTAAAAATCCTATGGGAATGTCTCCTTATAAAATGGTTTATGGAAAAGCTTGTCATTTACCTGTTGAATTAGAACATAAAGCTAGATGGGCTATTAAACAATTGAACTTTGATTTTAAAACTGCTGGAGAGAAGAGAATTCTTGATTTAAACCTACTAGATGAATGGAGAAATGAAGCTTATGAAAGTGCCAGGATGTTTAAAGAAAAAGTTAAGATTTGGCATGACAAGAAAATTAAAAAGAAAGAATTCAAAGTAGGTGATCAAGTGCTATTATACAACTCTCGTTTCAAGTTTTCTGCAGGTAAGTTAGCTTCAAAGTGGCAGGGACCATTAGTGATACAGGAAGTATACCGTTCAGGAGCTATCCGTCTTCATGGTGATATGAAAGGTAAACCTCATGTGGTTAATGGACAACGCCTTAAACATTATATTGCAGGAAAAAGCTTCATTGGAAAGGTGGAGGAATTCATTTTACAGACACCGGAGGAGGTAATTGCAAAGAAGTTTGCAGTTTCAGAAATCCAAAATCAATAAAAGGTAACTTTTACTCTGGAAAGTTTCTCGGAATTGCGTAAATTTTACGGAATCATTTTTTATGGAAATTAACGTGTGGGACAAGAAAATTGGAAGGAACGGAGACCCGAGGGAGAAAAGAGGGGGTCCCACGCGGTTAGATGCTTTGGCCGCGTGGGCCCACTCCTTTTGCCCCTCGGAGTCCCGTTCCGTCTCGTTTTCGACTCCGACGCTTCGTCTTGACCTAAAAACCGTCAATATATACCCCTTTTCGTTGATCTAATCTCGCACCGAGAGCTTTCGAGCGTTCTTTGCTTTTGCTGTTTCTGTCTGTCAGGTTTTTAGCCATGTCTTCGGGGACTCCTTCCAATGCTCCTCCATGGACAGAGATGATGACGAGCTCGAGGGCCTCAGCCCCACTTCCATGTGGAGGAGGAACAGGAAGAGGAAGGACTACTCAGATGATGAAGACTACGAGCCGGACGAGGAGAAGGTGGAAGAAGAAGAGGAAGAAATCGAGCCATGCCTCGACATCGCGCCTCTGGCTTCAGCACCACCTTCCCCTATCCCTGTTGCTGCTGTGAAGGTGAACATGTCTCTTGGAAACAAGAGGCAGACGGCGCGCATGAGCACAGGAGGGAAGGCCCTAGACACGCACTTGCTAGCAGAAACGTTGCTTCTACTCTTATTGACAGGGAATTCAAGCGTGTCACTCAAGAGAACTATCCTGGTGAATGGGACCGTAAGATCCCGAATGTGAAAGTACCAAGCCCGGAGTGGAAGCCTAACAAGAAGACGGTGGAGAAGAATCTCATGGAAAAACTGGGAGAAGCTGCAAGGGAGTTTGAAAAGCCTACAACCTTATGATGAGCATTGTTGGAAAACTTGAAGATAATTATTATGAAGACAAGAAGAAAGAGCAGAAGTGGTTCTAGCAAGACGTCAAGCTTGGGGGAGTTCCACCTAGTCTTTATCTTTACTAGTTTATCATATCTATCTAGTCATGGTGTGTTTTGCTTTTATCATTTAGTTATCAATCTCTTTTAGGCTTGTGTGAGCTCATGGAGCATTATCATGTATCCCTATCTTATGGTTTATCAATGAATATTAAAGTATGGTGTCATCCATGATTCTCTTGTTTGGAGATTTATGGGTAACACTCATGCAAATGAGCGTGGTTTATTTTAGAGGTTTCAGTCACATCTTGCCTTGAATTTAATTAACTTGAGTATGTTGGACAATTGTAGAATCTAGCTCAATATAAATAAGAAAAGAGTGAGTCATTATGACTTGAGAATTAATAAGTTTAAGGTTGAGATATAGTCTTGTAGCATAAAAAGTTGGGAATAGTTAATGAAAAGGATATGAAACACTCTTGTTAGAATCTAGTATCTTTTGAGCAAATTAATGATCATGGATGTGTCAATACTTATGCTCTTGTAAAGTGTATGAAAGGAAGGCACCCGAGGATTCGGTTAGCCATGGAAAGTGTGAGATAAAGGTTGTTTGAGCATAAGAACTTGATTGAAACATCCATGACTAAAGTTTGCACTAGTTACTAGTGAAGCAAGGGTGCAAATAATTTTATATCTGTCTTTTCATTTGTCTTCTTTAACTTGTTATCCAATGAGAGTTTATCTTGTCTTTAAACTTCAGTAAAGTATTAAACATTATGATGCTAGCCATAAGAGCAAAAGCATGTTAAAAATAGTGTGATTCAATTGTCCAACATACAATGGTTATTTGCTTTCAAAGTGTAAGGGGTGATTGCTAGAGCTTCTACTTATGCTGCCCTTATGTGTATGAGTTTTAATTCATTAATCTTACATTGCAATTGAATATGATGATGATACAATGCTCGTATTTATTTATCAACCATAAGTCCATTGATGCATGTAATGATCTATGTCCTTACTTACTTGAGGACAAGTAAGGGTTTAAGCTTGGGGGAGTTGATACGTGCATTTTATATCATCATCTATACCACTTATATCACCATATTAGGATGTTATTTGCATTATTATATCATTGTTTTTACATGTTTTAGATGATTTATGGGACTTTCATACAAAGTCCCTATTTTTGTATTTAATTTCTGGGAGGCAGAAAACCTCCTTTTTCTTGTTTTTAATGTTTCAGGAGCTACAGGGACCCAAATAAAAAGGAAAATTGCACAGCTGGTTTTTCATCGGGAGAACAGCAGTGGGAAGAAGATCGAAGGAGGAGAGCCACGAGGCCCAAAAGGGGGGCCCACGCGGCCAGATTCTGGCCGCGTGGGCCCACCATGGAGCCTCGGGCACTTCCTCGCCTGGGGCTTTTTAACGAGGTCTCCGTCTCGCCCGAAAAGTAACGCCCTAATTTTTCGAGTATCCGAGGTCGCGGCGGCGGCGAAACTCCTGATTCCCTCCGAGGGGGATCAGATCCTGCTGCTCCGGAGCTCCGGAGAAGGGGGAAATCATCGTCATCGTCATCACCTCTCCTCCTTGGCGTGGGAGGAGGCCTCTACATCATCACCATCACCAAGACCAGCACCATCTCCATCATCATCTCCGTGATCCACTCCGTCCCCCTCGTAGTTTGAGAGTTGCTATACCCTAGATACTTGTCTTGTGCTACTATTCATGTTTGTGATTGAGTACTTGTCATTATTTGGTGGTGAAGTTATATTTTCAGATTGTGTTGTACCACTTATGCCACTGAATATCACCATGTTTGCACGTTGTGAGTAGTTCCCGTATGTTCCTGAGGGCATAGGATGAATTGGCAATGATTTATATATGACATGTGTTGGTATTTTGTCTAGTGTTTATCTTTTTGTGTGATTCTATGATGGTGTTGTGCGAACGTCGACTGCACAACACTTCACCTATATGGGCTCATAGGAGAACACCGTAGTGTAATGGCGTGAGGGAGACTTGGGAGGACACGAAAGCCTGAGACCGAATCATTAAGTTACTTTACGGGGTATTAGTATCGGGGACCTAGAGCGTAATGCTATGGTGGGATTTTATATCTTAATAATTCTTGTGCTGTCATTTAATTGGCCACATGATCCATCATAAGGGGTTTAGTCTATTTATTTAGCTGTACCTAATAATAGCTCCGTCCGAAGAAGATTAAAACTAGACAAGATATTCAACGTGTTGTTTAATAAATCTATATGCCTAGCAATATCCATGCCGCCCTCGGGAACGTTTTCCACATATAAGTTACACATCACTTGAGCTTGTCCTCTTACACATAGAGGATTGGGCTTTCTCTCTCTTTGAGAGCTTTTACTTGTTACCATTTACCTGCTGCATTGTTACTGTCTTGCAATTATACAATCGAAAATACCAAAAACACTTGCATCTTTTATTGTCTATTTATCATTTCTAATAACCAATACCTTCAGCTCCTCGTGGGTTCGACAACCTTTTCTATTCGAAAGGTACTACAATTGATCTCCTGCACTTGGGAGTCATCAGTCACACGCCTCGGCGGCGATATGGTGGAGGTGCTCACGCCCAAGACCATCCACGTCAAGGCGTGGATCAAGGACCCGTGCAGTCTCCCAAACGTGTGCGCCGTCGTGGAACAGTGGCCAGGCAGCTTGTTGAACTACAGCCGTCAAATTAGGATCTCAGTTAAGCAGTTTCAAGGTGTGTAAATCTCTCTGTAACATGCTTATTGAGTAATGAAGTGCCTTTTGATTTGAACCTCTCTTCCCGTGTAATTAACTGTATATCGTTAAGCAGTGCGTGCGCATGCATGCTCTTCTGACAACCGCCGGCCGGCCGTTAACTCGATCCGAACGCTCCGGTGGCAGAACTAGCCGTTGCACATTTGCACTAGCCGTTGAGCTATACGCTCCCGCCGCCGGCACGCCATTGTCGGCCTATGTATATCTCTTCCCCATCCGGTTCACACTTACATCATTATCCAATCGAATCACTTCCACGATTTTACTCATCGACGCCATGTCCGGATCAGACGTCGAACACTCGTCGGAGGAGCTGTGCCCGCAGGCCACAGACCATGAGATGCGACCGGCCATCTCGCCGCCGTTCGTCCTGTCTCCCACCTCTCTCATGGCGTCTAATGAGCAAGAATTCCGTCAGCATGTTCTCAACGCCAACGTGCTTGGGTCACGCCCCCCCAGTCTCGCCGTTAGACATGGTGGCGGCGCTAGGCACTCAATGTTGCATCCAGCGTGGCGAAGTCCTCGTCGAGGTGTGTGCGCCGCCCGCCGATTTGTTCGTGCGGTTCAAGTCCAGCGACGACTGCGAACGCGTTCTCCATACCTGCCCAACGTTTAGGTGTGGCGACGTGACCATTAGTTTCGCGCGTTGGCATCGAGGCTATGGTGGCACGCCGTCGGACCTTTCGTACCTATGCACGCTAAGCTTCGATGGCATCCCTTTCCACGCCAGGGAACCGGAGGTGCTGACACAGCTCGTCAACATCCTCGGCGGCGAGATGGTGGAAGTTCAGCCACCCGCAGACAGCTGGTCCATCGACGTCACGGCGTGGATCAAGGACCCATGCACTGTCCCTGAAGGTGCACCACGTCCTTGTCCCGGAGCCTATCAACAGCGTGCCAGCCGACTCCGACCACCTTGATCTGACGCCGCCATGCTCACCAGAGAGCAGACTCTGCTTCGCTCATCGGGTTATCGTCCATATTGTCGACTTGGTCGTGAACCAGGCGGGCACGAGACTCCTACATCAGTTCAGGACATGGGCAGGCCAGGTAGACGGCACCTCTCCGCCGCACTTGCGCACCGGCGGCCACACCTTCGGCGGAAAAGCGGGAGCAAGATTCTGATGCGCCGACCACAAATGTTTACTGCAGTATTTGTTTAATTCTCAGTTGTATTGTTATTTTTTTCCATTTGTATTGTAATTGGATTAATTAATGAGAATAAAATGTTCTAATTTACAAATTTAGTCCAGTCTGTACACACATATGTGGAGGGTGCGGATATTTCGAGGGGAAATTTTGGCCGTGGATAGACTTGCCTCGCTCAATCCAAGTCGGCACTCACTCAAATTTCGGCACTCTCACATTTTGAATTTTCCGCCCGCTCTCTCTGCATCGCCCCCCTCTCCCCCTGTCACTGCGCCGCCCCAACCGCCGGAGCAGCGGCCCGTGCCTCCGCCCACACACCGTCCCTCTCCTCCCACCTCCCCCTCCAATCCCCCGTGTACTTTGAGCCAGCGCGCCCTTTCTTCCCCGGAAATGGTAGGTGGTTCCTTCGGATCTATGAAATATGTGTTGGTGGATCTCATTTCATGTGTGATTTATTTCTCTAGGCTCGTTACCTGACCTAATGCCTCAAAATCGAAGGGCCGCTGCAGAATGAAGAAACAGATGAAGCTCATGTTTCCATCAGCGGATGCGGTACCGAGATTCCATGGTATATATGTGTTGTTTGTTACTGTCCATTTTGGCACACTAGGCCATGTAATTCATTTCTTTAGGCTCCTTCTAGAAAAATTTCTTGAGATTGCTGCATTTTTTACCTTAGGATGTGCTTGTGGCAGATACTGCTAATTAATGTGAAAAAGACTGGACTGCTGTAATGACTGCAAGTATATGTTCCTTGCAATGACAGGGAATTGTTAAATGAAAACTGTTGTGGCGAGAAGAAAATTGTAACTCAAGATGGCTTTCTGAATGCTGATATATGCTCACGAAGCAAGGTAACACAATAAACAACCAACATCGTCTTATCACAGTAATTGAAGTTTGATGTAATTTTTTTTTCAGAATTTTAGAACCTCATACAACACTGATATTAATTAGTTGACTGCTCTTATAACTGTATGTTGCCTAGCATGAAACACTAAATGGAAAGTGAAAGATCAAGTGCTCACAATTATTTCTTCTGGAGGATTCAAGCAAAAGCTAGTCAGTGATCAGACTGAATGACATTCCTTCTTTTGAGCATATTTCTGGAGTACACTTCGATTTCCATATCCAATTGAAAATAGCAGATTGGCTTTCTGTGTGCTCATAGATTCTACTATCTTTGAATGTACGATGCAGAGAACCCAGTCAATGTGATTCGATCGGTATCGGCTCGCCAAACAAGGTAAGACAATAAACAATCTCAATAAATTAGTTATTAGTAATTGATGTTTCATCTAATGCCTTTAATCAGAATTACATCGGCCTTAGTACGCTTGTAAGTATTTACCTACACAGATTCAAATGTTCTTTCATAGATTTTAATTCTATATATGCAACGTCATTTATACTTCTCATCAAATTTTCAGATAATTACAAGTGGTTTTTATCAACAATGCAAATATTTTGAAGATGCATGAGGCAAATTTTGCCTTGAAAAGCTGGCTTTGAAGCGGATTGGTCATCATTCACTTCGTATCACATGTAGTGGTTCACCGTGACACAGTGATCAAATATGTAATCCAAACAGTTGTGGAGAGTAGCTAGCCCGGGCCCTGTTTTGACGACACGCCATACACAATGCAAATAATCAACGGGCAGAAATAATTATATCCACATGTAAACTCGACTTGAGAACGGAGATTTATTCCTCACGTTCGGCACAGCCACAACGTCGTTCCGACTAACCTCCTTCACTCCCTTTTGTTTACCATAATAACACTCCGAAATACATACGTTAGGAAGGCCCCACTCTGGTCAAAACTCTAAACAGTTGACCATACCACGGTGGAATGGCGAAACGACATGACAGCAGGATGTTTCTACAGAACATACAACCACTTGTAAGCCGACGGACGTGCGAAAGCGGCCTGAATGCTCCATACTCCCCTGTTTATGTTCTTACTTTAGTTTACCTAAGATTATGTATGTACCGCATGGACAGAATTGTTTTTCCCTATCACTTGTGTACGTGACAATACACACACGACAAGTCGAACACAGCTACAGATCACACGCTGAACATCGGCAGGCACGCCTCGATAACACCCTGATTTCACACACGTCGCGTTAAGACGGCACAACATGCGAAACGTCGCACGCATCACCTACCCACGCCCGTGCTAATAAAAACCGCTCCCTGGCCACTCACATAGTTGCACAACCGGCTCCGACACCGCTCTCTCTACCGCATACACACTCAAACACCCACGCCGGCGATCGAATAGACAAGAGAAACAGACGAAGCCATGGCAAATCAGCTGTAGGAGAAGGACGCCGCAGTCCAGGACGTCTCCAACCCAACGCCTTGGGTAAACTTCATGAACGTAATTGTCAGTTTCCAAGTCTATAACTTACAATTTTCCTGTCAGAACCATGCCGTCAGATTTTCGATTTACAGGACGAAGAGGACAATCTCCCATGGCGTATCCTCGCCGAAGCACACTACACACAAGAAAACTTCAGCGATTGCATACCCGTCGCAGAAGGCATCTCCTCATCTCCCCTGGTACTGACACGTGAAGACCTGGAGTTAAGATATTTTTGTGATCATCGATTCTGACTACCGACTAATATTGGCTAAACTATTGTTTTTCTTTGTGAAGCGCAATTATTCCGCGGCTCCACAGACCGTAAAAGCCAGCGCCTTGGAAATCGCTACCGTACAGCAAGCCTTGCGCGATGAGAGAATGCGCACCAAGAAGACCGAACACCTCCGGACGGCTGCTCAGGAGATCTGCCAATCACTGTGGCCGACCGACGCGACACCCACCGGAGACCTCAAGCTCATCCAAAAGCTTCGGCTCGTCCCAGCGACGATTGAAGAGAGACACCGCTCGAACTTACGACTTGGAGCCGGCATCGCGCTTGGCATGGCAAGGGCACGGGGCCCGGGCTTTAATGCGGACAGACCTGCGACAGAAGATCAAGAAGGTGATAAGACAAGTGGCGACCTCAAGGAATTTCGCGACGCACTCACGCTGGTTACCGATATTGTCTCAGCAGGCCTTCCCGATCAAGAAATCCAAAGCCAGCTTCACTAAAACCAATATTCATGTAGTCAGATATTCGTTTTTTAGATAAATCGTTCCTACTACTTCTTCCGAATGTAAAATAAACCTACCACCCGCTCCGCCTCCTCGGGAAGGAACGAACATCATCATGACACCACAGCCTCCCACATGCCAAGTACAAAGCGTCAGCCGGCTCGCGAAACACTTCCGAAAGAGAAAACCCCACGCAGTGAGACGGTTTGGGTTGTTTTGCGGGATCGCCGAGCAGTGAACCGGAAAAGGGCAATCCTGCCGACTCCCGGGAGTCGACCAGTACCAACAAAAATACGAGTAACACATTAAGACGGAGAATCCCAAAGTCTAAGCCTGGGGAAGCGTCGGTGTTGATGAATATATGTTTCGTGCCGCGTTATTTACCGACCATGCTGACATTTATTATTCTTCTTGCTGTCAGCTGCTCGCATTGAATCGTTGCCGCGAAGATCATATACGAAACAGAGGAACATAGTCCTAACACAGTAACACGCACTCAAAAGATTCCCACTCATTTACTCCCATGGCACCAAAGGAGGAGTAAAGTAAACACGACCCCCCAAGTCATGTTTGGGGAGTCGTCAAGATCGAGGATAACCATGGGCATGATGTGGATTGATTGCGTGGATCACACGTTCGCTGGGAGACCCCAAGAGGAAGGTATGAAGCATGTAGCAGCAGTTTCACTCAGTATGAAACCAAGGTTTAATCGAACCAGTAGGAGCAAGAAATCACTTCTGAAGGTTGTCAACGGTGCCAAAAATAGCTGTTGCAGGGAGTTCTGACTGTTGACGTGGAACCTGCACACAACACAATCAAACTACTTTGCCCCAACGAAACAGTGAGGTTGTCAATCTCACCGGCTTGCTGAAAACAAAGGATTAAACGTATGGTGTGGAAACAGTAGTAAATTACAGAGAATGAAAAGGAACAGTGTTTGCAGTTGGTTGTATTATCAGTGTAAAAGAATGGACCGGGGTCCACAGTTCACTAGTGGTGTCTCTCCGTAAAAGATAACTAACATGCTGGGTGAACGAATTACAGCTGGGCAATTGACAAAATATTGAGCGCATAACAATGCATATATATGACATGATGATTACTATGATATTCATGTGGGCATTACGACAAAATACATAGACCGTTATCCAACAAAGTCTATGACTAATAATCCACCGCCAGGTTGTCATACCGAGTTCCCCGTTGGTATTAAGTTGCAAGCAACGGATAATTGCATTAAGTAATGTGCGTAAAGTAAACAAATGCATTAGACCTAACGGCGTACCCTTAGGCTAAGCATCGGTTATTTTATCCCTAGTGGCAACAGCACATCCACAATCTTAGAAGTTATTTTCACTCTCCCAGATTACCGGAGGCATGAACCCACTATCTAGCATAAATACTCACTCTTGGAGTTACAAGCATCTACTTGGCCAAAGCATCTACTAGTAACGGAAAGCATGCAAGATCATAAATAACATATAAGATAGATTGATAATCAACTTGACATAGTATTCAATATTCATCGGATCCTAGGAAACACAACATGTAGCATTACAATAAGATGATCTTGATCATGATTGGCAGCTCACAAGATCTAAACATGATAGCATAAAGTGGAGAGACAATCATCTAGCTACTGCTATGGACCCGTAGTCCAAGGATGAACTACTCACGCATCACTCTGGAGGCCGGCATGGTGATGTAGAGCCCTCCGGTGATGATTCCCCTCTCCGGCAGGGTGCCGGGAAGAGCTTCTGAACCCTCCCGAGCTAGGGTTGACGGCGGCGGCGTCTCTGGAACTTTTCGTGGATAATGGCTCGGGTATCTAGGGTTTTCGCGTCGGGAGGAATAAATAGGCGAAAGGGTGGCGGCTGCGGAGCCACGAGGGCCCCACACCACCCCACGGCGTGGTTGGGGGTGGGCCCGCGCGGCCCCATGGTGTGGGCGCCACGTGGTTCCCCTCCGTGTCTCCTCTGGAATCCGTCTTCGTGTTGGAAAAATAGGAGGTTCTGTCCAAGAATATTTTCAGACTAGCTTTTCTGGAATACAAAAACAGCAGAAAACAGGAACTGGCACTGTGGCATCTTGTTAATAGGTTAGTCCCAGAAAATGCATAAAAATGCTATGAAGTGTATATAAAACTTGTAACAATTGGTATAATATCAACATGGAACATCATAAATTATAGATACGTTTGAGACGTATCATGGATCATCACGTTGAATGGGTTGGTCCCATCCAGAACACGTCTCGAAATTGAACGTCTAGTAACTGTACCGCTGATACGTCCAAAACGTATCTATAATTTTTGATTGTTTCATGTTAATATTATGCCTTTGACACTTGTTTTTATATTAAGTTTATGATTTATTTGGACTAACCTATTAATAGTTGCAAAAGTGCACAATGTTCTTGTTTTACTCTTTAATGTGTAGGAATTATTAAAAATACAAGAGGAAACCTTGTTGGAGTCGAATTGGGACTTTCCTGAAATCTGTCTAAAAACTCTTTTTGAAGATTGTCACGTACCGGGCAGAAGACGACGTCAAACGGAAAAAGTCTAGTCGCGCAAGTTGCAGGGAATTTTCTCCTAATGGATTTGGACATAAAATTCGGCCCAATCCGAGTCCGGACGGCCGAGCTAAGCCCGATTTACCGAAACTCTAGATGGGATGACGGGAATCCGAGAAGCTATATAAAGGGAGGAAACCTAGGTCGTGGCCAACACCTCATACCCACGAATTTCCAGCCACCAAAGCCACGTTTTTGCCTCCCCCATGGATCCCATCTCCATGGGGGAGGGCTCCCAAGAAGCCATGGAGGAAGGGGCTAAGGGGCGGCGCATCCTCTTGATGCCGGCGGCGCGGGAGGAGTTCCCCGCGCCACCGCCACCGCCGGCGCCGCCCTGCGCTCCTCGCTGTCCCCTTCACCGTCTTCACCGCCATCTCCATCGCCAATTCCTCCTTGTATACAGTGGTTCATCCTCCCACACACCTCTGTACCGTCCTATGAAAACATGGTGTTCGATGCTATAATATTTATCCTATGATCTATGTCATGTTTCGTAGTTTATTTGTTCTTAGATTGAACAGTTGAATGTCTTTGGTTCATTAGAGTTGTATGTTGATATGGTACTGTCCTGTGGTGTCCATTATATTTGTGCGCGCATGGATCAACACCCTAGGGTTAGTAGTATTTGTAAACAAAGGGGGTAGGTCTGCCGGAGTGACAGAAACCTGTGGACTCGAACCGGTTAGTTGCACGTATGGGAGTAAGAGGACCATGAACTTAAAGCTATGGTTGGGGAAAACTTAATGCATTGTTAGTATTTACAGATGTTTGCTAACAATACAATCATATAGTACTTGTAATCCCAAGTAGTGGAGTGCATGTATATTTAGCCTCTCCCACATAGAAAACTACATCGAAGACAATGAACCCGATATCTTCACTAATTAATCTTGGACAAAGTCATCACAATTACCACCACTTTTCCACACTCATGGTACTGTTAGTTTATGGTTACTTAGTGTATTTTATTGCTGCAGCACTAACATTTACTTTATTGTATTTATTATCTCGCAAAGCTATCTCTCATACCCGTATTGTAGTCTAGTTTTATTTCCTAGATAAAGTAAACGTTTAGTGTGCGTAGAGTTGTATCAGTGGTTGATAGAACTTGAGAGAATACTTATCCTACCTTTAGCTCCTCGTTGGGTTCGACACTCTTACTTATCGAAAAGGCTACACACGATCCCCTATACTTGTGGGTTATCAAGACCTTTTCTGGCGCCGTTGCCGGGGAGCCATAGCGTGGGGTGAATATTCTTGTGTGCACTTGTTTGCTTTATCTATAAATAATTTTTATTTTCAGTTTTAAGTTGTTTTCTATCTTAGTATGGGTAGGAAATACGAATTATAAAAAAAATTAGTTGTACTTGTTATCTAAAAACGTTTTCAAAAAGAGTGATTGGAAAGATGAGCAATAATTAAGTGGGGGTCGACCTTGAACACTTGTGTTCATGCCTATGAAATCAAAACAAATCTTTCCATGGAAGCTTCTCATCCAAAAACATGTAAATATTGTGTATATACCTTTGTACATAAAAATAAAATGCTAATTGTGGTCTCTAGTTAATTGAAAGTTGATAGTTTTGCTTTGCTGTCCAGAAACAGATTTTCTGTGCTCCACCGTTTAAACATTTAAAATCACCAGAACGTGATCTTGATCTGAAATTTCTTGAGTGCAAAGTAATGCTTATTATCTTTCTTTAATTAGTTTTGACTTTTCTGATTTGAGTTACGTAGCTGTCCCGAAAAATTCGATCTTTACAGACTGTTCAGTTTAGACAGATTTCTGTGCTTCTCTGTAAATAAAATCGTGATAAATCTCAGAATAGTATTTTGACCTGAAAATTTTGTGCATAAACCTGAGATCATAATCTGTCTTTCATTAGTTAAAAGTTTTTCGATTTGAGCTACTTAACTATCTCATTAAGTGTCATCTTTACAGACTGTTCAGCTTTGGCAGATTGTTATGCTTATTTAGTATTATGCTTATACTCAATGTTTATAATCTTTACTTGATCAATAAAGTTATGAATTGGTTAGTATACAGTAGTTAATGTTAAATTAATTTTGCCAATGCTTGAACATGAGTGGATTTTATTTAATGAGTACTAACCCTACTAATGAGTTTTGTGAAGTTTTATGTGGATGTAGCTTATAAGATCTAATCAATATGGTGATATGAGATGAACAAGAAGACGCAAGAGCTCAAGCTTGGGGATGTGTAGGTGCATCCCAAGAACATATTCAAGAAGATACAATCATCTAAGCTTGGGGATGCCCGAGTCATCCCCCTATTCATCAACTAACATGAGGTTGTCTCGTTCATACTCTATATTACCCGTCCACATGATATGTATTGTCTTAACTTGTATTATAATTGCTTTTATATGTCTTGGTTTTACCTTCTTTAGTTTTATTAGGTTCTTTATTTGGTTTTATTGCTTCTCTTTACTTTCACTTATAAATTCAAAACAACAAAAATATTTTCTTTCTTTTGCTTCTTATTTGGTTCTTTTTTGAATTCTATTTTAGTTTTTACTTTTGGTTTTATTTGAGTTTTCCTTGCTGTACTAGCATGTTTATATCTTGTTTAGCCTCTGGTCTCTTAGTTTCTCAAAAATAAAGTACCAAGTTTTACCCATTTGGCTTAGTTGATACATATGTAAAAAGTGATTTTCTGTTTTCAGCATCTACTGCTCATTGCGCGATTTTTCATATTTTACTGGAAACTCTAAAAATCACGTAAAATTTACTGATTGTATCACCGAATCCTCTGCATGCAAAAAAATTGGCTAAAATTTCTGACATGTTTAAGAGCACCTAAAAATTACGTTTGCCAGCTGCTGTTTTTGGACAGATTCCGACTTTTATTGAAACAGTGGCCTCTTTGCGTTTTCATTTGATTCTTAATGGTTCTTACCTTTCATTTAGAAGTTGGCCATTTAAGCAACCTTTCTGTAACTTCGAAACAAAATTTGATTTGGTTTAATAGCAGCACTTTGGAAATATTATGTATTGCACTAAGTGCCTAGCTAAAAGGCGTTAAAGAAAAGCGCTTATGGGAGGCAACCCATTATTTTTATTTCTGCAATTTTTCTTTTATTGAGTCAAGGAATTTGTCTACTTCTGTAGAAACTCCTTTGTATCTTTACTTTTTCGTATTGTTGTGCCAAGAATAGTCTCTAATGATAAGATGATGCTAGATTTTGATTACTGTGCAGAACAGATTTCTGCTGTTCACCGTATTAATTTTCTAAAATCAACAGAATGTGATTTTAATCTGTAAATTTTTGTGCGTAATCCTGATGTATGTACGCATCTTTCATTAGTTCAAAGTTTTTCGATCTGAGCAACGTAAGTGCCTTGAAAAATTCGTCTTTGCGGACTGTTCTGTTTTAGACAGATTATGTCTTTTATTTTGCATTCTCTCTTTTACTAGTGTTGGGTGGAATTCTTTTTTGGGTGGAAGAGCTTCACATAACAGCACTGGCAGTAGCTAATGTTTAAAGTAACGGTCATATTGCGTCCTTACAGAACATGTGAGTTTTTGATTGTGCACTAACCCTCTAATGAGATTTACTTTGAGTTTGGTGTGGCGGAAGTTTTCAAGGGTCAAGAGGGAAGAGTGATATAATAGGATGGAGAAGAGTGAAGAGCTCAAGCTTGGGAAGGCTCCCATGGATCTCCCCAGCATATTTCAAGAAGACTCAAGCGTCTAAGCTTGGGGATGCCCAAGGCATCCCCTTCTTCATCGTCAAAATTATCAGGTCATCTCTAGTGAAACTATATTTTAATTCTTTCACATCATATGTGCTGTTTTTGGAGCGTCTGTATCTTATTATTTATTTATCTTAGCATCAAACACCGGTTACATTAATAAGTTGATCGTCACATATTTTATTTATCCTCTGTTTTCAATGTTTACTTGGTTAATTGATTACTTGTTGAAACTTAAAAATGATGTGTGAATAATACTGTTTAGTAGTTTATGTTTTCTTATGGTTAGTCTCAACTAGCTAATAGTGCATATTATGTTATTTTGATATTAACATGCATTGTCCTGTTCATAAGATGGTATGGAATTGTGGTATCCTCCTCTGAATGATTTACTTGAATCGACTTGGCACATGCTCACACATGTTCATGACTGAAAAATAAAAGTCAATTAAGCCTTGATGATCTATTTTGCCTCAGAGTTTTAGTATCATTTTTATGCCTCCGTTAATTTTATTCTGTCGCAAGTATGATTATGACGGTTATTGCTCTCTTGATTGTCGCTTCCCAGTCTATTGCTAGCCTTCACTGTACTGAGCGGGAATGCTGCTCGTGCATCCAAAATCCTTAAAACCAAGTTATCCCAAAGAGTCCACTATAAATTCCTATGCATGGTATTTCAAACCATTCCAAGTAAATTTTCATGTGCTACCTTTAAAACCTTCAAAATACTTCTCATTTTGTGACACTGTTTTTAGCTCATGAGGACGTAGTAGTTGGGTTTGTTATCTTCCATGCTAAATTAAGTTTCCGACTTGCATGCTTCATCTGCTCGTCACTAATTTTGCAAAGAGCTGGTTAGACCATTATAACATCTAAAAAGTAAAATAAAATAGGCACTCCTCCATGGTATGTGATTGTTGGCAGGCACCCAAGGATTCGGTTAGCCATGGTTTGTGTAAGCAAAGGTTGGGAGGAGTGTTATGCTAAATAAAAGTGCATGCTATAAATGCCTAATATCAATAACTCGGAACCGCTCTCAACTTGTTTAGTATGGAAGATAACAAGAACTCTATTACTGATTCGTTGACAGGAACAACCACCTCCAAAACAATTTTTATTTCTGTTTTAAAAATAAAAAGCTCTAGCACATGTTAATCCCTGCTTCTCTCTGCGAAGGGCCAATCTTTTATTTTAATGTTGAGTCATCATCCTTTCTTTGAGCACTTCTCGAGAGCATAACTGTCATTCTTAGTGTAATGTACTTGTCCCAGAATGCGGTTATCTCTGGTATAACTATGATGCTTTTACCTTTGATATCTTTACATCTAGTCTTCACTTGAACTTCAGAGGTGCCTTGGCATTTATGTTTTGCTCCACAATTAAGGGCAAGCGAGATACCACTCTACCATGCTTTATTATGATCATTACAATCTTGTTGATGTTTATAAATTTCATGTTATGAGCTCTTAGTTCGTTGATACTTTTCATTAGGTAACATGATTGCTAAGTTTTATTATCCATACATCATGCAATTGTTAAAGACCTGATCATAGCATTTACAATCAAAAATTATTTTGTTATCATTTACCTACTCGAGGACGAGCAGGAATTAAGCTTGGGGATGTTGATACGTCCAAAACGTATCTATAATTTTTGATTGTTTCATGTTAATATTATGCCTTTGACACTTGTTTTTATATTAAGTTTATGATTTATTTGGACTAACCTATTAATAGTTGCAAAAGTGCACAATGTTCTTGTTTTACTCTTTGATGTGTAGGAATTATCAAAAATACAAGAGGAAACCTTGTTGGAGTCGAATTGGGACTTTCCTGAAATCTGTCTGAAAACTCTTTTTGAAGATTGTCACGTACCGGACAGAAGACGACGTCAAACGGAAAAAGTCTAGTCGCGAAAGTTGCAGGGAATTTTCTCCTAATGGATCTGGACATAAAATTCTGCCCAATCCGAGTCCGGACGGCCGAGCTAATCCCGATTTACCGAAACCCTAGATGGGATGACGGGAATCCGAGAAGCTATATAAAGGGAGGAAACCTAGGTCGTGGCCAACACCTCATACCCACGAATTTCCAGCCACCAAAGCCACGTTTTTGCCTCCCCCATGGATCCCATCTCCATGGGGGAGGGCTCCCAAGAAGCCATGGAGGAAGGGGGCTAAGGGGCGGCGCATCCTCTTGATGCCGGCGGCGCGGGAGGAGTTCCCGCGCCACCGCCACCGCCGGCGCCGCCCTGCGCTCCTCGCTGTCCCCTTCACCGTCTTCACCGCCATCTCCATCGCCAATTCCTCCTTGTATACAGTGGTTCATCCTCCCACACACCTCTGTACCGTCCTATGTAAACATGGTGTTTGATGCTATAATATTTATCCTATGATCTATGTCATGTTTCGTAGTTTATTTGTTCTTAGATTGAATGGTTGAATGTCTTTGGTTCATTAGAGTTGTATGTTGATATGGTACTGTCCTTTGGTGTCCATTATATTTGTGCGCGCATGGATCAACACCCTAGGGTTAGTAGTATTTGTAAACGAAGGGGGTAGGCCTGCCGGAGTGACAGAAACCTGAGGACTCGAACCGGTTAGTTGCACGTATGGGAGTAAGAGGACCATGAACTTAAGGCTATGGTTGGGGAAACCTTAATGCATTGTTAGTATTTACGGATGTTTGCTAACAATACAATCATATAGTACTTGTAATCCCAAGTAGTGGAGTGCATGTATATTTAGCCTCTCCCACATAGAAAACTGCATCGAAGACAATGAACCCGATATCTTCACTAATTAATCTTGGACAAAGCCATCACAATTACCACCACTTTTCCACACTCATGGTACTGTTAGTTTATGGTTACTTAGTGTATTTTATTGCTGCAGCACTAACATTTACTTTATTGTATTTATTATCTCGCAAAGCTATCTCTCATACCCGTATTGTAGTCTAGTTTTATTTCCTAGATAAAGTAAACGTTTAGTGTGCGTAGAGTTGTATCAGTGGTTGATAGAACTTGAGAGAATACTTATCCTACCTTTAGCTCCTCGTTGGGTTCGACACTCTTACTTATCGAAAAGGCTACACACGATCCCCTATACTTGTGGGTTATCAAGACCTTTTCTGGCGCCGTTGCCGGGGAGCCATAGCGTGGGGTGATTATTCTTGTGTGCACTTGTTTGCTTTATCTCTAAGTAATTTTTATTTTCAGTTTTAAGTTGTTTTCTATCTTAGTATGGATAGGAAATACGAATTATAAAAAAAATTAGTTGTACTTGTTATCTAAAAACGTTTTCAAAAAGAGAGTGATTGGAAAGATGAGCAATGGTTAAGTGGGGGTCGACCTTGAACACTTGTGTTCATGCCTATGAAATCAAAGCAAATCTTTCCATTGAAGCTTCTCATCAAAAACATGTAAATATTGTGTATATAACTCTGTACATAAAAATAAAATACCAATTGTGGTCTCTAGTTAATGGAAAATTGATAGTTTTGCTTTGCTGTCCAGAATCAGATTTTCTGTGCTCCACCGTTTAAAACATTTAAAATCACCAGAACGTGATCTTGATCTGAAATTTCTTGAGTGCAAAGTAATGCTTATTATCTTTCTTTAATTAGTTTTGACTTTTCTCATTTGAGCTACGTAGCTGTCCCAAAAAATTCGATCTTTACAGACTGTTCAGTTTAGACAGATTTCTGTGCTTCTGTAAATAAAATCGTGATAAATCTCAGAATAGTATTTTGACCTGAATTTTTTTTTGCATAAACCTGAGATCATAATCTGTCTTTCATTAGTTAAAAGTTTTTCGATTTGAGCTACTTAACTATCTCATTAAGTGTCATCTTTACAGACTGTTCAGCTTTGGCAGATTGTTATGCTTATTTAGTATTATGCTTATACTCAATGTTATAATCTTTACTTGATCAATAAAAGTTATGAATTGGTTAGTATACAGTAGTTAATGTTAAATTAATTTTGCCAATGCTTGAACATGAGTGGATTTTATTTAATGAGTACTAACCCTACTAATGAGTTTTGTGAAGTTTTATGTGGATGTAGCTTATAATATCTAATCAATATGGTGATATGAGATGAACAAGAAGACGCAAGAGCTCAAGCTTGGGGATGTGTAGGTGCATCCCAAGAACATATTCAAGAAGATACAATCATCTAAGCTTGGGGATGCCCGAGTCATCCCCCTATTCATCAACTAACATGAGGTTGTCTCCTTCATACTCTATATTACCCGTCCACATGATATGTATTGTCTTAACTTGTATTATAATTGCTTTTATATGTCTTGGTTTTACCTTCTTTAGTTTTATTTGGTTCTTTATTTGGTTTTATTGTTCTCTTTACTTTCACTTATAAATTCAAAACAACAAAAATATTTTTTTTCTTTTGCTTTTTATTTGGTTCTTTTTTGAATTCTATTTTAGTTTTTACTTTTGGTTTTATTTGAGTTTTACTTGCTGTACTAGCATGTTTAGGTCTTGTTTAGCCTCTGGTCTCTTAGTTTATCAAGAATAAAGTACCAAGTTTTACCCATTTGGTTAGTTGATACATATGTAAAAAGTGATTTTCTGTTTTCAGCATCTACTGCTCATTGCGCGATTTTTCATATTTTACTGGAAACTCTAAAAATCACGTAAAATTTACTGATTATGTATCACCGAATCCTCTGCATGCACAAAAATTGGCTAAAATTTCGGACATGTTTAAGAGCACCTAAAAATTACGTTTGCCAGCTGCTGTTTTTGGACAGATTCCGACTTTTATTGAAAGAGTGGCCTCTTTGCGTTTTCATTTGATTCTTAATGGTTCTTACCTTTCATTTAGAAGTTGGCCATTTAAGCAACCTTTCTGTAACTTAGAAACAAAATTTGATTTGGTTTAATAGCAGCACTTTGGAAATATTATGTATTGCACTAAGTGCCTAGCTAAAAGGCGTTAAAGAAAAGCGCTTATGGGAGGCAACCCATTATTTTTTTTCTGCAATTTTTCTTTTATTGAGTCAAGGAATTTGTCTACTTCTGTAGAAACTCCTTTGTATCTTTACTTTTTCGTATTGTTGTGCCAAGAATAGTCTCTAATGATAAGATGATGCTAGATTTTGATTACTGTGCAGGAACAGATTTCTGCTGTTCACCGTATTAATTTTCTAAAATCAACAGAATGTGATTTTAATCTGTAATTTTTTGTGCGTAATCCTGATGTATGTGCGCATCTTTCATTAGTTCAAAGTTTTTCGATCTGAGCAACGTAAGTGCCTTGAAAAATTCGTCTTTGCGGACTGTTCTGTTTTAGACAGATTATGTCTTTTATTTTGCATTCTCTCTTTTACTAGTGTTGGTGGAATTCTTTTTTGGGTGGAAGAGCTTCACATAACATCAGTGGCAGTAGCTAATGTTTAAAGTAACGGTCATATTGCGTCCTTACAGAACATGTGAGTTTTTGATTGTGCACTAACCCTCTAATGAGATTTACTTTGAGTTTGGTGTGGCGGAAGTTTTCAAGGGTCAAGAGGGAAGAGTGATATAATAGGATGGAGAAGAGTGAAGAGCTCAAGCTTGGGGAGGCTCCCATGGATCTCCCCAGCATATTTCAAGAAGACTCAAGCGTCTAAGCTTGGGGATGCCCAAGGCATCCCCTTCTTCATCGTCAAAATTATCAGGTCATCTCTAGTGAAACTATATTTTAATTCTTTCACATCATATGTGCTGTTTTGGAGCGTCTGTATCTTATTATTTATTTATCTTAGCATCAAACACCGGTTACATTAATAAGTTGATCGTCACATATTTTATTTATCCTCTGTTTTCAATGTTTACTTGGTTAATTGATTACTTGTTGAAACTTAAAAATGATGTGTGAATAATACTTTTTGTAGTTTATGTTTTCTTATGGTTAGTCTCAACTAGCTAATAGTGCATATTATGTTATTTTGATATTAACATGCATTGTCCTGTTCATAAGATGGTATGGAATTGTGGTATCCTCCTCTGAATGATTTACTTGAATCGACTTGGCACATGCTCACACATGTTCATGACTGAAAAATAAAAGTCAATTAAGCTTGATGATCTATTTTGCCTCAGAGTTTTAGTATCATTTTTATGCCTCCGTTAATTTTATTCTGTCGCAAGTATGATTATGACGGTTATTGCTCTCTTGATTGTCGCTTCCCAGTCTATTGCTAGCCTTCACTGTACTGAGCGGGAATGCTGCTCGTGCATCCAAAATCCTTAAAACCAAGTTATCCCAAAGAGTCCACTATAAATTCCTATGCATGGTATTTCAAACCATTCCAAGTAAATTTTCATGTGCTACCTTTAAAACCTTCAAAATACTTCTCATTTTGTGACACTGTTTTTAGCTCATGAGGACGTAGTAGTTGGGTTTGTTATCTTCCATGCTAAATTAAGTTTCCGACTTGCATGCTTCATCTGCTCGTCACTAATTTTGCAAAGAGCTGGTTAGACCATTATAACATCTAAAAAGTAAAATAAAATAGGCACTCCTCCATGGTATGTGATTGTTGGCAGGCACCCGAGGATTCGGTTAGCCATGGTTTGTGTAAGCAAAGGTTGGGAGGAGTGTCATACTAATAAAAGTGCATGCTATAAATGCCTAATATCAATAACTCGGAACCGCTCTCAACTTGTTTAGTATGGAAGATAACAAGAACTCTATTACTGATTCGTTGACAGGAACAACCACCTCCAAAACAATTTTTATTTCTGTTTTAAAAATAAAAAGCTCTAGCACATGTTAATCCCTGCTTCCCTCTGCGAAGGGCCAATCTTTTATTTTAATGTTGAGTCATCATCCTTTCTTTGAGCACTTCTCGAGAGCATAACTGTCATTCTTAGTGTAATGTGCTTGTCCCAGAATGCGGTTATCTGCGGTATAACTATGATGCTTTTACCTTTGATATCTTTACATCTAGTCTTCACTTGAACTTCAGAGGTGCCTTGGCATTTATGTTTTGCTCCACAATTAAGGGCAAGCGAGATACCACTCTACCATGCTTTATTATGATCATTACAATCTTGTTGATGTTTATAAATTTCATGTTATGAGCTCTTAGTTCGTTGATACTTTTCATTAGGTAACATGATTGCTAAGTTTTATTATCCATACATCATGCAATTGTTAAAGACCTGATCATAGCATTTACAATCAAAAATTATTTTGTTATCATTTACCTACTCGAGGACGAGCAGGAATTAAGCTTGGGGATGTTGATACGTCCAAAACGTATCTATAATTTTTGATTGTTTCATGTTAATATTATGCCTTTGACACTTGTTTTTATATTAAGTTTATGATTTATTTGGACTAACCTATTAATAGTTGCAAAAGTGCACAATGTTCTTGTTTTACTCTTTGATATGTAGCAATTATCAAAAATACAAGAGTAAACCTTGTTGGAGTCGAATTGGGACTTTCCTGAAATCTGTCTGAAAACTCTTTTTGAAGATTGTCACGTACCGGACAGAAGACGACGTCAAACGGAAAAAGTCTAGTCGCGAAAGTAGCAGGGAATTTTCTCCTAATGGATCTGGACATAAAATTCGGCCCAATCCGAGTCCGGACGGCCGAGCTAAGCCCGATTTACTGAAACCCTAGATGGGATGACGGGAATCCGAGAAGCTATATAAAGGGAGGAAACCTAGGTCGTGGCCAACACCTCATACCCACGAATTTCCAGCCACCAAAGCCACGTTTTTGCCTCCCCCATGGATCCATCTCCATGGAGGAGGGCTCCCAAGAAGCCATGGAGGAAGGGGGCTAAGGGGCGGCGCATCCTCTTGATGCCGGCGGCGCGGGAGGAGTTCCCCGCGCCACCGCCACCGCGGCGCCGCCCTGCGCTCCTCGCTGTCCCCTTCACCGTCTTCACCGCCATCTCCATCGCCAATTCCTCCTTGTATACAGTGGTTCATCCTCCCACACACCTCTGTACCGTCCTATGTAAACATGGTGTTTGATGCTATAATATTTATCCTATGATCTATGTCATGTTTCCGTAGTTTATTTGTTCTTAGATTGAATGGTTGAATGTCTTTGGTTCATTAGAGTTGTATGTTGATATGGTACTGTCCTTTGGTGTCCATTATATTTGTGCGCACATGGATCAACACCCTAGGGTTAGTAGTATTTGTAAACGAAGGGGGTAGGCCTGCCGGAGTGACAGAAACCTGAGGACTCGAACCGGTTAGTTGCACGTATGGGAGTAAGAGGACCATGAATTTAAGGCTATGGTTGGGGAAACCTTAATGCATTGTTAGTATTTACGGATGTTTGCTAACAATACAATCATATAGTACTTGTAATCCCAAGTAGTGGAGTGCATGTATATTTAGCCTCTCCCACATAGAAAACTGCATCGAAGACAATGAACCCGATATCTTCACTAATTAATCTTGGACAAAGCCATCACAATTACCACCACTTTTCCACACTCATGGTACTGTTAGTTTATGGTTACTTAGTGTATTTTATTGTTGCAGCACTAACATTTACTTTATTGTATTTATTATCTCGCAAAGCTATCTCTCACATACCCGTATTGTAGTCTAGTTTTATTTCCTAGATAAAATAAACGTTTAGTGTGCGTAGAGTTGTATCAGTGGTTGATAGAACTTGAGAGAATACTTATCCTACCTTTAGCTCCTCGTTGGGTTCGACACTTTTACTTATCGAAAAGGCTACACACGATCCCCTATACTGTGGGTTATCAACCGCACCAGCACATTATGGAGTGGTATGAGCCTCCACAGCTTAAACTTTTATCCCTCCTTGATCTTGTTTCATCATCCTCTCACTTAAGACCTAAAAACTTCCTTCACACAATTAGTCTCATCAACTTCATTAGACGGTTAATGAATAAAAACATCAATCCAATGGTTCCGTAAATACACATCGCAAAAACTCAACATAAAAGGACACCGTGTAGGCACAGTGCCCGCCTTAATAGGACGACACCACGTAGGTTGGCACAACAGCCGTCTTAACAACTTGTAATAAAAAACCTGGTTGCTATGAAAATCCTTCAATACAAAAACGCCTCACACATGTAACATCCTGAAATTTGGCTCTTCAAAAATTTCTTTTGAAAATATCCTTATTGACTTTGGATTTAATTTCCTTGGTTTTGCCGCCTTTAGTTCTTATTTTTTTTCCCAATTCCTTGTCCAAGTATGGGATCTTGTGTGTTGGATCCTCTCCCACTTGGTACACTTGTTGCTTGGCCCTTTAACCCAAAAATCTTTCCTCAATACTTCCTTTTATTTTAAAAACCAAAATCTAGTTATTATAGCTTCCCAAAGGAAGTGTGTTAAAGGTTTCTTAAAAAATTCTCCAAAAATCAGGGAATGATCCCTAGGCAATATATAGCCTCTTGATGCAAAAATATTTGATCACCACTTGAGGATTTACCTCACATTATTTCTATTCATTTTCTGCCCTCAAACTTCAAAATTTTCAAAAGCTATTTAAATTATTTTTTCTAGGGAAAGGCAAAGCCTGGATGTGTTCACCTTGGATGCCTCTACCTCAGGACAAGAAGTTTGGCCCAACCCCATCTCTTTTTCTTCCCCAAAACCACTATTTCCTTTTTGACCAGTATGGTTTTTTGAAAATTTAACATAGACCAAGTTTCGAATTTGGGAAAACTTTAGTCACAAAAGTTGCTGGGTTTTCCATTTGGCGCACAGAGGTGAAAACCTCACTCGATTTGGACCTGGGAGTTAGGGCCTCATGCCGCTTTCGGCATACCCAGAACGGTGCTCACCACCGGCATGGCCGCACCCGGCGGCGCCGCCAGCTTCTGGTCATCGCCGTTCTGCTTCCCCCTCTCCCCAAACCATGCCCAGCAAGTTCCCCTGCACTCTCTCGACCCCCCCCCCCCCCCCCCCCCGCACCCACACGTCACAGGGAGAGCCGCCTCTACCGCGCCAGAGCCGCTACCCGACGCGTCGCTCAGCACAGCACCACCGTGGCCCCGCACGTCAGCGACTCCGCCGCCCTCGTGCCTATCCACTCCCTCCCTTGTTCTCTCGTGAGCCGGTGCGCCACCAGCTTCGCGACGCGCCGCACGAACAGCGCACCACCCTAAGCCCGACACCTCGCCGTGCCATTCATGGCGGCCACCTCTCGGGGAAGCTATAAGAAGCCCTCCCCAGCAGCCTCCAGACACCGCACCACCACTCTCCCCTCCCAATCGTCCTCCACCGCAGTACCCGAGCCAGTGGAGCACCGCATCGCCAGAATCGGGCTAGCCCTAGCCGCTCGGGTTCCGCTCAAAATCCTCACCACCAGTACCTCCCCCGTCGATTCCTCGCCCACACCACCATCCCAAACCACCATGGTCCTCTGGAAGCCCTCACCTGGGTGATTGGTGGCCGGAAACGTCGAATCCGTCATTGACAGGTCGCCGTCGCCGCGGGAGGGGAAGCCCTGCTCCTACCCGACCTCGCCGGCATCCGCGAGTGCGCGTATGAGCTGCGCAGAGACTCCCCGAGCCGCCCTGCATCCTCTCCCTCACCTCTTTGTCGCCCTGGTCGCCGGAGATCGTCACCGGTGAGTTCGCCGGAGACGAAGCACAGTGTCTCCCATAATCCTGTGAGTAAAAAACGGTTTAAAAACCGTGGGGCCACTGACAGAGGGGTCCCACTCGTCAGACTTTTATCAATTAAACCGAAACATTTTCAGTTTTTTCTGTTTGAAATTAGGCAGAATTTAAACCCAACTTTGGAGGGCAATATCTCCCTAAAAAATGATCAAAAAAATATGAATCTTTTTTTGACAGCTTTGTTTTTAAAATATCTGTCCATTGGCACCAAAATGAGTTTATTTGGAGTTTGTTTGCTTTGTCGTTTATTATATGGCTTAGGAACGGTTTTTGATGCATATATTTATTTATGTGATAGATTTAAACCTCCCCAAAGAAGTTGAAGTTGATCCTGAACCCTACCCCACTTCTGAAGGCAAGCCATTAACCCGATCTCAAGCTTGGTAAAACTTTGGAAATTACTTGATTGCTTAAGTTGGTTGATATTGCATCTCGCATGCCATGTTGCATTGTAAATTGTCGCATTACCTTATAAATTGTTTATCTTCATTATACTGCACATCACTCCCCATTCTCGAGACGATGGGCTGGACGAACCGCCACAGTCAAAGGAATGGAGGAACGATGCAACTGTGCTAACTTTTGTAGCCAAACGAGATGGCGCTGGTCGGAGGTATCTCCGCCACAGTCGTCCGATTGACGCTAACAACTGTGCTAACTCTTGTAGTCAAACGAGATGGCGCTGGTCGGAGGTATCTCTGCCACAGTCGTCCGATTGACGCTAACAACTGTGCTAACTCTTGTAGTCAAACGAGATGGTGAAAGGATCGTATGACACCTAGAGGGGGGGGGGGGGTGAATAGGTGCTACTTCAATTTTAGTACTTTTTCAAATTAGGCTTGACACAAAAGGTAAATTCTCTAGATATGCAACTAAGGTGAATTTACCTATATGACAAGCTAGCAACGAAACAAGATACACGAAGTAAAGACTATAAACAAGGATAGAAGTAACCGAAGTGAAAGCACGCGGAGACACGGATGTAATCCCGAGTTCATCCTTTTTAGGGGAGTACGTCTCGTTGGAGAGGTGTGAGCTACCACGAAGGTCAAAACTCAACCGCCACAAAGGCGTCACCTTCTTCTCCGATGAACCGCACCACAAAGGTTTGGTTCACCTTCCACTATCGGAATCTTCCAAGGCGGAATCTGGAGCCCTTACAACAACGATCCGGGGCACAACCCACAAGAGGATTGGGGGCTCCCGAACAGCTACAAATCTGTCACAAAGACACAAGTGAGTACAATAATGAGCTAGGTTTTCCCAAAGGAAATCCTAGCAAAAGGTCCCTCAAGTGAATGAGGGGAAATGAAGAACGGCTTGGTGAAGATGTAGATCTGGGGCTTCTCCTTCAATCCTCCAAGTATCAACGAGTTTGGGTGGAGGGATTGGGAGATCTATCAAATCTTGAGCTTGCAATAATGGAGTTCTTAAATGTGGTCAAGCTAGGGAGCCGAGGTTGGTGGAGGGGAATAAATACCCTTCCCAGAATTATGTCCGTTGAAGCTGAAAAAATCCCACGCCGGTAGTACCGGACCTCACCCGGTAGTACCGACGGGGGTTGACCGGAGGCAGTAACGGCGACCAGTCAAACTAGTCAAACACAGCTTCTCAGGCGCGCATCGGTAGTACCGGATGACCAGGTCCGGTAGTGCTCCCATCCCGGTAGTACCGCGCCACTACCGGGGCTACTACCGGGTGAAAATCTTCGCGAGGCAGAAGCTATCCAGAGATGCGGTACTAGGCCCGGTACTGGCCGCGGTAGTTTCGCACGGCAGGTCACCCGGTAGTACCGGGATGGACCCGGTAGTATCGGCTGAAGCAATAAAGTCAGCACTTCTTCCTTTTTCCGAGACAAAACCTGTGCAACATTAAATGATATATTTCTGCACACTTTTAGCACACACATTAGACATCTAATTGTGTTGTCAACAAACATCAAAACACCTTGGGGAAGGATATGCCCTTTCAATCTCCTCCTTTTTGGTGTTTGATGACAACACACTTAGGAGAAACAAATGATTTGCAAAAGATAGACGGGGCTCTCCAAATTGTGTGTTTATTAGGAATTTGCTTTTGAATGCAAAACACACCATTTAAAATGGGCGGAGATCCCCCTATATTTTACAAACCAAGCAAGTTCATATAGATAAACAATTATAACAACTTGCAAATAATAATCAAAATAAGCAAGTACCATACTAGATAGGTCTTATTACAGTAACACAAAGTCATGGTATGTCTTACATCATGCATAGAGAAGTTCAAAGCAAATATCCAAATAAAGATGAAACACAAGCATAAAGATCAAACGAAGTGCAAGCTTGTGTTCC
This sequence comes from Poa pratensis, assembly GCA_947311845.1. Classification (NCBI taxonomy): domain Eukaryota; kingdom Viridiplantae; phylum Streptophyta; class Magnoliopsida; order Poales; family Poaceae; genus Poa; species Poa pratensis. The sequence continues at coordinate 80,558,336 of CAMZMU010000107.1, read as the reverse complement.
TCCCATGCAAATCCCACGGCACATCCTAAATAGAACACATTCTCCCCCTTTGTCATTGAAATGCCAAAAAGGGAGAAGCGCGATGCTAACACGTCCCTAGGAGCGTCAAGCTCCACCCGCGCCGTGGTGGGTTGAAGAAGAGGGGGCCTGGAAGCGAACACCATCTGGAGGATCATCTTCATCACTCCAGAAACCCTGCTTGGACACCCATTCATTCTTCGGGGTGATTTCTTCTTCAGAACCATCGGAGACTGGAATCTGCATTTGCCTCATCATCGCTTTTTGTCGCTGTGCTGCCTTCTTGTGATACACATGAGCTTCATACAGACGGTCTTCCAAGTCAAGTTTGAGGCAAAAGGCCCTCTTGGCCTTAATCTGCAGCTTCTTGAACCATGAAGGTTCCTCAAGGGGTGGTGCACTCCCACTAGCTCTCTCAGCTTCAGCAGCAGCCTCATGATCAATGGTCTTCTTTTTGGGAGGAAGATGAGCCTTGATTCGGAGTTCCTTCACCAGATGTGGCACAATGGGGCTGCCATCCTTCATGATATCTTCTCCATTCTTCTTGAGAGCCCACTTGCGGCGAATGAGCTTCATAATGAATGGGCCATAGATGGGTGCCCTTCTATCAATGATTGTAGACCACAAGTCATTCCACATCCAATCCATCACATCAAGCTTCTAACCAATCCGGATCTTCAAGAGCTTCAAACACTTTCTTTGGTTCCACCATAGAAATATGACCTTGATGTTCACTAAAGCTTGCCAATTGCCTTCTTGTGGTAACACCTCTCTTGTGGTCACCAAGGATGTCTTCTAGATGGTGACTCTTTATTTCAAAGTCTTTTACAATTCTTGCTTTACGATGGGCTTCGATATCTCTATTGCATCTTGGAGGTATCTCTTGATCATCTTGATCATTTGAGTCCCCGTCTTGACCGGAATGTTGACCTTGATCATCTTGAAGCACATCTTCAGCAATGAAAGGAGAGGGTTGATCTTGGTCATGACCTTGGCTAGCATCAACAATAGGAGAACTTGGTTCTTGCATAGCAACTTGGTCAACATGAGGAGGGTCTTGAACTTGTTCTTGGGGTGGTGCATCATTTGCTTCCATGATAGGCACCGTTTCAACTTGTGATGAAGAGGCCTCCACTTGAATGGAGCTTGGACTTGCTTGAGGAGACTCGTAATGAATCTCAACGGGACGATGGAAACCAATGCCCATTCTTCTTATAGCATCTTGAGGCTCTTCATTATCTACATCACAAACATGAAATTGCGCCACTTGGGAGCCGTCATTCTCATCGAACCTCACATCACAAGATTCTATGACTTTCCCAATGGTTTTATCATAGACTCTATAGGTGTGAGATTCGGCACCGTACCCAGCAAAAACACCCTCTAAGGCTTTAGATTCAAATTTAGACAAATGAACACTTTTGTTCTTATAGAAACACTTACAGCCAAATACTCGGTAGTAGGAGACATTGGGTTTGTTGCCGGTGAGCATCTCATAAGATGTAAGCTTTTTGCCAACGCGAAAGAATAGCCGGTTTGATGAATGACATGCCGTGGAGATAGCTTCGGTCCATAAGAAAAGTGGAGACTTAAACTCCGCCAACATAGACCTTGCCATATCCATGAGAGTCCGGTTCTTCCTTTCGGCTACACCATTTTGTTGAGGGGTATATGCAGCGGAATATTGATGACGAATCCCCTCTTCACTAAGAAACTCATTTAAGGTGTAGTTCTTGAACTCGGAGCCATTATCACTCCTAGTGACCAATATAGGGACATTGTGTTGGCGTTGAACTTCATTGGAAAAGTCGATGACGGCTTGTTGGGTCTCATCCTTCGTCTTGAAGAAATAAACCCAAGTAAATCTTGAATAGTCATCAACAATCACCAAACAATATTTCTTCCCACCAAGACTTGGTTGAGTCACGGCACCAAAGAGATCAATATGAAGAAGTTCCAATATCCTCTTTGATGAAATGATGGTCTTGCTTGGATGGGAGAATCATGCATCTTTCCTTCAACACAAGCCCTACAAAGACGATCTCTAGAAAAAGAAACATTGTCTTTTAGTCCAAGAATGTGGCCACCCTTGTGAAGACTTTGCAAAGTTCTCATGTTGACATGGGACAAGCGACGATGCCACAACCATCCCACGTCGGCATTTCCAAATAGACATATTGCTTGAGTGTTGGTAGACCCCAAAAAGTCCACCACGAACAACTCATTTTCAACATACCCAACGAACATGACCTTTAGAGTCTTGCTCCTCAAGAGTACCACCATATCAATAGTAAAATGGACATCAAAATTCATCTTATTAAGTGCACGAACGGACATAAGATTGTAACCGAGGGACTCGACAAGCATGACATTTACAAGGGTGATATCCTTTGCAACTACCACCTTGCTGAGACCCTTTACCTCTGCTTTTGATTTATCACCATAGGAGACGGATGCTTGATTTATATTTGGTCCCAATGTAACATCCCAAGTTTTTCAAAAAGTTGAAAAATAAGAAAAATTTAAAACTTTTGAAAACTATTATGTATTTTGCTTTGAAAGGAAAAATCATGCATGCATGCATTCATCATCATATAGCTTTGTTTGCATTTTGATATTTCAAAAGTGGGAATAATAATTCCACTTGAAAACATATTTAAGAAAATATATTAAAAGGACTATTTATGTCCAATATATTATTTTGAAGTATTGTGGTTACTTCTTTAGGATAAATGTTTGGTTGTGAATTGTTTGTATGAATGGGAAGTTATTCTATTATTTACCTATTCTCTATTTTTAAGTTTAACTAGCGGGGTGGCCCGCGCATTTGCGCGGCTAGATTTATTAAACATGTTCAATTTGATATTGTTGCTTCATAACATATTAGACCCGTGGATATGTGCTTTTCAATTTAATATTTGTTTGCTCCATTGACATTGGCATAAAACATTGACTACCCTACAAATATTATGATCAATAGTTATGATGATAAGATATCAGGTAGTTTCCAGAGAACTCATTTGGTTCATGCATGACGACCAATCACATCTACTCTTCCTCCTCTATTGATATTTAATTTTTTGACCTTTTGTCCCATATTGTATACATGATTTAATTTTGAGATCAAAAACCTCCTAAGCACAGTCACATGAGAGAAAGTGTCATAAGTTAAATGCACTGATTTTTCTTGCAACAAAATCTTTGAGCTTTTATTGCCCTTACATAACCTTTTTGCCGCTAATAGAATAAATTCTTTGGGCCGTCTTCATTCAATATGGTGTGGGTGATTGTATTTTTTCAACTCTAGTTCTTTTAACAACAGTTTTATAATAAAAATGTAACAATAATGTGGAATAACTTTATGAGTAGTTTTGTGGGAATAAAAGAGCTAGATCTACTACTCCATTCAGCAAATAACTGTTTGTGCCGGTTTTTCTAACCCTCAATACAATTTCATGGTAACACGTGCATATAGTTTTCCTAAACCAAGCCTAACTGCCACATTTACCAATATAACATGATTGATGGGAGGTCACGTACTAATGCAAGATGAAAAGCAATGCACATATTGATGGAACCATGAGCATAGAGACAACGTTTCTTACTAAAAGTTGCCGGCTATGAACTTCAGTATGGAATTATGGATATATAAATCACTGTCTTTTCGTGTCCATGGTAGTCAAGATCCTCTCACTGTGCTTTGTAGCTTTTCAAATCAATACAAATTATTAAAACAAAAGGATAGCTAGACCTAATGTTGCTAAGCCAATGGTATTTGTATATCATTTTAAAAAGAGGCGAGACTATTTGAAAGTTGATGAGTAAATGACAAACACTTAGAAAACACAATGAGCATACTAACGGAGAATACTTCCAAAAGAGAATTCAGACATTGCCTCTTTAATGAATAGTAGTATTAGTAGCCTTCTATTTCTCCCACAATCATATCGATAGAAAATTTACCATGTTCACTTTATCTTTGTTTAGATTAATTTACGAGACACCAACCCCAATGGATTTCCATATTATTTACAGCCACATATATACGGTAACCTGCAAATAATGACAGATATATGTAGTGTAAATATTAGTGGAAAAAGGAAAGATAATTCCCTTAATTTGTTTTGCACCCTTTTAACAGCTTTCATGGACTTACATGCTAAGCACGGGAAAGACTGGCAAGTGGCAACAACCTGAAAACGTGGAGGACAATACCAGGTCAATCGTATGTGATTTTTCATCACTGAAGCTAACAGAATTAAACCTGGCTTAAGCGTACAACTAAATACTCCGTACACTTTCTTCTCGCAATCCATCAAACGTTTGGTATGAAGATTAATGAAACCATGACTTGACATATAATAAATGTCGCCTACTAAGTTCACCTATTTCTAACTGCACCTCGTGTCTAAATTACCCTATTGTTTTGAAGAAAAATAGCAAGAGTTAATTGGTAGGCGAGATTACCATAAGTTGACCAACCTGATGCAAAAGCCGCTAATTTAGCACAATTTTGAACGTTGCCAGTTAATGGAGTTTGTATGATCATTACGTAGCTCTGGCTGGTGCTTATCTCGACCCTTGATGCATGTTCGTTCGTCGGAGTTGTGTGAGCTTAATATGCCTGAATTGTGCTTGATACATCTTAGTATGTTTCCTTGATCAAGCCAGCTCATGGCCTTATTCATTACCCATGGCAAAACTGCAGTCTCTTCTAGCTGTATTGAACTCTGCCAACGTCGGAGTCATATTCAGTGTTGTAAGTAGTTGACTTGTTGGAGACCGTCGAATGCATGGAGGCATGGACGACCACAGCAGTAGTGCAGTACGACGGTCGGCCGATCACCGAAGTTGTTAGAACTGCTGCTAGCATTAGCAACTGCGTCGTACCAGTATATGATTATATTTGGAATTAAACTGAGAAGAGATTGAGATTAACAATACCAGCGAAACCTACCAGGAAAAGCAACACTGTTTTACATCAGATCATGATCCGTGAGTCCCCAAAAAAGATGCGTCTCGAAGGACACCGTACAGATCAATTCCAAAGAATTTGTATTCTCACTTGATCCAGACCGAGTTAGCACATGGTTACAACGGGAAGGAGTGACCTCTTCCGACCAATAATACGCTGATTTGATGCACAAACCTGGTGTGAACTGCGCAAACTTCGTCCATTGCTGCCGCTGGCTGAGCCGTGAAGTCTATGTGATGCCGTGAAGAAAACATGGGGAGGCAGAGGCAGCCTCTTGGCCGCCAAGCCTTGTCCAGGCGCATATCCAACGTTGGTGCCGGATGTGTCGCCGGCCGCCAAGCCTAGGCGTTTTTTACGCTAGCAAGATTGCCACGGACAGGAAGCGCACCTCCTCCTGGCATGCCGCACACGCCGCGTATAGGTAATCCAAAGAAAACGATTATGATGCGCTCTCAACCTACGATTTCGACAGAAAAGAAGGCGAGGCTGCTAGAACTCCCGTTAAGGCAGTGGTTGTAGGAAGGATCAGATGCGATCTCCATTGGAAAGGAATTATTAATCTAATCGAGAACTTCCTTATTTTTTTGTGTGACGTGCGGAAGAAGAACATTGGCCGGACGTGAGGAAATTAATCGTGTTATTGTGAGTCGTGATCTATTTTGACAGCTTTAGCTGCCGACGTTTCCTTCTTTTTTTGCGTTACGATTTTCTAAAAATCTGGACCGTTCCTGGTCGTTGCTTAATCCGAGATTAATCTAAACCGTCTATTGTTTGTTGTTTTAATAATATAATAGATAGATAGTTTTGTTTTGAAAGAAAATATTTATTCGGATTTTAATTTGAGTTTTGAATTCATTTTGAATTATCGAATTCTTTTATAAACAAAATGACTTTGTGAAAAATTATCTTGGAGGGATATGGAATCTTATTACTCATATTTTGTTTTGGATTTTAGATATAAAGTTCAATAGGAATTTATAAAATCCTACTTATAAAATTTAGCATAAAGGTCTAATTAAACCTTTATACATTATTTGAAATTCGAATTTTGAAATGTTTTGGAAAAGTGTATTTGAAAGTTCTAACAGACAGGTTTTGTTTTTACACATTTTTAGAAATTGCTTTGAGATCATTTGGAGTTTTAAAACAAAAGTTACAAAAGAAATAAGAAACAAGAAAAAAAAGAATCGGGCCAGCTGGCCGGCCCAGACGGCCGAGCCAGCCCAACAAGGCGACCGGCCGAGCCAGCGACAGAGTCGAACCCGAGACGGTTCCATCGTTCATTTGAAACTGAAAATTCGTTTTGCCAAACACTTTTCACTTAAACACAAATATCTTGACAAATATAACTCCAAATCCGGATCCGCTTCATCCTACGCGTTCATAACTTCGAGCCCAATCTTTTCCACCGACCCTTGGCTATATAAACCCCTGTAGCCGCCGTCATCTCTCTTCCCCTTTTCGTTCCACCGAAACCCAAATCAGCGAAATCGTATTTCGTTGATTTGACGACCAAGATCATCTCGAATCGCGACGGAACCTGAAGCATTGTTGAAGATCTCCTCAATACCTTTCCATCCCGGGAAGACTCAACTCTTTTCATCAACCGTGGAGAGAAAATTTCGACTCGCAATCTATCAGATCTGAAGTCGTATTTCTTAGATCTCTTCGCGCTTGGTTCTTCAAATCGAAATTCCTTTGGTGAGAAGTTAGATCTAACCCTTACCTACAACTTTGCTATTGCACTCTTTTGGTTTTGACATATGGAATTCTCTGTACAATACAGATTGCTTTTGACGATTTTCGGAGGAGAAAACAATCTCAAATCTTCGGGCCGTAGTTACGAAAGTTGTTCCCCTGATCAAGGCCTTTCTTTTGCCCCAAGCCTCACCTCATTTGGTCGAGCGAGCTGGGAGATATTCGCGGTCAAAGTTTCGGACCAGAAAGGTATAATGCGATTTGTGACCAATCTATTCATCCACTTATGATATAATTGTGATAGTTAGAAAGAGCGCGTAATTATCTGCAACTTTCATGTAGATTGTGTTTCCATCCGAGCAACTTTATTTTTGGTCAAAATTCATAGTCAACCGTAAAGTCAGCGCCCAGTTAGCGCTTCGTCATCGGCACGTCAGCGGTCAGAGTCAACAGTCAACCGAAGACCGGCAGTTTTGCAGAAAAACCCTAGATCTTAGATCTATCACTACTTTTTATTGGTTTGGCCAAATTTTACAAATAAAATATTTTTGGAAATCTTATGACACGTAGAAACTTTTGGCATAGTTAAATTTATGTTTTGACAAATTCAAATTGGTTCAAATTTTAAATTTGTTTGTTTAAGTAAATTTGACTTAACTTGAGTTTTAAAAACTATTTTTGGGCAAATCCAATTGCTTTAACTTTGTTTAATTAATACTTGGCCGTAGGAATATTCTACCAATTTTGTAAAAGTATTTTCTATGATTTTTGTAATTAATATTGATTAATTGCTTTTTAGGTGTTATTTTAATAATTAAAATTGATTAAAGTTATTTTTTCTTTATCTATTCGGCTAATAAAATGACTTAGTCATATTTTGATCACTTTAGTTGCAAAAGTACTTAGAAATATTTTGCCTCTCCAAACAAAGTATTTTTCTTCCTTAGAAAATATTTGATAATTATTTTGACAACATTATTTACTTAGAAAAATTTCAACATATTAATAGTGCTAAATCTTTTCTTTAGAAAAAGTATTTTTCTAAGTGATATTGTTTAAGTGTTTGTCCTTAGAAATTTATCAACTATTGTTTTAAAGTATTTTCCTTAGGAAAATTTAGCAACTATGTTTTGTTCACTTTTCCTTAGAAATTATTTGGACTCATTGTTTGACCTTTGGTCCTTAGTCATTTTTGGACCATCTTACTTGTCTTGCATTAACTTCGAATAATTTCATGGCATGGCATGCATCTCTAGTCCTTAGAAATATTTTGCACTTCTTACATGACATTCCTCCTTAGAAAAAAAATTGAGGATGCATGTTAGTCCTTTTGACCCTCCTAGTCAAAAACCACTAAGTTAGAAATTAGTGGAAACAATGAAGGGCCAATGAAGATTGCATTGTTATCCTTGGAGGATTCAACATGAAGTTAGAAGACCAATGAAGGACTTAGCAAAGAAAACAAGACTCCAGAAGCATCTCCAAGAAGTAAAAGTACTTAGAAGAAAATCAAGAAGAAGTTCATGAAGACCAATCACCTACATTTTCTAAGTCTTTCTTTCCTTTCTCTCTTTTCTTCCTTCTATTCTTAGACTTCATGGTGGCTAAGTCATATTCAAGACCAACCTTGATGCTGCCAACATCATCAAGACTGTAGAACCATCAAAGTCTACAAAATTCAATGATGTCAACACGGAGAAAGCTACAAGGAAGCCTGGAGAAGATTCTTGGAAGACCAACTACTTCTTTCTTTCTATCTTCCCTTTCTTTCTATTTTGGTCTCACTTTGGACATAGACCAAGTCCTTGGTGTTTATGACTAAGTTCCTAGAGTGCTAATTGAACACCATTGAAGATCAATGAAACTACCAAGGAGTTGAAGATGTTTTGAAGATCAAACATGTGAAGACTTGAAGTAGCCTTTACAACTTTTCAAGTTGTTGTTTTGTCAAGTTTATTTTGCCAAACCTTGACCTTGACCTAGCCAAATAGTTTAAGTTATTTCGTCTACTTCCTTAGAATGTTTTGCATGTCATGCATACCCTAATTCCTTGGAATGTTCTGCATCTCATGCATGTCATATTTTTCTAAAGTGTTGCATTTATGATTGTATGTTTATTTGTGGCTTGTTTGACTTGTTAGAAATTTCGGAAAGAGACGAAGGCTTGTGCAATTGCTACTACTGCACTCCCTGTTGCCAAGGCAAGTGGCACACCCCCATGAAATTTCCTAAGTATTTTTATATGCATTATTTAGTGTATTTCTTTATATGCATGTGTTGGATAGTATTATTGCTAGATGCTAAACCCACCATACCTTTACACCAGTTGTGTTTAGAACCCCTGTGATAACTTAGTAGATTATTTGATGCTATGCAAATGTGTTTTTTTAAAGTTTAATTCTACTAAGTAATTTATCACCTGGGTGGACTTGGTTTTGAAAAGATGATGGAAAGTTTGAGTGTCATCTCTTAGGGTGACCTCTAAGGGATGGTCACTTGTGGTTGCCACCCAGGGTATTAAAGGGACCAATGTTTTGTCTAAGTGAAGTTGTTACCGTGCAACCATTAGTCATATGGGCTCTGACTAGATGGATTAAGTTGCGTGGACTCGTCCCGACTTGACAGGTGGTGGTAGAAGGTTAGATGTGAGCGCGTCAAGGCGGCATGGGATGGGAAAATGCTTCTGAAAAGTCTCGTCTCAACTCTCTCCTTTTCCTTACCACAATTTGAGTGCTTGAGGATAGTTTGGGTTTGTTGGGTCTAATGGTGAAAGTGCACAACCTCTGCAGAGTTAAAACTAAGTACTTAGCCGTGTCCCCGATTACGGACAATTCAAGCAGCTGATCAAGGATGTCAACGGAGGCTCCCAACATCTCAATTTCTCTAAGTAAAACTTGATGGGTGAACAAGGGTAGACGAGACTATGGATTTCATGCCATATTGTCTCAAACATTTGAAGAAAATGTTTTACAAAGTGTTAGGCAAAATTGGCTTTTATGCAAAATAGCCTTGAACTCCACCAGCCAATATGCATATAGGCTATAGAGTTATTCCATTAAGTGTCCACATAGTGTCACTTGCCAGATCCATTTTTAATGGTATCTGACCCACTCTGTTGCAAAATTTGATTTGTTGCAGATTGTTCTGACGACGTGTGAGATTTTCGTTAAGGGTTTCGGGTCTGCAACCAACATGTTTCGCCTGTGGCACATGAAGATGATGGAGACTCGCTGCTACTTTTATTTCCGCTGCTTTACTTTTCAAAGCTAGCTTCATGCTATGCAATTTGTAATGAAAATTGTAAGTCTGGATCATGCGATGTAATAAAACTTGACGCATTTGCATGATATTCATCTTAGACTGTGTGTGCAAATGAATCGATCCAGGGGTTTGCACTATACACAGGGATCTTGCCAATTTTTAAGTGCAGGTCCGCTACAGATGGTATCAGAGCACTGTGTTGCCTGTAGGTTCGAAACCCTTGGTTAGAAATAAGAAAGCCCATAGGACAAAAATTTATTTGTTCTTTGTCTGAAACTTTGGATATCATTCTTGTAACTTCTTAACTATTCACTTTCTAAATGCCTTCTCTTATTTATAGATGTCCCGCCTCCTGGAATCACTCAAGAAAGGTCCAGCAATGACCATGACCTTGGAATGTGAGACTGAGTTTCCAAAAGCTTTGAAGGACCTCATGTTGAGCATGGGACTTGCAGGAGCAGCAGTCTACAAAGGTTTTCCTTTCATGGGTGAAGGTCAAGAGTACTGGTGGGTACAACTCCATCTATACAAGAACAAAGACGATGACCACAAGACCAAAGGTTGCTGCATGTTCACAAACCCAATAATTCGAACATCATTCTTTGATTAAGCAAGAAGTGCAGCATGGGAGGCCATCGAGAACCTTGGAAGAAGACTTCGATTTAGACTCCACAACACTCAGAAATACCTTGATGAACTCAAGGATATAGAGGAGGAACTCGATGCACTCAAGAAGGAGATAGAATAGACCCCCTTATGTATTACAATAAAGAAACCATGTTGATGTATTGACCTATCAAATTGTGGTATGGTAGTACTATCATATTGTTTCCCCATATCCTAGGTGTACTTCGATCCAAAGACGACTAGTTGTTTTTTTCTCAAAAATTTGTGAGTTTTTATCATGTGTGTTTGATTGTTAAATGCTTGTATGGGTAGAATTATTTTCTCCTAGGCCTGTCTTATCTTTTACTCATCTATGCTAAAACCCACAGATGCCTCCCCGTCGTGCACCTGAAAACAACAACAACAACAACAACAACAACAACAACAACAACAACAACAACAACAACAACAACAACAACAACAACAACAACAACAACAACAACAACGAAGCTATGATGCAACAGATGATGGCTGCTCAGACTCAGCTGATGACCATGATGGCTCAATTCATGGCAAATCAACATGGACCTCCACCACCACCTCCTCCTCCCCAAGTGGACAGACTTGCCAGGTTCCTTAGGCTTAGGCCAAACAAGTTCTCAACTACAACTGATCCAATTGTGGCTGATGACTGGCTGCGTTCTGTGCAAAAAGATCTGGTGACCACTGAATGTGAAGATGCTGAGAAAGTTAGGTTCACCGCACATCTGCTTGAAGGACCTGCTGCACAATGGTGGGAAACTTATCAGATTACTCACCCATTGGACACTTTGACCTGGGAGGATTTCAAGGAAGGATTTCGTAATGCTCATATCTCCACAGGCATTATGAACCTGAAGCAAGAAGAATTTCGCAACCTGCGACAGGGGAACAGAAGTCTTAAGGAATATATGGATGACTTCCATGCACGGTCCCGTTATGCTCCTGAAGACATTGATACTGATGTGAAGAGGAAGTTAAAATTCCTCAAAGGGCTAAGTGATGACCTGAAGATTCCTTTGACTGTGGCATATGCTCCAAACTATCAGGCACTCCTTGACCAAGCCATCACACTAGAAGATAGCATGAAGAAGGCTGAAAACAGGAAGAGGAAGATGAGTTCGAACAAGCATCATCCAGAACCTTCTTTCAAGAAACATTTTGCTCATGATGGGAACAATGGTCACAAACCTCATAGTCACAATCACAATGGAGGCCACAAGGGAAATGGACATGCTCGCGACAATCATAACAGTGGACAGCACCATCCAAATCCTGAACCCAAGAAAGATCTCAGCCAAGTGCTTTGCTACAAGTGCAACAACAAGGGCCATTACGCCAATGAATGCCCAGAAAAGAAAGGAGCTGAAGTAGCTGCCAAACCCAATCCTTTTGATAAAGGATATGTGAACCACATCAATGTGGAAGAAGTGAATGGTACGTTCAGAATAAGTTTTCACTTCACTAGTTTCTTTTCTTTTCTTTACTGCCAACAAAAATTCTTTTAAGGGTGGTAGCCCACCCAGATATCCTAGTCACAACATTTTGCTAGCCATCTCGAATCTCGGGGACGAGATTCCTTTTAAGGGTGGTAGTCTGTAACATCCCAAGTTTTTCAAAAAGTTGAAAAATCAGAAAAATTTAAAACTTTTGAAAACTATTATGTATTTTGCTTTGAAAGGAAAAATCATGCATGCATGCATTCATCATCATATAGCTTTGTTTGCATTTTGATATTTCAAAAGTGGGAATAATAATTCCACTTGAAAACATATTTAAGAAAATATATTAAAAGGACTATTTATGTCCAATATATTATTTTGAAGTATTGTGGTTACTTCTTTAGGATAAATGTTTGGTTGTGAATTGTTTGTATGAATGGGAAGTTATTCTATTACTTACCTATTCTCTATTTTTAAGTTTAATAGTTTTGTTTTGAAAGAAAATATTTATTCGGATTTTAATTTGAGTTTTGAATTATCGAATTCTTTTATAAACAAAATGAATTTGTGAAAAATTATCTTGGAGGGATATGGAATCTTATTACTCATATTTTGTTTTGGATTTTAGATATAAAGTTCAAAAGGAATTTATAAAATCCTACTTATAAAATTTAGCATAAAGGTCTAATTAAACCTTTATACATTATTTGAAATTCGAATTTTGAAATGTTTTGGAAAAGTGTATTTGAAAGTTCTAACAGACAGGTTTTGTTTTTACAAATTTTTAGAAATTGGTTTGAGGTCATTTGGAGTTTTAAAACAAAAGTTACAAAAGAAATAAGAAACAAGAAAAAAAAATTGGGCCAGCTGGCCGGCCCAGACGGCCGAGCCAGCCCAACAAGGCGACCGGCCGAGCCAGCGACAGAGTCGAACCCGAGACGGTTCCATGTTCATTTGAACCTGAAAATTCGTTTTTCCAAACACTTTTCACTTAAACACAAATATCTTGACAAATATAACTACAAATCTGGATCCGCTTGATCCTACGCGTTCATAACTTCGAGCCCAATCTTTTCCACCGACCCTTGGCCTATATAAACCCCTGTAGCCACCGTCATCTCTCTTCCCCTATTCGTTCCACCGAAACCCTAATCAGCGAAATCGTATTTCGTTGATTTGACGACCAAGATCATCTCGAATCGCGAAAGAACCTGAAGCCTTGTTGAAGATCTCCTCAATACCTTTCCATCCCGGAAGACTTAACTCTTTTCATCAACCGTGGAGAGATAATTTCGACTCGCAATCCATCAGATCTGAATTCGTATTTTTTAGATCTCTTCGCGCTTGGTTCTTCAAATCGAAATTCCTTTGGTGAGAAGTTAGATCTAACCCTTACCTACAACTTTCCTATTGCACTCTTTGGTTTTGACGTACGGAATTCTCTGTACAATACAGATTGCTTTTGACGATTTTCGGAGGAGAAAACAATCTCAAATCTCCGGGCCGTAGTTACGAAAGTTGTTCCCCTGATCAAGACCTTTCTTTTGCCCCAAGCCTCACCTCATTTGGTCGAGCAAGCTGGGAGATATTCGCGGTCAAAGTTTCGGACCAGAAAGGTATAATGCGATTTGTGACCAATCTATTCATCCACTTATGATATAATTGTGATAGTTAGAAAGAGCACGTAATTATCTGCAACTTTCATGTAGATTGTGTTTCCATCCGAGCAACTTTATTTTTGGTCAAAATTCATAGTCAACCGTAAAGTCAGCGCCCAGTTAGCGCTTCGTCATCGGCACGTCAGCGGCCAGAGTCAACAGTCAACCGAAGACCGGCAGTTTTGCAGAAAAACCCTAGATCTTAGATCTATCACTACTTTTTATTGGTTTGGCCAAATTTTACAAATAAAATATTTTTGGAAATCTATGACACGTAGAAACTTTTGGCATAGTTAAATTTATGTTTTGACAAATTCAAATTGGTTCAAATTTTAAATTTGTTTGTTTAAGTAAATTTGACTTAACTTGAGTTTTAAAAACTATTTTTGGGCAAATCCAATTGCTTTAACTTTGTTTAATTAATACTTGGCCGTAGGAATATTCTACCAATTTTGTAAAAGTATTTTCTATGATTTTTGTAATTAATATTGATTAATTGCTTTTTAGGTGTTATTTTAATAATTAAAATTGATTAAAGTTATTTTTTCTTCATCTATTCGACTAATGAAATGACTTAGTCATATTTTGATCACTTTAGTTACAAAAAGTACTTAGAAATATTTTGCCTCTCCAAACAAAGTATTTTTCTTCCTTAGAAAATATTTGATAATTATTTTGACAACATTATTTTCTTAGAAAAATTTCAACATATTAATAGTGCTAAATCTTCTCCTTAGAAAAATTTAGCATCTTGAAAACTTAGTTGTTTTATAATATTTTTCTAAGTGATACTGTTTAAGTGTTTGTCCTTAGAAATTTTATCAACTATTGTTTTAAAGTATTTTCCTTAGGAAAATTTAGCAACTATGTTTTGTTTACTTTTCCTTAGAAATTATTTGGACTCATTGTTTGACCTTTGGTCCTTAGTCATTTTTTGACCATCTTACTTGTCTTGCATTAACTTAGAATAATTTCATGGCATGGCATGCATCTCTAGTCCTTAGAAATATTTTACACTTCTTACATGACATTCCTCCTTAGAAAAAAAATTGAGGATGCATGTTAGTCCTTTTGACCCTCCTAGTCAAAAACCACTAAGTTAGAAATTAGTGGAAACAATGAAGGGCCAATGAAGATTGCATTGTTATCCTTGGAGGATTCAACATGAAGTTAGAAGACCAATGAAGGACTTAGCCAAGAAAACAAGACTCCAGAAGCATGTCCAAGAAGTAAAAGTACTTAGAAGAAAATCAAGAAGAAGTTCATGAAGACCAATCACCTACATTTTCTAAGTCTTTCTTTCCTTTCTCTCTTTTCTTCCTTCTATTCTTAGACTTCATGGTGGCTAAGTCATATTCAAGACCAACCTTGATGCTGCCAACATCATTAAGACTGCAGAACCATCAAAGTCTACAAAATTCAATGATGTCAACACGGAGAAAGCTACAAGGAAGCCTGGAGAAGATTCTTGGAAGACCAACTACTTCTTTCTTTCTGTCTTCTCTTTCTTTCTATTTTTGTCTCACTTTGGACATAGACCAAGTCCTTGGTGTTTATGACTAAGTTCCTAGAGTGCTAATTGAAGACCATTGAAGATCAATGAAACTACCAAGGAGTTGAAGATGTTTTGAAGATCAAACATGTGAAGACTTGAAGTATCCTTTACAACTTTTCAAGTTGTTGTTTTGTCAAGTTTATTTTGCCAAACCTTGACCTTGACCTAGCCAAATAGTTTAAGTTATTTCGTCTACTTCCTTAGAATGTTTTGCATGTCATGCATACCCTAATTCCTTGGAATGTTCTGCATCTCATGCATGTCATATTTTTCTAAAGTGTTGCATTTATGATTGTATGTTTATTTGTGGCTTGTTTGACTTGTTAGAAATTTCGGAAAGAGACGAAGGCTTGTGCAATTGCTACTACTGCACTCCCTGTTGCCAAGGCAAGTGGCACACCCCCATGAAATTTCCTAAGTATTTTTATATGCATTATTTAGTGTATTTCTTTATATGCATGTGTTGGATAGTATTATTGCTAGATGCTAAACCCACCATACCTTTACACCAGTTGTGTTTAGAACCCCTGTGATAACTTAGTAGATTATTTGATGCTATGCAAATGTGTTTTCTTTAAAGTTTAATTCTACTAAGTAATTTATCACCTGGGTGGACTTGGTTTTGAAAAGATGATGGAAAGGTTGAGTGTCATCTCTTAGGGGTGACCTCTAAGGGATGGTCACTTGTGGTTGCCACCCAGGGTATTAAAGGGACCAATGTTTTGTCTAAGTGAAGTTGTTACCGTGCAACCATTAGTCATATGGGCTCTGACTAGATGGATTAAGTTGCGTGGACTCGTCCCGACTTGACAGGTGGTGGTAGAAGGTTAGATGGGAGCGCGTCAAGGTGGCATGGGATGGGAAAATGCTTCTGAAAAGTCTCGTCTCAACTCTCTCCTTTTCCTTAGCACAATTTGAGTGCTTGAGGATAGTTTGGGTTTGTTGGGTCTAATGGTGAAAGTGCACAACCTCTGGAGAGTTAAAACTAAGCACTTAGTCGTGTCCCCGGTTACGGACAATTCAAGCAGCTGATCAAGGATGTCAACAGAGGCTCCCAACATCTCAATTTCTCTAAGTAAAACTTGATGGGTGAACAAGGGTAGACGAGACTATGGATTTCATGCCATATTGTCTCAAACATTTGAAGAAAATGTTTTACAAAGTGTTAGGCAAAATTGGCTTTTATGCAAAATAGCCTTGAACTCCACCAGCCAAATATGCATATAGGCTATAGAGTTATTCCATTAAGTGTCCACATAGTGTCACTTGCCAGATCCATTTTTAATGGTATCTGACCCACTCTGTTGCAAAATTTTATTTGTTGCAGATTGTTCTGACGACGTGTGAGATTTTCGTTAAGGGTTTCAGGTCTGCAACCAACATGTTTCGCCTGTGGCACATGAAGATGATGGAGACTCACTGCTACTTTTATTTCCGCTGCTTTACTTTTCAAAGCTAGCTTCGTGCTATGCAATTTGTAACGAAAATTGTAAGTCTGGATCATGCGATGTAATAAAACTTGACGCATTTGCATGATATTCATCTTAGACTGTGTGTGCAAATGAATCGATCCAGGGGTTTGCACTATACACAGGGATCTTGCCAATTTTTAAGTGCAGGTCCGCTACACCCAACTCCGTCATGATCTTCTTGCTTCTAGTCATATGACTAGTGCATCCACTATCAACCACACATTTAGACCCACCGGAAGCATAGTCCTACAAGAAATCATTGCTTAGTTTTAGGTACCCATTTCTCAATGGGTCCTCTTTTGTTAGCAACAAGGGTCTTAGGAACCCAAATAGAATAAGCAATGTAACCATCATAAGGACCAACATATTTTGCATAAACATCTCCATAATAATCAACATAAAGAATGTAGTTGGGATTGTTATGCCCCGCAAAGTCACTACGAGTGGTCTTGCCCCTAGTGGCATTACCACCCGCAATGGAAGTCTTGGCTTGTGCGGGCTTGGCATTGGTGTTGCTCTTCTTCTTTGCCTTGGCCACATAACCAAGGCCCTCTTTCCCTTTGTGTGGCTTTTGCTCAAAATTTTGAGCAACAAACTTTTCTTTACCTTTAGGGATAGAGGTCTTGGCACTAGTGGCCTTGGCAAGCTCAACCTTCAACCTAGCATTTTCCTCAATAACATTTGCATGATCACAAGAGGGAGTAGTAGTGCTAGGTGAGTTAGATTTAGAAAGTTGAGTTTGAAGTTGCTCATGAGACTTGACTAGAAGAGAGTGGGTACTTTCCAAGGCCTTGTGAGCCTTGTTAAGTTTCTCCATATCCTCAAGGAGTCTAGCATTAACAACCACAAACTCGGCTTTCTCCTTTTTAATTACTTTATATTTAGCAAAGACATGGTCTCTATTCTTAATGATTTTAGCAATTATTTCATCATTTTTATCATCAAGAGACTCAATTCTTTCCTCAAGGGAAGTTCTATATTCACTTTATTCTTGAAGAGAGGCATTCAAGGATGCAATGGTGATAGCATCCTCTCTCTCAATCTTTCCCTTGTCATCAAGGATTTCTTCGGCCGCATCAAGTTGTCTCAAGAGAGACTCAACATATGCCTTAGTTTCACCTTGCAAGTTAGCCACAATAGTATCGGAAGCAACAAGTTCTTTCTTAATCACAAGACTAGTTTTATCATCTATTTCATGCATAGTCTTGGGAGTAGAAGATGATACCTCGGTGACGTGAGCCATGAGGCAACGAGCGGTGTTGATGGAGAGGTTCTCATTGGGGGATTCAAAGAGAGGAGGTGGAGTTGATACAATGGCCAAAGCGGCCACCTCACGAGTGGGTTCTTCTTCTTCTTCGGAATCCTCGGAAGGATACTCTTCCTGAGTCATCAACACAATTCTTGGTGCTTTCTTGAAGAATGGCTTCCTCTTGACAAAAGGCTTCTTTTGTATCATGTTTGATTGGCCCTTGAGGACAAGTCTTCCACCGTTTTGCTCTCTATTCTCATATGGACAATCTTTGATGAAGTGATGCTTGTTATGACAATTGTAGCAAGTCTTTATCCTATTAGCAAACTCCTTCTTCCCGCTTGGATTGTTTGCATGATCAACTTGAGCCTTTGCCTTGGCCGGGTCACGCCAAAAAGTCCTTGTTGCAAGAGCTATGTGACCATGGAGGGCTTGTTCAAGATCATCGGGAGGAAGGTTGTTCGGGCATGCTTCAACTTCATCATGTTCATCAAGGCACACAACCTTGGCCTTCAAAGCAAGTGAGGGACCTTGTTTCATTCCCATGGCCCTAGCACGGTTGTCTAGAGCATTCTTGGTGGCAACCTTGGAGGCTTGCATCTCTTGCATAACTTCATTGGATGTCATTTCAAGGTAGTTGAATTTTCCTTGAAGGGCCTTCAAGTCAATGGGCTCGAAGGGCATGAGTGCATTCACATACTTCCTCTTGATCCAAGCATCATCCGCATAGGTTGCCCCAACATTGAAAAAGGCTTGGGCAAGAGTCTTGAGTCTTGCATACATCTCTTCATGAGTTTCACTATCAAGCATGTAGAAGCCTTCGGCTTCATTGTTCAAAGCATCAAATCTATTCCTCTTCATGCTCTCATTCCCAAGGAACACCGTGGAAAGGCAATCCCAAGCTTCTTTGGCGGTGGTGAGATTTTGAATGTGATGAAGACCACTTTCTCCAACGGCAAGTTCAATCATGTGAAGAGCGGGGGCATTGAGTTGCGCATCTGCCACTTCTCTTCTTGTCAAGTTGTTAGGATTCACGGCCTTGTATCCCACTTGAATGATCCTCCAAAGCTCGATAGAGGAACTGTTGATATGAGATTTCATTAAGTGTTGCCAAGTAGCAAAAGCCAATGCATTAAGCTTAGGAGGTGGACCTAAAGGGTTTATGCGAGTATGATGGATAGGTGGGTCGGGAGAGTACAAAAGGGGGACCTTATGGTACTCCGGCTTCCCACCTTCGGGAGTGGTAGTAGATGTGGAAGATTTCTTAAGGTCGGTTTCTTCATCTTCAAGCCCTTTCTTTTTCTCTTTTTCCTCCTCGGTATCACCGTCATGGGAGGTAGCGGAGTCCTCTAGTGGGGTGGTCTCCTTAGGAACCTTGCCACTTGCGAGTTGCTTGATCAAGTCACGCATCTCGGCAAATTGGGTATCCATTGACGATTTCAAAGATGTCTCCATCAATTTGAGATCGGCCATGGATGCCGTAGTGGCTTGGTCCTCCACGGGATCACCCTCACTTTGTGTCATACTTCTCTTAGGCGGTTAAGCCCAACAAGAGAGCCGAGGCTCTGATACCAATTGAAAGGATCGTATGACACCTAGAGGGGGGTGAATAGGTGCTAATTCAATTTTAGTACTTTTTCAAATTAGGCTTGACACAAAAGGTAAATTCTCTAGATATGCAACTAAGGTGAATTTACCTATATGACAAGCTAGCAACGAAACAAGATACACGAAGTAAAGACTATAAACAAGGATAGAAGTAACCGAAGTGAAAGCACGCGGAGACACGGATGTAATCCCGAGTTCCTCCTTTTTAGGGGAGTACGTCTCGTTGGAGAGGTGTGAGCTACCACGAAGGTCAAAACTCAACCGCCACAGAGGCGTCACCTTCTTCTCTGATGAACCGCACCACAAAGGTTTGGTTCACCTTCCACTATCGGAATCCTTCAAGGCGGAATTCGGAGCCCTTACAACAACGATCCGGGGCACAACCCACAAGAGGATTGGGGGCTCCCGAACGGCTACAAATCTGTCACAAAGACACAAGTGAGTACAATAATGAGCTAGGTTTTCCCAAAGGAAATCCTAGCAAAGGGTCCCTCAAGTGAATGAGGGGGAAATGAAGAACGGCTTGGTGAAGATGTAGATCCGGGGCTTCTCCTTCAATCCTCCAAGTATCAACGAGTTTGGGTGGAGGGATTGGGAGATCTATCAAATCTTGAGCTTGCAATAATAGAGTTCTTCAATGTGGTCAAGCTAGGGAGCCGGAGGTAGGTGGAGGGGAATAAATACCCCTCCCAGAATTCTGTCCGTTGAAGCTGAAAAAATCCCACGCCGGTAGTACCGGACCTCACCCGGTAGTACCGACGGGGGTTGACCGGAGGCAGTAACGGCGACCAGTCAAACCAGTCAAACACAGCTTCTCAGGCGCGCATCGGTAGTACCGGATGACCAGGTCCGGTAGTGCTCCCTTCCCGGTAGTACCGCGCCACTACCGGGGCTACTACCGGGTAAAAATCTTCGCGAGGCAGAAGCTATCCAGAGATGCGGTACTAGGCCCGGTACTGGCCGCGGTAGTTCCGCACGGCTGGTCACCCGGTAGTACCGGGATGGACCCGGTAGTACCGGCTGAAGCAATAAAGTCAGCACTTCTTCCTTTTTTCTGAGACAAAACCTGTGCAACATTAAATGATATATTTCTGCACACTTTTAGCACACACATTAGACATCTAATTGTGTTGTCAACAAACATCAAAACACCTTGGGGAAGGATATGCCCTTTCAGATGGCGCTGGTCGGATTTTTGGACATTGATTCGTGGTGACGCCACAGTCGCCTGGTCAATACTATCTACTACTGCTTGAATTATTGTGTGAATATCATTTGTTGCTTGGCTCATGTTGGTGGCAGTAATTAAAATTGACTAAGAAGATAACCACCTCCCTCGACTAGATTGTGTCACATAGTGCCACTCACCAAACACAACAAGCACAACCATGCGTCGTTCATATGGGCGGACCATGGCCAAGTATTCTATCAAGCCTCCTTTGACGCCACCCTTTTGGCAAGTCTAGTCGGTTACCTTTGTGGTCGGGGCTAGTCTTGCGAAAGTTCCGGAGCTAGGCGTCGCTCATCTGTTGGGGGCGTACCGGATTCACTTCGTCATAAGACTTGGTCCCCAGGACGTGTCGGTGGCTACACAGGGAGTGTCTAGGTAGAGTAAACGGCTGTGGAAATGTTGGTTTGTACTGTTCGCCGTGATCGGTTCTAGTACTTCGGTACCGACGGTACAAGCCTAGACTTCAGCGTGTGGATAAAATTTGCAACCTCTCGAGAGTGTAAATCTAGAATCTAGCCTTGTCCCTAGGTCATGGGACGATGTTTGGGTAAGGTCACGCTATGAGTCAGTCCTGTCGATTATGGAGAAATAATTAATTTGAAACCCAACGATCACGTGGAAGCTTGAGAGCTTAAGCCAGAGTTGGCTAGAGGCTTGAAGGCCTAGAACATAAGCCAGAGTTGGCTGGAGGCTTGAAAGCCTAGTTGTGGGTATATATAATCGTGTGATAAATGAGAACCATTCCTAGAATATGAAACGCCCCTACAAAGGTAAGTAGGTAAGCTAAGTCCAACCGTTAAGCTTGGACTCACACTTGCATCCCGAAATTATGCCATGCTACTTTCCGAACTTATGCCATGCCATATAGATATACCTTGTTTGATTTTAGGTTAATGTCTTGCGAGTATATTCAATGTACTCACCTGGCTTTTTATGTGGCCAGACCCTGCTGCTCACGTCGCCGAGTACCCGCTGTATGATAACTAGGATCAGTACCCCAGGCAGAACCCTGTGGAATAAGGCCCGTCGTTGCCACGCTACTACCTACGTACCCGCTGCCATATCTGATAGAGGCTCGATGTTAGAAAACTAATGTACATACTGTTGTGTGCGCCTGTTGCGCGATCGCTGGAGCCTCACCCCGTGTTGTAATGATGCACCCATCTGAACTCGGAGCCATATATATGGTTATGTCTTTGTTTATCAAGTTGTCATATATCCAGTGTTTCTGGGACTGGTATATGGGGTAACTCGATCATCTGGATCGGGGTGCCACAGAGCTTGGTATCAGAGGCTAACTGCCTGTAGGATACCCCTAGTTCCACGGACGACTTAGGATAGAACTTGTTGCGTTGCCTGCTTCTTAACTGTTTCTCTACTTGGTTGTGCTTTTAAACTTTAACGCTCACCTTTTTGGCTTCTGTCCCTGGTGTCGTGGGTTTGTCACGTCAGGTGTCATGGATGACTTCGTAGGTGTGGGATTACGCGAGTCAAGCATCTCCGAGCTTGGGATCGCAGGAACAAAGATCAACACAGATTTACCCAGGTTCGGCCCCCTCAATGTGAGGTAAAAGACCTACTTCCTGCCTACCCTAGATTGGTATTGATATGATAATCGAGGTGTTACAATGGAGGCGATCCGATCTGGTACTCGCCGTATGAGCTAGGGTTTGGGCTTGATAGCTTGACCCCTCTAAGTCCTGCGAGTCCTCTTTATATACACAGAGGCTCGCTAGGTTACAAAGGAAACTTCCCCCATAAGGAATACGTCCACAGAGGCCTACTCGGAGACTACTTGGTCTTCACGTCCTCCGGGATATGTCTTCTAGATCTTTCCCCTTATGGCGGTTCAATATTGGGCTTGCTCCCAAGTGGGCCTTTGTCCGTGCGAGTAAGTAAGTCGCACTGGGCCGCGGGTTAATCCAGAAAGTATTCCCCCGACATTAGCCCCCAAGTTTAGCTTGGATTTCGAGTGAAGGCTTCTTCGTCTTAACAAACCCCTGAGCCGCGCACATGAATTATCCCAGCTGAACTCCAATTTTCTTATTTCCAATCTGCGCTTATAACTCTTCTTGGCGGCTCAAGAACGCGACTTAACCTGCCTTGACGGTTGATTTTCAGATCTAAACGTCTTCCGCGTCTGGGCTATTTATCTTGGCTCATCGTTTTTCCCAGCGTTCTGCATCAAGTCCTGCATTACGCATCCGCTGCTCCTTTCCGCCGCCTCCAATCTCGCTTCTCGTACTCACAATCCTTCGGTGGAGATCTCCATCAATCTGAGAAAATGTCTCGCCGCAAGTGCAACTGGGAAGGCTCGTGGGTCGACGAAGATTTCCTGGAATCCCTATCTGCACGGGGCCTTCTTCCGCCAAAAGATCAATGCGAATGGCGGGCGGCCGGTGAGGAGGTAATTCCCAACCCTCAACCAGGAGAAGTAGTGATATTTGCGGAGCATGTTGAGCGCGGGTTCAAGCCCCCGGGCTCTCTCTTCTTCCGCTCCTTGATGCAGCGGTTGGGTCTCCGCTTCCATGATATTGGCCCTAATTCGATGTTGCAAGTGAGCAACTTCCACGTCCTCTGCGAAGATTATCTGGGTATCCCGCCTTCAATAGATTTCTGGCTTGCTCTTTTCAATTGCAATAGTCAAAGGGAAACCACAGATGGTCCTTTTCTCCAATGCGGCGCCATTTCCTTCCAACGCCGTAGGGGTAGTATTTTCCCAAAACTAACCTTGCCAAGAAAATCAAGGATTGGCAAAGGACATTCTTCTATTGTAAAAACACTTCTCCTGAGGGTGAAATTCCTCTTCCTCTTTGGTCTCCTCTTCCCTTCGAGGCTACCGATGCTTGTCTTCTAAACC
Organism: Poa pratensis; assembly: GCA_947311845.1. Lineage (NCBI taxonomy): Eukaryota > Viridiplantae > Streptophyta > Magnoliopsida > Poales > Poaceae > Poa > Poa pratensis. The sequence continues at coordinate 80,534,664 of CAMZMU010000107.1, read as the reverse complement.
TGATCCTTCTTCGTTGCCCTTTATCGAATCCCTTCTAGACAAGGTGAGGCGCTGACACTCCATGGTCTCACTGGATTAGATCTCATATCTTGCTGGACTAAGTGGCGAATTCAGCCTGTGAGTCGCCGCTCGCGACTTATGGTGGATTTCACTTGTCATGCAAACGACGTCGATCGTACTTGCCCTGAAGATTGGGACAAAGGGGAATGGATAAATTTCATTCGCCGAGTGACGGACGAGGATATCGACTCGTATGATAACGTCGGCTTGCTCCCTTCTGGGCTGAGCACAAGCCTTTTGTGGTAATGTTTACTTGTCACCTGTTTCCTCGAAAATTCCTTCTCCAAAATTAATTATTTCTGACCTGAGCTCCTTTTCAGATCGATCCCTATTTCTGGGTTCTTCCCTCAGAGGACGTCGACTTGAACCAAGAACCGCGGCTGAGTCGTCAAAGCAAGCCGCAGCCTTTGGCGAAGATACAGTATGCACATATGTCTCCGAGCGAGGGTAGTGCTTCTGAAGAGGACAACAAATGGCCGACGCTCTTCTGTCCTCGACTCCAAATACACCTTTCTTGGAACTTCCTGAGGTGCCTCGCAGGTCCTCGAAGCGTATTTTATGCAGAGCTCAGAAGACCCCGCGCAGCCTGAGAAACGTCGCAAAGCCTTGGCGTTACTGCAGAAACAAGAACTGCCAAATCTTTAAAACTTGCTGATCCCAACAAGGCTACTTTTCTTCCGAGGCTGTTGCAAAGGATTGCTTCTCAATAAGCTCGGGTAATTGTTTGCGACTCTCTCCTTTTCCTTTTGTGTTTGCGTATTTTTGGCAAGGAATTGCTGATCACCACTTCTTTTCATACTCTGTAGGTTCAGATTTGCAAGGTTTATCTTCTCCTTCCTCTGGTTGCCTGATGAAGAGTATCCGTGTCGCCTCTGGGTATGGTTCGCCTTCTTTTCAATGTTGCGGCTCTGCTAGGTCAGCTTATTAACCCATCAATGTTTTGCAGGGCCATGTCTGAAGAGGATACCAAGTCTAATTCCATCCCACTTCTTCTCAGCCAGCTATGAGCGAGGATGATGCTGCTGATGAAAACGTGGGAAACAGTAATGGTGCGACTCATCCAAGGCCCTCCCTGGAGGAAGGTATTGCAGATGCGGCTCCTGCCGCGACTCCAGTCGCAGCTCCATCCGCAACTCCTGCTGTTGGTAGGGTATCACTGAAATAGAATTCCAGCTCCAGGAAATAGTTCCAAGTCAATTGCGGATGCCATAATTGCTGCTGGAGATAAGCATGCTGCTCTGCTGCGCGGCTTAGTTGAGCAATTTTCTTCAAGTCGCCAGGTACATATACCGTAGCCCCCAAGGATCAAAACCTTGTGTCATCGCACGGGGTGTTGATTCTTTTCCTGGCTTCAAATCTCGAGCCCCCAATTCCTGGATAGTTTACCATGCGTTTTGCTCTGTTTATTTTCAGCTTGAACTGTCCTTGCTTGATGCTTCTGGCTCAATAAAGGGTAAAGGCATTTCCATAGACCATCCTGAAATGATGCAGTCTCGCCTGGAGCAGCATAATGAGGTCATTAGGGACCAAGATCAGGAAATAAAATCTCTCAAAGGTCAACTCGACTCCTGTGAAGAGCAATTTAAAGAACTTGAAGCCGATATGCAGCAGCGACTCATGGAGAAAGACGAAGTCATTAGATCTTTGCGAGAAGGGCTGACTCTTAAATCTGAATTGATTGATCGCCTGAAGGGAGACCACGCAAAGGAACTCGCCGCGCGAGATGAAAAATATAACTCGCTGTTCAAAGCCTTTGAGGGTTTTGGCTCCATGGTCAAATCAGCCATCCTGCAGCTTGCTGGTTCGTCTTTTATTCCTTTAATCATATATATTTTGGGTAACCAACGTTAGTCTCTGACTTGTTTCTTGCCTTTTCTTTCTTGACATAGGCCTGAGGCCCCAGTGTCCCGCTCCAACTTGAAGGATCAACTGGTATATCTGTCTGACTTCAGCCAGCGCTTCTTAAAGGTTACCAAGGAAGTTATGACGGTAATCTCTCCTGCGACTGATGGCCCAACATCTTGCGAGTATTGGATAAATAAACTGCTCAAGGCTCCGCATTATGTCTCTGATTGGAAACGATCCTCTGCTCGCGCCGGAGCCGCGCATGTCTTGACATTGCTCGAGCATATTATCCAGAATAGATGTTGGCAAGGTTGCTCGCCACGGCCTGGCGATGAGCGCGGATGATACTGAACTGCCAATAAGCGAGTACTTCGATATCTGGAAAGGGATGCGCGGTATGCCACAAAATTTGTTGATAACTTAGACTTGGGCACTTATCTCGAAAATTCAATCTTGATGGGAGCAAGGTGTCAAAGGAAAAGTCCACAGGAGCTGAGTCATCTCGGGCTGCTACTCCAGCAACAGTATCTGGTGGCCCTTCTGCCTCGTCTGGCGGCGCCCTGATTATTAGGACCTGCGACTGCAACTGCGAGACAAGCCGCGCCAATTCCCACTCCTGTAGCTCGGAAGAAAAAAATAATGTGGGACATGCCCGTTAGTCTGTAAGACATTCATGTATTATAAACAGTATTTTGGTGACCTATAAGCAGGTTCTTTTCATGATAATTCCATTAAGTAGACGCTCGCGCGGCTCAGTATTTCCTAGGAACATGTGTGTTCAGGGTCGAGAGCGGCCATGATAGGCAATCAAGCTCGATTGACGCCACACCCCAGTACTTTGGCCGCATAATGCAAGACGCTTCTAGCTTAAGGATTGCCACTAGTTTGGCAAAATTTGAGGTGCGATTGGTACTCGCGATGCTCGTAAGGAGCCCTCAAGGGTCAGTGATATATGAAATTCAAAAGACTCAGCGACTCAATGATAGTTGAGGCGAAACGACAAACCCTTGAATGTCAAGGGTGCCGGCTTTATTTCATAATCACTCGATGTTTTACAGGGTGTTACAGGATGATGCAGGCCCTTTAATGCGGGTTTTCTATTCCCCGCAGGCCATGCATACTTGATACTCATCGCACTTAGTTGCGAATTAATACTCCTAACGGAGTGGGTTGAACACCTGATTGGTTCAATTTTGAGTCGCTAAAAGCGACTCGGGTCGAGCATGATAGCTCCGATGTATGTCTCATGTTGAAGCAGAGAGCAATTTGTTAGGCGATTAGCCGCACTGAGCTGCGACTTATGTGAGTTGAGTTTGCTTTGTAAGGACTCACGATAACTGAGCCCTTTGGCTGGGGTTGTTGATCGAGGCTGGGTCTATGCACATGCGCCATTTCTTGTCTTCTTTTTGTATCAAGCGACCTCTGGGGCATTATCTTGCTGATGCGCGACTTCTCGGTGGGTATTTACCATCCGGTGGCTGCATCCTGTTGGCCGCTTCCGCGGTACCTCCAACGCGACTCGTTTTGAGCTGCGATTACCGATCTGCGACTGATATCCATGTGAGGAGTTGGCGATGCAAGCTTCTTCTGCGAGTACTGAGCCTGCGTTCTCGCATTCTAACGCTCTCTGCCTGTCTCCATATATTGTAATAACACCGTTTGGTCCTGGTATCTTTAACTGTAGGTAGACGTAGCAGGGGCGGCGGTAAATTTGACATAGGCTTCTCTTCCAAAGATCGCATGATATGAGCTTTTGACTGCTACAACCTCAAAGTCTAGGAGCTCTGTGCGGAAGTTCCGCTCTGTTCCAAAGCTAACTTCAAGTGTTATCTTTCCGATTGGTCGCGTAACAGCTCCTGGGATTATGCCTTGAATTTCTTTCCTGGATGGTCGCAGCCTCGTCTCGGGTATATTCATTCTTCGGAGCGTGTCTTGATATAGGATGTTTACTCTTCCTCCTCCGTCCATTAGGACCTTACTTAACTTGTATCCCGCGACTTCAGGCGTGACCACAAGAGCTGGCTGTCCTGGATCTCTTACTTCTGGGGGGTGATCGCCGCGACTCCAAATAACCGATTGCTCTGTCCAGCGACGATACCTTTCTGGCGTTGAAATCTGACCGCTCTTCCGGCTTCCATCCGTTGTTTGTACTTCCACTGTATGAAACTGTCCTATGTTTCTTCTAGGTAAAACGTCAGGCCCTTGACGAGAGCTAGATTTATTCTTGTGCTGCATCGATCCGCTGCGAGCCATCTGGCGTGTCGCCTTCTTTCCACCTCCGGTAATAATGACATTGCGCCTTTGTGTGACCGCTGGCCTGCCATCTCTCCTGCGATGTAAGTCGCAAGGCACGTCGAAGATCCCCTTGCAGTTATTAGGGAGTAAGGCCTTATCACTCCCTTGCTCCTTCATCTGGTGTGCGCGATGTTCAGTTTCGCGACTTGCAATTTCCCTGTTGGGTTCTGTGATAAGCCGCCTGTCCCTTATCTGTCTTTGCGTACTTGTCAGCTGTTGCCAAAAGCTGGTCGAAACTATCAATCTTGTGCTCAGCGCGACTTAATTTGTGCACCAGCGGCTCAAATCTACAGTTCTTCTCATAGCTTGTATTGCAGCTTGTACTGTTAAGTTTTTGGCGGAGCCAAGGATCTCCGCGATTCTCTTGATCCAGTCGCCGCTTGATTCGTCCTCTTTTTGAATGCATTGTCTAAGGTTTTTCATGTCTTCTGTTTGGAATCTTGATGAACTTGTCCTTCAAGTCTTCCCATGTGCTTATTGATTTTGATGGCAGCCTTAACAGCCAATCCCTAGCTTCTCCCTGTATTGCCAAGTGGAAGTATTTCGCACGTACTTCTGAGTACATCAGCCCCTGTCATGCTTGCCTCGTAATCTTCTATCCATAAGGCAGGGTCTTGGTCACTGCGATAGGTGGTGACTCGCTGCGACTCGTCGAAGTTCGGGGGGAAACGAGTGAGCCGTATTTCCTCTCCAAAACATGCTGGTCCTTTCAATAATGAATAGGAGTTTACTGGCGCTGAATCTTCATCTGAATCAGTTTCAATCTGGGATGGCTGAGTCGCTCCGGACGTCCGTGACTCGCCTTCTATCTTCTTTTCTTTTTCCAATGATACCTGCAAACCTGCTAGCTGGTTGACCACTTCTTCGACGCTGCACTTTCTCCTCCCCATGATACCTCGTTTTGCGGCTCATTGGGCGTGACTCCATACATATTTGCTTGTTGTAAAGCAGCGGTTTGCAGTAGGTCGATCGCATGGCGAGCTTCCTTATCAGCTCGTGTGTCTCCAACCGGTGCTATCTTTGACAATATCCCTATCGCGGCGTGCACGTTGCTCTCTGGGTCGCCGTGGAACTGTGATTTCATCTCTCCTCTGTCCATCTTGATCTGATGTTTTTGCTGCCAACGACGGAGTCGCCATCTCTTCTTGGAGTTTCTTGCGCTCAGATGTCGTCTTGGTTCGGCCGCCTGGTGCTTTGGCTGCAGCGACGGAGTCGTCGACCTTCTTCTTGGAGTTTTTCGCGCTCAGCCGCGAGTCTTTGTGCCTCTTCACAGAGTTCCGTCCTGATAGCTTCAATCTCTTCAATCTTGAGGTCTCCTTCCTGATTTGGTAGAGATCCCCAAACAGGTCTTGACGGGACGGGGATGGGTAGTCTTGCCGTAGCTTGTTGTAGCTCCTCCAACACGCGGACCCTGACCGGCCGCAGTTCCTTCACCGATTCGCTTCCTTGAGTCGCATCTATAGATCTGCGACTGACGGATCCGACGAAAACTTTTACTGATCCGATGGGAACAATGTATCCAAACTCGATGCGATCTGCCTCGGGTCCCCACTCTGAGTCGTCGATGAAGGGGACCCCATTGATGTCTTCAACTTGGCCGATGGCGATGTCCTTGAAGCCTGATTTCGATCCTGCGCGGAACGTGACGCTTTTGACCGCAGGCCCCACGGTGGGCGCCAACTGTCGTGGGTTTGTCACGTCAGGTGTCATAGATGACTTCGTAGGTGTGGGATTACGCGAGTCAAGCATCTCCGAGCTTGGGATCGCAGGAACAAAGATCAACACAGATTTACCCAGGTTCGGCCCCCTCAATGTGAGGTAAAAGACCTACTTCCTGCCTACCCTAGATTGGTATTGATATGATAATCGAGGTGTTACAATGGAGGCGATCCGATCTGGTACTCGCCGTATGAGCTAGGGTTTGGGCTTGATAGCTTGACCCCTCTAAGTCCTGCGAGTCCTCTTTATATACACAGAGGCTCGCTAGGTTACAAAGGAAACTTCCCCCATAAGGAATACGTCCACAGAGGCCTACTCGGAGACTACTTGGTCTTCACGTCCTCCGGGATATGTCTTCTAGATCTTTCCCTTATGGCGGTTCAATACTGGGCTTGCTCCCAAGTGGGCCTTTGTCCGTGCGAGTAAAGTAAGTCGCACTTGGGCCGCGGGTTAATCCAGAAAGTATTCCCCCGACACCTGGTACAGATGGCGCCAGAGTTTTTCGCAGAGACCACCGCCGCGCACGTTCCCGGCTTTCCGCAGTTTCTCTGTGAGATTTGGGACCACCTCTACCCAGGCTCAGCTCCCCCGACCTACCGCGTGTTCTACAACCGTCCCGACGGGACCGCCTCCGAGTTCACCGCCACCGTCCACTTGCGCGCAGAGCCGGTGGCCGATGGAATCTTCCATGCCATCACTTCCGGTGTCGCTGCTCAGGCGACCCGAGCCATTCAGGAGGCTGTAGGAGATGCCATCGTCTTCCTTTGCACGTACGACCCAGTCATGAAGCAGTGCACCCGTTACGTCTATTTCCCGAGGTTGGATCTAGACAACGGGGACGTCATTTTTCCCAACCCAGGTGACCCCCGCTCAGCCCTCACCGCCCTCCTTCAGTACACCACCCTCCTCCACCAGTATCTCCACGTTACCCTCATCCAGTTTGCCTCGCTTCGCGCCAATGTGGCTATGGCCAAGATGACACGGGCATCTAGAGCTAGTTCTTCTCGCCACCCACCTCAGCTCCCCACCTTTACCCGCAGCTCCCTCGACCTGATCAGGAGGGGACTCGTTCCCACTCCTGCACCCCACGTTCCGCCACCACCTTTTCGTACTCGCAGCAGCGCCGCTCGCTACTTCTCACGTTTCACCCCTGTTCGTACCACCGGGGCACGAACTCAGCGTCGCCGCGTCTGTCCCGACACACCCCCTCGCTCTGGAGACTCCCGAGGTGACCGCACTTCGCCCGACTACAGCCCCGCGAGGGAGGACATCGACATCATCCCACCAGCAACACCCCTCGAGATGGAGTTCTAGACGCTCGGAGATTGCATCGCCTAGTGTATCTTACCTTTCCGCTGTATCGCACGCTCGAATAATGTAGCGATAGAGTTGTATCCCGTTTCTTGTATCGTGTATCTTGTATCTTTTATCTTGCGTCTGGTGTAACGTAGCAAGTAACTAGAATCCTGTAACCCAACCAGCCTTTGTATATCACAATGCTTTGTTGTCTTTGCAAACCTTGTTCCATTTGGTTTTTCTTGGATGTCGCATATTTTTCCCCTATGGATGCTCATGGTACACGTCACCACGTTCAACCATCCAGGATGAGTCCCAATAGCGGTGCAAGTGGCAGCCAAGGGACCCCGGTTCGTCGTTCCGCACGACAAGCTCGCGAGGATCCCGCACCCCCACAATCACCTCCTCCACCACCAACTCAGGAACCAAGCCCAAGCCAACTCATGATGATGATGGATGAGCGTCACAACCAGCACTTCCAAGCCACGTACCTGGCAGCCCAACAACCAGACTCCAACCCATCAGGCCACCTGGAATCAACCCAGGAAGGATGGATATCCCCGTGAAGGATTCTACCACAAGCGTCCCCTAGTGGATGACTGCAAGAGGGAGAACTCCTGCTTCAAGTGTGGCAAGACGGGACACTACATCAAGGATTGCCCCCTTCACAACAGCCACGACAACAACAACAACTCCAACAACAACCACCCTACTGGAGCAATCAAGCCACCTCAAGTTGCCCGTGTCCACCACATGTCCGCGGAGGAAGCCTACGAAGCTTCGGATGTAGTGCTTGGTACGTGTACTATCAACACTAAACCCGCGCTAATTTTATTCGATTCAGGAGCTTCCCATTCTTTCATCTCGAAGGATTTTATTGCCAAACACCGTTTTCCCGTTTCCCCTTTGGGCCATCTTTTGGTGATACAAACCCCCGCCTCAGAGATGAAAACAAACACCGTTTGTCAAGAACTGACCATCAGTATCAACCAAGTGAAATTCCCAGCTCAGCTCAACACCCTCAAGGTGCCCGGTCTCGACGCCATCCTTGGTATGGATTGGTTGGTACAACATGCAGCCCAGATTGACTGTGCAACTGGAGCAGTTACTCTCACCAACCCGGAAGGCATCCGTACCACCTACTTGCCAAATAAACCCCACCAGATAAATGCAAAGATGTTTCTTGTCCAAGCACCGGAGGTAGGGCAAGTGTATGTGGTCAGTGAATACCCAGACGTGTTTCCAGAGGAGCTGCCCGGAATGCCCCCTGACCGCGATGTTGAATTTTTCATTGAAGTTGTACCCGGAACGAACCCAATATTCAAGAAACATTACCGTATGACCAGCCCCAAGCTAGTGGAATTGAAGAAGCAGCTTGATGAGCTAATCAAGAAGAAGTTCATTCGCCCGAGTATTTCATCTTGGGGATCACCGGTCCTGTTTGCAAAGAAGAGTGATGGTACGCTCCGGCTGTGCATTGACTATCGTGCTCTCAATGATGTCGCCATCAAGAATAAGTACCCACTACCCCGAATCAATGATCTATTTGACCAACTCCGTGGTGCCCGTGTGTTCTCCAAGATTGATCTCCCCACAGGATATTATCAGCTGAAGATCCGAGAAAGTGATATTCCCAAGACCGCTTTTACCACCAGATATGGGCTGTACGAATGTACAGTTATGTCATTCGGCCTAACCAATGCTCCCACCTACTTCATGGGCATGATGAACAAGGTGTTCATGGAGTATCTCAACAAGTTCGTCGTGGTGTTCATCGACGACATCCTCATCTACTCCAAAATGAGGAGGAGCACGCCAAACACCTCAGATTGGCTCTCGGAAGACTACGTGAACAACAACTTTATGCCAAATACAGCAAATGCCAGTTTTGGTTAAAGGAAGTGGAGTTCCTAGGACATGTATTGTCCGGAGCCGGTGTGGCCATAAACCCCAACAAGATCTCTGATGTGCTGAACAGGAAAATGCCCACCAATGTGTCAGAAATTAGAAGCTTCCTAGGATTGGCTGGTTACTACCGAAGATTCATTGAGAACTTTTCCAAGATAGCCAAGCCCATGACAGACTTGTTAAAGAAAAATCGCAAGTACACCTGGACAGACGAGTGTGAAGAAAGCTTCAACGAGTTGAAAACCCGGTTAACTACAGCCCCAATATTAGTACTACCCGATGATGCCAAGGATTTCACGGTATACTGTGATGCATGTAGAAATGGACTAGGGGCCGTACTCATGCAAGAAGGGAAGGTCATCGCATACGTATCAAAGCAACTCAAGACCCATGTGCTGAATTACCCCACACATGACTTGGAATTGGCCGCTGTCATACTCACCCTGAAGACTTGGCGACATCACCTTATTGGCCGAAGATGCGAGATATACACTGATCACAAAAGCTTGAAGTACATCTTCACCCAGCCTGACCTCAACCTAAGGAAAAGAAGGTGGCTGGAGGTAATCAAGGACTACGACCTTGGAATTCATTACCATCCGGGGAAGGCCAACGTGGTAGCAGATGCCCTAAGCAGAAAGCCCACACTGATGCAGCCAAGTTTGGAGAAAGAATTCGCAAAGCTAAATTTGTGTGTAGGAAGCAAAGCCTATTTAAGCACCTTGGAGGTGAAACCAAACCTTGAGGAAGAGATACAAACCGAGCAGGCCAACGACCCGGTATAAAAGGGATCAAGATCAAAATATCACTGGGTAAGGCCAAGGAATTTTCCTTGGACAGTCAAGGAGTGCTCCGCTATGGTAACCGCCTTTGTGTACCCGACAAGGCCATGCTAAAACAACAGATCCTCAAGGAAGCCCACGATTCTGCCTATTCTATCCACCCGGGAAGTACCAAGTTGTACCAAGATTTGAAGCAAATATTCTGGTGGGCCGGCATGAAGAAGGAGATTGCCTACTATGTTGCCTGCTGCAACGTATGCAACCTAGTCAAGGCAGAGCACCAAAAACCCACTGGATTTCTTCAACCCCTTAAGGTGCCTGAGTGGAAATGGGACAACATTTGTAAGGATTTCATCGTCAGACTTCCCAGGTCCAGCCGGGGAAATGACTCCATCTGAGTCATTGTTGACCGTCTAATGAAGGTGTCTCACTTTATTCCCGTCAAGACGACGTACCGTTCGGACCGGCTAGCGCAACTCTATGTGAACAGGATTGTCAAACTCCATGGGGTTCCGAAGACCATTGTGTTAGACAGCGGTACACAATTTACCTCCAAATTTTGGACAAGCCTGCAACGGGCCATGGGGACAACGCTATCCTTCAGTACCGCGTATCATCCCCAGACCGACGGGCAAACGGAGCGAGTCAACCAAATATTAAAAGACATGCTACGCTCGTGTGTGCTCGCCTATGGTGCTGGTTGGGAAGATACTTTACCCTATGCTGAGTTCTAAAACCCTTTGAAGCACTGTATGGGAGGAAGTGTCGGACCCCACTCAACTGTTCTGATACCGGAGATAGCAAGATCTTTGGGCCCAATGTTTTGTTGGAAGTAGAAAAGCAAGTACATATGATTCGTGACCGGTTCAAGGCAGCTCAGTCTCGCCAGAAGAGTTATTACGACCGTCGACACTGTCAGATACACTTCGAAGAGAACGACTATGTCTACCTTCGGGTAACACCCCCACAAGGGCCTGAAAAGATTCCATATGAAAGGGAAGCTGGCCCCGAGATTTATTGGACCCTTCAAGATCTTAGCAAGAAAAGGGACAGTAGCCTACCAGCTAGAACTACCGGAAAAACTGGCTGGAGTGCACGACGTCTTCCACGTATCCCAGCTACGGAAATGCATCTCACCACCAACCAAGCAGGCTGACTTTAGGGATTTAGAGTTGAGCAGCGAACTGACTTACGAGGAACACCCAGTCAAAATTTTGGATGAGTCAGAACGCCGCACCCGCAACAAGGTCACAAGGTTCTACAAGGTACAATGGGACAAACACACTGAAGATGAAGCTACTTGGGAACGAGAGGATTTGTTAAGGACTGAGTATTCGTACCTGTTCAACGAGCAACCAAAATCTCGAGGACGAGATTCAGCTTAATGGGGGAAGGTCTGTAACATCCTAAAATTTGGCTCTTCAAAAATTTCTTTTGAAAATATCCTTATTGACTTTGGATTTAATTTCCTTGGTTTTGCCGCCTTTAGTTCCTATTTTTTTCAAATACCTTGTCTGACGTGGACCTACCCTTCGAGTGCTCTACCTTGAAGATAGCTGTTGCACATATAGTATCGGGTCCATGCGCGTAGGCCCACTAGAGGATCAAGACCGAGGCCCAGGAAGAAAGGAGTACCCTCCAAGTCAAGCGTAGATTAGGTCGGTTTAGACTTTCCTTGCTTGTAAACTTGGTCGGTTGCGAATCCCCGAGACCCAGCCTCCTATATAAAGGCTGGGAGGGCCGCCGATCTAGGGCATGCAATACCATAGCCACCAATACCCCTGCGAGATTGACATCTCGCCGGAACTCCATTGTAGCTCCTTTGTTCACCACCATCAATAATCAGACAAGCAGGAAGTAGGGTGTTGCCCTCCGGGGGCCTGAACCTGGGTAAACCTCGCTTGTCAGCCGTAGTTACTACCAGCGCTACCAAATCTCTCTCCCGATCTCAACCCTAGGTGCCTAACGATGGGATTTGATGAGTTAACACCTCGTCAATTGGCGCCGTCTGTGGGAACGAGTGGCGCTGGATCCACGGTTTCGCCGGCTCCATCTGCATCAGCAACCGGCAGCTCGCCGGTGATCATGACGGGACCGATCCGCTTTGGCTCCTTTGACTTCAACCCGCACTTGCCAGAACTTCAACCGACAGACTCGGAACTGCAATCAGGTGCGAGCGTAATTTTTGGTACTTCAAATCCTAATGCTAACCAATCAGGGATGATCTACTCGGCGGACTCGCATCAATCCGAGGCACCTGCATCGCCTTCGATTGGATCTGCCACGATGACAATTTCTTCACCCGCAAAAAAGGCGGCTTCATCTGCCTCGATTACGCCGCCATGCTCTCCAACACCGTCAGAGATGCTCTCTCCAACACCGTCAGATATGCTCTCTCCAACACCTTCGGAGATGTTGTCGCCAACACCTTCGGCGATGGCTACATCTGCACCGACTACGCCATTATCAACACCCACATCTCCATCGACTGAGCACCGACCCTGCTGCTCACGTCGCCGAGTACCCGCTGTACGAGAACTAGGATCAGTACCCCAGGCAGAACCCTGTGGAATAAGGCCCGTCGTTGCCATGCTACTACCTACGTACCCGCTGCCATCTCTGATAGAGGCTCGATGTTAGAAAAATAATGTACATACAGTTGTGTGCGCCTATTGCGTGATCGCTGGAGCCTCACCCCGTGTTGTAATGATGCACCCATCCGAACTCGGAGCCATATATATTTGGTTATGTCTTTGTTTATCAAGTTGTCATATATCCAGTGTTTCTGGGACTGGTATATGGGGTAACTCGATCATCTGGATCGGGGTGCCACAACACAACACCGCATAAGCAGTGGATCTCACCGGCACCACCCCTCCACAATTTCCGATCTCGCCGCCTCAGCCGCTACGTAGTTACATTGCCCGACTTAAGTGACTTCATCCGTGTGTATGCAAACGTAGTCCTGTAACGGAACAGCCTCTCCGTCCTTCCGTACCATCTAACCGTGCCGACTCCCTGGAGTCGGCCTACTCCAAGGAAACTGTCCAGTGCTTGGTACGCCGGTTGGTCAATGCGGCTTGGGTTACGTCGACTCCCGAAAGTCGGCTTGATTGGACAGTGCATTAAGGCCCAGGTTTTTTCGTTACTGGTCGACTCCTGGGAGTCGGCAGGTATGAACTTCTCCGTCTGACTGGTCGGCGATCCTGCCAACTCGACTGGATCCAGGGAGTCAGCACGACTGATCTTCTGAAGTCGGCGCACCACTCCAGAATAAAGAGAAAAAACACGCCAACAAAAAACAACCTCCTCTCACGACGGACAACCAACCCAAATGATAAAAAAACAACATAAACTAACCCTGAAGACGTCTCCAGCGACAATACACTCAGTTTCGGCCGAGGTTGGTCAACGCGGCTTGGGTTACGTCGACTCCCGGAAATCGGCTTGATTGGACAGTGCATTAAGGCGGATAAGCCGGCGGCATGGACCTTGTCATATCCATAAGAGGATGGGACGGTCGACGACGGCGTTGTTCCCTCGCTGGTCTGTGTGTGATCCCATCAGTCAGACCAGTTGGACTCGCCGGTACCCCATTAATAAATGCTGTGTTTGACGAACAATGTGTCTTTTCGGTACTGCAGTAAGCCGGATAACGCCAGTCCTGCCGACTCGGCGGCAGCGGCCGTGTAGTACAAATGTCATCGTACGAAAACCCAGCGGGGAGCCAGCAGCACTCGAGGAATCAGATATGTTCATAGGCATTTAAAAGCCTGAACATCATGGCTAAAGACACTCATTTGGCTTGTTCTAAACCTAGGAGAGTGCGTCCGCATCATTACCTTTTATCTATTTATAGAAACTAGCAAGGTGGCCCGCGCACATGCGCGGGCAACATTTTGATGATCTATTAAAATTTCTTATACAATACACAAAAGAAATAACTCCAAACAACCTACTACAACGTCGGCATATAACTAATCCTTGGATGGCAAGTTCAAATAATTAATAATGCAATCTTACATATGTCTTATAGTTTAGTATCATGTATTCGAACAACATAAATTAATGAGGTAGTATAAAGGTGTTCTTTGTAAATGATATTTATACGGGTCAAGATCGAATAAAGATGAAAGCACATATATTTTTATATAGATTTATTTGGAAGGCTACATATTGTAAAAAATAATACTTTTGCTTATCTTTTGGAAGAGAATAGCAAATTAGAACAAAATATCTATACATATCATTTTTTATATCTAAAAGGAGGCAATAACTCTAGCCTGTGCATCGAATGATTGATGATCAGTGATAGGTGAGTGGACCAATATATCTTCCCTAACCAAAGATCCAGATATATCATAGATTCTTCCAAGACACGGCAACAATGAGCTTAGTCTCTGCATCGACTCATGCATGATTACTGATACGTGAGTGAACAAATATATCTTCCCATTCACTGCTCACCTATGATGCAGTTGCAAAATCTCTTCAGATGCTCCGTTTCTTCCATGGCTCCATGCTGCTAGAAAATGGAGGAAAATCATTAAACCAACTTATATTATAAAAAACTAGTTGAATGTCCGTTGCCACGGGCTATTTTGTATCGTTACTTATATCTAACTTTATGTTCTAGCTAGATCTCCACATTATGCTTATCTCTAACTTTATGTGTCCTATATCATGAAATAAGCAAGCAATTCAATTCCAAGAATAGGATGACATAGTAGCTCCGTACGGACATGGCATTGCAATGGATTCAGCGCAAGGGGTGTTCCGCCTATCAGCGAGTCTTGCATTGCGCTGAGCTAGAAGTGCCTGCTTTTTCTCAGGTGGTATGTTGTGCCAACTTTCTCTTCGATGGGCGTTCATCTCTTGTCTCTCCTTTGCTGATACATTTCGTCTTGCCTGCCTTTGGCGAGCATTTCTCATCTATTGTTTTCTTTTGTCTGGCTACTCTTCTTTGGGCATTCATGTCCTCCCTTTGTTTGGTTGTTAAGCTATTTCGTCGTGCTCTGTCACGTTCCCGTCTTGCTTGATTTCTGCATTTTCTCATGTTTGCAATTGCGTCGTCTTCATGATCAATAGAGGTTGTCAAAATGAGTTCACATCTGTTTGATGTGCCCTCACGCAGTGGAAGGGAGCAAGCAAGTTCAAGTTTTCCACCTTTGAAAAAAAAACTATATTATTATAACACTAATACATGTTATAATAGTTTATGAATCTATCTGGTCGATAATTAACGTGACTATATTCAGATTGGTGCGATGCTTAGAATGCATTGGTGTAGGAGGGTACCATTGACAGTTTCACCAGGATTTGTTAGATGAGATGACGTGAGGGTACTATTTACTGAAATTGTTGAGTATTCTTGAGGTGGTACGCCGTTGTAGTTATCTGCATATTGTTTCGCCTCGGACATCTGCATGAAAATGGTTACGCGGGGGTGAAATAGAAAATTAAGCCCTATAACAATTTAAAATACCATGGGACAAATATAAGTAGAACGCACCTTCATTTAAAAATTTAAAAACAGAACAGCGGCACGGCGACAGAGTCACGGTGATACGGTAGGATTCCGGCAAGGTCGACGGAAGGGCAAGATTGTGAGGAACGGCGTTTCTCGAGATCGGCAGAACGTCAAGCTGGCGGCAGGCTGGAGTCGGATTGTTCGTACTGCTTAATTGGCGAGGTCGCAAAACACGGTGGTGGAGTCGGCGTTGCTTAGCATTATATAGCGAAGCATAATCAGGAGTTCCTGTCGGAGTAGATAAATATCAGTCATTACGAGACAGCTAATCAGTTGACATTTATTGATCTGTACTTTTTTTTCCTAAATCACGTACCTTGGGTGGAGCACGAATAGACGCAGTTCGGACGAAGTCATCAAAACTGCGAGACGGCGGGGTTGAACAACGATGTTGTATGCTTCGTATGTAACTTGCTGTGGTTTCGGTGTAGCAACTTGAGTATTTTATACTTGTCCCCATGGGCGCTGGAGGATCTAGTCGAAGCAGCTACAGAGTTGTACACCGATTCATATTTCGGAAAATCTATTCAGCAGGCGCCTGCTATTTGTCAAAACCGTACGCTCCTTCGTGAACCATTGATTTCGGAGTGGACGGTCGTGATTTGCGCGGACAGTTTCAACGAAGTACGCCCACGAATCCACGATCTGAGACGGTTCCTCCCCATATCCGAGTTCTCACGGCACTCCCCGACCTCCCCTTCACCACGCGCCCATCCACGTCTCCCTCCACCCATCCTCCAGCGCCCTCCTCGCCGCCGCCCATGACGCCATCCACGCCCACCGCGCGTCGCGCGCCGCGCCGCCAGGAGTCTCAACTCCGCGCTCCAGCCGGAGGAGGTTCTGGGCGTACAGGGGCAGGCTCGCCGCGGACGAGCCGGTAGAGGGGAAGCTGGAGACCAGGGAGGCTGGGAGGCATCGGCGCGGCCAAGGCCGTCGCCTTGCTGGCAAATCCGGGGAGCATGATGGACGGGCTCGGCGCGGCCATTATTTCGGGGTGCGAGATCCGGGCCGAGAAGGCCGCGAGCATGGTTGTCACTTGGCCGGCGGCCGTGAAGCCCTCCGACCTCGGCATCATGCGGCGCGTGACGGGGGAGCTCGACGTTCATCCGGTGAAGGCCGCGGCTAGAGTCTCCGGCCGGTCCGACTTGGGCGCGATGTATTCTTGAGAATTTATCCCTTCTACTGTATTTCTCTGTACATCAATTGCAGTCGCTGCACCTGGGTATCGTCCTCTGTTTTCTCGTCACAGCCAACCCCCTGTTGAAGCGTCTCTCTCTATATCATAATAGTGTGATGTGTTTGATCTGTAGTGTCCAAGTATTCCTTGTGATGTTCTTATTTGAGTCCGATGGACATGACAAAATTGGAGTATTTGAAGTTTTCTGGTTAGAATTTGGTGCACACTTTTCTTGATTTGTCTACAAGGATGTACTTCTTTAGTTCTTTGTCCGTTGAGAGCATGTGTATTTACCATCTGATGCTTGGAAGTTGGAACTCAGCTGCATAAAATGGTCTTGATTCATTTCTAGGCCTACGTTTCCTGCGTTATAGTTTGATTAGCTTTGGTAGTTAAAAGTGAAAAATAATTGAAGTGGTATATGTGTTTTTGTAGAATAAGCAATCTGAACATTGAAAATTGTCTGATATACATAGTTCCTATATAGCATCTGGTCGTTTCTTTTGTTTTGTTGCAGCAGCATTCAGTTTACCTGATTTAGCTAGCTGTGCACACATCCATCCACCTACCACACATGCACAATTGGTACTAGATGCAACCATCCAGCATCTGATTTCCTTGGTCGCATGTATGTGTGTGCGCTAGTTGATGTTTGCACCTGCGTCGCCTGCCTTGTCGCGCCTTCGGACTAGCCGGCTATGCATAACCGTGCCGGTCCGTTCCATCTATCTGACCACCCGCCCCGACGTCTCACTAATCCGCATTTGATCATGTTTGTGCCGTCGTGCATCAACGACAAGATCGCCACCGACGTCGAAGATTGAAACCGCAAATTTCAACCATCGACCTTGAATCGTTCATTGATTCCTTGCCCCTTGTGCGCGCGTGTCGAGTCCATTCGTTTGGCTCCACCGACACCATGAAATCGATATAGTTACCCTAGTCTATCGGTATTAGTTACCCACCACCTAGTATTGATAAAGTTACCAACCTTGTACTCGAAGTAACCCATCATGTACTGATAAAGTTACCAACCTATTACTGATAAACTTACCCACTCAGTACTGATTGAGTTACCCATCCAGCACTGGTAAAGTTACCACCACAGTACTGATAAAGTCACACATATGTTTTCATGGTGTAGTTATCCACCACAAAATCAATTTAGTTACCATACTCTCTCGGTAATAGTTACCACCCCAATACTGATGAATTTACCACCCAGTACTGATAAAGTTACTCATGTTTATCATGCTCTCTTGGTAATAGTTATCACCCAATACTGATAAAGTTACCCATCAAATACTGATAAAGTTACCCATGTGTTTTCATGTGTAGTTATCCACCACAAAATCATTATAGTTACCCTACTCTCCCGGTAATAGTTACCACCCAATACTGATGGATTTTACCACCCACAAGGATATTTTACCATCTCAAAGTGATGTGGTAAATTTAAAACTCGTAAAAATCGAAAATAACAACAAAAATGGTTCTATTTCAACCCGAAAACTAATCGTTAATATGGTGGATAACTTATGTAATCAAGACTGGGTAACTTATATGTTACGAGGGTGGTAACTTTTGTGCCCAAAAAAAATTTCGTGGAAACATATCGACATGAGATCTAGTTTTGAAGATCTCGTCGCGACTAGTCCAACGGTGAAAACGGATCTTAAATCGGATAAACGGTTTGTGCTAAAAAACATTTTGAATTTTTAAATTTCGCATTTAATGCGGGATGACGTCAGCAATTCTGTCATTTAGTGCATGCATGCATATTTGCTTTGTGAGGGCTCGGTTCAGATCAAAAAATGGTGGCGGACATGCATGTTGTTGGTGTGACATGTTTTTATCTTAGTGTCTACACTTTTGCCAAATATAAGGCGCCTTACACATAGTCGTTCCCTATTTTGACTGGCTATTTTGGTCGGTCGATGCGCTATGACTCGTAGCGAACATAAAAGACCTTGACTGGGCCGGTTAGACTCATGGGCCACCTTTGTTTTTCTTAGTGACGACAGTAAATTAATTTTCCAACTGCTCGTTCACTTCACGTGACAAAAAACCAATATCACATCGAACAAAATCCCCAATCGCTAGTTCCTCTTCCCGTACGGAGATGGCACGCACGCATCTTCTTCTACGATCTGCTCGCTGGTTCTCTGGCTACGGAACTTCTCCGCCGGCACCGAGCGCCGAGGTACGCCGCCGTGTAAGGTTGCCGCCGGTTGCTCTCGTCCACCCCGGCACCTCGCTACGCCATGGCTGGATACGGACGGCGGCCAAGAGCTCCGGGCGTGCCGGATAAGATCGGAGAGCGGGTCGCCGCTGGCCTTACATGGCCGCCTCTGCTCCCGAGTTCCACGCCAGCGTCTTCGCGCCGCCCAGGCCGGCGAGCGCAGCCACCGGCCGCCGGCAGCTCCTCACCCATCCCTCTCTCTCGGCGAGCGCAGCCACCGGCCGCCGGCAGCTCCTCACCCATCCCTCTCTCTCTCACTGCGCAGGAACCCGGCCCGCTATCCACGGCTCAACCTCGGCCGCCCCTTCGCTCCCACCCTCCTCCAGCCCACGAACCGCACTGCAAGACGGCGTCGGACCCTGGCCGGTGTGAGGAGCTGCGTGATCGGTCGGGAACGAAGCTTAACAGGGACTGCGGGATAATTTACAAATAAGTAAAGGATCTGATTGAAACAACAATTCAGCCTGATAAGTTTGGATGGCGGGTTCTTTTCCAGAAATTGGGAGGACTAAATTGCAAAACATCCGACGACGTACTACCGACCGAACGTACCATCACGGCAGCTACAAATATTATAGTAGAGAAAAATGTAAGGTGTCCTTAATTTTTGAATTCGACTGTAGGAAGTGGCAGCTATGCAGCGTGTATCCGTGTGGAATACTAAGAGCAATAAAGACGTCCTTTTCAAGACCAATAGTTGGCATCCTCATTTGAAGAGTGGGGTAGGGAAAAAATGTTCCAGGTTGAACATATTACTTTACCATAGAGTTTCCAAACTTTTATATATAGAATAACAATTCCACTTCGTACTTAAATTAATGATTCATTATGAGAAAGGTCTCCCATATGGAACTTTGTAATTTGCACAGATGTTTCATTAAAATATTAAATATATAGTTTACAAATATTTTTCCATGTAAAATATATTAGGACCATTTCCATCTCACAAAACAAAATATTATTGCATTTGAAAATATTTGACAAAACTTTTACCAATAAATGTATGTCATATTGCAAAACAAAGGAAAGGTGTTTTCCCTCTATACCAGTACTAAATGTCCAAAAGTTCTTTCTACTGCCTATATGCATCTTTCGAATATATAATTATGGAAAATGTGGTTGTTTTCAATGTCTCTTTGTGCAAGAGAAATTACACCTAATTTTTTTAGGACCATGGAGATTGTTTTTTGTATATGTGAGACTGATTGGACGAATTATTCTTAAGTCGAATTTTTATTATTTAATAAGACTTTACCAAGAAATAATTCTCTTCCAAACATGCCCACATTTTGTTGCACATATTTTCTTTTGTGTTTACCATGGTGCATATTTTATCCATTTGAAGAAAACATATGCGAATTTGTAGCTAATTACCAAATAATGATACAGCTTAATTTTGCTATAAAAACTATGAAAGATACATGTAATTAATTGACTTCTCACGGTAAAAAGTATGCTAAGATGGGATAAACCTATATGTTTTCTAATTATTCTTTTAGAAATGATCAGATGAGACATTCTTACCAGAGGATATGAAAGCGCAAACGATAATTTATAAATTTCTAGCCGCGTCTACAATGGAAAGTGATTATGTTGATTCTAATTTTGTAACGTTCTAGAGGCACATGCAGTCAATAAATTATCAGTCCACATACCAAATTAAGGAAGATTTGTTCACCCTAATTAAAAATAGTATTTATCTATGTTCTACGCACCCAATATTAAACATTAGTACTGAAATTACATAAAGGGTATACACATGGCGCAGATTTTAGTGAAGACGTGGCTATATCCATTTTAGATATAAAGCATAAAATCTTTCTCTTGCTTCGTGTTATAAGGCATGCATGCCAATTTATTGATGCTTTCCGATAGTGTTCCCATATTTATCACATCTACTATCGTTCTCACTTCTACACTCACAAACTACCGTTTTTTTGCTAGATTAGAAGGCATCAAGGTGTTTAAAGTTTTAGCTTTTATCATCAATTTTACCAATAAAAGTATGGGTCATTGACACAAAAAAGTATTACAATGAATTATCATTCAAAATAAATTTCTAATTCTACATAACTCGTATATGGGCGTCGTATAGTGTGCAGAGGGAATAATACTTTCTATGTGTCCTATGTATATACGTATGGGCAGCATGGTAATTTGCTCTTCTCTGACCCATGATTTCATAAGCTCCTAATGTTTATACGTACCTAGACAAAACGTCCCTTGCAATTTAAGGCAAAGGAAGTAACAACTTTCACTTTGCATACATTGTTGTTGTCAGCAGAACTATACTCTCTCATTACCTTAGAGACTATTTGAAGCTCAGATAAACATTGTTGATGAGGTTATCGTTCAAGATGAAAGGCAACATCTACCAAATGACCACGTCTTAAGGAATCCATATGAAGATCTTGACCAGAAGCCTGGGCCTAGGAAAATAAGGATATAAACAATGTTTTAGTTCTGCATTTGGCATCAACCTTAAATTATTATCATCCATGATTGGAGAGTGCCAATATATACATTCATCAGATCCAAACGAAGATATCGTGTACTTACCCATTCCATATAGTAATTCTGATTTTGTTGTCTATGTATGAGGAAATAAATGCCATCCTTAGAAATTCAGATATAATACACTTGTGTTACTGACTGCTACTGAAGTGCAGAACTCACGAAAAAGATGAGAACGGCTGGCATTTAGAAAATAAAAAAAACAGTGAAATCTGCATGCTTTATCTCAAACCCGCTAAATGTATCTAGTGCGAGAACCCGGTGAAATATAAAAACATACTGGTGGAATTTGGATTTATTTATCTATGCAAATTGGATTTGGATAGAAGAGTACAACCATGCTGTCCCTGGATTGTTGTACTCTATTTAACTGGACAATTGAAAAGGACCCAAACTACATTAAAAGAATGTCTAAATATTCTTTTCTGGTAGCTGACTAAATTCAGCAGAAGTGTCCCAGCTTCATCTCACGTTTATACACGGACATGCTCATGCATACGTGTTTGTATTACTGCTACACTTGATTTAGGATCATGCACAGCTGACCGTACGAAAAATATCTAATCGATGCGCAGAACCATAATTAACAGGGAAGAAGGCAAGAAAGAAGTACTTCACATTCAGTATGGGCGCCTTTCTCCACGATTTCTCTCTGTCTTCTTAATCACTTTTTGTGTGTTCCTCGCTTCTGCTCTTGATGAACTTATAATATAAAAATTATCTGGTTGAGTGCAAGCTTTTAAAAGTATACAAGAGTGTGATCCAACCTGAACTATTCTCATTGGGTCTGCAAAATTG
This sequence comes from Poa pratensis, assembly GCA_947311845.1. Classification (NCBI taxonomy): domain Eukaryota; kingdom Viridiplantae; phylum Streptophyta; class Magnoliopsida; order Poales; family Poaceae; genus Poa; species Poa pratensis. The sequence goes on along the minus strand of CAMZMU010000107.1, from coordinate 80,512,498 downwards.
CTGTGGTGAAACCTGAGTACACAGAAGAGGGTGCAACCATGTTGATGATTTTTCCAGAGAAATGAAAAATGCTAAGAAATTGTTAATGAGCAAAGTTCATCTTGTCAATTAATTTTTCTATGGAGATTCGGAGTAGCAAGTAGTTGTGACAAATATTTGTTAAGCAGCCAAAAGGGTTGGAAACTTACATGATTGACGTGTATCAAATATTCATTCCTGTTGTCTCTTCTTTGTCATATCCGAAAAATCAATGGATCCATGGTACTGTAGTACATCGTTTCTTGTATATCCATAAAATAAATTAATGGATTCCTGTACTGTAGAACATAATTCCATTCATCTAACAGCAGCTTGCCGGTGTTGAACTCAGCACGCATATCCTGCAGAAGTAGACATATGTAAACGGAAAAATAAATTAGTCACCGAGGTTGTGGCATGCGATGGTTAAGAGAAGATCATAAGGCATGTCATTATTTATGCTTGCGTACGTGTAGTTGCATCCCAGCAAGGACATGTACGGATGCACCAACCCTGCCAGTATTAGATCATCCCCGTATGTGGTCTTTGTTGCATGCTGGACATTGCCCATCTGGCGTTCTGGATCTTGTAGCTAGGAACCGATCCTCTGCAGCGATCGCTCGCCGGCGATGGAAGGGGCCTCCTCAACTGTATGTCCAGGAAAACTACCTGCTTGTTATGTTGGGATTTGCCCACAGGATCGATCACATGGAGCTAGATGAACTCACGCACACGAAAAACCTATAGCCAAGGGTGTGTGTCGCGCCCGTTCTTTTTCTTTATTTCTTCTCAATCTCAAACGTAAACACCTAACCTATACCGATTAGGACTTGTACTACTAGCAACCTAGTCGTACACGACCGGCCAGCATAGGAAACTAACACAAAGCTTACCTAGCTAGAACTTTCCTATATGGCATGCAAGCCAAACGATGCTAACCTTGCCGAATAAACTAATTATTATTCCTAATTAGACTCACACATGATTAAGGCAAGATTATAGCTAACAATCTCCCCCTAATCTTGACTTGTCGTCTCCTCGTACTCCTTCTGGTCTTGACTCGTTGAAGATTCGCGACTTGTCGATCCAAACTCTGACGCATGATCCGGACTACCAGCCCACACGGTCGCATCTACGCGTGCAACGTGCAAGATTGGACGTACCATCAATCTTCACGTCGTACAACTTAACTGCTCACGGTCCCACTACACGCCAAGATTGATCTTCTCGCCGAGACACGGAGATGGCCGCCTTGCCACCTTGTCTTCGCGCACGTCGATCCTTGCTCCCGGGCAACTCCTCGACCGTGACACGCTTCAACTGCAACGGGTCCTCACAGAGACGAGCACTTGGACACGACAACGACTCACATAGACCGACTCAACGTGCCAACTCGCACGCCCATGACTCTCGGACTCAACTCCCCCGAAGACGAACTTGACGAGACTTCCGGCACCGCACCTCGGCACCACCGCTCCATCAACGATCATCCACCTCCACCAACTTGCCGATGACAGCCCTATGTCGCCTCCTCCGTGTCGCTCCGCCGAACGACGATCGCCCGCCCCGAGGCGCTAGTCGGGTCGCCTCCCCGGGGCAAGCGTGGCTTCAAATCTTGAACCTCGCTCTGATACCAATTGTTGGGATTTGCCCACAGGATCGATCACATGGAACTAGACGAACTCACGCACACGAAAAACCTATAGCCAGGGTGCGTGTCGCGCCCGTTTTTTTTTCTTTATTTGTTCTCAATCTTGCGGTACAACTCGTAATACAAACCTGGCGTACTGCCGTGTATTTATACACGACCAAGCAGCTAGCTAACCGACTCAAACGTAAACACCTAACCTATACCGATTAGGACTTGTACTACTAGCAACCTAGTCGTACACGACCGGCCAGCATAGGAAACTAACACAAAGCTTACCTAGCTAGAACTTTCCTATATGGCATGCAAGCCAAACGATGCTAACCTCGCCGAATAAACTAATTATTATTCCTAATTAGACTCACACATGATTAAGGCAAGATTATAGCTAACATGTTACCTGAGCGTTGCTAGCTGATCGATCAGCAAATCAAGCTAGATTTGCTTCGTATGTTTCACGTGTTTGTGCTGCAGGTTCCAATCTGCTACATGACGAATCGAAAATATGCAGCTAGCTTCGTACGCCTCTTGATCGATCTGCTGCATTCCAGTCATCAGCAGAGATCGATCGCTCGTATAGATTCCGATCCTATTTTCCGGTAGCTTATTGGCTGGCTATGAAAACTCTCCAATCGATGTCCCAATCCCAACGCCTAGCAAGCCATACTACTCAGATAAAAAAAACCAAGGTGAGGCCACTCATTGCGAATTCGACGCTCGGCTGGCCGGTCACGGGCTCACGGCTGTCGTATTTCTTCTCAAACTCCCTTAGTTCCGAATGCAGGGATTGGAATTTGCTAGCTTGATCATCTCAATATACCATAGGCTGAAGTAAAACAAATACCATCGACGCTGCCGGCTTCCAATCTCACGCCGCCGCCACGCTCTGGTAAAACCATCAACACTCCCGGCTCATGATCTCACGCCGTAGGGCACAACGAAGCTTAGCAACGGAAGGCGGAGGCCGACGTGAGGGTTTGATGTAAAGAAGAGGTAACGGGGAGAGTGTAAGTTCTCTATTATGATGGCAATGGTGGGTAATTTTTTGGTTAAGTTAAATCTAACGGCAGTAAATTTTTAATCGACCACATAAACGGCCGGATGTCTCTAATTATTGTGGGATTTTCTCATGATTTCTCTAATTTCTGGTTAGCCCATAATCTCTACTACGAGTAGTGTTTCTTACCTTCGTCCGTCGGTGGTACGTCGTACGTCCAACCGTGGTACGTCGTGGTACGTAGCAAATTCGGAAAACAATCAGCAGTCCTCCTTGCCTCCGCCAGCGTGCTCTCTCTCCTCCCAACATCTTATCTCTTCGTCTCTTTCTTGTGCACGGCCGCGATTCCCACCGGTGGCGTAGTCCAGGAGGATTCCTTGCCGGTGGCGGCGCCATCGCCCTGTACCCCTCCCGCACCTTTTCTCTTCTCGCTATACAGGCCCCATCCCGGCCAAGCATCTCATGGTCGACGGCTAGCTCGACCGCGCGCCGTCGCAGTGTTCACGACGCCGCCACCACCGCGTTTCCCCTCGTCCTAGCCTTCCACGTCGCCTTTGTCCTGTCCACGCACCTGCAGTGCGATGGCGACCGCGCCCAAAAAATAGCTCTACTCCGCCTATCCATATCCGCTCTGACTCAAAGGTGCCAGCCGCAGCACGGCAGCAGCATCACTCAGTTGCAAGTTGCAACGGTGAGATCTCAGCTTGTCCGAGTGGAGCAGGTTTAGAAAACCAGCGATGAGCATACTCCGGATACCTGAGGAGTAGCTAGCTCAACTGGGGTTTGAGCCAATTCAATTTCAGATACGGGAGAGGGGATGCTCAAGGAAAGAGCGGACTTTTTAATTCTGTACCGAGGTTTTCAAATGGGGATAAACATGCGGCAGGACCTGACTTACCACACCCTGCAACAATGATTTCAATGACATTTTGTGAATATCCTTTTTTCTTCTAGCTTAGTTCTGTTGCTTGCTCATATGTCTTATTATATAACTTTACTGCAGTTTATTACGATTGGAAACTGCAGTTTGTTACGATTAGAAAATTAGTAAGCAGAGATCAAACTTTGATAGATAAACAATAATATTGGACGATGTACTGTATTTATCTCGCAGAAACATAATAACGTATAGCCAAATTTTCAGTGCCAAATTTGGTTGACATAATAACTATGAAAAAAATATACAGACTCAAAAGAGATAACAACTATATGAAAAGTGAAAATTCTTATCGCAAAAATACAAGCTTTGTAAATAGCAATCACCGGAAAAATCAAATAATAATCGCGAAGCAAGAATGAAATTTATGTTACACCTCAAAATTTAATTCCTGTTTGCTGAGCCAAGCAAAGGCACTTTTTCGGTAGGAGAAATGTTCAGCTGAAGATCAAAATCATCAAGATTTTTTGTGATTCATCTATGTTGCTTGGAGGTCGTCCAGGTAGATGAATGGATCATACTGTAGCTATAAAAAAAATTGGTGTAATTATACATTTATTTTCTAAAGTGCAAATCCAGCGACGAGAGATTGTACATAACACATGTATTGTATCTGAAATATATTTCTTGAAGTTGTCTCCAAGAACAATATTAGTCAATAATAAGAGATAATTGGTGGCTTATTTCTTTCTCTATGTATGATGTTGAACTATACGTTTTTATCGAATTACACTGCAAGTAAAGAATAACCTTATATGAATATCCTTTCTATCATGTGAATTTTCATGTGTATCTTGTTTAGAATCGATAAAAAGAATGAGTATCCCGTTGCAACGCACGGGCATGTTCCGTAGGTCAGGTGCGTGTCCAATTCAAAAACTCTCGTACGTATCCGACTCCAATTCAAAAACTTACCCAACGAAAAGAAAAAAAAATCTACCAATCATACTCTCGTACGTATCCAGTTCAGGGACGGACGCCAGGGACGACGACGGCATTGGCGTGCCCGACAGCGCGGAGACGAGCGAAGGGAGGCAGGGACAGGTCACGGGCGCGCTGGCGAGAAGGAGGTGCTCGGCGCTGTCACCGGCGAGGCCTAGGGACGATGCTATGAGGCGAGGACAACCGCCGCGAGGCCGGGCTGGCCTAAGGATGATGCTCGGATGCGGCGAGGATGGCCGCCACGAGGCCGGGCCTAGGGGCGATGTTGGCTGCGGCGAGGACGGCCGCTGCGAGGCCGGTCTTCTAGGGCTAGGGCATCTCACCGCCGCGCCGTGGCTCCATTGATCCTCCTCTGTTCTGTTCGAGGGGATGGTTACGTACTTACGATGCGAAAAAGTGCACTGCGGGTTAGTTTGCTGGCTGCAAACTGGTACAGTCGCTTCCCATCAGCAGTTCCTAGAGCGCCGTGACACGGTCCTTCCCGTCGAAGGTGCACAACGAGCAGTCGTCTCTCACGGCGACGACAATGACATAGCCACCATGGCCAGCGCGAGCGGCGAGCAGCCGCAGCTTGCAGTTTTAAGGTTCCGGGCTAGCAGCTGTGTGTGTCGTTTCCTTCTGAATCGGTGGATTAATCGCATAATTCCATCTATGGTGTAGATAGCCAAGGGTGTCAGCCAGAAGAACATCAGTAAGCACCGTGTGTACATTTGACCAACTCCTGATGCCACTTGGATTATAATTTTCTTATTCTCAAGAGGAAGTAAGAGGAGCTTTTGCATTCTTATAAATTTTAGTCTATTTGTTACTTGCTGTAAAATAGCTGGTCACAAATTTTGTGTGTGCCTTTTATGCTCATCTCAACGATATCTTGTCTACAAACGACCACCTCATCGCTCATGAGTAGTTAGAGGTATTGGGATCCCCGTAAAGAAAAAATAGGCATTGGAATTCATGGAACACAACATATGATGACAAACTAATGTAAAAGCAACACATGTTCTAGACTAATGCACCTGTTACTTGTATTTGCTCAGATTTCAGAGGTTTTCTATATATATTTATAAGTGGTGTTTTTAAAAATATGAAACATGGTTCATTCGATTTAATGTGCCCGTAGCAACGCACGGGTTTTGTACTAGTTTACTTTTAATATATAATAGATAATAACCTTATTCCAAAGTGGATAAATAGCCAGGTAGGATATTTATGCCCCACGCACTTGATTGGTGGGCAATTACTTTTCGTAAAAATAAAATCAAACAATAGATCTATTGAAACAAAGTAGCTGTCGACGCGTGAAATGGACAACGACATGCTAGATCTTCAAAGGTTTCACCGTACGTCTACGTAGTTGCCCGACTTGGTTGCCAACCCGTCTGCGTTGTCGTGTCACTGCTTTCGGCGCGACTGGTATGGGCTTCTCCGTCTTAATGCAGCATCCGATAAAGCCGACTCCCTGGAGTCAGCGCGAGATCCGTCTTAATACACCATCCGACCATTCCCTGTATGTACCCCAATCAATGCGCCGAATCGCGAAACAATTCCTAGAGAAACGAAAATTTCCATTTTCCCAACATGCTATAAAGCCAAACGCCTCGGGGCTGCGCGCGTTTAACGCTGACGTTTAGTATGCGTTAGCTGAAGCCAGCATGACCAGCTTCCACAAATACATTTGTACCATATCTGTACTCTGTTTTTGAAAAACTGAAAAATATCTTTTTTGGGTTTTTCGTTCCCTTTTTTAGGCCGGATCATTTTTCTGCCGTTTTGTATTATTTTGTTCCCCCTAGTGGTTGCCAACTCCGCGGATAAGCTGGAGTTGTATTATTTTGTTCCCCCTAGTGGTTGCCAACTCCGCGGATAAGCTGGAGTCGACAGGAAGGAAGAGCAATGAGACGAAGAAGGTAAGTCCTGCTGACTCCTTGTAGTCGGCTTGATTGCCGAGCGGTGAAAAGGAGAAGTCATTAGTGCCGACTCCCAGGACTCGGGCAGAACCAACATTTTCAGAAAACAACGACGTACATACAAGCGTTCCCGTCTGGGATACGATCGTCCTACGCGGTTCCTCTCCCTCGATTAGGTCGGGTTTGAAGAACCCAGCACAGTAGGTTGTATGGAAGAAACTGTTTTGGTAGATTAAGTCGGTAAGGAAGAAGTCAGCACGGCAGGTGATACAAAGCCACAGCAATAAACTACTAAATAATACGGATCCAGCAGACGACCTGCAAGATAAACAAATAAGGAAGAACAAATAGATTAACACGACAGGAAAACACAAACTAATCTCAATGGAACAAAACCATAACGGTAAGAACAGACCACTAAGCCGACCAGCTCCAACAGGGAACCGGCAACGCCCACCAACCAGGATAACTCACCACCTAAATAACCGGAACCCCAAACAAAAACACCCACGTCTGAGATATTCCCTAATAAGAAACCGACCTGCAAAAAAAGATTGGCGAAAGAGGTCAGAATAGTAATATAAAAAACACGAAAGAAAGCAAACAACAAGAACACAAAACTAAAATAGCAGGAGAATGATGTGGGAAAAAACGTGTGAAACAACGAACAAACAGCGCAAAATCAACAAACAACTAAATAATACGGATCCAGCACACGACCAGGAAGATAAACAAATAAGCAAAGACAAACAGATTAACACGGCAAGAAAGTATAAACTAACCTCAATAGAACCGACTTAAACCGGAAGAACAACTGACCACTAAGCCGACCAGCTCCAACCGACCAGTAAGCCGGCCAGATCTAGCGGAAGACGGCAACGCCCACCAACCAGAATAACTCATCACAGAAGTAACATAAACACGAAGCCAAAAGGGCAAAAAATAAACACCCACGCATGAGATATTCCCGAGTAAGAGAACGCCCTGCAAATAAAATAAAATAAAATAAAACGGTCATAAAACTAATATAAAACACGAAAGAAACCAAGCAGCATGTAAAACGAAAATAGCAACAAACCGATCTGCAAAAACAAAATTGTGTCAAAACAACCAACAAACAATCATAGAAATACGAAAACACGAACCGGGAACCAATGAATAAAACATACCATTAGATTAGGTACATTAAAAGCACGGTTGATCCATAGGTGAACAAAAGCCGGCGCCGACGAAGAGGAATCAAGACCCGGCACATCCTGCACCGCAACCCGAAGAGAAAACCGACGACCTGCGAAAAAACAGAACAACAAACAGAAAACAAAGATGAGAAACCCAGAAAACAAAAAGAACAAACAGCATAACAACAAACAAACACGAATCCAGCACATGGTAAACAACACGAACAAAAACGACGAAAAACAGAGAGAGCAAGACACGTTAAGAATACCCAACATGATCTCAACGGGAACAAGCGTGACCGAGAGAGCAGCAAACGGAATCCATGGAAACACGGCGGAGCTCGAGAAAAGCATGGCGGAGCAAGAACATTGACGAAGAAGAAAGGGGGGGAAATGAGAGCTGCAGTAACCATCTGATCCAGAAACGAGCCTTCTGACTACCAGCACAGTGCAACGTACCCGCCGACGAATGGAAGGAGGCCACCTCGGACGGAAAAATCGGGCTCGAATTCTCCCTGGCATCATGAACAGCGCAACGTACGCGAAATACCCAGCGTGCCCCGACATACTGTAGAAAATACGCAGCGAGAACCCACGCACGGGAGATTTTGGCGACGCAAACGTGCAGGGCAACCGACATGTGGGCCACGGAACGGAAGGGGCCCATCGTCAGCGGGAGAGAGGAGGGAGGAAGCACGTACGAAGAAAGCTATCCCATAGGGGCACCGCTAAAACCCAGTATGGTAAACAAACATAAACAACCAATGGGAGGAACGCAGTGCGAATCTGCACCGCCCTGACCCGTCCGCCACACCGATTAAATGCGCAGCGTGAGGCTGACGTGTGGGCCCTCGGGCTACAGCGGGGATCCACGTAGGATGTCAGCGAGAGTGGGTGCAATAAGGCTGGTACGGTTAGCGACTTTGCAAATCCCTATTCATTCCGACTCCAGGAGCCGGCAGGGATCGGATGGAGCGGAGGCACGGAGCGGGGAGGATCGGACGGCCAGAATGCCCAAATCGCTGAGGAGCTTCCAAGGGGTCTCACCGTTAATATCTTTAGATTCTATTCCTGGTGGGATGTAAACACAGTCCTGTAGTAGTACATGTATTAGGTTCTTATGTACCATATTTAGAATAAAAGTTATTGTTTAGGCATCTTGTACTACTTTCCTATTAAATTTAAATATTTGGTCGTCTCTCAAAAGATGGCATAATTGGCCTCTGGATCTTTGTCTGCATATCAGGATAAATCCGTCGCTTTCGAAAAAATGCTGGTCACCGGAAACATATGGACCCTCCGAAGTTTGCCGCGCGCGAACCCTGGGTCGGTTAGTTTTTCAAACCGGCTCTAAATATTCCCGGAGGTGGTGAATAAATACGGATGTTCCGTAATGTGGAGGCGGCCGAACAACCAGCTGATGAGGATATACCCTTCGGGTCCCCTGTTATTGGTATACCTGGTGCAGTCAAGACAAAGGCCCGCCTGGCGGCCCAGCAATTACTTCAGGCACAAGGCAAGGACTCCAAGTCGTAGTCTACTAGGACTCTTGTAAACCCTACCTGGCTCCCTTTATAAAGCCAGGCAGGGGCACCCCCACGGGGGGATCCAGACACAATTAGACATAGCATACACGGCATAGCATAGAGAAGCCACGTCTCACCTCCACAATCGCTATCACGGCCACCATGTAACCTCATATATGATCATAATCAGACAAGCAGGAGTAGGTCTTTACCTCACAATGAGGGCCAAACCTGGGTAAATCCTTGCTTGTCAGCCGTCCGATACTATCAGCGCGCACATCTTTTCCCTCATAATCTACCTGGGGTACTCGACTCTGGGATTGCCGGGGGCACACCTCGACAATTGGCGCCGTCTGTGGGAAGAACGCGTGCTGGATCGCGGTTTCGACGTCTCCATCATATTCATCGGCAAATCTTCATCGACAAAAGCGACCAGATCGCATCTAGCGGCGGCGTCACGTACATAGCAGATCCAATCTGCCTCACATCGCAGTCGACGCGATCAAATTCATCATCAACAGATAGTCGACGGCTTCGTCGGGTGACGACGGCGTTCGGCGCCTAGCCACGCACGGCTCCAATCTTCATCAACAAGGGTGACGACTCGCCGCCACGAATGATCGCCCGGGGTTTCGACAGCAACGCTGTCTCCGCGTGCGGTTCCAATCTTCATCAACGAGAATACTGGATCGATCCGGTCGGCATAAGCACGGCGCACCTCCGCCTTGGCGAGATCGAATCTTGGCAGATCGGCAGGAATTTCGTCGTGGTCCCGTCGGTTTGACGTTCGAGTTGGTCTCACGACCCGAGTCGACAAGCCGGCCAGGTCCTCAAAACAAGACGAAGATTAACCTTCCAAGCACATGCACATCATCAGGGCGCTGGCCTCGAGAAGCTACATCCGTCCGATCAAAGCCCTGTGCAATTCAACAAGCAAGCGTATTTGCATGCGTACATGACAAGCAAATCCACATGCATGGATCGGATCAATCACTAATCTCTCTCCTTAGTTACAAGATTTCTTTAATATTTTTCCTGGCTAATATTTCCTATACACACATGCATGAAACGATCGGAGCATCACACTCGCCGCGGATCAGCGCCTCATGGATCGACATCAACAATTCCGATCGGATCAGCAAGATCAAAAAATTTTACGGCGGTGCTCACGCTGGTGCAGGCGAGTGCATCGATCAGAACTTCAATCGACCAATCGGATCTACAAGAACGACATCGACCAAAACTTCAATCGAGCGTGGCCTAGGACGATCTCAAATCGGTCCAGGCGGGCATGGAAGAGCACGAAAGCTGGCTACGTGCATGGATTTAGCGACCGGCGTGCTGACTACTCGCGTGGATTCCCGGCGAGAGTACTAATCAAGCGATCACGTCTCCAATCAAAGGAAAAGAAAACAGCTAGCTACGTACATGCAATCAAGGCAAAAACATCACGTGAAGCAAGAAGAAAGAGTAAAATCATCAGGAGGCTAGCTCGTATGCGCCTCTGCATCGGCTCCACTGCAGAATCATGGACAAACGCGACTTCCGTCGTCGCTAGCTTCGTCGCTACCATCGTCGACTCAGGTGTGCCTTTGTCGACGGCAAGTCTGCCGCGGAAACAGCATGGCCGCGAGTCGACTTCGGTTGCATCACAATCATCATCGACAACCATGGAGAACAGCAAACACACATCCTTGGATCGACATATTTTTCCTTACAACCAGCTTTTCAATCTTTCACGTGTGCTAATTTAAACTATATTTTGCATATTTATTTCATATACTAACAGCTCCGTTTGCATTACGAGGGCGCATCGTCAACCAACCATGGAAAAGCACATCGACTACTCGAAAACTCGAGTGCGGACAAATTTTAACTCCCTCGTCTTCACCGACCACGCGACCCGACAAATCTTCGACTGCACGGACCCTGCACGGTGACACCCGTGATTTCGTTGACTCCGCATCGTCGACTCCGTCTCCGACACTCGGGGGCTGGCGGCCTTGCCTTCATCGATCCAGACATAACTCGGGAGCTGCGCCGCGCAGGGTAGCTACTTGAAAAAGCCTTAGCCGCACTCGACAAATAGGAGGACACTCGTCATTGGCTCGAGTGCTGCGCACCTGACAAATATCTACGCCAGCAGGCGCGAAGACTGGAATACTCAGAAGATACTCGACAAACAACAAAAAAGGAAGGCAAATTGAGCCTATGCCCAACTACAAATAGTTGCACATAGCCTCGGGGGCTAATCCCACCGGGAGCGCTGACGCGCACCCGATAAAATACAGGCAAACACAAGATGCATATTTCACAGCCGAAGCTTATTCGACTCAGCTACTTCGTTACCCACATAAGGCAAAACCACAGTCATAATCTCCCCGAGTTGTATCAGACGATCCTCGGAAGCTACATACCGGAGTTCCGATCGTATTCACATACTCGTGGATGGCAAAGGAGCAGCCAGACCATCCGCAACACATCCAATGCATGATTCGATCTCCATCGATCCTTGTCTTACTCATCCAATTATTATTATCTACTAATAAATGCCTTGTTTGCTAAACGTGTGTGCATGCTCCTGGGAGAACCAACTCTCAATGATCAATCACGAGGAGGGCAGCCAGCTTACGAAAAGTCTGTGCGTGTCCTGCTCGGCGACGTCTCGACCGTCATCGACTACCAGGGAAGCACGCTCCCATCCTGGCAATCCTCGACTCGCCGGCTTCGGCGAGCGTCGACTTCGGCGGCCGATCAACACTGGATGCATCAGCTTCAACCGAGTGTACACGCGCACCCGAGGCTCGGGGGCTCGTGCTTCATCATCAACAAAAAACAAAACGACTTCATCGCCACACCCTCACTCGGGGGCTGGCACTCGACATCAACAATGACATAAGCTTCAACCGCTCGTATCCGACAAGGCGACACCCGTGACTTCTTCGACTCCGCATTCTCAACTCCGTCTTCGATACTCGGGGGCTGGTGCTTCGACATCTACAACAAAAAGCAACTTCACCGCTGCACCCGGCAGGCGATTCGAGTGCCTTTTTCGACTCTACTTCACCGTCGCCGGACTGTCGCATCGACACCCTACGCCTTCATCGACTCTGCCTCCAACGCTCGGGGGCTGGCGCTTCCTCATCAACGGCAAACAACAAAAGTCTACAGATTTCCATCGCTCATGAACAGCTAAGTCAGTTCCATATTTTATTTTTTCAATTATAAACCTACTCTAGTTGAATCCAACACTCGAAGGCTGGCACTTTCCGAATCCACCACGTCGACTCCGGTCCGCCGCGTCGACTGACCGCGCAGCATAAACATCCGCCGCGTCGACTCCAGTCCGCCGCGTCGACTGACCGCGCAGCATAACATCCGCCGCGTCGACTCCGGTCCACCGCGTCGACTGACCGCGCAGCATAACATCCGCCGCGTCGACTGACCGCGCAGCATAACATCCGCCGCGTCGACTCCGGTCCGCCGCGTCGACTGACTTCGCAGCATAATATCCGCCGCGTCGACTCCGGTCCGCTGCGTCGACTGACTTCGCAACATAACATCCGCCGCGTCGACTGACCACGCAGCATAACATCCGCCGCGTCGACTCCGGTCCGCAACATCGGCTCCTTCCAGCTAAACACCGCAAGATCTTGGCCGCACCTAATACTTTATCGGGTACCGCGCCGCACAAGCCTAAACTCACATAGCCTCGGCCGCACCCGACACTCGGGGGCTGCGCCGAATAAGCCGCATCAAATTCGCCTCGGCCGCACCCGACACTCGGGGGCTGCGTCGCATAGGCCGCAGCAAATTCGCCTCGGCCGCACCCGACACTCGGGGGCTGCGCCGCACAGGCCGCAGCAAATTCGCCTCGGCCGCACCCGATACTCGGGGGCCGCGCCGCACAGGCCCTAACAAATTTTCCTCGGCTGCACCCGATACTCGGAAGGGCACTCGCCACCGGTTCGAGTGTTGCATAACTGAAAATATCTACGCCACACGGCACGAAGACTGAAGCACTCGAAGGATAATCGACAACAACAAAAAGGAAGACAAATTGAGCCTATGCACAACTACAAATAGTTGCACATAGCCTCGGGGGCTACTCCCATCGGGAGCGCTGTCGCGCACCCGATAGATTTCAAAAGCAAAATATTTCGATTGACAAAAGCAGCACAGAGAAATGATTTGAGATTGTCCTCTATTGCAAGACAATAAACCACAATCTCGGGGGCAACTCCCAAGTGAGCGTTGTCGCGCTCCCATAGATTTCAAAAGAAGGTAAGAAATTCACTCGACTACAGACTCGACTAAATGCATTAAGTATTTCACAAACCAAAGAATCATACTTCATAAATTTCCGGACTATGCCAATCGCACATGTTTCGGATGCTGCATACGCAAATGCAAAGGTAAGACCCGCCGAGCAATCGAGCTGGGCCGAGGGACGCTCCAACAGTGTTTTCCCTTGAATTTTCCCGTGTCAACAGACATGATGAAAATCCTGACGGACGCGTTAGGTATCAAAAGTTAAACTGCAGAACGAGTTAGTAAGACCTACAACGGCCTGAGTCGAGTCTGTCCAGTATGTTCCAGCTTCGAGTCCGGGGACTCGAACCTGATTGAAGGCTAGTATGGTTTCGCCCGAATGTGCGGTTAACTGAGCTCGATTTTCGAGTGAATCAGGCCTACTATGTCAATATCCCTAGGCAAAAGTTTCAAAAGTGTTCCAGGTTCGAGTTCGGGGACTCGAATCTGATTGAAGGCTAGTATGGTTTCGCCCGAATGTGCGGTTAGCTGAGCTCGGTTTTCGAGTGTATCGGGCCTACTAAGTCATAATCCCTAGGCAAAATAAACGAAGCATTAGTCGATGTCTTTCCGACTCAGCATGCACAATCGAGGCATTCTCGACTCAAAAATACATAACAAAGTTCATGCAAAACATCAGTCGACGAATTACCGAGTCAAAAGTATCAAAAAAGCGGCACGCAAAAACTGAGCCCAAGTTGAGAACATCCTTGGACAACTCCAATTTTTATCGATTACTCCCATCGGGAGGGCACTCGCCGCTGGCTCGAGTGCAAACGATTTTCCTCAAAATTGGGTTTTCTAGTGCTCATATTGGATTTATCAAAGTTGGGTTTTTCATTGCTCATATTGGATTTATCAAAGTTGGGTTTTTCATTGCTCATATTAGATTTATCAGAGTTGGGTTTTCTATAGCCCGCACGGATTTATCAAAGTCGGATTCTCTATAGCCCGCACGGATTTATCAAAGTCGGGTTTTCTATAGACTGCACCGGATTTGTTATTATTGGATTTCATACATATATACTGGTTTCTCATAAATGATTCAACTCACGAAGAATAGATAATACAGTCATCATATGGTCATCAACATACTCGACGGATTAACTACGCCTACTCGACATACTGTTATGAGTCTCTACTCGATTCTTCGAATCGACCAGACACTCGGGGGCTAGTGACGAGGATATACCCTTCGGGTCCCCTGTTATTGGTATACCTGGTGCAGTCAAGACAAAGGCCCGCCTGGCGGCCCAGCAATTACTTCAGGCACAAGGCAAGGACTCCAAGTCATAGTCTACTAGGACTCTTGTAAACCCTACCTAGCTCCCTTTATAAAGCCAGGCAGGGGCACCCCCACGGGGGGATCCAGACACAATTAGACATAGCATACACGGCATAGCATAGAGAAGCCACGTCTCACCTCCACAATCGCCATCATGGCCACCATGTAACCTCATATATGATCATAATCAGACAAGCAGGAGTAGGTCTTTACCTCACAATGAGGGGCCGAACCTGGGTAAATCCTTACTTGTCAGCCGTCCGATACTACCAGCGCGCACTTCTTCTCCCTCATAATCTACCTGGGGTACTCGACTCTGGGATTGCCGGGGGCACACCTCGACACCAGCCCGCCGCTAGCGTTTGCGGCGGCCATTTGTTACAACCGTCTCAGAGTCCAGAGTCGGGTGTTTTTAACAACCGTCTGAGGGTTGCGATTTGCAGCCGGACAAGAAAACCGGCTCCTCCGGGCTGGATTATCCTCAACTGTTGCTCCGAGCCGGATGGGAAAACCGGCTGAGGCCCGTGGTCCTGATGCAGCTTCAATACTCGGTTTTGTAGTAGTGAGTCAACGCCCAAATGACCAACCTTTCATCACGCGCGCAAGGAAACGAGGCGCGGGAAGGGAAACTCTCGAGGGCGGATGTTCCCAGGAAGTGTTAAACGATGAACAAAAGCAAGATCAAACCAACGGGACACGAGATTTTACGTGGAAAACCCTTCCAACAATGGAAAAGAAAAAACACGGGCGCCAGCCAGCAAATCTTCACTATGATGGGGTGAGGTTACAAACGCCGGGATTTACAACTTGCGACTTATCCCAAACAGGCGGCTTACAAGAGGTATATATAGTGGTGCAAAACCCTAAGTCGGCTGCAGTACGCTTCGGCCCAAGCCTCCTGCGACGAGCCTCGCTCTGCTCCGTCCGAAGTTACCCTTTATCTTTATATATTCATATGAATTTGGATCACAACAAAAATAACAGGCAGAACTCTGCCGTCAGCGCTGCCGTGGGAATGGGAGCCGTGTGAGCCAGACAAAGCCTACATGATTGCCCTTGAACTTCCTTCCCTTGTGCGACTCACTTCTCCCGCTGATTAGTTGGGTTAGGAACCGATTGATTGAACGATCGAGAATTGGTCTTCGTATTAGCCTAGTACTTGGTTTCTCGAACCTTAACTTCTACTCCATGTCCCGTCTTTCATAAGTCTGGCAACTGTCCACCAAGGTTGATTTAGAAATAAAGGGCCTCGCCCCAGTTCCATTTCAAGAAACGAAACTCGAGTCTTACATTACAGGTTTACAGATCTCAGAGCAACAACATAGCGTTGATCTCAGAAAGCGCGTTAAGCATAGAAACACAAAATAAACTAAAGTTCCTGGGGTTTACTAACGCCACACACACCAACACATGAACTTTCGCCACCAAACAACCAGGGTGTGAATGGACTAAGGATGCTGGGGAACACCAGATCACTGCTGCTTGTTAACCACCTTCCAGCTCCCACCGTCCTCAACCATCACCAGCTGAGCAGCTTCAAGGGTACGCGCCAGCCCACGAGTCGTGGCTTCCCACTCATCATCTTGTGGATCATAGAGAGGACCCAAGCAGTTTTATAGCTCGATCTTCACCGGGTCTCTCACCCTGGATCGCGCCAGATCAGTGGGGGAGGGCTTCTTGCCAGCATTTCCATCGCGCCAATGATTCCCAGCATTCGGTCCTTCGCAGCGCCGGAGAGCAAGATCACCCACATAGAAAGAGTAGAAGCTAAGCCTCTCCAGATCACCTGCATACCAGTCCATGGCTCATTGTTAAAACAGAGATTATTTCTACATTTCCACGGCACCCACATAACGGCCGCATGGACAACATTCACAACCTCATGTTTGGATTCACTAGGCCATAAACTAGCAATTCTCTCATAGCTTGCAGGGGAGACGGCTAAACCCGTCAATCTGCTAACCTCACCCCAAACAAAAGCAGCAATATTACAAGTAAACAGTAAATGACCGCAAGTTTCAAGTTCAGTGCAGAAAAGACAGGTTAAATCATGGACAGTTTGTCTCTTACACAAATTATCCATAGTCAGGATTTTATTGTGTGGAACCAACCACAAGAAGAAATGAATCCTGGGGGGAACCTTGATTCGCCAAACCGCATGAACATGAGTAGGCACAACACCTCTGAAATTAATGACAGCATACATGGAGCTGACCGAATACACCCCTTTAGACTTGAACTTCCAGAGAATAGCATCATCCTCTTCACTAATGCTATAAGCAACATCTGCTGATCCCTGGTCGGCATCCACCAAGGTTGATCTGTATGAGTTCATCGTCCCGGCTTGGGAGGTTTAATTTAAGAATACTGTTGCAGGATTACTGGGTTCAGGATGGATGCGAAATCGTTTGGCTCTAGTTAGTTCTGGTTGTTAGGTAGAGACTCCAAGTAGATGGATCATAGAGAAAGTGCTTGTTCCGAGCAAGTGAATCATCATTGGACCTCTGTTTCTTGCAATTGATCATCATCCAAAATACTACAGTAGTAACTTGAAAAGGGGAATTGGATGTAACTTGAAAAGAGGCTACAATTTCCGACTGCTAGTGGATACCTGAGTTGGCTGAGTAGACACAAATACATGTAATCTGTTCTTTTTTTTATAAAGGGAACTTTATTACTTAAAAAATTTAAGCATGTACCCGGCCTCTGCATAGCTAAGATGCACACAGCCACATGTCCACAGAGTGACAAACAACAAAAATAAAAGGCGAATTACATATCATCATGAGAAATTGTAAAGACACCTAAACTGCTGGAGGACCAATCCGAAGATTATGCTGCCATCCATGAAGGGTAAAAATAGCCCTTGCCGAATCCTCCAACCGCGTACACGCCTCCGTGAACAGGGAGCGGTGCTCCGCACGCTGCAAAGGCGCCCATGAACGTATCAACGCCGTACACCGGTAGATGACCTGCATAAGAGAGGCATTTTTGTCATTAAAAACCTTGTCATTTCTACATAGCCATAGCGACCAAATAACGGCAATCGCTCCCACCCTAATTAGATGCTTAAACCTAGAATCTACACCATTGAGCCAATTGCCAAATATATTAGCAATACTACGAGGTGGATATAAGTTCGAGACTATCTGAATGGCTGACCATATAGATCTAGCAAAATTATAATGGAAGAAAAGGTGTTGTATACTCTCGTCATGAGGACAAAAGACACACGATTTGTTTCCTTGCCAATTCCGCCTTGCAAGGTTATCTTTAGTAAGAATCACTCCACGACGAAGGTACCACGCAAACACCTTGGTTTTCAATGGAATCTTCATCTTCCAAATTTTCTTATTATTAACAACTGGAATCTCAGGCTGTACTAAAGCTTTGTACATAGAATCCACCGAGAATTTGCCATTCTCATTGAGGTTCCATCGAAATTTATCAGATCCTTGCGTCAACTGCACTGAAGCAAGACGCTGTAGCAAAACATTCCACGATGCTTGTCTAGGACCAAACAGACTTCTTCTGAACGACACATTTGGTGGGAAGGATTCCAGCACCTTGGCGAGTGTATCGCTTTTGTTTCGCACAATGGTGTACAAGGCTAGATATTGTTCTCGGAGAGTGGTATTACCCATCCATTTATCCTCCCAGAACCTAATTTCCGAACCATCCTGAATTGAGAAAGACCCATGTGGAAAAAAGTATTTTTTGGTGGCCATAAGACCAGCCCAGAAGTGAGAATCACCCGGCTTCCAGTAAACCTGAGATAGCGCTTGTGAACCCACATACTTTCTTCTTAGGAGAGTCTGCCAAACCCCATTTTCGGTTAGTAGTTTAAAAAGCCACTTGCCAAGGAGGGCCCTGTTCTTGACCTCAAGGTCATGAATCCCAAGTCCTCCTTGGTCTTTAGGTCGGCAAACCACACTCCACTTAGTCAAACGGTACTTTCTCTTCTCATTATCCCCTTGCCAGAAGAATCTTGACCGGAAATAATCCAGTCTTTTTAAGACCCCTTTTGGCAATTGGAAGAAAGAAATCATATACAGTACCATATTGCTTAGTACTGAATTTATGAGAACTAATCTTCCCCCTAAGGATAATAATTTCCCTTTCCAGCTGTGTAATCTAGCCTGCAAACGTTCCTCAACTAATTTCCATTCAGCATTTGTGAGCCTCCGATAGTGGATCGGAATTCCCAAATACTTAATAGGAAATTGTCCCTGCGCGCAGCCAAAAAGCTCGGCATATTGAGAAACATCATTTTGGGCCTCGCCAAAACAAAACAATTCGCTCTTATGGAAATTTATCTTTAACCCCGACAAATGCTCAAACACTGAGAGAATTAACTTCAGGTTTTTAGCCTTTTCGATGTCATGATCCATAAAGAGAATTGTATCATCGGCATATTGAAGGATGGACAAACCACCATCCACTAGATGAGGAATGACTCCTTCAATTTGGCCATCAGCCTTGGCACGTTCAATCTGTTCTTGTAATACATGTGTTCAGATTACTCTTGCATAATGTATAGCTCGGGTTTTCATTTTCCAAATTATTGTTCACTTTTTTACTGATGTTTAGTCAAACTGAATACTGCTGCTAAATTAACTGAAATTTCTGCTTCTCTGCCTGAAGAAACAGCACAGTGAATCGCTGCTGGGCTTGTACCTCATCTCTGATAACTGGACCGATGTTCTGCTCTCCCTCGTCTCTGTTTGCCTGAATAAACTGGACCCCAAATCATTGATGCGCTCATGGGTACGGCTGGCAAAGACGCCCACTTTGTTGAGGGGGTTGAGGAGGTCGTCGGAGGGGCGAGTGAGCCGTCAGATGTGGGGCGGAGGGAGTAGCTCCACTTCCTTCCGCAGCGGCGGCTGTAGGACCGGCAGAGTTCCGCCCGCGAAGCGCCTCATTTAGTTCCCTTTCGATAGATTTCCGAATGCGTGCAGCGTGCCTGAGGACGAAGTGGTGTCACTTGACGTTGAAGTGCTGCTGAGCGTTGGATGGGGATGGACGGTGGAAATAGGGTCGCGATAGAACCATGCAGGAGCGCTGCATGTATATATTAGAAAGGAGAGAAAGCCGAAAAGAAACGGCTGAAAGTCTTATAGAGACGGCCAAAGCCAAAAGAAGAAAAGAAAATTACAATTACAACGACCAGGCTGGCTAAAAAGCTTAATCCCTGTTAAAAATCGCCAGCAAAAGATTGGTGGAAAAAAGACCAAGGACTACTCCTTTACAGGAGAAAAACGATCTGCACTGGCAATCTTCCATTGCTTGGCCTCTTGCTTGATGAGATCGATGAAGACATCAGTTGGTTTGGCGATTTTTTCAAAAACTCGACTGATATAGGGCCGCGAGGCACCGGAATCTCAGTCCTGCTCGAATAGCTAGTCATCGTGCCAGAAACTGGCGGTGCGCCATCACCCGCTGCGATCAGCACCCAAGCAGCACACAACTGCCATGCATCATTGTCCACGGGTACTGGCAAGCCAGCCCAGGTTTTTGTAGGGTCCATTCAGGCATTCCAAAACCATCCAACACCCAGAGCAGTATGTGCCCTGTAATTGCAAATCTTGATTCCCAATCCAATCTTTAGTTTAGATGCAGAGACGCACAATCGGTATGATGCAGGTTGGCCACGGGGCAAAGACTCGTCTGCGTGACACAAATTAATTAAGAACTGGCCTGGAGGATAGTTTTCGATTTGAACTCATCGCCACCATATCGGAATTTCTTTTCTCCTTTTCCTAGGCAAGCGGAAAAGGATAGGTGGTAGAAGAGTCGCGCCTCACTCGTTGGACAAACGATTTCAATCCAATGGCTTCAAACATATTATGGGCACATCGGATGGGAAAAAATCTAACATCTAGGATTAATCGTGGAGCCTTGGCTCCAATTAGTCAATTCTAGTCCCTCCATTCTATATATCTTGAAGCATATCTTCAAACACTGTTTGGAAGGACGACTCTAGATGGAGCTCAAGAAACTTCGTTTTTCTCACCCCATGGACATGTACTTCTTGAACTGCCACTATTTTGGTCCTAGTCTAGTCAAGTCAGGATCATGTGCTTCGAAGCCCTCGACAATTGGAATTTTCCAAGTTACCCATTTATGTATTACGCAAGTCTCAACTAAAGATTCATATGATTACTCATCACCGAACCCCCTATTCTTTTTCATTCTTCTTTTTTGCCAGGAGTTATTATTTGTCATTCTTGTTTGCATAGAACTTGGAACTTGCATTTCTTCATGATGTATGTTGTTTTCATTTTACTTTTCAGTGGTTGTTTAGTCTAGTCGGGGACCATGTGGAAACATAAGTGCCATTACTATGAAACAATAAATTTTAGATAAATATGAAGTTAGCATGAGGCATTACTATTATAGAATCTATCAATATATGGAAGTATGCAACGCCATATTAACTAGAAGGATACCCCGCGCATTGCAGCTGGAATCTTTAGTAACTATATTGTGTAAACAAAAGGATATAAAAGGTATGATACATTATTTTGTCTAAAGGGATATGAAAAATCCTATTGGTCATAGTCTAGATACTAAATTTAATATACATGAAATGAGTGTGTACTCCCTCTGTCCCAAATTACCCTGCGTTTTGGGTTTGGTCAAGGTCAAACTTTTTAAAGTTTGACCAAACATATAGGGAAAAATAACAACATCTATAATACGAAATGGATGTAATAAGGTTATATATTTCATGATGATTCTAGTAATATTTATTTTGTATTATAAAAATAGAATTTTTTTTCTTATATGCTTAGTCAAAGTTTACAAACTTTGACTTTGACTAAACCTAGAACGCAGGGTAATTAGAGACAGAGGGAGTATTATAAATTATTAATGTGAATATTTGGATGTGAAGAAATGGATGATGTGTAACTTGCATGCAGAGGTTAATATATATTAGTAGAGATTGACATGGACAATTGATTGGCCAAGAGAATGGAGGATGTTGATAGCTTGCATGTTGAGATAGACAATCATTAATGCAGCTTAGTGGGGTTTTAATTTATAAGAGATATAGACATCAAGAAACTGTTGTAGCTAAATACACAGACAAAAATACATGCTAAATCATCATCTCACACTTTAAAGGGGAAAATTATAGTCTAAATTATAAACAACTGTAAGATGATCCTTGAAAACTAACTATTTAACTCTTACAAAGGAAAAATTACCTTTTGCTCTCAGCCACAAGATGAGGCTTGGCCACTAGCTACTAGAAAATATTCAGATGAGTTAAGAAGTTGCAGTAACAGTCCACAAGTGCACTTTACTAACAATAATGGATACGAAAGGAAGATGATATCATAGCTATTTCTTCCCTACAACTATCTTGATGGGAGCAAAAAATTGAAAGGGGTTAGCAGACGATGGACGTAACTACTAAAGGGATTGAAGCATGAAGGTCACATTAACACGGTTCGTTTGAACTTAACTTCTTTTCTTTGGCATGGGATAAGCTAGTGGCGGAGCTTGGGCCAAAAGGTTGGAGGGGCGAATGGGCTTGGGGTGGTGGGGGGTGCAAGAAAACATGGTTTTGGTCCAATGTTCTCCGTAATATGGGCCAAATACTGCGGAATATATAGCAGATTTCTCTTGGGCTGGGGGCGGCTACCCAAGTTCGCCCCTGAGAAGCTACGCCACTGGGATGAGGCTTGGGCCTTGGCCATTGAGTAGAAAAATATGTTTGAATGTGCATCTATAAGTGAGAAGTTGCATCGATAACACAAGTGCACTTCGTCAACAACAACGGTGAGGAGAGACGGGTGAGTTCACAGCTAATCATTCACGTCCATATATTAGCAAAGAAATTAAAGGAAGAGGGAGTGAGGGATGGATGGATGGATGGAGATTGATGTTCTTATATCAGACATAAGATAAACTTCAGGCTTGGGAGGATCCCAGGTTTGAAGGTGGCGCGCTTGCGGGAATTCGTGCGTCAATCAAATATGCATTGATGAAGGAGCTTTACGCCTCCTAGATCAGGTCTTTCAACCTCTTTTTTCAGAAGAAAAAAAAAGTATGTTGCATCGTGAGCATGCTAACTAGTGTAAAGAAGGGCCCCATGTCGCACGCTAGTAGAGACGGCCACTCATGTATTGCCCGCCACGGCCTGGCCGTCCTCCCGCATGCTTTTTTTTTTTTTTTTTGCTCGTTTTGCTGGCAACTTGCCACACACAGCCGCGCGAGTGTTGTCCCGTGACATGAACGTGTGTTTGAGCGTTTCTTTCTCTTCCGTTCAGCCTTCAGGCTGGCACCTGCTCGAATGCCCAAAATGTTAATTCACATCTCTAAACACATTGCTGCATTCTTCGAGAAAAGAAAACGGCACAAGGGTGCTCAGGACTGAAAAACATGCTGAAGATGAGCCTCAATAACAGTGCTCTTCCATTCTGTTGTTCATTCGAACAAGACGAGTCGCACCAAAAGGCCATTCAGCTCCCTGTTCCAGTGCAGGCAAGGCACCACATCCAATCCACCAACTCCGCCGCTGCCCTGCACCTTCTTTGTCCCACCACTACAGCAGCATCGCCGTGCTACCATTGTCAAGGAGACAAGCATGGTTGTTTTGTCCGATCTCCGGCTCGCGCGGTCTGATCTTGGATTCCGGCATTCGGCCATGCCTGGACCTTCTCCTTTCCTCCGGATCTCATTTCGTGTGAACCCATGCTGAAACACTCGCGCACTACTCGCCTCGTTTCGGCAATGGGAAAAGAAAGCACTCGTCTCGATCTCGAGACTTTGACACGAATGATGGGTAAAACACGTATCATCCCGTTCCTCCCATGCGCGGTTCCTGAAAAGCATCCACGAAATCATGGCGCTCGTATGTCCTATGGAGAGTAAGAGATTCTCGCCTACCATATGATCCCTGCACCTAGCCATGGTATCAAAGCATCAACCATCCATGCACGATGCCGCACAGTGGCATACTGACATTAGAGACCATGCTGTGATGCTATGAACACTGTCAAACCTACTGTAACACAAAGGAGTCTATGAACAAACACAATACAAAGTCCTCTGCAAAGGACCAGTACTACTTTTCCACGAAAGAGCTAGAGCCTAGATACTACAGGCTCGCGAGTTTTCTAGGAGTCCGTGCGAATCACTTGTACCCGCATAGAGCATCCCACCACTGCCAAGAAGGAAACAGGGAGCGTGCATACACGGATGGGTCGAAATTTTACTACTCCCTCCGTCCAAAAATAAGTGTCTCAATTTTACTCAAAAGTAGATGTATCTATACATGAAACATGTCTAGATACATTCACTTTTGTACAAACTTGAGACACTTATTTTGGGACGGAGGGTACCTACTTATTTGAACTTTGAAGCTAAAAGATCTTACAGCGTGCCTACACTTCAGTCTAAAATTCCCTTAAGCAATCAAAACAATGGACCTTTAATCTCGTTGTTTCTGCAAGCTATGTACTACTTCTACATGGAAAGTGAATGCTAATCTCATGATCAGGTGCAGGGAGAACACCGGCTAGTACTTCCAGCAACTATTGGAAAGGCATATTACAAGTAGCACACTGTTTTAGTGTGTGTTCGGTTTGAGAACTAGGTGGAATGGTTCTGCACCTAGAGCTAATTCTTGTGTTCGGTTAGATAGAGGAATGGAATGGACTGGTTCCTCAGAATGGAATATTCCGCGTAGATGCGGAACGCACTCGTCCGGCAGAATCGGCTGGACCGAGTGGAACGGCTCACTAATCCCGTGCTCTCTCGCTAACCCTCTCTCTCACATCCCCACGCGTCGCCGCTCGATCTGCTTCGGGAGAGCAGCAACACATCCCCACGCGCCCCTCTGGTCCTCTGCTCCGACGCCCGGCAGCACGGCGGCGGCGTGGCAGCCGACGAACGCGGACGGCAGGTGGCGGCACCGGATCTGACGCGGTGGTGGGCGTCGGCCAGAGAGATTGAGAGAGAGGAGGGAGCATGGCTGCGGCGGCGCCCCGGTAGCGGCGGCGAGAGAGAGGCGGGCGGCGCGGCCAGGACGCAGGCGAGCACGGCGGCGGGCCGTCGTGGCGGAGGGCATCGGGCAGGCGCGGCGGTGGGAGAGCCGGCCAGATGAGCACGGCGGCGGGCTGGCGTGGCGGCGGGCGTCGGGTAGGCGCGGCCGCGACCAGCCGTGGCGGTGGCGGCGGGCCGGTGTGGCGGCGGCCAGCAGGCGGCGGTGGCCATCACGCAGCGGAGGCGACTGCAATTTGGGACTATGTCCCTAGTTTGATTTTGTTAACTCTGGTTTTGACTAAAAAATTAAGTTTAGACTTAAATTAATTGCATGTTTAAAAACATGTGCTGCCGATTCCATTCCACTTTTCTGTTTTAAACCGAACACGTAAATAGAACGGTTCTATTTCAGTGGAATGGAGTGGAATGGAGTGGAATGGAACCGTTCCGTTCCATTCCAGTCCATCCAAAAATCGAACACACCCTTACATGTCAACACTGCACAATGTGCCGAGGCCACAACAGCAACTGGGGGAAGAAATCTACTCTGGGTGAGTTGTGAATTGCAGAAATGGTGAAAATGTAAGGACGGTGTTACGTAAATATCACAGCAATCATTGCGTCCTGGCGATGGTGTCCGCACCTTGTTCACATTACCTGTAGTTCAGCATCTCTGCGTCTGTCTTTACCTAGCCAACGCTTAATACGGTTCAGCATCGGTTCGGTCATAGTAATGGTCAAAGCGTCTCATCCAAAAGCGGCAACACTACGATCCTAGCTACATTTTCCTACACGGCTACGTGCTATATATGCTCCAGATTGCGTAGTACTAGTAGCTAATTATTTTGTGCTCCTAGATAACTTAGTTAATCAGCTCGCATCTTCCCGAAATCAGGGCACATTTGTACTTTTTTTGTAATACTATTAGAGTAGCAATTACAGATTTACATGGAGGTAGTATAATTTTCTTGGCCAGGATTGTGTATGTGTATCCTCTTTATCCTGAGAAAGAGAATCCTGTATCCTCCAATATTTTCTAAAATGTTTCTTTAATCTAATTAGTGTTTCGTATGCCAACCAATTGCAGCATATGGATTCAACAGTTGAGTGTTTCCTGTGGCAGCATCACTAAAGACGAAAATAGTTAGGGCACCTCCAACGGTGCCCCGCATATGGATAGGCTCTGTCCGAAACTGTCCGAACGGACAAAACAGGCCCTCCAACGGTTCCCGCATATGGACAAATGTCCGGGGCGAACATATTTTTTGCCCAACCCTGACCCAAATTTGGTCCGGATTTGGGGCAAGAGCGAACAGAAAATGTTGTCCGGCTGTCCGCTTTGTGCTCCTCCCGTGTCCGGTGTGGCCCAGCTGCCAGTGAAACAAAACTCTTTCTTCTCCCCCTCCCCACCTACCACGCCCTCTCTCTCCTCTATCTCTCCACCGCCGCCGCCCCAAGATGGTCGTGGCGCAGCTCGACGGCGTGCGCACGGGCCCGCGAGATGGCCATGGCGCTGCTCGCCGGCGCGCACAGCCCCGCGAGATGGTCCTGGCGCGGCTCGGCGGCGCGAGCACGACCCCGCGAGGTTCTACGAGCAGGTGCGCCTGATAGCCATGCGCTGCTGCCCTCCTCGCGCTGGTTTGCCGGCCGGCCCTCGACTCCGTCGCCGCGCTCTAGGCTCTCCGTTGTGGCGGCGGCGGCGGAGAGCGACATAGCAGCGGAGGCGTACGCGCTCCCAGCCGAGGCGCAGCGGGAGGTCGCCGTGCTGCGGGTCGAGCAGGAGGCTGCGAGCCAAGGCGGCCGAGGAGCGGCTCTGCACGTCGCTCGGCGAGGCCGTCGAGCTCGCGCGGGAGCTCGTAGCAGCTCTCAGTGGTGGTGTACGTTCTCATCTCCGGCCTGTGCTGTTCTCCATACGTGCAGTGCATGCACATCTCCGCTGGTGCTGCCGTCCACGACCACGCCTGGCAAGAAGTAGAAGATGGACGCGGTGTGCCGGAGCAGCCCGGCACCACTCGCGATCTGCCGGCAAGGTCGGAACACGCCGCCTCCGGCCAGATCGGGCGCGGCAGTGCCGGCTGCCCGTACTGCCCGCCGTGGTGTGCTCGCTAGCGACTAGCGAGCTAGCTGAATGAGGTCATCGATTGAGCTGAGCTATCGAGCTGAATTTGTGTTTTTCCTCTATGCAACTTTTTTGTCTCTTGTCCGGGTCAAATTTTGCGGCACATCGTTGGGGTCAGTGGCCGGACAGTCTTGGACGGACACCCAAAATCTACCCCAAACGGACAAAATTGGTCCGTTTTGATGTCCGTATGCGGGCACCGTTGGAGGTGCCGCATCTCGATTTCTGGGGAAAGCAATTTCTGCCTGTTTTTCTGCAGAGTCTGGTCGAAGGAAGAAGACGATTGTCTCAGCCTTTTCCACTGGTCATTCGTGGGCAGCATCATCCGTGTTTCGTTCTGGAACCCACGTCTCTTTGTCGATGCATTTCAACGCAAGCAGTTTGTACATTGTAGCAAAGTGGTGGAGATGACAGACAAATGATCGAATTTGGTATAGCCCGGCAAAATTTCAATTTGAAATAGAACTAGTTTTGAAATGCAGAACTTGATTGAAATGCCATAAAATCCTGTAGATCTAAGAGCATTAGAGCTCACTATTTGAACCGAAAGACTAGGCTTGCTCGTGAGCATAGATAAATTTTCTACTGATCGAATTGGATGTATGCAGGTATCAATATTCATGCAAACATCCGCGTTTTCCGTGTAAACTAATAATGGGCTTTATCATGTGGGCCGCAGATTCAGTCACTTTGGTCTCTAGCCATTGTCTCTAGAGTCCTGATATTTTCTACTCCCTCCGTCTGGAAAAAATGTCGGAGCTTATGCATACCGGCCCATGTTAGTTTTATTGGATCAGAGGGAATAATATCTGCCACTTGCCTTTTTCATAGTTTTCGTGCTGATTTAAGAGACAAGGATTATGCCAAAAAATGTTGCCATTTTCGTGAAAATTAATGATTTCAGATACGAGGATCGTGCTAGTATAGCCCGGTTTGAGTTAATTAACGTGTGAAGATGTAAGTAAAGCATGGCACGGGAGATGTCATGGTGAAGCTTATTGGTCGTGGATTAATCGGCCAAACGAAACCAAACTAGGGACGGAGGGTCTGCATGCCTGTATGAACAATCCTACAACGTGACTAGTACGAGAGCCAGCGTCGTTAGTGTGATTTCTCGCTTTTCAGACATTTTAACACTGAGGTGTGGTGTTTCTTTCAATAATGGGCATTATTATTTAAAAGGTTTAAACATTATCTGCCCTTGCATAATTAGGATGCACTTGAGGTTTGGTGTTAGGACAAGTATTAATTTGAAAAACACATATAAAGTCAATTATATCATCGAAAATTTTCTTCTTTCATGAGCATCTTTCTGTTGATACCCTAGATCTTTCGCGTGAGAAGGCACCTTGGAGCCTTATCCTCTCCCCGTCTACAGTAGAGAGAGGACGATTTTCTGAGCGACCCCGAGCGTTCCACCTCGCCGCCGCCAGATCGGCGGGTTCCTCGCCCTCCGGCGGCGGCTCCGGCAGCGGGAGGATGGGGAAGCCCCGATCTGCGGCGTGTATATAGCGTAGGTTCGGTTTGGGATCCAGCCGGAGGCGTTGGGGAGGCGGTGGCGTTTCCGGAGTGGATTTTGCTGATGAAGATCTTCCCCTTCGATGGCGGCGCTTCTTGGAGCTCTGCCATGGATCTTCGTCCTCCGTCGTGCTCGCAGCTCTACGGAGGTGTCGTGTGCGACTTCCCCGTGCCGGAGTCCGTGGGACGGCGGATCCGGTTTGTGAAGTTTCCGTGGAAGAAGATGATGAAGATTGGCTCGACGACGACGGTGGTCTTCGGGGTAGGCCCTTTGGGGCCGGTGCTCGGCGACTTCCCGTTCGCCTGGGGACTGCTTCCGATCCAAGGCATCGAGGGAGGCAGCGGCGACGGCGCGCCACCGACAGCTTCGTCTCGCCGGCGTGGTCGACGTGCAGAGGGGCTTGGGTGTTTTTTTGTTTTCTTTGTGGACTTCTCTGTAATGTTGCCGATATGATGTTATCCTCTTTCGCCCGCAAAAAAAAAAAAAAATACCCTAGATCTTTCTTGCATGAGAAAGATGAACTTTTGTTCAAAAAAAAAAACCTACACGGCTACACGAGGCCCGCTTTTCTTGAAAGCTGTAAAAAAGCTAACGTAAAACCACGTGTAAATAAAAAGGAGAACATGCAGCTACGATTATAAAAAAGCAACACCGTGGCGGCGCCTATGCCCTCACCAATCAGGCAATGGCCATCCTCCTCTGCATCTGCATTCATATGATCACAGTCACCGAGACATGCATACGCTGCTGCACAGCCAGCACAGGCTCCCACATGGCTAGCTTTACTGTGTAACGCAGCTAGAGCAATGTACTACTCGATGCACAGAGCAAGGTTAACTACAACTAACCTAGCTCGATATCGATCCCCGTTCACGTACACACTGAGAGCCAGTGAAACTCCGGCCCGGGAGTGACCAAGCCGCGAAACCTCCTTCTCCTTCCCCACATGCCTATCCTCTCGCCACGGTGCGGCTCCATCACATGCTTCCACAAGCATCCAAGACTCCCCCGTGTATATAAGCAGTGCCATAGGTACCCTTCTTCTCAGAACCACACTGAGCCAGCCAAGAGAGCTCGCTAGCAGCGAGTGAGAGCAAGAGTGAGTGAGCATGGGTGGCAAAGCCGCTCTCCTGGTGGCCCTCCTGGCCGTGAGCCTGGTCCTCGAGACCCAGGCGGACAGCGGCTACGGCGGCGGGTACAAGCCCACCCCGACGCCGGCGGCGCCTCCTCCCAAGGAGCACAAGCCCCCTCACCACCACCACCACCACGCCAAGCCGCCCACCGGCTCCCACAAGCCACGATACGGCCATTCTCCTCCGTCGTACACGCCGCCGC
Source organism: Poa pratensis (assembly GCA_947311845.1). Lineage (NCBI taxonomy): Eukaryota > Viridiplantae > Streptophyta > Magnoliopsida > Poales > Poaceae > Poa > Poa pratensis. The sequence continues at coordinate 80,482,780 of CAMZMU010000107.1, read as the reverse complement.
CGCCACCCACCTACACTCCGACCCCGAAGTCACCCACGTACACTCCATCTCCCAAGCCTCCGACGTACACTCCCAAGCCCAAGCCCACACCACCCACGTACAAGCCACCAACCCAGCCTAAGCCCTCGCCACCCACATACAAGCCGTGGCCCAAGCCGACTCCACCCACATACAAGCCCACCCCCAAGCCCTCACCGCCGACCTACACGCCCAAACCCACTCCGCCAACCTACAAGCCCAAGCCCTCACCGCCGACGTACAAGCCGTCGCCTCCAACGTACAAGCCGTCGCCGCCGACGTACAAGCCGAAGCCCACGCCGCCGACGTACAAGCCGTCGCCGAAGCCCACGCCGCCGACGTACAAGCCGGCGCCACCTACGTACAAGCCGTCGCCGAAGCCCACGCCGCCGACGTACAAGCCGGCGCCACCTACGTACAAGCCGTCGCCACCAACATACAAGCCGACGCCCAAGCCGTCTCCGCCACACTACACCCCGACGCCCAAGCCGTCGCCGCCGCCTTACACGCCGACGCCCAAGCCATCGCCGCCACCTTACACGCCAACACCCAAGCCGTCGCCGCCGCCATACACGCCGACGCCCAAGCCGACTCCCCCACCGTACAAGCCCCCGACTCCCACCCCTCCGGCGTACAAGCCTCCCACTCCGAGGGAAGCGGATCCTCTGACTTTCAGCCTCTGACTTTCCCTGACTTTGAGTCGCTGACAGGCGGGTCCGCGTGTGGTGGGTCCCACGTGTCAGTGACCCAAAGTCAGAGGGAAGTACTGCAGAGGATCTCGTTTGCACTCCGAGCCCCCCACCGCCCTACCATCACTAAGATCCTGCACTCTGCCATGGGAGCATAGGTACGCACTCGCAGCATTCTACACATTGCATCTGCATGGACTTCTTCATTACAGCAAAGAGCTAACCACACTTCACTTTTTTTTGCAGAATGTGAAAGAGTCGTGAGCTGGCCAAAACGAGCCACGACGACGCCGTTTGATCCTTCTGCAGTCCTGCTGTGTGCCTCTGCCAACCGATGGCTAATCCGAGAGGAGATGGAATAATATTGCAGATTGCTCCCCTTAGTTATGTTTGTGTTCGTCCCGTCCCCTAGCTTATTGTGTTTGTGTGGGTATTGCTACTGTTATTGTGTCACTGTAAAACCATTATTAATCACTACAGAATGGAAGTAAAAGTTGTTGTCTTGTTGCATGTAATCAAGGTTTGTACCCACGTTCTTCGTTGCCTATGGCTGACGAGATGTGATGTTTGCATGTCAGCATTATACTGTACATAGTAAAGTTATGTCAGGTCGACCGGTCGAGTACTCTGCTCGCACAGTGCAGGATGCCCATCGCCCATGCTATACTTTTAATATACAATCTTGTCGTAGTAGCCGTCTAGGTGCATCCCCGCATCCATACCCTCCGATGAACCTCTCTGTTCGTCTCGACTCGAGCATTTTTCGATTTTATGTGAAGTTTCATCCGGAGAAATTCCCGTTGTAGATCCACTAAAATTGACAGGCGGCACTGAACATAGAAAGAGAGAACTGATTTGTTTTCATACCCCGTGTGGAGCAGGGTGCTTCCACAGTGCAATGCGGTGTCCCTTTTATTTTCCCCCTTCTGTCAGCCATTCATTTGTTGCAATGAAAGCTCATGGTGCAGAGCAGCTGCAGTACAGTAAATTCCAAAGGATAATGTGAAACCTGGGCGGCCGCCGGTGCGTGCATGATGCCGTACAGCCTCATTGAAATTAATGAATTGGTGGAGCCAAGTGAAAGAAGACAAAGACAGCAGTCAGCAGAATAAATTAAATGGGCATACGTGCTTTAGTTAAATCTTTCGTTTCAGCTGAATATGGTAATGTGTCTCACGTCTTTTGTAGTACTGGGTATGACTGCTTCCATCTGCATTGTCTCGATTCACGTGGTAGCTAAGTTATATTTCAAGAATATATAGAGGAAATTGCATATTCCCCATGCTCATCTCATTCCCTCGCAGAAACTACCAGGTTGACAGATTTTTTGCACTCTCCATCAGCTGTACGTCTGATCCGTTACAACCTAGTCCAAACACAGTATTGACACGAAAAATGACACTAATTAACCACCCAGCATACAAACTACTAGTTAAATTTTGCGCGGCGTCACGCCGCGTGTTTGGCGAGAATTTTTTTTTGTTTGTAACTGTATCATATATATTATAAGGAAATGAGATAGTTATAATTTGTATAATGTATGTAGGTTAAGTTCAATTTGAAATCATTCTGTAATTAGAGGGAACAAATTTGTATTTCCTAGGATTATTCATGTAGTCATTCATTTTTTTTTAGAACTGTGAGTATGTAATTAGATGGATTTAAGTTATACTGCCTGTAAACATGTTAGGTAAATTGGAATGGTCAAATATAGTTCCATTTTGCCATAGTTTTCTTATTTAGCACTATAATAAGAGGGAATATATTATGGGTAGGCGAAATTGTAATTATTTTTAGCATGTATTAAAGGTATATGCATAATTGGAGGGAGTTAAGTTAAATGATCTATAAATGTTAATCTACATGAATTGATGCAATTAGTAAGTATTTTGCTTTAAAAATTTATTGTAACTCCACAATCAGAGGGAATACATTATGCGAGCAATTATTAGATTCAATTATATAAAATTGGAGAAAATGCATATAGTTTGTCTCTAAAATTTCACCAAATTGGAGTTTTTTTGTTGTAATTGTACTTAAGTTCATCAATCATGTATGGAATGCAATTGGTCCACAAATTTCATACATTTTTGCATTGTTCGAATTTAGATGGGGAGTTATAAATTTTACAGATTTTAGATCTTCTTGTAATGATAAAAGTAGATATATGAATTGTGGAAGTCCAATTAAAATCAAATTGAATTTGATTAACTATGTATGGAATGCAGTAGCTGTAATATTTTTTTTAATGCATATTTTGGAATATTATAGTTTTTTTGTGTAGAGTATGTCCAAATAGTTGGTGGACTGAAATGTTCAGATATATGGTTATATGGTGATATAAAATTTTAACTGAACTCCAAAGCGCGTGGTGAAATTCAAATTTGAAGATTTTGACGTTTTAAGATTGTGTGGATTTGAGAATGTTGGAATGCAAAGAGAGATTACATTTGGAATTTGTTTAGAGTTTGAAAATTGTTCAAATTGGACAGTTATTTAGTTTCGAATTCTTTTAACGGCAGTAGTATGGCTAGATTTGGAAGGCATGACAAATTTTAAAATATTTAATTTTGTATGGCGCGTTATTGTGTTTAATTTGAAATTTCGAAAATGACAACATTTTAGAAGTGTGTAGATCTGGAAATTATTAGAATGTATAGAAAGCTTGTGATGTAAAACTGTTAAGGTTTCTAAATTCGTTGAAATTGGGAAGTTTTTCATATTGGAGTTCTTTCAACATTTGTGAAATGATTAGTTTTGGAAGGGAACTTTGAAATTTATATTTTTTCGAATGGTGCGAAGCTGTCAAATGAAGATTTATGTATGATTTGAAGTTTGCGAGATTTGAAATAACTTGAAAAAGGTCACAAAGTATTTAGAATGAATTTTTTTGGAAATTTGTTTGAATTGTTTTTAGGGATATGTTTTTTTTATTTTGTGTGAGTAGGTACCATTTTTTGTTAGCATTTTTTAAATATGTTGTGCAATATTCAAATATTTGGTAGTTCAAATGTTCAGGCATGGTTGTGTTTGTCGGCAATATTTAATTGAAATTAGAGGGAATGTATTTGAATTACCTCAAAATGGTGACAAAATTTTGAGTATTCGGGATTGCATGTTTGCATTTCAGCGTTAAAATTTAATTGAGATTAGGAAAATGCAATTGAATTACTAACTAAATGGTGAGAAATTGTGAGTATGCCTTTTTTTTCGTTAGCATAAGTGATTGTATGTAATTATACATGTCATAATTCTCAGGGGGTTAACTAACTGTGTGTAAAAAATTTAAATTTGGGAGTGTGCATGTCCAAAAGTTTGGATGTAAAATTTGTTCGAGTTTCAAAAATTGTTTAAATTGGAGAGGCATTCATATTTGAGTTTGCTTTATGTGTTTTTTAATGCTCGGATTTGAGAGGCATTATAAATGTTGGAACGTTGAAACTTGAATTTTGATTGTGTATCGTGAATAGTCAGCGTTTATTGTTGTTGTCATGGTGATATCTTCGTGACACTTGTAATTAATGTTGTGTAAAAAATTTAAATTTGGGGGTGTATGTTTAAAACGTGTTTAGATTCGAATGTGACGATGTACAAAAAAGGCTTGTGCTTATGAGTTGTTTGGTTTTGATAAGTTCGTAAAAATAGGTGAAAATACTGTGTGATAAAAAATTCAAATGTGAAAATGTCCATATTGCAAATTTGGTCTGTAAAGTTCGTACAATAATTAGAAATACTGTGGGGTCAAAAATTCAAATTTGGGAGTATCCATGTTCAAAATGTGTTCAGAGTTGAATGTGCTGGGGGGGGGGGGAAATATATGCATGAATTGTTTGTTTTACAAAAGGTGGCCACATAGTTAAATTTGGAAGATATGCTAAATTTTGAAGTATTAAAATTTGTATGTAATGTTTTTTTTGTGGTACAATTCATATTCGGAAATCTCTACATTTTAATATTGTGCAGATATGGATTTTACAAAAGGTGGCCACATAGCTAAATTTGGAAGGTATGCTAAATTTTGAAGTATTAAATTCAATTTAAAATAAGTCCATAATTGCATAGTTGGAGGAAATGAATTTTCATTTTCTCTAAATGTTCATCTAATCAAGCTCAGAATTGTTGAAGTTAGGAAATTAGTATGAATTGAATTGGTTTCGCGTTTGTAAAATGTTCAGGTTTGAAAGAATGATGCAATTTTGAGAAGACTCAAATTTGAAATTTTGATTTAAATTCTTTAACATGTTTGTGTGTTTCCCTCGAATTTATCCAAATACGTAGTAGTTCGAAAAATTTAAACTTTTCTTTTGCTGTCGTATTTTTTTCGTCTTATTCTAGCATATTGATACCTTCTAATATTTTTTGGATGTTCATTTATGGAGATATTTCTGTTTTTTTTTTTTTTTGCTTTAAAATGAGTATTGGAAATGATGATGTTATTTTTTTTAAGTTAGACTAAATTGAGTATTATTCCAAATTTGAAAGGCTTGTAATAATTTAGAAAAGGCCCCAAAGAATCTCTAATGGTTACTTTGGTTTTTACAAATTATTAGAAGTTGTTTGAAATTTTTTGGAGTTGTATTTTAAAAGTTTAGGGAGTTTTGGAAAACAGGGGAAAAAAAAACGACGCAGTAGGTCGGCAGCCAGACAGGCCGGCCCACGTAGCGGCCCAACAGCCCAGCCCAGGCCCGCTGGACGTCACGACGACGTCACCGGGGGGCGGAGCCGCGCGGCGGCGTGGAGGTCGCCGCCGGCGCGCCACCGCGATGCGGGACGTGCGGGTGCGCGCGTTCGACGCGGCTCGACGCGGGAGGCCGTAGGTGGCGGCGCCTCCCCGTTATGGTCGCCGGAGCGGCCGCGGCGGCGGCAAAACGCGGCAGAGGGCGGCGGGCGCGCCGGCGGCGATTCCCGCGCGGCCGCGGCGTCCCGGGACGCAGCGCGCGGCGAGGAGGTGGAGGGCGCGGGGGCGGTGCCTCCCGTGGCCTCCGATGCGGGCGGGGAGGGCCGTGGCGGCGGCGGCGGCTCCGGAGCCGCGCGAGGAAAGAGGAGGAAGAAGGGGAGTTCTGAAGTTTTTCTAGAAAAGTCCCTGATGTTTCCAAGAATTACAAATAAGTCCTTCGGCAGGGGGTGCGCTGTAATAAGTCCGGGCTCGCGTGGCTCTTTTTGCGAACTGACCGCGCGGTGTGCGGCTGACAGGTGGGGCCCACCCGGTTACTGTAGATGAACAGTATCTACTGTTGCTAAGCATAGTAGCAGGGCCGCGGAGAGAGCGCGATTTTGGCCAGCTTTCATATACTTAGTAATATCACACTTACTGGACATGACATTTTTTTGACATTGATCGATTTTTTTAAAACGGGGCAAAATATTTTTCATTTTCATTAATTGAGAATTTAAAAGAGTTGGTCGAGGAGACTGGGAAAACCAGAACAAACACGCTCCGTCGTGAGAGCACACATTGCCACGCGTGAACCACCCCTTCCCTCTGCTCAAGCAACCGTCGCAGAATAGTTCCCGCTGAAATCTGCCAAACTCGGAGGCCGCAACGAGAACAGGTGACCTGACGCACTGATCCCCCCTCCTCCGCGAGAGCCTTGGCCTGCGCTTGGCGGTTGCTTCAGCTCCTCGGCCTGCGGTTGCTATGCCTCCATCGACGAACGCGAGGTAGTAGTCGGGGCAGTCATCCGGGTCAAGCGGGTGGCGCAATGGCGGCGTAGGCTCGGTCTGGAAGCTAGAAAAGCTGCGATGAAGCCGGACATGTCTCCGACGCTGACAGGTCCCGGAGAGGCGCCAAAACCCGCCAATCCAGAGGGAGTTCCTCCTGCTCGGGCCGCGGCAGATATCCGATGCCACCGCCTCGTCGCGAACCGGGCTTCTCCTTGACAGTGAGGTTGGCGCGCTTGCTCCCGGGATCCTCCTTGACGGCTGGGACGGGGACGGTAGCAGCGCGCCGTCTTCCTTCTTCGTGCGGTGGCTCGGCCGTGACAAGGGCTCTCGCAGCACGCTGCCGCGCCCAAGCGATGACGCCCTCCAGTGTGCGGCCACGTCACCAGCTCTCCGCCATTGGGTCTCCCACCTCTTCGTGCTTTTCCAACGATCCAGGGCGGCATCCCTCTCCCGCCGGAGGCGCTCGAACCAAGACCCACAGTTGTTCGCGACGTTGTCTGCCTGGCGTCACTGCTCCGGCGTCATCGCATCCCGCCGTTGCAGGATGCGCATGCTGAGCTCCCTACTGCTGGGCAACGGTGGAACGACGCAGCCCACGAGGCTCAACTGCCAATGCTTCAGAAGCCCATAGTCCGGCGACACATACAGGTCGCACCGCTCAAACAACCACACCTCGCCGAGGAGGAGGTTGTGGCCCCGGTAGGCGTCGCTATAGAGGTCTAGCAACCGACCTCGTGGCTATGCACCATTTTACTCGATAGTGGTGAGATTGGGGCCAGAGTTGGAGCTGGATATTGGGGGCCGGTGCGCTATAAAGGGGGAGGTGAAGCAATCGAGGTAGGCACCAACGCTAATGGAGGTGGACGCGTGGGCAGGCTGCATGACGGCGCGTGTGAACAACCACTTCGGAACCGATGATGGCGTGGAACAACACGTTCGCTGGGAGACCCCAAGTGTAAGGTTTGATGTAATTTAGTAGCAAGTTTTCCCTTGATTACAAAACCAAGGTTATCAATCCAGTAGGATTTGGAGAAGGCTTCGGAAAGGTGTCAATGGCGCCGTTTACGATAATTGACGTGGACCTGCGCACAACCGAACAAACTACTTTGTCTCAACGAAACAGAGAGGTTGTCAATCTCTCCGGCTTGCTGAACACAAAGGATTAAATGTATGTGTGTAAAATAATATAAGAGCAAAAATGACCAGCGAGCAAAATGATTTAGAAAGGCTATTAGAACGGTTGTAAACAATATAGAAAAATAGGACCGGGATCCACAGTTCACTAGTGACGTCTCTCCAAAAGATAAACATGTTGGGTAAACACATTACAGCGAGGCAATTGACAAACATGGGCGCAACACAATACTATCACAACACTAAGTCCACCGTTTTATTTAACATGGGCATTACGACAAAATACATATACCGTTATCCAACTGAATATATGACTAATAATCCACCCCAGGATCGCTATCCAGCCTGTCACCCGAAATTATTAAGTTGCAACCAACAGATAATTGCAATAAGCATGGTGCGTAATGTAAGCAATGGTTACAACATATAGCAATAAACACCGCTGTTTTATCCCTAGTAGCAACAACACATCTCAAGTCTTAATCGTTTCTGTCAACTTGAGCTCAGACAAGAGAGACATTTATCCCTCTCTAAGATACTAGCAATTACTTCGGCCAAAGCATCCACAAGCATCGGAGAGCATGCAAGATCAAAAATAAAACATATGATAAACAATCTGAACAATAATGTCATGACTCCATAATTCATCGGATCCCCGCAAACACAACATGTATCATTACATAAAGATGATCTTAATCATGTAGGCAGCTCATAAGATCTAAACAATGGAGCACAAAGGAGAAGAGACAACCATCTAGCTACTGCCATGGACCCGTAGTCCCGTGGTGGACTACTCACGCATCACTCCGAAGGCAGGCATGGTGGTGTAGATTCCTCCGGTGACGATCTCCCCCTCCGGCAGGGTACCGGGAAGAGGTTCAGAACCCTCCCGATCTAGGGTTGGCGACGGTGGCTGCCTTAGAACTTTTCTGGAAAATATGATCGAGTCTCGAGAGTTTTCGGGACGAAGGCAATTTATAGGCGAAAGGGCAACTCGGGGAGACGCCTGAGGGCGCCAGGTGGGCCCCAGCCACGGCCAAGCCTTGGGCCGTGGCTAGGTGGCGTCTGGGGGCTGTGGGGCCCCCTGCAGCTCCCCTACTGGCTCCGTCTTCGTTTTTTTCGTAAAAATAATTATATTAAATTTTCAGCCAATTCCGAGAAAATTCTCCGACTAGCTTTTCTGAAACAAAAAGACAGGAGAAAACAGGAACTGGCACTGGGCATCTTGTTAATAGGTTAGTTCCATAAAATATGCCAAAATGATATAAAAACATTATAAAAGCATGTGTCAATGTTATATAACAAGCATGGAACAATAAAAATTATAGATACGTTTGAAACGTATCAACCGACGAGAATCCATTTATGCTGACCGGGCGTCTGCCTCCCATGTGTGTCTGCCATGTGGGACCCACCTGTCGGAGGTATTGTCCGAAAACCCTCGGCTTCCCTCAAGTTTGAGGCCTGCTCGGGGGTGTCAGACAGAAAGTGGGTCGGGCCGGACAGATGGAGGGTGCCGCTTTGGCCGATTTTCGTGTCCGGCACTCCAATCGGCCTTTGGAGAGGGGGTTGCCGCTGGAGATGCTCTTAGGGCTCTTTGATTCAAAGGAATGTCATAATTTTTTGTAGTATCACATCTTATAGGAAATTTTACTATAAAAGTGGTTTGATTCATAGGATCATATCCCATAAAATGTAGTAATCCCATAGAAACAAAGCATGAGGTTTAATTCATGGAAATTCATTCATCACAATAATAGAGAATTCTTTTTCATCCGATTCAATTAAACAAGCCATCTCAATCATATAGCTTTGAGTTTATATCACTAATCTGAATGCTACCCACCGCACACTACAACCATAAAACGCAAGGGCCACTCCAACTTAGCATCAAATCCGCGTCTCGACCAATGTTAAACACTTTCAAAAAACTTCTCCGAATTTTCCTCGTCGACGTACCCTCCAGCCTCCACCCTTGATTGCCTTAGGGAGTTGACGAGTGGATAGAAGGACTTGGACAAACCGAGAAATGCACCACCTTGGAGACACCAACAACGCCGTGCATTGTGCCCGAGAAGCTCAACACCAAGCAACAACAACACCAGAGCAACTCAACGCAAGAGACCATGCTCTCCCCCAAACATAAGTCTTCAAAGACGATGCTTCCAACAAAGGAGCGATGCCGAAGCCGTCGCTATGGCCGATCCAGACTCGAATCACCGCTTTCGTTAGAAGACACGACACAAGTGAGCGAGGGAAGTTTTGACACTCCTCGACGACGCCTCCATGGAGGGGACGATGCCCTCAAGTGTCGACGCCGAGTAGCTCGAGCGTGGGCTCCGGCCAAGAAGTTGAGCACTCCGCTCACGTGAGTGGGAACTGGAGCGCGTCCTCCAGCTCCAGTTCATCGACCTCTCCTCGTCTGACGAGGAGTGAGCTTGTGGGCCCCACCGCGGATGCATAATCGGTGAAAACTCCGGTGGCAGCTTTGTTTAGGGCCCTAGCCTTTTATTATGTAGTTTAAAACATGTAAATTACTATGTTTGCATTGAAAAAATGTTGGATGTAGATGATGAATGATAAAATTCTACTATGTGTGATCATCTATGTTTTTCAGTGCGAACAAGTTTTTGAATTTTTCAGGACCGATTTTAGGTTTCAGGGTTAGGGTAGCTTATAAGAAGAGTTTTAAGGGATGTTTTTAAGTGATTTCCTATAGTTGCTCCGAGAGCAAAACTGTAAAATAGCCGCGCAATGGCCATCAAATCGTAGTATGCTGCTCCATCAATTGTGGTCACGGCCAGCACCGGCGCCGCTGATGATGATAAAGAAAAGCAAGCGGGCAAGGACGAGAAGCGGCAGCGGGGAAGGGGGGGGGCAGGGCCCGGGCTTTGACCGGCAGCCAAGGGCACGCGACGCGGGGGACGTGGGTTGGAGACCCGGCTGCCCCTACCTTTGCCCAACGCAACACAACAAAAAGGGCCGCGTAGGGCACATGCAGATCAGATTATGCAATTAATTACTCATGGAGGCCAGTGCGATGCGGAGAATGAAACAAGTCGATTAGGCCGAGATCGCGAGATGCCGACGTAGAGAGAGTTAGTAGGACTGTGCCCCCGGCTCCACGCTGCAAATGGGGCGCAAGATGCCGAAGCACCGAGGAGCGAGGAGACTTCCTGCACTGCATCTACGTCCTTGGTTTCTTCTTCTTCTTCAACTTGCCATGTTTTTTAATCCAGACTCATCACTCCTTCCACGTTCCGCCATTTGCGTCTAGCTCTATCCATCCACCCAAATCTATCGACTCGACGATCATGCATGGTCCCGCGCGCCTCCCGACAGGGCTACGATGTTTGCGCAATGGACGGATGGGCACGACTAGGTGTAGTGGCGCCCGCCGATGAGAGTACCGGCCAGCCACGGCTACAAACCATGCAGTTTAGCCGTCGGTACCACCATGCTGGTACTGGCTATGATCCAATGGCCACATGCATGTCACGCCACTCGAACCAGCATTGCACGCAACATTGTTTCCTGGAAAGATGACTTGGTAGAGATGAGCACACACACGTATCCAGCGCAATATTCGCCTCCATGCGCCGTTTCGGGAGCACGCAGAAGATGATGCTTCCTTCCTCTGCTCCGTGTCTGGAGAAATCTAATGCTAAGAAGACACACTAGGCTGGGGAATCAGTCTAGCTAGCTAACACACATCCTCATGCAAGGGCTTAGATATTTGGTTCAGATCTCCCTGTCGTGGGCATCCCAGATCTACTTAAAGCATCAGCGAGATTTATCTTTTTTCCTTTCCGTTGACCGTAATTAACCAGCTAGCGGATGGTTCCTTTCGTGAGAGTTTGTCCACTTCGGCCTAACCTTAACCGGATAGCTACTGCACCTCACATGCCTTGAAGCACAGCCACTAGCAATGCAAAGTATTCTTTCTGGATATTTTCAGCATTTCAAAACGAGGCAAGGATCCTAGAAAGAGCAAGGGGTACAGTATAAAATTTGACTTATAAAAAAACCTGGCGTAACAATAGAGCTATAGATGTATGAGAAATTCAGAAAAGAGCTACAGCCTTTAAAGGTCAGATGATAGTGCGGAAACCTAAAATGGAGCCCGAGCTACATCGGTTCTGTTTTTTTTTTGTCAAATTTAAAATTCGACATTTAAAGTTTTCAAAATTTCTGAAAACAATTCTAGATGTTGCCAAAGATGCATTCTACCAACGGATAAAATCTCAAGGTGAAATACATTGTATTTTTGGCTACACTAAAATGACAAAATCTGACAAATTTTAGAGGTTGCAAAATCTGCACTGTTCACTATTTCAAATCCACGGTTTTGTCAATTTTGCATAGCCCAAAATATAAAGTCTTTCGAATTGGATTTTTTTTCACACTGTTAGAATACATCATCATCTATATTTCAGATTTCTTCAGAATTTTTTGAAATTTTAAAATACCGTTTTTGAATTTTCAAACAAATACGGGCTCCATGCTGCCCGGGCTCACTCTCGAAGATAGTACTCCCACCATCTCGGTTTATTGGACACAATATCAAAACCAGATTTTACCAAAAGTTAGACGCAATTAGCATTAATAATCTTCTATAAATGCTCCCAACCACTTTCTCTCCCCAGTCTCATGCAATTTAGCCAATGCTCTATTTCATTAAGCCAATGCATGCGCTTTCGATTGGATCTTATCGGTCTTTCTTAATTAAATGCCCGATTTAGGAGTAATTAACACGGCCATTCTCACTTGTTTAGATCGTAGAGAAACTCCAAATGTGTCTAATAAACCGAGATGGAGGGAGTACTCTAATTTCATAAGCCTATAATAGAACAAGGGAGAGCAAGATCCAAAAAAAAAAACAATTGAAGTGTGACTTAGGGCGTGTTTGGTTGCTAGCAGCCACCGGGCCAGGCCCAGCAAGAAGAACGGGGCAGGTCCCAGGAGGCCAGGCTCCAGGGAGCCGATGCAAAAAATGAGACAGCCGGTTTGTTTGGTACTCTGCATGGTGGTTGGTGGGTTTGCATACATGCAGGACATGCTGTTTGGCTTGGCGGCTTACTGCATGGGATGTGAGAGAGCCATGCAATCTGCATTGAAAACAAGGAAGCTTTGTGAAGCGTGCTGGCCTGGTCCAAGAAGAACGGCCGATTCGGCAGGGGCCGTTCCTGCTGGGCCTGTCCCATGGGTGCTTTGTGAAGCGTGCTGGCCACAACGTGAAGCCCAGCTTGTTTGGTTGCATGCAAATGAGTGGCAAAAGGTGAAAGATGCTCTCGTTTTCAGCAGGGGCGGATACAGGGGGTGCTAGCAGGGGTCAGACCCCCCCAAGGTTCGGCCCCCCTAATGATTTTGTATACGTATTAACAGAGTGTGTAATGTGTACGTGCTAATTCACGTAGATAATTTCTGTATTAGATGTCTTGTCGTATGCACTTGTACACAATGAAGCCCAGCCCAGTTTAGGCCATCGTCTTGACTCCTGAAGCTCCCGATCGGTATAGCAGATCGATCTATTTGCGGAGCAGATCGGTACCCACGTCTTCTTTCTCCATAACTTTCGTTCTATTTGCGGAGGCGGATCAGTACCCTAATCGCAGATCGATCTGTCGCGGCGCCTGCCGCACCTCCCAAACCACGCTAAGAGCCATGCGCTAGGAAACCCTCTCTAGACGCCGTCGTGCTAAACTGTTGATCCATGCCGACTGTTACGGCGGCTCACCATCTCAGAGGACGTCGATCTCTGAACTATAGTGACCAAAAGATTCAAATCTAGAGGAACGCTGCTATAACATTTTTTTTGACAATTCTCTACACATATAATTGGTCAACTGTCTTTGAACATGTGTATACACAACTTTCAAGCATTGTAAAGTGCTAGCCGATCAGCAATAGTTCTCCGTTTAAGCCAGAAAATTCCATAATTTTCATCTACAATCTGAATATACATTTGATGCTAACTTTACATTCATGACCCATAGTTATGCTGGTTAAGGCTGTAAATTAATGATTTTTACAATTTTGACAAACCACAATTACCATGTGGGAAGAAAATCTACTGCCGTTTGCCCGAACATTGAACAATTTTTCCGACTCCACCTGCTATCGCCCCCCCTATATCTAAATCCTAGCTCCGCCCCTGGTTTTCAGTGCCTCACCAACTTTAGCCCTGGGGCTGCAGGCAACTAAACACGCCCTTAATGAATTGACAGTGCTCTGTCCGGTTTGTCGAAAGAAAAAGGGAAAAATTACAGGAGTCAAACGCACAGTTGTGTCCGCCCACCCGAACTGTTTTGCTTGGATTGGTTTCGACCAGACTGCCGACAAAGGCCTCCTGCTATCCAGCATCCGGAGAATTGTTCGAAGTCCAAGCCCACCTTGTGTGTGTGGTTTGGTCCAAGCGCACCCGGAGCCGCAAAGACCAATGCGTCTTCAAGGCTCAAGCCCACTAGCATGCAACTGTTACTAACCTTTTTTTTTTGAGATTCTGCTACTACTATACTAACCTTTTTTTTTAGATTCTTCAAGGAGAGGACACATCAACTCGAACAAATCAGTTGAGATATCCACGATTGTTGGATGCAGATATACAGCTGAATAAAAAAATCCCAGTAGTACTAGAATTCTCTAATGCGATGTTTGAAGGTCTGATTAGAGGTCACGGCTAAACATGTTGTACTCCCTCCGTCCAAAAATAAGTGTCTCAAGTTTGACAAAAAGTGGATATATCTATACATGACCTCAGTCTGTCAAAATACTCTAGCAGGTATGCTATCAGCAATTGATTCAGCAGAATGTTTTTTTTTTTTGAGAAAAAGCAGAATGTTTAATGGACAGTGATGACATAGTATGAAGGTCATCTTGGGTCTCCGTCAGAGTAAGAAATTTCTGAGTATCTAACTGGAATTTCGAGGTCCAACAACGTGGAAATCGGGTCCTGTGCAACACGGCCCAGACCGCGCTCACAACTCTTATGGATGGTCCTCTCTAGTTTGTCCAAAGTCCAAGCACCAAGATAATGGGTTTGGCAAAGTGGTGACAAAGGAGCATACCTTCGATTCAAATGTCTACTATATAAGGCGCCAAATGGAGCAGCATTGGAGGCAAACCAACCAGGCAAGAGTAGATCAAGATGGCCACCAGCGCGAACATGAAGGGCATGGCCCTTCTCCTCACTCTCGCAGCGATGCTGCTGTCCTACTGCAGTGCCTCCTCGCTGCCGTCAGTTGCAGCGGCTCCGGCACCGGCTCCCAACGCCGATGGTGCATCCGACGCCTTCCCGCTAGCTCCGACTGCCAATGCGCATGCACCAATGACGGCGCACCATGCACCCGAGCACGGGAAGCATGACCAGCATGCCAAGTCGCCAGCCGAGCCACCAGCCTACCACAACGGTTCTGAGCACGGGAAGCATCGCCACCATGAGAACTCGCCGGCAGAGGCTCCTGCGTCGTACCACAACAATGCATCTCATCACAAGCACCACGGTCACCTGGGCCATGGCAATTCATCTGAGCACAAGCACCATGGTCACCTCGGCCACCACCACCAGCACCACGAAGCTCCACCACCAACTCCGTATCCTGCTCATCACGCGCCGCCGCCTCCCGCTCACCATGCCCCACCGTCTCACTTGCCACCTCCTGCGTACCACACACCGCCGCCGCAAGCTCACCATTCGCCGCCACCCCCAACTCACCACCTGCCACCCCCGCCTCCATCCCGTTATCCACCACATGTTCCCGCACCAACGGCACATAAGTATCCACCGCCACCCCCAGCTCACCATGGTAAAGCACCGCCACCACGCCGCCATGGTAAATTCCCACCACCACTTGGATCAGGGTATTCCGCCATAGCGCCATCTCCATCGCCATCTTACTATGGCGCGGATGCACTAGCTAATTAAGCAAGCTCCCGGGCCAAGCCTCCGTATCACAAAGTGTTCCCAAGCCACGTCAAAACTGAGTATGGATCGCCTCCGTGGTATCTATAAGGTGTGAGGGTCAAGATAAACACCTAAATTACCAATGTAAGCTCTAGGTCGTTAAGCTATTGTCCAAGTGATCAGAAGCCTTCAGAGGGCGTCCTTCGTAATGTAGTACTTTGTTTTCCAAATTCCAAAGAGAAAGTTACTGAATAAAGTGTATATTTTCTTTGAAATCATAGCGTTATGTAACATCATAGTACTTTGTTTGTCCGGTTAGCTGGTGGCAGGTGAGTGTGCTATGGCCTAAAATGATCATAGTTCGGTCTTTTTTATGTTCCTTTCTGGTTTCAATATGATGCGCCAAAACAGATTTTAGATTCATTTTAGCTTCTTTATGATTACTAGATGACCCGTTGCACGACTACGCAACCGCCGGATGCAACTACCACATTGTTGGCACACGCTATATTCGTTGGTGAAAACTAATTTGTGAGGGCTCAAAAAAAAAGACACTCAACTAAACATGTAGAATAGCTTAAAACACCGCAGTTGTTTCAACTACCACAAAAAAACGAAACAAAAAATGCCACTCGACACTCCCCAACAACACCCATGAATAACCAGTGTATTCAAAAGAAGAAGGTACCATCCAACAGAGTAGTAGCACATCCACATGCAACCACAGGAAACAAAATTTAGCATCTAATTAAATCAGAGAAATAAAACGCATAGAATAAGCTGATACAAAAAGGGTCCTCCTCATTTACCCGGGATTGGAATCCGCTACCAACTAAAACAGATGGTAAGCGGAGTTACCCACCCAAAAAACTCCAACAAATAAGAACGGAAAATGCAAAATTTGAAATGCACAAGAAATAGATGACCCGTTGCGCAACTGCCGGATGCAATACCGTATTGTTGCCATAGGCTAATGAGAGTAAAAAGGACTCCACATATGTGCATTACAGCCAATGTCACGAAATGTGAAGCACAAATAGACAACTAATTCTCAAAGGAGATGCAGGAATAACTACACAAAATACCAACACATTGAAAGTAATTACCGGCTCCTCTTTCTTTTTATAATACTTTAAGTAGTGATAAGAATATAATAGATAGTATTTGGATCAGATAATACACTTCTTATGTTTTGAGCTAAAGAGCACACCATAAATAGAATCATTATTGTCGGGCAAAATTACAATAAACATGTCAAGTTGCCTTCCCTGTGGTTTTAGAATGTTCATGGCATCTTGATAGCGTGCCCTCAACGCTCTTTCGACATGGGAAATCATATTGTACACTCATATTTAACAACGTGATGGACATAATAGAGGGCTAGAGGCTTCACATATAGGTAAGTGAAATAGCTAAAAAAAATTAATAATACGTTTTTTTAATTAAATTCGAAAAATATTACGCAAAATCACAAAATTTCAGAAATAATACGGCCTCGTCCCAGGCTAAGCCGACAGGCACTTATCGGCCCAGGCCTGGCCCGATAAGTGCCTGTCGGCTTAGCCTGGGACGAGGCCGTATTATTTGTGTAATTTATGCAAAATGCGTAATATTTATCAAATTTCTGTAAAAAAATGTATTATTAAAAAAAAATTAGCAGTGAAATACACATGTAGAGACTCGATGAACAATGTAGATGACATATCTGCAAGAGAAAACGTCAAGCTATTTCACGATGCAAGATGAGCAAAATCAATTTAATGACCATTCTCCCTATCACTGGCATAGAAAAGGTAATTGCTATTCCATGGAACTGGCAATTAAACCACCACATTGTAATTGTTTCTATGAGTTTACTACATATATCAGAAGATTAAAAGTAAGCATTACATGTGTGACAGTGCCCCGCAGATGACCCGTTGCACAACTACGCAACTACCGGAAGCAATACCGTATTGTTGTCATATGCTCTCTTTGTTTTCATGCCCATCATTTTATTGAAATTAAGGCGGTTTCAGGCAGGTAGTTGGCAGTCATTTTCAATTCGACATGGCACGTTTCATCTTAAAAACATATCGATCGAATACTTTAGTGCGAAGTAGGATATCAGCGATTAATATTCCTGTAGCACACAAATGTATTTGATATCCATATATTTTTTGTTAGAGTATCTATTTATGAGCCATATGATCTTCAACTTGCGTTTTGATGTTTTTGATCGATTACAAAATAGAATGTGAAGAAATAACTCAAGCAACTAATTTTCTCTGCACTCATTAAGCTCGGTTACATATGGATACTAACCTGCAAATGTTGAAGCTGTTTGCATGAAGCACCAATTAAAAATGGATTTTAAACTGGTCAAAGGACATAACATAAAAAAATTACTAAATAATAAACTACTTGGTCTAATACAGAGGAGATCGTACGCTGAGTAGTGTAGCATTGTCGCAACGCTAATAACATACTTATTTCGCTTATAGTTTAGAACAGAAGTTTGGTCTATAGACATAGCTCATAGAAAAGCGTACGGGTCCGAATTTAAAGGCCAAATCGCAGTAATCACTACCCTAGTATTCATCATCGGAGAGGAAGATAACCTCTTTTGCGGAGTAGGCGGCTCGATGCTTATCATCGGTGGCTTGAATGGAAATGCCTCCATCCTTTCTCTGGGTGTGAGGATTCAGTATAGTCCTGTCGAGCAGCTTACGCTTGTTCATTGGGGTTTAGCTCCACATCGTCGATGTGTTTCTCAACCTGGTTCGCAAGGCGTTCTATATGCTATGCATGTAGGTTGTTGTCCGAGTTTGTTCTCGATTCGGTAAATGCCAAAAACAAGACTATAGTTTAGCCATAGGTTTTATGTGCTTTGCATGTATGTTGTTGTACGAGATTGAGATTTACCGACTTTAGTTTGTAAGGAAGTTTGAGGCATAAACATGTAAAACCGGTATGGTGTCTCCAGATATCAGCAACCCCATGTTAGTTCAACAAACCGCCAAATCATTTCGTTTTTATTTCTTCCGGCCCTCGTTGCCTCCATCTGAAAGTTTTCACACGACCAAGACCACTCGCCGGGGTTTCGCGGCTCCTCCGCTTATGCCCAATTTTTTGATTTTTCCATGACGCAAGTGGGGAAAATGGGACTGAATATAAACCATAATTTTTTTATCTTGTTTTAGTGCCGATATATGTTGTTGTATGCTGGTTCCAGTACCCGTTGCGCCGCCGGTGCACTTGTCAAAAAGCAAGACATAATTCAAACCATAAGTTGTGTGTGCTTTGCATGTATGTCGTTGTCCGTGACTGGAATTCACTGTCCAGTGGTTAGTATTGGTAGCAAAATAGGAAATGGGAACATCCGCACTAATTTTTCTAGCGCTAAGATATACAGTTGCTGTGATAATTTAACTGAAATAATGTCAATTTGAGCATGAAGAACGAGAAAATAAATTTTAGACAAGCACACACCACACGTAAATTGACATCAACGTATGATCCATAAATTTATATTTCTCATTAAATGAAGTGAGACAATAACCCAAGACGTCAAATTGAATGAAGTAATACATTGCTAATTATAAAATACAACTGAGCAAGCCCAGTCAAAATGGCAACTTTGCCTGCAGCAATCTTACGACAAAGAGAACACATAAAAACAGGAGAGCAAGTTACGAAGTGTGTGGGTGACATATAGGAGAGAACAACACCATTTTTGCGATATTCCAAATAAAACAATTATCATAAAATTATTGATTAAAATAACAAAACAGACATGCTGGTAACTTGATTGATTTAAAGAACAAAACAGACATCCAGATGTATATACATTACAACTGTAAAATGTATTATCAAGCCACATTCATTGAAGCAGCAACTCCTTAGCTCCAATTTCAGCAAGCTTGATCATCAGAACTCCCAGCATTTCCCAAGCAACATGTAGCGGACGGGGAGTGGGAAATACCAGTTTCTTCTCTATTCTAGATTGTATATCTGATTTATGGTGTAAATCCAAGAAGGGTAAATACAGTCCTTGAAACTCGCTGGCTTTCATATAATGGAATCCATAGAACACTCAAGAATTGTGCGCCACCAAAACGAAAATATTATCTGTTGAGTAGGAAAGATAATCAGGTCAAGTACACAAGCCCAACATTTGTTCGTTGTGTGAAACAAGCTAAGCATTTGTTCTTACCAGGAAGAAAAAGAAGGTACAGTAACCAACACTGGTGCTTACCAGAATGACAAAGATCGAATGAAAACAAGGCAAGTTGACCATATGTTCTAATCAATATGGGAAGAAATAATGTAAGCGACTCATTTTATTAACTCATAGACCTCGGTTATATATGGATACTTACTCCAGAATGTTGAACTCGCTTCCATGAAACATAAAAATAAAATGGATTTAAATAGGCCAAAGAACATAACTTAAACAAATTACTTGATGATAAATTACTTGGTTTGATACAAAGGAGCACATACGCAAAGACCAGAATCAGGCAGAATCATGCCGGAATTTAAGACCTTTTGAACTCGTTTTATTGTAGATGCACTATATAATAATACCCACAACATAATTGCTTAAAGTATCACCAAGGAAGTCGTAACCCAGACTAACATCCAAATAACTTACAAAATCAATATAAGTATTAGATCACATAACTCTTTGCAGCACAATCTTAGCCAATGTACAACTTGAAGAGCTGCTGCCTAACATAATTACCCTGGATATTCTTGGCCAATGTTCCGACAAAGACGACACTGTGACAGCCTATTTCTTGCTCCTAAAAAAGGCTGCCTATATGCACTTTTGATATGATCAACCGGTTACAATCATCATATCAGCCAGGCTAGCAAATAAATAATATTTTTTTGTAGAAATAAAGGGAGGCTCTCCCGGTTCCATTGATAAGCTCAACAAAACCTGAGCAGTGTTACAAGGCGCAGGGAAACTGAATAGGAAAAAAGGTCCTCGAGAACTAATGAGGCCAAACTACTGCAAAAAGCTCAGCACGAGCAAAGGAAGCTAAAGTTTTTTAGGAGTGCAAACTGAAAAAATAAGAAAGATGTCCTGGGAACGCGCAGGAGCCCAGGCACACCAAAGGATAAGATAGCTGAGCCAAAACTTGCGCCCAAGCCGAAGGCTAACTCCTCCTAGATGGCAGCCGCGTCCAAATAAATAATAAATAAAATGGAAGCATTTATCATGTGCCAATCACATAGTTACGCTCACCAAACTTTTCTTAGGGACACACACAAAACAAAAATAGGAAGAAATGATTAACTAAGAGCTTATTTTCTGGTACAATGAAGTAAACAAAAATGAGCAGAGAGCATATAAGAGAGTAGAAAAAACTAAATTATTGTCAGATACGGAGAATCACCTCAATTAGCATAAATACGACAAGCTTCCCCTAGTTCTCTTATCAAGACACGGAAGTACATGAAGCTATAAGAAGCACGAAAACTAAATATGCTTTCTAAGGTCATGAAAATGACTTCTGATATGCTCCATCGAGGCCAACCAGGCCCAATGTGTACGACTAAGCTTTCGTACCTGTAAAAGGAAGTAACCGTAATTAGGCTTGCACACATGATATGATTTCTTTGAAGGGAACAAACATGAGAGAACGTAAGAATATACTCCGTACTGCTATAGGCTATTATTAAGCAAATCCTGAAACTGTACTGAAATGCTCAGGTAATAGTCAACTACTACTATATTTAGAGAAGAAAAACTATGTGTAGACAATTAAGTAACCAGCAGAGACATGTTTACTACCTCAAGTACGTGCTTTTTTCAAATACACATGACTCTATGCAAATCTAAGATTTTTGCTAGCAACAATACAGAAGAAATGGCACAAGATTTTCATGACACCAACTTCTTCCTCAGTAACTCTATTTCTACCTTGAGAATTATATGAAAGAATCTATAAGAAATTCTGGTGGTCAACCTGCACACATCTGCCATCTCCATCCAAGGCATAATTCATCTCAGCAAAGGAAATTATATCCAAGGAATCTCAGGAGTTAAAAGGAGTCTCTCTAGTAGTGGGTTGTCTGATAGGGTGAAACAGTCCCGTTTTTAGGTTAGAATTCTCACTTCTCAGGTGTTACAACAAACCTCTCTAATCATGTTTTCACACTAATGAAGACTGAGGAGCATTATGAGTACAGGGACGCATCAAACCATCAGCGGCCAGAATAGCACAAGAGAAGAAAAGTCCTCAGCAATTGTATTTAGCACTTCAGATGTTTTTTGAAAATAGGAATACAACCCATTCTTTAGAAAATTGGAACTACCTCCGCACACCAAACAACTTGTATATGGAAATCATGTTCAGTAATGGACACACCACTTCCTTAATTGCTGAGGATAATTATATATACCATCCTAGGAAGAGGTTATAGCATTCCATGTGCCACAGATGCATTACATGGACACTTCTATGTTTCTGCTAAAAATTTGGAAAGATTATGTATTTAGACGAATTAGAAATACTAACAGGAAGATTGGTCCCTTGCATTTGAAATGATCCTAGGCCAGACAGCAAGTACGCACTGAAGGATTTCAAGGACAACGGTTTGTACCTTATTCAGATTCAGAAGAGAAGATGCACTTCATACATGATAGTGATAATCCATAAATGTCACCACACAGAGGCCAATCATGTTGTGTGAGTGAACCTTGTATTCTGAAAAAAGGACAAATTGTATGAAATTATGAATGGCCACATATGTTCTCAACAGAACACAGATGGTTCAACTTGAATTTAACCACAAACTGAAGGTAATAGGAATAACAGTAAGTGGCATGCAAATTAAAATAAAATGTTGGAGTTGGTTCAATTCAGCACCAACATCCCATTACAGTTGTGAATCCTACAGCGCATCAGATGAAGTGACTCACAGGACTTATTTCTGCACACGTCACCCAGATCACCCATGTCGCCATGTTCTACAAATCAAAGTACCACATGCCGGTACGGCCGTACCTAAAGATCGCCTCCTGGCAAAATCAGTCAAACCCTGGATCTGACCATCAGACCATAAAATCTCAGTAAAGGGAGGACAATCCTGGGTCCTGCCGAGGGGTACCATCACCTACTCTAGAACGCAATAAAATTATTTATTTATTATTGTATCAAATTGGAATCGACAAACTATCTGATACCCAAATAATCAAGCGCAAATGCATAACAAATATCTCTGAAGAATAGAAAAGAAGAGTGTGAGACATACCGCCCTTGTCGTATACATACTTGGGATAGGAATCTATGCTGCTCAGCACCTTCATCAGGCAGATCACTTCATCATTCGTACTAAAATTTATACATAAATCTGAACATAAACGGGAAGGGGCACAAGTCACTACAAACAGAAACAACACATTTAAGCATACAAAGCAAGTAAATGTCCCACCTCATTGGCAGATAATTGATCATGTTAATGCAAGAATTAACATCTGGATAAGTGACTACGAAGCTCACCAGGCAATGAAGAAAATCTTGCTTTTCTGCATATTCTCCCAGTAACAAAGTCAAAATCATAAAGGACATATCTATCTGTAGTCATTTTCAGGGAGAGAAGTTATGAAATCATCATACTCTTAGTTGTAACCCCCTGTCTTCTCCACAACAACCTGCTTTTGCTTCTCCTCGATTTTAAAGATAACATAGCTGAATACCTTCTTCATCTGAAGCTCGAGGAATGTCTCCTCATATCAGGAGTAACGTGCATTGGACTGCAAAAGGTTACAGATATGAGTAAATCAAGGACAACAAATACTTGAACTATATATTTGTCGCCACATACCAATAAATAGTAGTTCAAATGTTTAAAAGATCTGTTACAGTTTGGTATGTCAAAAAGCCTAACCCCGGTCTTGTGGTTCAGTTGTACCACTTACCTACACTCTCCTAAAGCAAGCAGGCCAAATATTATGTTTTCAGGGATAAGTATGCTCGTAGCTGCTATACACAATGGCATGAACTAACATCTATCGGTAATGATCTAATTGTGTTGCCGCACATGTATACACCACCAAACATTTATTTAACTAAGCTGACCATAATTCTTAGCGATATATTTGTTTCTAACCTCTCTCAAATTCTCGCATTGAGCATAAAAAAGAGCAGAAATGCTAGGCTGGTAAGAACACAATCCACCGGCCAAGTGCTCCTGTTCTCTTCATCTCCATGCACCTCCGCCTCTAGGGTTAATGATTGACATTTATAGAGCCTGCAGCCCAACAAGAACCCAGCCTAGAATCAACTCAGCTTGTAAGAAAGCACAACTTAAATGGAGAGGGTTCTTTTGTTTCTAACTTCTCTTTCAAATTCTAGTATTGATAATAAAAAGCAAAGAGCTGCAATGCTAGGCTGGTCAAACAACTTTGAACAGCTCATATCACACAGTAAAGGGAACCCTTAGCCGAGTTGAAGATTAGTTTATCAAAGTTATATCTGGTCATTGTTGCTTTTTATAAAAAGGAAAAGAAAAATGAAGGAAGATGCAGCATTGCAAATAAAACAGTCATGTGCAAATGTTATGACAAACCTGTATGTCAATTGCCAAAAAACGATTTGCAGACGGTTTAATGCCTTCCTGCACAAAATCGAAGGAGAATATTAATGAAATAAAACAGCTGGAGAAGCCTACAATGAACCAAATTGAGTAACAGTAACAGAATACTACATTTAAATGCATATTTTTAGAGGTACATCACACCAGCGCATGAAAAATTCTTTGGCAGAATATCAATAGTCGCCATAATAAAAATATTTATGGAAACCTCACTACCCAGAAAACTTCAACCCAGCTGATTCATCCATGGAGTAAAGCATTACACAGAACTGACCAGCTAGCTTGAGTTACTGTGTTATTCTGTCACAATCTGATGTCTACGCACGCTTCTATTCTTGTAAACAGTGTTGGGCCTCCAAGTGCAGAGGTTTGTAGAACAGCAGCATGTTTCCTTAAGTGAATCACCCAAGGTTTATCGAACTTAGAGAGGTAGAGGTCAAAGATATCCCTCTCAAGCAACCCTGCAATTAAGATACAAGAAGTCTCTTGTGTCCCCAACACACCCAATACACTTGTCAGGTGTATAGGTGCACTAGTTCGGCGAAAAGATAGTGAAATACAAGTAATATGGATGATTATAAGTGGTAATTGCAATCTGAAACAAAAATGGCAGCAAGCAAACATGTAGCAGAACTGGTTGTAAACGGTGTTTCAATGCTTAGAAACAAGGCCTAGCGATCATACTTTCACTAGTGTACACTCTCAACAATAATAATAATTGAATACCTAGATATTTCCTCTTCACTATGCTACTCTGAGCTATTCTCCTGTTGGATAACGAACACCAATTCACTGTGTAGGGCTATAAAAGCACACCTTAAAGTCGCATTCCACATCTAGGGAACCCCACACTGTCAACTTGAGCGCCCTAAATAGTACTAGACAAACACCACAATTTCATAGAGACATCCAACACAAATAATAACTCATGATAAGTATTCCTGTAATCTTTAGCCTAAGAGCCACACACGGTGCGCACACTGTCAACTTCGCACCGTGGGACAAAGGTGACTCGGAGTTTACATTAATAAAACCACTCAAGTAGCATATAAGATAATGAAGAGTAACATCTATGGATTCAACTAGATTACAAAGCTCATGATCACATAAAGATCACACCATGGGAGAGAGAGATAAACCACATAGCTACTGATGGCGTGAATCACACGCTCGTTGGGAGACCCCAAGAGGAAGGTATGATGCAGTTCAGCAGCAAGTTTTCCCTCAGAAAGAAACCAAGGTTATCGAATCAGTAGAAGCGGCAACTCTTCAGAAGGTTGTTGGTGGCTCGCACGGCGCATTGCGAACACCAACGTGGAATCTGCACACAACACAATCAAACTATTTTGTCCCAACGAAACAGTGAGGTTGTCAATCTCACCGGCTTGCTGAAAACAAAGGATTAAACGTATGGTGTGGAAAATGAGTATTAAATTGCAGAGAATGAAAAAGAACAGTTTGCAGTTTGTGGTTGTTTAATCAGTGTAAAAGAATGGACCGGGGTCCACAGTTCACTAGTGGTGTCTCTCCATAAAAGATAACTAACATGTTGGGTGAACAAATTACAGCTGGGCAATTGACAAATAGTGAGCGCATGACAATGCATATACATGACATGATGATTACTATGATATTTAATTGGGCATTACGACATAATACATAGACCGTCATCCAACATCGTCTATGACTAATAATCCACCACCGGGTTGTCATCCGAGTCCCCCGTTGATATTAAGTTGCAAGCAACGGATAATTGCATTAAGTAAAGTGCGTAATGTAAACAAACACATATGACCGTGGACATAGCATTGTTAGGTTATCCCTAGTGGCAACAGCACATCCGCAACCTTAGAAGTTGATGTCACTCTCCCAGATTACGGAGGCATGAACCCACTATCTAGCATAAATACTCTCTCTTGGAGTTACAAGCATCTACTTGGCCAAAGCATCTACGAGTAACGGAAAGCATGCAAGATCTTAAATAACATAGATAGATTGATAATCAACTTGACATAGTATTCAATATTCATCGGATCCCAGCAAACACAACATGTAGCATTACAATAATATGATCTTGATCATGTAGGGCAGCTCACAAGATCTAAACATGATGGCACAAAGTGGAGAGACAACCATCTAGCTACTGCTATGGACCCGTAGTCCAAGGATGAACTACTCACGCATCACTCCGGAGGCAGGCATGGCGATGTAGAAGCCTCCGGTGACGATTCCCCTCTCCGGCAGGGTGCCGGGAAGAGGTTCTGACCCTCCCGAGCTAGGGTTGACGGCGGCGGCGTCTCTGGAACTTTTCGTGGATTTTTGCTCAGGCCTTAGGGTTTTCGCGTCGGGGGGAATAAGTAGGCGAAAGGGCGGCGGCTGACGACCCCCGAGGGGCCCACACCACCCTAGGGCGCGCAGGGGGGCCCGCGCCCTAGTGCGTGTGGGGCCCTGGTGGCCCTCCTCTGCTGCTCCTTCGGTCCGTCAGGTGTGTTCTGGTAAAATAGGGACCCCGTGAAGTTTCGTCCAATTCCGAGAATATTTCCAGACTAGCTTTTCTGGAATACAAAAACAGCAGAAAACAGGAACTGACACTTCGGCATCTTGTTAATAGGTTAGTCCCAAAAAATGTATAAAAGTGATATAAAGTAGATGCAAAACATGTAGCAATTGGTATAAAACAAGCATGGAACATCAAAAATTATAGATACGTTTGAGACGTATCAGCATCCCCAAGCTTAGTTCCTACTCGTCCTCGAGTAGGTAAACGATAAAAAAAATAATTTTTGAGGTGACATGCTACCATCATAATCTTGATCATATAATATTGCAAGGCACATGTAAATGAATGAAGTGATCCAAGTCAATGGTCTATAATTTGCTACCAAATAGATAATGAGTAAACAATGAATCACACAAGCTAAACGTTTTCATGAATAGTACTTTCGAGACAAGCATCAAACAGTTTTGCATAAGTGTTAACTCATAAAGCAATAGTTTCTAATAAAAGGTATTAATCAACACAAAGGAAGAATTAGTTTCAGCATTTGCTTCAACTTTCAACATATTTATCTCATGGATATTGTCAACACAAAGTAGTATAACAAGTCCAATACAGCATATAACGCATGTTGTAACAAAGTTGACACTAGTGTTTGCTTGTGGAAGACAGAAAGAATAGGAAAACTGACTCAACATAAAAGTAAAAGAAAGGCCCTTCGCAGAGGGAAGCAGGGATTAATCATGTGCTAGAGCTTTTAGGTTTTTGAAAGCATATAGAGATTGCATAAAATATTTGATACTCCTCCCAACCTTGCTAACACAAGCCATGGCTAACCGAATCCTCGGGTGCCTTCCATCAATCACATACCATGGAGGAGTATCTATTTTTGAGAGGTGTTTGTTAATTGTCAACGAATGGTAGCGGGTGAGAACAGTATTCTACCTGTCAACGGACTTTTAAGAGCGGCTCCCATGAAGGACGTTATTTCTACCAGCAAGGCAGATCATCCCTCTTTCTCTTTGGTTTACACACATTCAGGTATTTCACTGTTTGTCATTGCTTACTGATGAATCAGGGCAAAAGTGTGAAGAAATTAATTGGTTAAAGTTGTAATTAATTGGGACTGGGCACCCCGTTGCCAGCTCTTTTTGCAAGTTATTGGATAAGCGGATGTATATGCCACTAGTCCAGGTGTAAAAGTCCATTCAACAAATAGAATAAAGAATAACCACACTAATTCCTCATGAGCTAGTAAACATTGACACAAAAAGGGAATAATAACATTTTGAATAATTTAAAGGTAGCACATGAAAAATTTACTTGGAGTGGCAAGGAAATACCACATATAGGTAGTTATGGTGGACACAAATGGCATGGATTTTGGCTCAAGGATTTGGATGCACGAGAAGCATTCCCTCTCAGTACAGAGTTTAGGCTAGCAAGGTTATGTAAGCAAACAAGAATATCAACCCGTACACCAAGTTTTATATGACAAACATATTGCAAACGTTATAAGACTTCATACCGTCTTCCTTGTTAACCAAACCCTGTTATTAGAAAATATCTAGACCTTAGAGATACCACCGATGCAAACCAAATTTTCAACAAGCTTTACGGTAGTTCTTCACTAATAGGCTTAACTCATGTGATGCACAATTTAATCATGATCTACTTGTTAACTCAAAACAATTGACAAGCATCAAGTTATCCATTAGTGATCTACAAGATTAAGCAAGTTTTTCCTTATACCAATTACCACATGCAACATTTTCTGAACCAACCAAACACCAATCAATTTATTTATCAACTCTCCAAACAAATATAAGTGAAGCAAGAGAGTACTTTCTACAAAAGAAAGCTAATAGCTCTGACAAGAGATACATGAAAACAAGAGCTAAAAGCTGAACAGCGCTAGATATGAATACTCAACAAATATAAGTGAAGAATAGGAGTATTCTCATGAAAAAGCGGAGCGTGTCTCTCTCCCAATCAAGAATGCTAGGGTCCAGTCAAGCTTTATTGAAAATAAAAGTGCAATACTGAAAATAAAAGCACACAGACGCTCCAAGAAAAGCACATATGATGTGAAAGAATTAAAATATAGTTTCACTAGAGATGACCTGATAATTTTGACGATGAAGAAGGGGATGCCTTGGGCATCCCCAAGCTTAGACGCTTGAGTCTTCTTGAAATATGCTGGGGAGATCCATGGGAGCCTCCCCAAGCTTAAGCTCTTCACTCTTCTTGATCCTATTATATCATCCTTCTCTCTTGACCCTTGAAAACTTCCGTCACACCAAACTCAAAGTAGATCTCATTAGAGGGTTAGTGCATAATCAAAAACTCACATGTTCTATAAGACGCAATATGATTGTTACTTTAAACATTAGCTACAGCCACTGATGTTATGTGAAGCTCTTCCACCCAAAAAAGAATTTCACTCAACACTAGTAAAAGAGAGAATGCAAAATAAAAAGGCATAATCTGTCTAAAACAGAACAGTCCGCAAAGACGAATTTTTTCAAGGCACTTACGACGCTCAGATCGAAAACTTGAACTAATGAAAGATTCAGACATTCATAAAGATTACGCACAAAAATTTCAGATTTAATTAACAATCTGGTGATTTTAGGAATTTCGTACAGTGAACAGCAAAAATCTGTTTCTGCGCAGCAATCAAAATTAAGCATCGTCTTAACATTAGAGGCTACTCTTGGCACAACAATGCGAGAAAATAAAGATACAAAGGAGTTGCTACAGAAGTAAACATCCTCTTGACTCAATAAAAGAAAAATTGCAGAAAAAAAAATGGGTTGCCTCCCATAAGCGCTTTTCTTTAACGCCTTTTAGCTAGGCACAAAGCATGCATCAAGTATTACCAAGTGAAGAAGCATCCAAAGAGAGGTCGGAAGTTTTCTCAACAATGCATTTATCTTATCTATGTAGGTTTCGGAATTCCCTTTCTCAATACCTCTAGGCTCATCATATTCATCAAATGGGTTTTCAGGAACAATCCAATCAAAATTCTTTTCTAGTGCCTCCTGCATTCCTATAAGCTTAAAAGGTATTGGTATTTTAACTTCCCCCTCACAATTAGTTTCTTAGTGTACTTAAGCCTCTCTTTTTCAAGTTTTTCAAGTGTATTAACAACGTCAATACAATACCCAAGCATCTTGTATTTAATAAAAACTTTTCTAGCTTCCCTAGCAACATCACCAAATTCCTTAAGTAGGGTTTCTAAAACAAAATCTTTCTTTTCACCATCTTCCGTATCATGAGTTTTAGAAACATGTGCTGCATTATGGGACTAAGATTGACAAACCGAGCTTCCAACATGTGAACTAGAGAAGCTGTAGCAATTTCATAATTTGGAGCAAGTTCTACCAAGGATCTATCTTCAAAATCTTCAACCATACTAACATGATTAAGAATTCCTCAATGTTATCTCTTCCAATGATAGACCCACTACCCACAGATATTTCTTTTAAAGTATACTTAGGGAGAAGCATGATGAAATAATAAAAACCAAACAGAAAATAAACTAGATGCAAGTAACTAATTTTTTTGTGTTTTTGATAATTGAAAGCAAACAAGATAAAATAAAATAAACTAAGCAAGACAAAAACAAAGTAAAGAGATTGGAAGCGTGAAACTCCCCTTGCAGAAGACTGCTGTCTCCCCGGCAACGGCGCCAGAAAAAGAGCTTGATGGCGTGAATCACACGCTCGTTGGGAGACCCCAAGAGGAAGGTATGATGCAGTCAGCAGCAAGTTTTCCCTCAGAAAGAAACCAAGGTTATCGAACCAGTAGGAGCAGCAACTCTTCAGAAGGTTGTTGGTGGCTCGCACGGCGCAATGATCACCAACGTGGAATCTGCACACAACACAATCAAACTACTTTGCCCCAACGAAACAGTGAGGTTGTCAATCTCACCGGCTTGCTGAAAACAAAGGATTAAACGTATGGTGTGGAAAATGAGTATTAAATTGCAGAGAATGAAAAGGAACAGTTTGCAGTTTGTGGTTGTTTAATCAGTGTAAAAGAATGGACCGGGGTCCACAGTTCACTAGTGGTGTCTCTCCATAAAAGATAACTAACATGTTGGGTGAACAAATTACAGCTGGGCAATTGACAAATAGTGAGCGCATGACAATGCATATACATGACATGATGATTACTATGATATTTAATTGGGCATTACGACATAATACATAGACCGTTATCCAACAGCATCTATGACTAATAATCCACCGCCGGGTTGTCATCCGAGTCCCCCGTTGGTATTAAGTTGCAAGCAACGGATAATTGCATTAAGTAAAGTGCGTAATGTAAACAAACACATATGCCGTGGACATAGCATCGTTAGGTTATCCCTAGTGGCAACAGCACATCCACAACCTTAGAACTTTCTGTCACTCTCCAGATTACGGAGGCATGAACCCACTATCTAGCATAAATACTCTCTCTTGGAGTTACAAGCATCTACTTGGCCAAAGCATCTACGAGTAACGGAAAGCATGCAAGATCTTAAATAACATAGATAGATTGATAATCAACTTGACATAGTATTCAATATTCATCGGATCCCAGCAAACACAACATGTAGCATTACAATAATATGATCTTGATCATGTAGGGCAGCTCACAAGATCTAAACATGATGGCACAAAGTGGAGAGACAACCATCTAGCTACTGCTATGGACCCGTAGTCCAAGGATGAACTACTCACGCATCACTCCGGAGGCAGGCATGGTGATGTAGAAGCCTCCGGTGACGATTTCCCTCTCCGGCAGGGTGCCGGGAAGAGGTTCTGGACCCTCCCGAGCTAGGGTTGACGGCGGCGCGTCTCTGGAACTTTTCGTGGATTTTTGCTCAGGCCCTTAGGGTTTTCGCGTCGGGGGGAATAAGTAGGCGAAAGGGCGGCGGCTGACGACCCCCGAGGGGCCCACACCACCCTAGGGCGCGCCGGGGGGACCCGCGCCTAGTGGCGTGTGGGGCCCTGGTGGCCCTCCTCTACTGCTCCTTCGGTCCTTCAGGTGTGTTCTGGTAAAATAGGGATCCCCGTGAAGTTTCGTCCAATTCCGAGAATATTTCCAGACTAGCTTTTCTGGAATACAAAAACAGCAGAAAACAGGAACTGGCACTTCGGCATCTTGTTAATAGGTTAGTCCCAAAAAATGTATAAAAGTGATATAAAGTAGATGCAAAACATGTAGCAATTGGTATAAAACAAGCATGGAACATCAAAAATTATAGATACGTTTGAGACGTATCAGCTACCGGTAGAGCCCTCAGCCCCGATGAAGAACTACTCCCTCCTCATCATGGGAGGCCGCAACGGTGATGAAGATGGCGGTGGCGTCGATGGAGATGGCTCCGGGGGCAATTCCCCGTCCCGGCAGGGTGCCGAAACAGGGACTTCTGTCCCCGAATTAGGGTTTTTGGTGGCGGCGGAGCTACGGAACTCTTCTGGCGAAATCGTCGATCCTTTTAGGGTTTTCGGGGTAGGAGCAATATATAGGCCAAAGGCAACGCGAGGGGTGCACGAGCCATCCACACCACCCCCCGGCGTCGCCCCCTCCAGGCCGCGCGGAGGCATGGTGTGGAGGCTGTGGGCCTCCGCTGGACTTGCCCTTCTGGCTCCGTGGGTCTTCTGGCGAAATAGAATTTCTGTAATTTGTCTGGATTTTTCCGAGCACTTTGGTTTTCGGGCCTTTTCTGCAATACACAGACATAATAAACAGAAACTGGCACTGTGGCATCGTGTTAATAGGTTAGTCCAATAAATGTCATTATATGATATAAAGTGTATATAAAACATGTAACAATTGGTATAATATCAACATGGAACATCAGAAATTATAGATACGTTTGAGACGTATCAAGCATCCCCAAGCTTAGTTTTACTCGTCCTCGAGTAGGTAAAATGATAAAAACAAAATAATTTCTGAGGTGACATGCTACCATCATAATCTTGATCAAATAGTATTGTAAAACACATGTTATGAATGAAGTGATCCAGGTCAATGGTCTATAGTTTGCTAGCAAGTAGATAATGAGCAAACAACTGAATCATATAAGCAAAAACTTTTCATGAATAGTACTTTCGAGACAAGCATCAAAGAGTTTTGCATAAGAGTTAACTCATAAAGTAATAGGTTCTAAGAAAAAGGTGTTTAACCAACACAAAGGAAGATTTAAGTTTCAGCAATTGCTTTCAACTTTCAGCATATATATCTCATGGATATTTGTCAACACAAAGCATATAATGAGTGCAATATGAGCATATAAAAATTGTTGCACCAAAGTTGACACTAGTGTTTGCTTCTAAGATAGAAAGAAGTAGGTAAACTGACTCAACATAAAAGTAAAAGAAAGGCCCTTCGCAGAGGGAAGCAGGATTAAATCATGTGCTAGAGCTTTTTAAGTTTTTGAAATCATATAGAGAGTAAAAATAAGTTTTGAGAGGTGTTTGTTAATTGTCAACGAATCAGAAAATGGAAAGTACAATATGACCCCTGCCAACCAGACTTTTAAGAGCGGCTTCCATGAAGGACGTTATTTCTACCAGCAAGGCAGATCATCCCTCTTTCTCTTTTGTTTACACATGAAGATATTTCACTGTTTGTCATTGCTTGACTGATAAATCAGGGCAAAAATATGAAGAGAATTAAGCGGTTAAAGTTGTAATTAATTAGGACTGGGCACCCCATTTGCCAGCCCTTTTTGCAAAATTAATGGATAAGCGGATGTATATGCCGCTAGTCCAGTGGTAAAGTCTGTTTGACAGTTGACATAAAGACATCCACCCCGTCCTCATGAGCTTGGTAAACATTGACACAAAATAGGAGTAATAAAGTTTGAATAGTTTAAACGTAGCACATGAAAAATTTACTTGGAATGGCAAGAAAATACCACATATAGGTAGTTATGGTGGACACAGATGGCATGGATTTGGCTCAAGGTTTTGGATACACGAGAAGCATTCCCTCTCAGTACAGAGTTTAGGCTAGCAAGGTTATTTGAAGCAAACACATGATATCAACCGACACAACAAGGCTTATATGAAAACATATTGCAAGCATTATAAGACTCTACACTGTCTTCCTTGTTAACCAAAACCCTTTTACTAGAAAATATCTAGACCTTAGAGATACCAAACATGCAAACCAAATTTCAACGAGCTTTACGGTAGTTCTTCATTAATAGGTTTTAACTACATGATACAAAAGCTTAATCATGAACTACTTAATAACTCAAAACAATTGACAAGTATCAAATTATCCAATACAGCGATCTACAAGAATATGTAAGCTTTTTCCATTATACCATCTACCACATGCAACATTTTCTGTTCCAACCAAATACCAATCAATTTATTTCAACATAAACTCTCCAAACAATTATAAGTGAAGCAAGAGAGTACTTTCTTAAAAGAACTAACAGCTCTGAATAAGAGATGCATGAAAAACAGGAGCTAAAAGCATAGCAATAGCTAGACAAGAATACTCAACAAGTATAAGTGAAGAATAGGAGTATTCATATGAAAAAGCGGAGCGTGTCTCTCTCCCAATCAAGAATGCTGGGGTCCAATCAAGTTGACCATACGAAAAATAAAATACTGAAAATAAAAGCACACAGACGCTCCAAGTAAAGCACATATGATGTGAAAGAATTAAAATATAGTTTCACTAGAGATGACCTGATAAGTTGTTGATGAAGAAGGGGATGCCTTGGGCATCCCAAGCTTAGACGCTTGAGTCTTCTTGAAATTTGCTGGGGTGATCCATGGGAGCATCCCCAAGCTTAAGCTCTTCACTCTTCTTGATCATATTATATCATCCTTGTCTCTTGACCCTTGAAAACTTCCGCCACACCAAACTCAGAGTAATTCTCATTAGAGGGTTAGTGAACAATCAAAAACTCACATGTTCTATAAGGACACAAACATGACCGTTACTTTTAACATTAACTACTGCCACTGATGTTATGTGAAGCTCTTCACCCTAAAAAAGAATTCCACTCAACACTAGTAAACGAGAGAATGCGAAAAATAAAAGACAGAATCTGTCTAAACAGAACAGTCCGTAAAGACGAATATTTTCGAGGCACTTACGTTGCTCAGATCGAAAAACTTTAAACTAAAGAAAGATGCGTACATATCTGAGAATCACGCACAAAAATTTACAGATTTAAATAATTTTTTCTGTGATTTTACAGAAGTAAAACGGTGAACAGCAGAAATCTGTTCCTGCGCAGAAATCTGTTCCTGCGCAGAAATCCAAATCTAGCATCATCTTCCTATTAGAGGCCTTACTTGGCACAACAATGCAAGAAAATAAAGATACAAAGGCATTGCTACAGAAGTAAACAGCACCTTGACTCAAATAAAATAAAAATAGAAGAAAATAAAAACAATGGGTTGTCTCCCACAAGCGCTTTTCTTTAAAGCCTTTTAGCTAGGCATGATAATTTTGATGATGTTCTCATATGTATAAGAGGTGAATATGAAAGAGCATCAAGAAGCAAATATCAAACACATTTAAGTCTAACCCACTTCCTATGCAAAGGAATCTTGTAAAAAAATAAATCAATAAAGCACAAAGTGACTAGCATAGGAAGGCAAAACAAGTGGAACTTCAAAAATTTCAACATAAAGAGAGAAGACTTAATATTATTGAGATATATGAAGTCATGTCTCTTTCTCTCATAAAAACTTTCAGTAGCATCATTGATAAAATCCACAATATAACCATCACATGAAACATTCTTACCATGATCCATATGCATAAAAGTATCAATATTTTCCGCATAAGCAAAGTTCTTCTTATTAATAACAATGGGAGTAGGATCATCATAAAGAACTCGAACATGATAGACAAGTTGTATATTAGAGGGATGGTTTTGGGAAATCCCTCCATAATTATAACAAGTTTCAGTAGGATGATTGTAATTATAACCTATGTCATAGTTATCTTTATAATAATTATCAAAGACTGGAGGCATAGTATCATCATAAACAATAGAATAGTTATCTTCCAAAGTGTGTTCATTTGTAAACATATCATCATCATTTTTACTAGAAGGAGAGGTCTCAAATATATAATCATCAGTAGCAAAAGGATTTTCAAACACATCACTACCAAAAAGATTTTCAAACACCTCATTCCCAAGCTTAGAGCTTTCCATATCATCATTGGAAGGAACATGGATAGTACTAATAGTATAACAATTGTTAACATCATCATTTCCAGAATTGGTACCCAAAAGATTTTCAATATCAAAAGTAGTGTGCTTTTCCCAATCATGATCACTACTATAAGTAACAGGCATAGGATCATCATCGAATTCAGGCTCATCAGCAACAACTATAATAGGAGCAACATGCTTAGGGGAAATACCGTTTCCGCTCTCTTTTTACTCCTCTTCTTCTTTCCCTCTTTAGGAGGGAGAGGCTTGAAAGGAGGCTTCTCCACATACCCTGGTTTATTGTTAGAAACAATAGAAGAAACTTGGGAGGATTCCTCTCTTTCATTAATAAGAACAAAACACACATTAGTCCTGTCATATTTTGGTAAAGTCCCATCTTTTATAATATTTTGTACGTAAGTATTTGCGTGGCAATTATCAACACAATAAAGATGACATCCATGCAGGACGCTATTCATATCAAAAGCACTCATATCTACCAAAGAAGTTTTTCTTGATAACTCTTCACACCCCAAAAATAATGTAAGTTCATCATGCTGATTAGGAGTGATCATGTCATCACAATACAAACTCGCAGTACAAATTGGATTCGAAATACTATTATCATAGCCTGAGCATTGAAAATTGAAATCACCCACTTTAGAGCAAAGTTCACAAATAAAAGGATAGAGGGCACAAACTTTTTCACCAAGATCATTTAGAGCCCTGTGCCACGTTCTAGTGTTTTCATTCCTATGATGAATACAATATTCTTCTTCGATTTGATTCTTTTCACAAGGTCTAAGTGCTCCACAAAAATTAACATGCTTATAAGAAATAGTTTTTTCAGAAGTTTGAGCATGTTTATTACAATCATTAATAACAATTTCATTTTTCATGCAAGTGTCTTTAAAAGGTTCATGATACATGTCCCAATTTTCTTTAGGAACATTAATATGAGAAGCAAAGGCTCTACAATAATCAACAATAATTTGAGGATCAAGACCATATTTAGCACTAAGCTCTTGAAAATTAGCAGTTTTAGCGAAAGACTTAATGCAATCATACTCATAGTTTATACCTGATTCTTTACCTTTGTCGTTCTCCCAATCTTCAGTATTGCTTTGAATTGTTTCAAGAAGATCCCACTTAGTTTCAACCTTCTTACTTGTGAAAGAACCCTCTGAACAGGCATCTAGATAATCCTTGCAATGACCTGAAAGCCTTGCATAAAAATTAGTAACAATTATTTCCTCAGGAAGCCCATGGTCAGGACATTTGAGTATTAATATTTTCAGTCTCCCCCAAGCTTGAGCAATGCTTTCTCCATCACGAGGACAAAAATTATAAATGTAATTCCTATCTAAATGCATTTCATAAGGAGGATAAAATTTAGAGTAAAAGAGAGATTCAAGCTCCTTCCACTCCGAATGATGAGGATCATCCAGTAGCTCATACCACCCCTTTGCTTTGTCCTTAAGTGACAATGGAAATAATTTCTTCATGGCACTTTCTCTTGATAACCCTACAACCTAAACAACTCACAAAGTTCTGTAAGTTTCAACAAGTGATCACGTGGATGGACTGTTCCATCCCCTGCATAACGTTCATCCATAACCTTTTCAACAATTTCCATAGGTATTTCAAAAGGAATACTTTCAGTAGGTGGATTTAGAATATCACAAGCATCATTAGAATTATCACATATGGGGGACAAAGTATTATCAAGGCAAATTTTCTCCTCCAAAGCTGGGGAACTAAAAAGATCATTTTTATCAAAACCGGCTTCCCCAAGCTTAGATTTTTCCATAGCATTAGCAATAATGGTGTTCAAAGAATTCATGCTAATAACATTGTTACCACTATTATGCAAACAAACTTCCATAGGTTTTTTAATTTTCTCTTCAAAAGCATCATGTCCTAATTCAATATAAAGTTCATAAAGATCTCTAATTTTTTTGTTGTTTTCCATTAAGCCAAACTAGTAAAATAAAAACAAAAGAAAAAAAAAGATATAACCACAGGATCTAAAGGAGATACCTTCCAACACTTACCTCCCCGGCAACGGCGCCAGAAAATAGCTTGATGTCTACGCACGCTTCTATTCTTGTAGACAGTGTTGGGCCTCCAAGTGCAGAGGTTTGTAGAACAGCAGCAAGTTTCCCTTAAGTGAATCACCCAAGGTTTATCGAACTTTGGGAGGTAGAGGTCAAAGATATCCCTCTCAAGCAACCCTGCAATTAAGATATAAGAAGTCTCTTGTGTCCCCAACACACCCAATACACTTGTCAGGTGTATAGGTGCACTAGTTCGGCGAAGAGATAGTGAAATACAAGTAATATGGATGATTATAAGTGGTAATTGCAATCTGAAATTAAAATGGCAGCAAACAAACATGCAGCAGAACTGGTTGTAAACGGTGTTTCAATGCTTAGAAACAAGGCCTAGGGATCATACTTTCACTAGTGGACACTCTCAACAATAATAATATAATTGAATACATAGATATTTCCTCTTCACTATGCTACTCTGAGCTATTCTCATGTTGGATAACGAACACCAATTCACTATGTAGGGCTATAAAAGCACACCTTAAAGTCGCATTCCACATCTAGGGAACCCCACACTGTCAACTTGAGCGCCCTAAATAGTACTAGACAAACACCACAATTTCATAGAGACATCCAATACAAATAATAACTCATGATAAGTATTCCTGTAATCTTTAGCCTAAGAGCCACACACGGTGCGCACACTGTCAACTTCGCACCGTGGGACAAAGGTGACTCCGGAGTTTACATTAATAAAACCACTCAAGTAGCATATAAGATAATGAAGAGTAACATCTATGGATTCAACTAGATTACAAAGCTCATGATCACATAAAGATCACACCATGGCAGGGAGAGATAAACCACATAGCTACCGGTAAAGCCCTCAGCCCCGATGAAGAACTACTCCCTCCTCATCATGGGAGGCCGCAACGGTGATGAAGATGGCGGTGGCGTCGATGGAGATGGCTACGGGGGCAATTCCCCGTCCCGGCAGGGTGCCGAAACAGAGACTTATGTCCCCCGAATTAGGGTTTTTGGTGGCGGCGGAGCTACGGAACTCTTCTGGCGAAATCGTCGATCCTTTTAGGGTTTTCGGGTAGGAGCAATATATAGGCCAAAGGGAAATGCGTGGGGGTGCACGAGCCATCCACACCACCCCGGCGCCGCCCCCCTCCAGGCCGCGCGGAGGCATGGTGTGGAGGCTGTGGGCCTCCGCTGGACTTGCCATTCTGGCTCCGTGGGTCTTCTGGCGAAATAGAATTTCTGTAATTTTTCTGGATTTTTCCGAGCACTTTGGTTTTCGGGCCTTTTCTGCAATACACAGACATAATAAACAGAAATTGGCACTGTGCCATCTTGTTAATAGGTTAGTCCAATAAATGTCATAATATGATATAAAGTGTATATAAAACATGTAACAATTGGTATAATATCAACATGGAACATCAGAAATTATAGATACGTTTGAGACGTATCACAATCCGACAAAATAAACTGTATGCATAATAAGAGAATCAGGTTTTTTTGCCATGGTAATTCCCTGCATATATCAACGGCAAAACCTGACAACTTGGAAACGATTAAATAAGGAAAAAGTACCTAATGAGAAGGGCTAAGCCGGTGAATTGCAGCTTCATAATCATGACAGTGAAAGCACGTGTCTGTTGCCAATTCGACACAATGGGAACCTAGAAAATATAAATTCTTCGTCTAAAGAAAATATAATTCCTTCCTCGCGTGGCTGCACAAGTAAGACCATGTAGGATTAGGATATGCTTGTACATAAGGATGCCGCAGCGAGCAAGTGAATAAAATTTCCAACCTTTAATCATATAGAAATCTACTATATAAAAGCATCACATGGAAGGGAGGACTAATTAGAAAACTGTGATCGCCTCATGTAATCGCTATCACTACTACTTCAGGTCAAAGGAAAAAAAATTACCTAATGAGAAGGCTGAGCCAGTGAATTGCAGCTTCATAATCATCTGCTGCCAATTCGATCACAATGGGAAGCTTAAAATAAATTCTTCGTCCAAAGAAAATATAAATCCTTCCTCACGTGGCTTCACAAGTAAGACCATCACAATGGGAAGCTTAAAATAAATCCTTCGTCCAACGAAAATATAAATCCTTCCTCAGGTGGCTACACAAGTAAGACCATGTAGAATTAGTATATGCTTGTACAGGATGATGCAGCAGCGAGCAAGTTAATAAAATTTCCAACCTTTATACCCAAGCTGTTATTCGTACAATCTTCTTCAGTGTATTCCAGTTTCTCAAATTGTGTTGCTGCAAGTACTATTATCAAGTTTTCCAACAAAAATAGTTAAGATTATAGCCAACACAAATGGTAAAATCATCACCTCTCACCAAAAATCTTCTGGGATAACATAAATCTTGTCAAAGCATTCAACCACTCTTAAAGCCACTGTCAACGCAGAATATCGGCCACCAAATGAATGCTGTACCTGTTGAAATTAAGCAAGGAATCAATGAATCATTAACGAGAACCCACTGAATATGTGGATATTTCAAGTTGACTACTTCTTTGGAGAAAGTGTTGTTAATCTGAAAGCAGGCACAAGCCTACTTCTTACCCTCGAAGGTTATTTCAACAAAATCAGCCTCTTTATCTGCTATCCTCATGACCTATAATTGTGTGATCAGCACCAGCAGAAGAGAAAACATGTAAAAATATGATGATTTATGCAGTTTCACTTGAAACACATGTAGAAGAACAGAACACATGAGGCACACATGTTTCTTGAAGGATTTTCCAAAAGACAGAAAAAATCTAAAATGACAATGATCATGCAACACAAACAATGAACTTTACACCGGACACTCACATGTACTGGTACGTAAGGAAGTGAATATTCTCACTTAAAAACCAATCAAAAAGTATCATCCCATGCATCGTAGCTTGGGAGAAAATTTTACCAACAACAAATCAAATGTGGCACCTATAGTGATAAGAAGATAAATAAAGATCTGATCCATCATAAGCAAATAATTATCTAACTTTGTTTGTTGTATCTCCAAGATCCAAATAATTGATCTCAGATCTAAATACTTGATCCCGAAATTAACAAACATGGAGTATGGATGGAAACAAAGTATCTATATTAGAAATAGCTTTGCATATGCATCAGAAGGGAGCTTGGGGAGACGAGAGAGAGTACCAGATCGATGCAGGTCCCATGACGCTCGTTTGTGGGTGAGGAGAGAGTAGGCATCGCCACCTGAGCAGGCCAGTCACTGCACCGCCGAGAAAGACGAACGAGTGCGTGGGATTCGACGGCGAGAGCTTGGTGAGGAAGGAGATGTGGGACAGGAGGCGCGGCGACAGCTCACTGGAGAAGCGTGATGCCACGGCCAACCTGCACTCCTCCCGTCAATTTTTCCTGGTGAGGGCTCGGGAAGCAGCCGTTATCTGTTGGGCTTGGCGGCTCCCAGGCGACGGCGCGCTCACGGCGGCCCAGCAACCTCGTCGAGCTCGTTGACGCACGGTCGCCGCTAGTACCCCTCACACCACCTCCTCTTTCTCTTCTGCAGCGGCGACTCGGGGGAGACCGGCGGCGGCGAGCGCGACGAGCGCCACTGCATGAATAAGAGGATGAGGATAGTGGTGGCCTGCTCATCGACCGGGGCGGCGGCTGACGCGGACCCGGCTCGCTCTTGGCACGGCGACGAGCGGCGGCCATGGCCGACCCAAGTCCTCCAGATGCGAGGCACGGGGCGGCGCCTGCGCTCCCTCCTGGCGCCCTGCCACACACGAGCGCCGAATACGGGCCGAGCCTATGAGACTGCTCCTCCCTCGTCGCCCTTGCTCGAGGACGCGCACTGTCGGGGGAATACTTTCTGGATTAACCCGCGGCCCAGTGCGACTTAACTTACTCGCACGGACAAAGGCCCACTTGGGAGCAAGCCCAATATTGAACCGCCATAAGGGAAAGATCTAGAAGACATATCCCGGAGGACGTGAAGACCAAGTAGTCTCCGAGTAGGCCTCTGTGGATGTATTCCTTATGGGGAAGTTTCCTTTTGTAACCTAGCGAGCCTCTGTGTATATAAAGAGGACTCGCAGGACTTAGAGCGGGTCAAGCTATCAAGCCCTAAACCCTAGCTCATACGGCGAGTACCAGATCGGATCGCCTCCATTGTAACACCTCGATTATCATATCAATACCAATCTAGGGTAGGCAGGAAGTAGGTCTTTTACCTCACATTGAGGGGGCCGAACCTGGG
Organism: Poa pratensis; assembly: GCA_947311845.1. Classification (NCBI taxonomy): domain Eukaryota; kingdom Viridiplantae; phylum Streptophyta; class Magnoliopsida; order Poales; family Poaceae; genus Poa; species Poa pratensis. Next base: position 80,440,785 of record CAMZMU010000107.1, on the reverse strand, counting down.
TAAATCTGTGTTGATCTTTGTTCCTGCGATCCCAAGCTCGGAGATGCTTGACTCGCGTAATCCCACACCTACGAAGTCATCTATGACACCTGACGTGACAAACCCACGACAGTTGGCGCCCACCGTGGGGCCTGCGGTCAAAAGCGTCACGTTCCGCGCAGGATCGAAATCAGGCTTCAAGGACATCGCCATCGGCCAAGTTGAAGACATCAATGGGGTCCCCTTCATCGACGACTCAGAGTGGGGACCCGAGGCAGATCGCATCGAGTTCGGATACATCGTTCCCATCGGATCAGTAAAAGTTTTCGTCGGATCCGTCAGTCGCAGATCTATGATGCGACTCAAGGAAGCGAATCGGTGAAGGAACTGCGGCCGGTCAGGGTCCGCGTGTTGGAGGAGCTACAACAAGCTACGGCAAGATGCCCATCCCCGTCCCGTCAAGACCTGTTTGGGGATCTCTACCAAATCAGGAAGGAGACCTCAAGATTGAAGAGATTGAAGCTATCAGGACGGAACTCTGTGAAGAGGCACAAAGACTCGCGGCTGAGCGCGAAAAACTCCAAGAAGAAGGTCGACGACTCCGTCGCTGCCAGCCAAACACCAGGCGGTGCGAACCAAGACGACATCTGAGCGCAAGAAACTCCAAGAAGAAGAGTGGCGACTCCGTCGTTGGCAGCAAAAACATCAGATCAAGATGGACAGAGGAGAGATGAAATCACAGTTCCACGGCGACCCAGAGAGCAACGTGCACGCCGCGATAGGGATATTGTCAAAGATAGCACCGGTTGGAGACACGCGAGCTGATAAGGAAGCTCGCTATGCGATCGACCTACTGCAAACCGCTGCTTTACAACAAGCAAATATGTATGGAGTCACGCCCAATGAGCCGCAAAACGAGGTATCATGGGGAGGAGAAAGTGCAGCGTCGAAGAAGTGGTCAACCAGTAGCAGGTTTGCAGGTATCATTGGAAAAAGAAAAGAAGATAGAAGGCGAGTCGCGGACGTCCGGAGCGACTCAGCCATCCCAGATTGAAACTGATTCAGATGAAGATTCAGCGCCAGTAAACTCCTATTCATTATTGAAAGGACCAGCATGTTTTGGAGAGGAAATACGGCTCACTCGTTTCCCCCCGAACTTCGACGAGTCGCAGCGAGTCACCACCTATCGCAGTGACCAAGACCCTGCCTTATGGATAGAGATTACGAGGCAAGCATAACAGGGGCTGATGTGACTCAAGAAATACGTGCGAAATACTTCCACTTGGCAATACAGGGAGAAGCTAGGGATTGGCTGTTAAGGCTGCCATCAAAATCAATAAGCACATGGGAAGACTTGAAGGACAAGTTCATCCGCAGATTCCAAACAGAAGATATGAAAAACCTTAGACAATGCATTCAAAAAGAGGACGAATCAAGCGGCGACTGGATCAAGAGAATCGCGGAGATCCTTGGCTCCGCCAAAAACTTAACAGTACAAGCTGCAATACAAGCTATGAGAAAGAACTGTAGATTTGAGCCGTGGTGCACAAATTAAGTCGCGCTGAGCACAAGATTGATAGTTTCGACCAGCTTTTGGCAACAGCTGACAAGTACGCAAAGACAGATAAAGGGACAGGCGGCTTATCACAGAACCCAACGGGAAATTGCAAGTCGCGAAAACTGAACGTCGCGCACACCAGATGCAGGAGCAAGGGAGTGATAAGGCCTTACTCCCTAATAACTGCAAGGGGATCTTCGACGTGCCTTGCGACTTACATCGCAGGAGAGATGGCAGGCCAGCGGGTCACACAAAGGCGCAATGTCATTATTACCGGAGGTGGAAAGAAGGCGACACGCCAGATACAGCTCGCAGCATCGATGCAGCACAAGAATAAATCTAGCTCTCGTCAAGGCCTGACGTTTTACCTAGAAGAAACATAGGACAGTTTCATACAGTGGAAGTACAAACAACGGATGGAAGCCGGAAGAGCGGTCAGATTTCAACGCCGAAAGGTATCGTCGCTGGACAGAGCAATCGGTTATTTGGAGTCGCGGCGATCACCCCCCAGAAGTAAGAGATCCAGGACAGCCAGCTCTGTGGTCACGCCTGAAGTCGCGGGATACAAGTTAAGTAAGGTCCTAATGGACGGAGGAGGAAGAGTAAACATCCTATATCAAGACACGCTCCGAAGAATGAATATACCCGAGACAAGGCTGCGACCATCCAGGAAAGAAATTCAAGGCATAATCCCAGGAGCTGTTACGCGACCAATCGGAAAGATAACACTTGAAGTTAGCTTTGGAACAGAGCGGAACTTCCGCACAGAGCTCCTAGACTTTGAGGTTGTAGCAGTCAAAAGCTCATATCATGCGATCTTTGGAAGAGAAGCCTATGTCAAATTTACCGCTCGCCCCTGCTACGTCTACCTACAGTTAAAGATACCAGGACCAAACGGTGTTATTACAATATATGGAGACAGACAGAGAGCGTTAGAATGCGAGAACGCAGGCTCAGTACTCGCAGAAGAAGCTTGTATCGCCAACTCTTCACATGGGTATCAGTCGCAGATCGGTAATCGCAGCTCAAAACGAGTCGCGTTGGAGGTACCGCGGAAGCGGCCAACAGGATGCAGCCACCGGATGGTAAATACCCACCGAGAAGTCGCGCATCAGCAAGATAATGCCCCAGAGGTCGCCTTGATACAAAAAGAAGACAAGAAATGGCGCATGTGCATAACCAGCCTCGATCAACAACCCCAGCCAAAGGGGTCAGTTATCGTGAGTCCTTACAAAGCAAACTCAACTCAACATAAGTCGCAGCTCAGTGCGGCTGATCGCCAACACATTGCTCTCTGCTTCAACATGAGACATACATCGGAGCTATCATGCTCGACCCGAGTCGCTTTTAGCGACTCAAAATTGAACCAATCAGGTGTTCAACCCACTCCGTTAGGAGTATTAATTCGCAACTAAGTGCGATGAGTATCAAGTATGCATGGCCTGCGGGGAATAGAAAACCCGCATTAAAGGGCCTGCATCATCCTGTAACACCCTGTAAAACATCGAGTGATTATGAAATAAAGCCGGCACCCTTGACATTCAAGGGTTTGTCGTTTCGCCTCAACTATCATTGAGTCGCTGAGTCTTTTGAATTTCATATATCACTGACCCTTGAGGGCTCCTTACGAGCATCGCGAGTACCAATCGCACCTCAAATTTTGCCAAACTAGTGGCAATCCTTAAGCTAGAAGCGTCTTGCATTATGCGACCAAAGTACTGGGGTGTGGCGTCAATCGAGCTTGATTGCCTATCATGGCCGCTCTCGACCCTGAACACACATGTTCCTAGGAAATACTGAGCCGCGCGAGCGTCTACTTAATGGAATTATCAAGAAAAGAACCTGCTTATAGGTCACAAAATACTGTTTATAATACATGAATATCTTACAGACTAACGGGCATGTCCCACATTATTTATTTTTCCTCTTCCGAGCACAGGAGTGGGAATTGGCGCGGCTTGTCTCGCAGTTGCAGTCGCAGGTGTCCTAATAATCAGGGCGCCGCCAGACGAGGCAGAAGGGCCACCAGATACTGTTGCTGGAGTGGCAGCCCGAGATGACTCAGCTCCTGAGGACTTTTCCTTTGACACCTTGCTCCCATCAAGATTGAATTTATCGAGATAAGTGCCCAAGTCTAAGTTATCAACAAATTTTGTGGCATACCGCGCATCCCTTTCCAGATATCGAAGTACTCGCTTATTGGCAGTTCAGTATCATCCGCGCTCATCGCCAGGCCGTGGCGAGCAACCTTGCCAACATCTATCTCTGGATAATATGCTCGAAGCAATGTCAAGACATGCGCGGCTCCGGCGCGAGCAGAGGATCGTTTCCAATCAGAGACATAATGTGGAGCCTTGAGCAGTTTATTTATCCAATACTCGCAAGATGTTGGGCCATCAGTCGCAGGAGAGATTACCGTCATAACTTCCTTGGTAACCTTTAAGAAGCGCTGGCTGAGTCAGACAGATATACCAGTTGATCCTTCAAGTTGGAGCGGGACACTGGGGCCTCAGGTCCTATGTCAAAGAAAGAAAAGGCAAGAAACAAGTCAGAGACTAACGTTGGTTACCCAAAATATGTATGATTAAAGGAATAAAAGACCAACCAGCAAGCTGCAGGACGGCTGATTTGACCATGGAGCCAAAACCCTCAAAGGCTTTGAGCAGCGAGTTATATTTTTCATCTCGCGCGGCGAGTTCCTTTGCGTGGTCTCCCTTCAGGCGATCAATCAATTCAGATTTAAGAGTCAGCCCTTCTCGCAAAGATCTAATGACCTCGTCTTTCTCCATGAGTCGCTGCTGCATATCGCTTCAAGTTCTTTAAATTGCTCTTCGCAGGAGTCGAGTTGACCTTTGAGAGATTTTATTTCCTGATCTTGGTCCCTAATGACCTCATTATGCTGCTCCAGGCGAGACTGCATCATTTCAGGATGGTCTATGGAAATGCCTTTACCCTTTATTGAGCCAGAAGCATCAAGCAAGGACAGTTCACGCTGAAAACAAACAGAGCAAAACGCATAGGTAAATTATCCAGGAATTTGGGGGCTCGAGATTTGAAGCCAGGAAAAGAATCAACACCCCGTGCGATGACACAAGGTTTTGATCCTTGGGGGCTACGGTATATGTACCTGGCGACTTGAAGAAAATTGCTCAACTAAGCCGCGCAGCAGAGCAGCATGCTTGTCTCCAGCAGAAATTATGGCATCTGCGATTGACTTAGAACTATTTCCTGGAGCTGGAATTCTATTTTCAGTAGATACCCTACCAGCAGCAGGAGTTGTGGATGGAGCTGCGACTGGAGTCGCGGCAGGAGCCGCGTCTGCAATACCTTCCTCCAGGGAGGGCCTTGGATGAGTCGCACCATTACTGTTTCCCACGTTTTCATCAGCAGCATCATCCTCGCTCATAGCTTGCTGAGAAGAAGTGGGATGGGAATTAGACTTGGTAGCCTCTTCAGACATGGCCCTGCAAAACATTGATGGGTTAATAAGCTGACCTAGCAGAGCCGCAACATTGAAAAGAAGGCGAACCATACCCAGAGGCGACACGGATACTCTTCATCAGGCAACCAGAGGAAGGAGAAGATAAACCTTGCAAATCTGAACCTACAGAGTATGAAAAGAAGTAGTGATCAGCAATTCCTTGCCAGAAATACGTAAACACAAAAAGAAAAGGAGAAGAGTCGCAAACAATTACCCGAGCTTATTGAGAAGCAATCCTTTGCAACAGCCTCGGAAGAAAAAGTAGCCTTGTTGGGATCAGCGAGTTTTAAAGATTTGGCAGTTCTTGTTTCTGCTAGTAACGCCAAGGCTTTGCGACGTTTCTCAGGCTGCGCGGGGTCTTCTGAGCTCTGGCATAAAATACGTTTCGAGGACCTGCGAGGCACCTCAGGAAGTTCCAGGAAAGGTGTATTTGGAGTCGAGGACAGAAGAGCGTCGGCCATTTGTTGTTCCTCTTCAGAAGCACTACCCTCGTGCATAACTGTATCTTCGCCAAAGGCTGCGGCTTGTTTGACGACTCAGCCGGTTCCTTGGTTCAAGTCGACGTCCTCTGAGGAAGAACCCAGAAATAGGGATCGATCTGAAAAGGAGCTCAGGTCAGAAATAATTAATTTTGGAGAAGGAATTTTCGAGGAAACAGGTGACAAGTAAACATTACCACAAAAGGCTTGTGCTCAGCCCAGAAGGGAGCAAGTCCGACGTTGTCATACGAGTCAATATCCTCGTCCGTCACTCGGCGAATGAAATTTATCCACTCCCCTTTGTCCCAATCTTCAGGGCAAGTACGATCGACGTCGTTTGCATGACAAGTGAAATCCACCATAAGCCGCGAGCGGCGACTCACAGGCTGAACTCGCCACTTAGTCCAGCAAGATATGAGATCTAATCCAGTGAGACCATGGAGTGTCAGCGCTCTCACCTTGTCTAAAGGGATTCGATAAAGGGCAACGAAGAAGGATCAGGTTTAGAAGACAGAGCATCGGTAGCCTCGAAGGGAAGAGGAGACCAAAGAGGAAGAGGAATTTCACCCTCAGGAGAAGTGTTTTTACAATAGAAGAATGTCCTTTGCCACTCCTTGATTTTCTTGGCAAGAGTTAGTTTTGGGAAGATACTACCCCTACGGCGTTGGAAGGAAATGGCGCCGCATTGGAGAAAAGGACCATCTGTGGTTTCCCTTTGACTATTGCAATTGAAAAGAGCAAGCCAGAAATCTATTGAAGGCGGGATACCCAGATAATCTTCGCAGAGGACGTGGAAGTTGCTCACTTGCAACATCGAATTAGGGCCAATATCATGGAAGCGGAGACCTAACCGCTGCATCAAGGAGCGGAAGAAGAGAGAGCCCGGGGGCTTGAACCCGCGCTCAACATGCTCCGCAAAAATCACTATTCTCCTGGTTGAGGATTGGGGATTACCTCCTCACCGGCCGCCCGCCATTCGCATTGATCTTTTGGCGGAAGAAGGCCCCGTGCAGATAGGGATTCCAGGAAATCTTCGTCGACCCACGAGCCTTCCCAGTTGCACTTGCGGCGAGACATTTTTCTCAGATCGATGGAGATATCCACCGAAGGATTGTGAGTACGAGAAGCGAGATTGGAGGCGGCGGAAAGGAGTAGCGGATGCGTAATGCAGGACTTGATGCAGAACGCTGGGGAAAACGATGAGCCAAGATAAATAACCCAGACGCGGAAGACGTTTAGATCTGAAAATCAACCGTCAAGGCAGGATAAGTCGCGTTCTTGAGCCGCCAAGAAGAGTTATAAGCCGCAGATTGGAAATAAGAAAATTGGAGTTCAGCTGGGATAATTCACGTGCGCGGCTCAGGGGTTTGTTAAGACGAAGGAGCCTTCACTCGAAATCCAAGCTAAACTTGGGGGCTAATGTCGGGGGAATACTTTCTGGATTAACCCGCGGCCCAGTGCGACTTAACTTACTCGCACGGACAAAGGCCCACTTGGGAGCAAGCCCAATATTGAACCGCCATAAGGAAAGATCTAGAAGACATATCCCGGAGGACGTGAAGACCAAGTAGTCTCCGAGTAGGCCTCTGTGGACGTATTCCTTATGGGGAAGTTTCCTTTTGTAACCTAGCGAGCCTCTGTGTATATAAAGAGGACTCGCAGGACTTAGAGCGGGTCAAGCTATCAAGCCCTAAACCCTAGCTCATACGGCGAGTACCAGATCGGATCGCCTCCATTGTAACACCTCGATTATCATATCAATACCAATCTAGGGTAGGCAGGAAGTAGGTCTTTTACCTCACATTGAGGGGGCCGAACCTGGGTAAATCTGTGTTGATCTTTGTTCCTGCGATCCCAAGCTCGGAGATGCTTGACTCGCGTAATCCCACACCTACGAAGTCATCTATGACACCTGACGTGACAAACCCACGACACGCACCACGCCGCCGCTGCGTTCGAGGTCAAGGTCAGAGCACTGGAGGCCGCCGCGAACGGCTGTTGCTCGACCAACCCCGCGCCGCCAACGGCTGTTGCTTGGCCAACCCGCGCCGCCAATGAGGCACAAGCGGCCCACCCGGCGTCGTGCTACCTCCGGGGGAGAAATCTGCTTGTGGTGGCCAAGCGAGAGTAGATGGGGATTGGGAGAGAAGGAGAGGAAGCGGGAGCGGGGATTGGGGAGTAGAGGAGGCGTGGGGATTGGGGGAGGAGTGGGATCGAGACGAGAGGATGGAGTCCTTTTCGCTGCCCTTTCGCAAACGCGAGGAGGCGCTCCGAGCGGGCCACACACCTGACGAGCGCACAGTAAAAACGCCTCTTCATGCGGCCGAGCAGACAAGGCACAAGGCCTCCATCACGCGCGCGCGCACGGTCCGCTGAACGCCCGACCCCAGAGGAAATTGGCCCCAGCTGTCATGGCCTGTGCCCCTCAGTTTAATAGTAATAAAAAATTCACTGCATCCGACGGTGCCAGGTGAAACACCAATGCTTTTTACTCTGTTCAAACGCAACCTGACGCACCAAAATCATCGGGAGGGGCAAGCAGGGGGAGAAGGCGGGTAGGCTACGGGCCTTTATAGAAGAGATTGAGGTATACCTTATATATATATTGAACCTGTTGTTCACTTGTTCTACATTACCATGTTTCCGTTGAACAGGCAACACCAGCAGTCTTTAGTGACCACAGACGCCGATAAACCTCAACTAGCATGTATAAGTGGCAAAAAAGGCATGTATGGTAGGAAACTAGAGCTCCTTGCCAGGGACAATAGAGAAAAGGACATGACATCCGTGGCCTATGGTTCAACATTAACAAATTACCGCTTATTTTTATGAAAAGCTGACAATATTTCATTCCATTGATATTAAGGAAAAAAGAATGCTTCAGTTTATAAGGAAAACCGGTCCGAGAAACCACACAACACTTATCAGAGATAGAAGGCACGAAACGTGGCACACCATCGCGCACCACCACCAACACCAACTAAGGACATAGGAAATCTTCCCTCACATGGTTGCAACAAAACAAACAAACCCGCACAAGACCAACCCTGCCAAGCTTCAAACAGCAGGGCGGGGAGGCAGAGCACTGAGCTTTGACGACCACGTCAGGAGCAACGTAGCATCTGAGATCTGACCACAACGACAAGACAAACCTTGCACCTTAATAGCCTAGAAAGAAAAGGAATGCCAAGAGAGGACTTAGTCTCGATAGGTGCAACACGCCATACCCTCTGAAACTCGTCATCCTGGAAGAGACACGTTGCACCATCACCACACCTCATGCACCAAGCCGCAAGAATCAAATATCACCAAGGTATCACCTTAATGCTAAGGGGGTGTCATTGTCACTCCGTTGCTACCCGGATGCCCTCCGAGGAGGAAGGCCACACTCACAGGCACCGCTGATTATGCGCTGAACACTGGAAAAAATATTTCTCTCAAGCCCCTTAAATCTGCACCATGTCGAGCATGGTGCTACTACGCCACTTCTTCACCTTGACTAGCACATCGACCACGTCGAACCTTGTTGTAGGAGTCTCGATCCTCCGTTTCAAGCCTGTTAAGGCGAAGAAGTACATGGACATCCCCTCGAAAGATTCTTGGGGTACACCCGCCGAGAGGTGGATGATCGCCTCCAAGACCAAGAATGATTCTAAATTTTGTAATATCCCGACATTCCCAAGCGCCTGAGAAGTGTGCCTTCCTCACCGAGATGACTAAGAAATCATGGTGACGTCGGCTTTCACTCCTGGCGGAGAGGAAAGATCCAGTGTGGAAGAAAGGGAATTGTCATAAAAAGACGTCATACAAATTGATCTATTAAATTTTTTAGCATTAGGCACGTAACCCCTCCACACTCTGGATCAAAATTCTACGTCCATATATCTAGGTAACAATATAATAATCTACTCAATTTCAGTATCTTTCACTATGTGAAGGAGCTACCTAACTCATACCCCAAAAAATGACTACTCCTATGCTTGCATGGCACTGTTGTTGCAAATAGGTTGTCGCAAATACAACATTGCTGATAAAAAAAATCGTATGATTGCATGGCAATATTGTCCAAAACACCTTGTAACAGACTAGCAGGCATGAATGAACAATGCCAATTGATGAGTTGCCAACCTCCCCTTTTCTTTCCCCTTACAAACAGATTAGAATCCTGTAAGGTCAGTGTTTTATTAATCCAGCTAGGGTTCCTTGCGGCCGCTGCCGCTCCCCTCTCCCCCTCCTTCCTCTCGTATGGCCATCGCCCCCGAGGCGGCGGCGCGCCCCCGTCCCCGCTCTCCTCAGTCTCCCTCCTCTGCTCGGCCCATCGCCGCCACCGGCAGGAGTCGCCCGGTGTGGTCCCGGACGGCGCCGGCGGCGGTGGCCTGCCATTCCCCGTGTCGGTGGCGGGAGTCGGAGCTCCTCTCTCTCCGGCGGCGGTCCGGCTTGGTCAGGTGGCGGCAGAGCGGAGGCGCTCGCGTGGGGCTGCGGGGCGGCGCAGCGACGGCAGTGGTGCAGGCCGGTTCTGCTCCTTGGCCCAGATCTGGGTCCTCCGGGCCCCATCTGGGTCGGGGCGGGCTAGCCTGTGGCCCACTCTGCAGATGGTGGGGGTGTAGATCGAGTAGGGTTCAGCGGCGACGACGGCCGGCCTGTTGCAGTGTGAAGGCGAGCTTTACAGGCCCGATCTGGGACCGGCCAGACCCATTAGGACTGGTGTGCCCCCAAGGGGCTTTACGGGCCCGTTGGGCCCGGCCGGACCTGAAGGGGACTGGTGTGCTCTAGGAAGTTCCCTCCCGCGCGGTCGCGGTAATGCTGACCCTGGATCAAATTACTTCTCGCCTTCGTCTTGCAGACCACTTGAAGCTAGCTTCGGAGAGACGACGATGGTGGCTCCGCGACAGTAGTGGCGCATGTTGGTGGGCTCCTATGCCATGGATCGTCCTTGCATGGGCTCCTATGCTACAGATCGTCAGGGCGGTGGATAGGGTTTTATCGGGAGAAATCCTTCTCGGCTCGCCCGACACCGATGTGGTGCCGCCTCCGGGTGGAATCATCCCTTCCTGAAGGGCGTCATGGCTACCCTTTGTCCGCCTCCCTTAGTGTGGTGGAGGAAACCCTAGGATCAGTGCGCTGGCCCGGGCAGCAGAGTGCTTTCCTTCTTGAAGGTGCTGCTCGGTACTCGATGCTTCGGCGCTAGGAGCGTTGTGGTAATCCTTTGGAGGGTGCAGCGGTTTCAGGTCTTCGTAGTTTAGTCGATCCGCCTATGTCTGCATTTTGTTTATGCTTTTATGCTTTTCTTTTCTCTGGGCGTGTGTTTGCTGCTGCCCCAGCATGTGCGGTGTTGCGTTTGTATCGACGGTTGTACGGTGGTCGTTGCTTTATTTATAAAGCGGGACGAAATTCTATTTTGATAATTCTAGGCCTGTTTCGCGCGCCCTCGTTTCCTCGCCTTGAGTGAGGCCGGAGTGGGGTGTGACTACGAAGAAGGTTCCCTTCGCAAAGGTAAAAGGACGCGGTGTCGCTCCGATCGCTAACGACGCACGGAGGAGGTGTACTCTCGTACGACTCTATCGAAGAGCTATTCTCATATGCCTGTGAGACCGATCGATCGGTTTACTTTGGCTTGCTAATTACTCCCTTTGTTCGGATTTAGTCTACATTCTAGCTCCAAAATTTGTTCGAAATTAGTCTACATCCTGAGTGGGTCCCACCTCGGTAATTAAGACGGGAGCGAGTCCGCACACCATGTATGCACCGGTCTTTTCTCATGGAGGGATTGCATTAATTAAGTTTGATTTAACCAATAGGGTGCTTTGTTTCTTGTGAGACAATAATTATGATGCATGGTGAGGTGTGCAAAAGTAGAACTAATAAATGTTGCCTTATTTGTTTGAATTTTTCTACAATGTAAACTAAAAACGAATGGAGGGAGTATGTCCAAAGAAGAAAAAGCCTACGTAGGTAGCATGGTTAGTGCGTTTTGGATACTGATGTACAACTATATCTACTTTTGGTTCTTTTTCACAGTGTACATGTGTACAAAGTATGCAGATGATGATGTACAAAATATACGGAACAAAAAGTACAAGAACATGAAAAGATGAGTACATAGAAATCAGAGTACAAAGTACACAGAAGATGAAGTACACAATTTTACACACACGGAGTGCAAACAGATAGAAACACGGAGTATAAGCACACAAAGACACATAGTACGAATTACACAGAACAGTGAGTACAAAATACACAGAGCACGAAGTAAAAAGTACACATATACACGGAGTACAAGTACACAGAAAACGGAGTAAAAATGTACACATAACAGGAAGTACAAAGTACACAAAAGTAGGGGTACAAAGTACACAGAACACGAGGTACAAACTATCCGGAACCGGGAATACAAAAAAAGTTCGTTAAAACATATCAACATGGCATCTAGTTTTGAAGATCTCGACGCGAGTAGCTCAAAAGTGAAACGGTTCGTAATTGGATATATTTCGTTTTGAAATTTCGGTTTTGAAAAATAAAGGAAAAAACTGAACTCCCACCTTTTGTATCACTTTCTCTCTCATGCTCTCCACTTTCAATCTGATTGCGACACTTAGTAGATATGCAAACAACTACAGGGGACCGCGTGAGGAGAAAACGACACTTGTCACCACGACAGGACGCGCAAAGAAAAGACCAGCTAACTTTGTCGTATGCCTTTTTAAAGTCTAGCTTAAGCAGTACAGCAGACAGGTTCTTCGATTTGAGATCATGCACAATTTCATGCAGCGCCACGTGACCGTCCAGGATGATGTGGCCCTTAATGAGAGCAGTTTGGGCCAGGCTGACCACTCTGTGCGTCACAGGCGCTAGTCTACGTGCCACTGCTTTAGAAATCAGCTTGAAGATCACATTAATCAAAGCAATTGGTCTGTATTGTTTGATGTTGTCAGCACCTTGCACCTTGGGAATCAGAGAAAGAATGCCATAGTTAAATCTGGAGACATCCACTATGCCCAGCATGAGACCATTCAGTATTGAAAGCAGCAAATTCTTCAGGATAAGCCAGAATTGAGTTATGTTTTGTAATGAACTTGCAAGATGTAATCGTTTTGTTCCTTTTCTAGACGTTTTTAGGCAGATTTTTGTAATAGATTGATGCTTTGTAGGAACCTGTGAACCTGATCCTTGTTTCGCACTTCCACTCGCTCTCTGAATTTTTATAAATAAAAGAAAGTAGGATGGCAGTGCTGCTGTCGGCCAGGGAGGTTTTTCTAACCCACAGGCCACGGCTACAAACCAGGCCGTGGAACGTTGCTGCTGTAGGATGCTAGTATGTGACTGAACCATGAGTCAATGGCATTGTTCATTGGAAAGATGACTTTCTTAGCTCGTTTCCTTCGGTAAATACTATACATCAGAGTCCGATGCAAAGCAAAACGTCGGACCAATCTGGCGCCGTCCGTTTCCCATTCAATCGCATGGCCTGCATGCAAATTTCTCACGGAAAAAAACAGCTCCTTTAACACCGCACATTGTGCACCTACACCTCCAGAATTTCTGGCCAGCTCATCCCCTAATGTATCCCAAAAATCCCGCCGATTTGCTCCTTCACAAATCTTGCTGCATTTGGTCTCGTCATCGCATCTCTATCTCTCTCCACACCTCGCCGCCACCTCCGATCCCGGACGATACTTGCGCCTCCTCCTCCTGGTTCGGTCCCTACGCCGACACGCATGCCGCTCAACCACGGAGAGACGTCGCCGCCGGTGGTCAGCCGTCTATGTTGAAGGCAGCAGAGCCGAGTCGAACATGTTGCTTCCTTGAACGGCTACACAAACTGGGAGTAGGTAACTACAACTGATCCATCTTCTCGCTGCCACCCCATCTCCTTGAAGTGACTCCTCGCACTAGCTTGGCTCCTCACCACCTTCTGCTTGTCGTGGTGTTTCCATGGATGTATAGTGAATAAAATTTGTCATAGTGGAAGCAACAACAATATAATTTTTGGAATCAATTTTGTTACAGGGAAGCATGGTGTGGAACATGCTTCTACTTTCATATTACATGTTTCCTACCGTATAGATTTCTGCTTCCCACAAGCAAGCATTAGAGTGCTTCAGATAGTATATTTCTTGGACACGCAGATTGCTTCCTTCTCGTAAATTATCATGAAATATTGTACACAGGGTTTGCTTCATGCAATGCCTACCATATTCCTTTGTATAACAGACAATCTTCGCCATGGACGTCGGTCAGTCGTGCATCAACAACCGTGCTGCCGATCATGCCATTTAGAGCATGATGAAGGTTGCGGCCTGGAATGTCGTCATCTGGGTCTCACGTTGCTCCCGTCGCTGGCTCTGTTGCCGCCTCTCCAGAAACAACGTTACCGCATAGCCATGGACGACCATCTTCGCCATGACGTTCTTTGTCAACAAGCAACCGCGTTTCCCATTTTTGTTGCTCCCACTTGATGCTTCTCTAGCTTCATGGACCCTTCTCCACGTGCTTTTGTGGTTGGTCAGCGTGGCATGTTTAGGCCGTCGCCATAAGCCCATAGCAATGGAACACATTGTACTTTTGCCTAAATGCCAGAAAACCTAACCCTGCAATTACCAACTATTGTTGTATATGGAAGCAATTTGTGATACCATTGGGAGCAAATGATATTTATTTGGAAGCAAATTATATTCTTTTTGGAAGCATTGTTGAAAGAAACTCATCTTTTAACCACTGAGAGCAATTTACTGTTACCCAAAACATTTATTTGGTCCTTTGAAGCACATTGTTTCTGCATTGGAAACTATATACTAGATCGAAGCAACCTCCAATTAATTTGGAAACAATCTCGGCGACCCACGGAAGCAATGTATATTTTATGGAAGCAAAATCAATTCTCTTTTGAAATCAATGTTGATAGAAACAATCTTGACAAATCTTTGGTAATTTGAAGCACATTTTTCAGTGTTGGAAACAAATTAAACACTAGATCAAAAATCTCTTAATTTTTCTCAGAAGCAACCTCAATTGTCTCAGAGAAACAAACTATATTTAAGGTATGAAGCAAAATTGAGTTTCCAAAAAATAAAGTGGACTACAAATGGAAAGAAAATTTCTTCACATGGAAGCAAATTGCATGACGTTAGAAATTAGATCTGGTGTGAATCAAGGCAGTAGTTAGTACTGTAATAAATTTCCTTTTGGATGTCTGCCGCAAGAAGTTGGACCGGGGGCGTTGGAATATTGAAGGGATTCCTATTGGGCTGTCTAATGCGACTGTGGAAGGCCTGCAAACCTGTTCAGAAATGGGTGGGCTGCGTGACTGCCTAGGCTGGAATAGCACAAGTCCCGGGCCAAATTCTGTGTCTACGTAAACTGAAGCTTGTATATATTCCACGCCCCGGGCCATGGCCCAGGTTGCCCGGGGCCTAGCTCACGACATCGATGCATTTTACATTTGTAACGGTTTTTATCTTTTCATAATTAACTATACATTTATATTCCTTCTACTTCATGAGACGAGCCAAATGTGTTGCCTTCGTTTTAAAAAAGATGAGTATGCAGTAATGCTGCGCTACGCTTTGACAGTGATCCATCACTGAAGTGGTTCCAGAGCAGGTTGCCTATAAATGCCCGTCTAATTGTGCACTTCACAGAGAGCGTCACGTTTACATCCGGCAGTGAACTGGAAACTTTTTTCCTTCACTCCGTGTCTACAGAAGGTCATCAGTCTAGCTCACTGGAAACTTTTTTCCTTGACAGTGATTCATGCAAGGCTTAGGAAATTGGTCCAGATCTCACTATCGTCACAAGACCAGATCCATCTAAAGCACCACTAAGTTTACTGCAGACAACGCCGTTCATGAGGGTTTGTCCAGTGCGGCCAAACCGCCTTGCAACATACCAGCCACTAACAATGCAGAATTATACATTTTGACATGGACACCATTGCAAGTGGAACAGCAGAAAACTTGACTTGTAAAGGAACTGTCGTCGTAGGTGGATTTCCAAGGCTATGAAGTTCTATTTTCCCCCTCTGAAATCAGGACAGGAAAAATGGCTAGCAAGATTTTCCAGCCATCGCAGTAACTAGATTCAGCAACTTCATATGAAACCCGGCAATAGTAAACATAAGAGTGACAGTCAAGGAAATAGACAAACAAAGTAGTCACCACTGCCAAAAGGTAGATACTGTCTGCTATTTCATAAGCTTATAGCGAAACAAGTTTGAGAAAGAACCAAAAAAGGACGTATCACTTAAACCCCTTCGATCATATTTCAGGTGTGAGGGTGTGCGTGTGAACCACCTATGTGTTTTCTGACGAAAAAAATGGAAAAATTACAGGAGCCAAATTCAAAATTACGTCGATCTCTTTTGCCTGAATTGATTTCGCTCGGACTACAGACAAAGGCCTCCTGCTGTCCGGCATACGGAAAATTCTTCAGTCCAAAGACATAACAAGTCGAAGCCCACTCTGTGTAGTTTGGTCCATGCACACACAGTGGCAGAGAGAGCATGTGAAATATAAGTGCACAACAGAAATATTACTAAACTAGGAAATAATTACTAGCTAGGAGCCCTTTTGGAAATAATGTCAAGGACTAACAGTTGCCAATGCTAAAGAAAACATTACGCTATCTCCACGGAAAGCAACCCCGTGGGATACATTTGTCTTTTTTTGTTTTTTGAAAAGGCTGAATCCTCTCATTCCAAACGGTCCACCCAAGTCAATTGAGGTCTTCTTTGATAGCTCTGATTTGTGACTCCCACCACGAGTCAATGGAGCAGGATCCAGGTTGAGTTGACATCACTACTTGACGTAATGACGAGAGAAAACATACTTGTGTACAAATGTACAGCTGAAAAAGAAATATTTCCAGTACTAGTTAAGATTATAATGCGATTTTCAAAGGTCTAATTTCAGGTGACAGTTAAACATGGCTACAAAGTAGTTAATTAGTAGCCTGCATAATTGTCAAAATAAACAAAGTAGTCACAAATGCCAAAAGGTAGATACGTCTGCTATTTCCTAAGCTTATAACGAAACAAGTCTGAGAAAGAACCAAAAAATGACGTATCACCTAAACCCCTTCGATCATATTTCAAGTGTGAGGGTGTGCGTGTGAGCCACCCAGGGACGGAGCCAGAAATCACCAATAGATGGGGCAGAGAGTCATGGGGTGGCGAAATGCACTTAGCTGTGCTCAGCGTGAACATATATATGAAGAGAAACTTAGCTAAATGAACATTGTTAGGGGGGGCGTAGCCCCTGCTCGTCCCCCCTTCCCTCCGTCCCTGGAGCCACCTAGCTAGGTGTTTCTGACGGAAAAAAAGGGAAAAGTTATAGGAGCCAAATTCAAACTTATGTCGATCTTTTTTGCCTGGATTGATTTTGCTCGGACTACAGACAAAGGCCTCCTGCTGTCCCGCATAAGGTGAACTCTTCAGTAAAAAAAACATAACAAGTCGAAGCCCACGCCCACTCTGCGTGGTTTGGTCCATGCACACACAGTGGCAGAGAGAGCATGTGAAAGATAATTGCACGACAGAAATATTACTAAACTAGGAAATAATTACTAGCTAGGAGCCTTTTTGGAAATAATGTCAAGGAATAACAGTTACCAAGGGTAAAGAAAACATTAAGCTCCCCTCGGAAAGCAACCCCCGTGGGATACATTTGTCTTTTTTTTTGGAAAAGGCTGAATCCTCTCATTCCAAACGGTCCACACGAGTCAATTGAGGTCTTCTTTGATAGCTCTGATTTGTGACTCCCACCACGAGTCAATGGAGCAGGATCAAGGTTGAGTTGACATCACTACTTGACGTAATGACGGAGAATACATATTTGGGTACAAATGTATAGCTGAAAAAGAAATACTTCCTGTACTAGTTAAGATTCTAATGCGATTTTCAAATGTCTGATTTCAGGTGACAGTTAAACATAGCTACAAAGTAGGCATGTTGTCGATCTATCACTATTTAGTAGCATTCAGAGTATCAAGGCCAGGTTAGGTAAGCCATTTAGAAGAGGCAACCTGACAAAATGATCCTCAAAAGACCCTTACTAATTGCTACATGGAAAATAGAGCAATTGCTAATTTGTATATGCAGTTGAGCTAGATTTTTCTAAAGTAACTAATTCGAATTGGAGGTCCAACAACATGGAAATCGGAGCGCCATGCAACATGGCCCAGACGGTGCTTCCACATTCTACAGATGGTCCAAGTCCAAGTCTAAGCACCAAGATAATGGGTTTGGTAAGTTGTGATAACGAGTAAACAAGCTAGACCTCTGATTCAAATGCCTTCCACTATATAAGGTGCCAAATGGAGGAGCATTGGAGGCAAACCAAGCAGCCAAGAGTAGCAGATGGCCACCAGAACGAACATGAAGGGCATGGCCCTTCTCCTCGCTCTTCCAGCAATGCTAATGTCCTACTGCGGTGCCTCCTCGCCGTACTACACCTCACCGTCAGTTGCAGCTCCAGCACCGGCTCCCTATGCTAATGGTGTATCCCCACCTTACAACACCTTCCTGCTGGTTGCTACACCAGCCCAGGTCCCGGCTGCAAACGCCAAGGAACTAATGACAGTGCACAATGCACCTGAGCATCAAAAGTACCACCAAACTGTGTTGTTGCCGGCCGAGCCAACGACCTATCACAACACGTCGGGGCACCAACACCATGAAGCTGTACCAACTCCGTCCACAGTTCATCACGTGACACCATTTCCCGGTCAGCACACACCACCGTATCACTTACCGCCCTATCCTCAACACACTCCACCAACTCCACCTCACCAATCACTACCACCTCCTCACCTGCCATCCCCTGCCCACCACGCACCACTGCCTCACAGGGGCGGAGCCAGGAATTGGACATTGGGGGGGCGAGCTAAAACCTAAAACCTTAAGAAAATTCATAGTATGTGTCACATAGTAAAAACCAATTCAAGAGAAAATTTCCATTTTCACGCACGGAATGCCTATCTCTATATCTGGAGATCGGCAAATTGAACAGAAAATGCCATCAAATATAAGATATAAACTACACAAAGTAACTAGAGATGGTAACCATTAATGAACTATTTATTCGATCCATCAATCACAATAAAATTTCTTTGGTAAATTGAACTGACGAAGGAAAGCATAATTTATTGATTATATGCACATCTTTGAAAATTATGTATAATCTAGTAGTAAATTAATCAAATAATAATCTTCTAAAATATTGCCCAGAATATATACTGAACCAAGAATATATGCGCTAGCTATTAGCAACAATGTTCATTCCATTAATTCCTTTGCATCACAGAGCCGTAAGGTGCAGGTGTACCTTTTCAAGCTGGACTCCACGGTAGAATCAACAGAGGGACCGGGTCATCGCCTGGATGCATATAGGTCCTGGTCTGGCTACTCGATGGCGGCCGTCTACTCCTAGCTTCCGGCGACTCGCGGGTACGAGGCCAGCAAGTGGCGACCGCCGCCGTAGCAATTTGGTAGCGCGATAATCGATCTGATCTATGCAAACCGGCGAGGTAAACAAATGCCATCAGTCACGGAAAATAGAAAGACAACTTCTAACCTTCCTGCCTCCCACGATGGACTCGCATATGGACTGTTTGGGCTGTTTTCTTTGACTGTTGGGCTTCAGCGCGTATGGCACATGGTCTAGTTTTAAATTTGGGCTTAAGATAATTACTATGGATTGTTACATACGGTCATTAGTATATTGCTATGCTGTACAAATAGTTGAGGGGGGCGACACGTTGGGGGGGGGGGGGGGGGGGGAGGGGGGGGTCTGACCCCTGCTAGCCCCCCCCTGGATCCGCCCCTGCTGCCTCACTTACCGTCTCCTAGTCATCACGTGTTACTACCTCCATCTCGTCACACACCACCTCCTCACCTGCCATCCCCTGCTAACCACTCATCGCCGCCCCCGGCTTATCATGCACCACCGCCTCACTCTCCCTCCCCGCCACCACCTCCGGCTCAACACACACCACTGCCTCACTTACCGTCCTCACCTTCTGCTCAACACTCACCACCGCCTCACTTACCGTCCCCACCTTCTGCTCAACACTCACCGCCGCCTCACCTACCATCCCCTACTCATCACGCGCCACCACCTCCGTTTCATCACATACCACCTCCTTCTTTGCCATCCCCTACTCATCACGCGCCAGCACCTCCGTTTCATCACATACCACCTCCTTCTTTGCCATCCCCTACTCACTACTCACCACCACCCCCAACTTATTACGCACCACCGCCTCACTTTTCGTCCCCGCCACCACCTTCAGCTCAACAATCACCACCGGCTCCCTTACCATCCCCTGCTCATCACGCACCACCTCCCCACTTGCCATCCCCTCCTCACCGCTCACCGCCGCCTCACTTTCCGCCCCCAACACCACCTTCGGCTCAACACGCACCACCGCCACACTTACCATCCCCTTCTCACCCCGCACCAACTCCTCCATCTCAATACGCACCCCCTCCTCACTTGCCACCCTCTGCTCACCACTCACCACCACCCCCAGCTTACTACGCACCACCGCCCCGCTTTCCGTCCCCGCCACCACCTTCGGCTCAATACACACCACCGCCTCACTTCCCATCCCTGACACCACCTCCGGGTCAACACGCACCACTGCCTCAACTACCGCCCCATGCTCATCGCTCGCCACCACCTCCGGCTCAACACGCACCACCGCCTCACTTACCATCCCCTGCTTATCCCACACCACCTCCTTCCTCGCAATACGCACCGCCTCCTCACTTGCCACCCCATGTTCACCACTCACCACCACCCCCAGCTTACTACACACCACCGCCTCACTTTTCGTCCCCGCCACCACCTTTGGCTCAACATACACCACCGCCTCACTTCCCATCCCCACCACCACCTTTGGCTCAACACACACCACCGCCTAACTTAACGCCCCCTGCTTATCACGTGCCACCAGCTCCGTGTCACCACACACCACCTCCTCAATTGCCATCCCCTGCTCAATACTCACCACCGCCCACAACTCAGGGTGAGCCACCGCCTTACTTTCCGTCCCCCGTTCATGAAGAACCACCACCTCCGGCTCACCTCACACCACAGCCACACTTACCATCCCCTGCTCATGACTCGCCACCATCCCCATCTCACGACTTGCGACCGTTGCCTCCATCACATGTTCCAACACCTCTAGCACATAAATACCCACCTCCCCGGGCTCATTATGGCAAGACACCACCACTGCCGCGGGGCCACAGAAAATTCCCGCCACCACCTCAATCGGGATATTTCATAGTAGCACCATCGCCATCTTACAACAGTGCGGACGCGCCATCTAATTAATCAAGCTACCAAGCTTTGATAACAAGGTGTTCCTCAATGTCATCATAAGCCACATCCAAACAGAGGATCAGGGTCGTCACCATGGTATCTATAGTGGCAGGGACAAGATAAATTCACAATGTCCTAATTAAGCTCGAGATCATTAAACTGTTGTGCAAGCGATCAGAAGCCTTCAAAGGGCGTTCTTCCTTTTCCTAATACTTTCTTTTCCAAACTCCAAAGAGAAAGTTTCCCAATAAAACATGTATTTCCGAAAATCATATATTTATTCTAATATTTGCCTTATTTGAATGATGGAAAAAATGTTTGTTTGTGACAAGATGAGCCATTATTGTGCTATGCTTTGGCCCTGGTATGCTCCTTGCAGATTTCCTTATGTTTTCACAAAACATACCCTTACATTTCTATTAGCTCATTGATAATTACTGAGGTTTACATACATAACTTGTATTTCTAACAGGTCTCTGTCAAATTACAACTTTGTCGTTGGTGATGATAAGACAAACACTAACAAACCTACATGGTAGGAAACTAGAGCTCCTTGCCAGGAATACATAGAAGAGGGCATTAGGGTTCGGTAGTGTATGTGGTTAAACACAGAGGAACCTCGCTACTTTCATAATAGAAAAAAATAACCATAAGTTTCTCAAGAAAAATGGTATGAAACGTGTAGGATAAACCATAATTTCCACAAATAATGTTAGATTGGAGGAACAAATGAAGTTCAACAGAGGTGGCATAGGCTCGCACAACACATTAAACCGGTCATGCATCTGAAGATAGTTAACTGAAGATGGAACTGAAGAATAAATGAAAACCTTGATAAAAATTACACCTTCTAGTTATATTCTATAATATTGGAAGGATTAAGGGATACAATAGGACTAAATTACAAACGACAAGCAGTTGTAGTTACACCCATCTAGAACAAATAGGTCTAGAAACTCATAGATACTGGATATACTCAACCTGGTGATAAAATCAGAGAACTAATCATTTAGTTTGAATGTTTCGTGTACGATTATCCTTGTTCTGTTGGTTTGGAGTATGAAAAATATTAAAAGAAAGATATATCCTTGGGCATTTGAGTTGTCTTATCTACCGATATTTCGATCTAAAAATCTTTATCAATCCATTTCTAAAAAAAAATCCAAGGAAAACAAAAGTATTCGATTACCTGTAGCAATCAAGCATCAACCCGTCACCATGTGTTTTCTTCATCCAAGCGACTGTGGGCACACATTGTTGGCCAATAAGTTACTCATCTAGAGAAGGAGAATCAATCATCGAACATTCTTCTCGGTCGTCCGCCATACCTCTGATTTGTGTTTTCCATCTCTTCATATATAAGTCAGCCTTTTCTGATAAAAATCATTAGTGTTAATCGGCAGATCCTATTAAGCACTAGGAAGAGAAAAGGTATAATAACATCCATGCATTAACAGATCACATCACATAATATATCATACTAGCTAGGAAATGGAAGATTGCATTAGCAGATAATCACATGGCATAGAAGGCTAAATCTGCAAAAATATGTAACAGAAAAAAACCAGTCAAAAGACAGATGATGTCCTTAAATGGTAGAATCTTATGAGCTCATGACATATATTTTGCAAAAAATAGTTCATAAATAACATAACAACAACCTTAGTACAAGTGTTGTCAAAAGTAAGACTTTGCTGATAAGAACATAGATAGAAAGGCTTATAACACGAAAGTAATCAAGTTACAAATTAAGAGAAGGCATACATCTACCATGAACCAGAGCATTGTCTTCTTGCATAGCGCTATTTCCTAACACTGAATGAACACAGTAAATCTGACAATTCGCCTAATCTCCTCTTGTAGCTCCCTTTACACACATATTAGCAACCTGGCAAATCAGTGATTTATTGACTTATACCCAAAACACAAGGTTCACAAGTAATGACAGCAAAATTCTGAAAATTGGCCGGTGACAACACAAACTGAACAATGTAGCTCCAAACTGAATATACAGTCCAAGCACTGTCACTCTACATACAACAGGAGATCAAATTCAGAAACCTCTGAACGATAAGCTCCGAATTATCCACAGTAAGCGCTAGAGAGCGAGAGTGTTCCGTTTCTGAGTTTCAGTTGTGTATCGGTTTCTTTTGTACCAATTGGGAATTGAACCGCTAAGCAAAAAGCATAAGACAGAACATGCGGATAGTGAATCGTGGCCCAAATTGCAGTCCAAAAACCCTAGCAATACCCAGCGATTTAGCCAACACGTACCTCCAGTTCTTCAGAAAAATCCCTAATGAGCAGAGAAAATCACGAGGAGCGACCAAACCATCAGCGAACCACTAATTAACCTTAGGCCTCGCTTGGATTGGTGTGACAGATTACGGAACGGTAAAAATTTCCCCACCTGCGCTGGAATTTCTGCAGGGCCTGGAGGACATTCTTATCCTCTCCCTCTCTCTCTCGTTTCACTGTAGCTGAGAGCTCCCTCCGCTTTTTCTGGCCGAGCCGAAGCTCTCCTCGGCGGCGTTGCCGTCGGGGAGTTGCTAAGGCGAGGCTCAGGCCCTTCTCCTGTGTATAGTAGGTCTAGATCTAGGTGTGTGTGGGTGTTTAGGCTTCGGCGGTGTCCGGTGCTGTCCCTTGGGGCGTTTGGCTTGATGCCGTCTTGGAGTTTGATCTCTGCATCGGCGAGCGGTGCGAGGTTTTGGCAGGGCAGATCCCTCTGTCGGTGGCCATGGTGGTCGGAAACAGAGGTCCAGTCAAGCCGGAGCTCCTTCCTAAATAAGCTCGCGTTCTCGAGCCAGATGCTCTGCTTCTTTCCTCGGCTCCTGGCCGGCCTCGGTGGCGAGGGGGGGGAAGAGGAGGGATGCATGGATCTGGCTGTGCAGTGGCTTTCCCGGCGGTGTCGTGGACGCATCGTCGGAGTGCGAGGTCCTGCCGGCTTCTGGAGCTCCATGGAGGAGATCTTCGACGTCAGGTACCGAGCGCTGCTGTTCTTTGTTGGTGTCCCTTGTTTGCTGGTGGTGGAGGTGGTTCTCTGTGGCGGAGTTGCTCCGGCCGGCCGTGGTGGCGAGGGGAGTTGCCGTCTGGAGGAGGGGTGGAGCGGGTGGCTGGTCTGGACGTTGCCGCGTCGGCGGGAAGAGGGGTGGTTTGGGGGAGCAGGCGCTGTGGCCGGATGCGTTCATCGAGCCAGGTCTTCGTCGCGAGGCGGCGGGCGGTTCTGCGGTCTTCTACTACATGTGGAGGTGCTCTCTCCCTCGTCAATGGTGGTACGGCGGCGCTGGTGTCGTGTAGGCGTTTGGGGAGTGGGATGGATCCGATTGTAATTTCTCAGGTGGCTTGGGGTGTTCTGTGCATTTTCCCGGGTCTGGATGTAATTTTCTAGTTTCTCCTGGACCTGTTTGTAAGATGTACTGACCGTCCTTATTTATGAATCGGATCCTGTTATCAAAAAAAAAAAAAAAGAATTTCTGCAGGGCCTGGTTAGATCCGTAAACTTTCCGGCCGGTTTGGACTAATTTCCGACCAACCAAAGCGAGGCCTTAGCCTTCACGCGAATCAGGGGCCACTTTTACAGTCCCTGCTCGCAGCTCGCGGAGACCGGCGGCACCAAATGCGACAAGAGACGGAAGATGTGTCTTCGTGAGTATTATTTCTTGGCCCAGCGCGTGAGGGCCGAGTGATCTGGGCTTGTGAGTCTTGTTGGGCTTTGGAGATCTGGTTCATGGGCCGACCTACCCAGGCCATGGGATTAAGTATACTTTTCACCCTGTACCACATTGGACAAGACTCACCCTGAACTTTTAAATAGGTATGATTTCAACCTGAAATGTACAAAACCGTCTAAATAACTCCCTGCTAGTGGTTTTTCGTGAATTTGGACGATTTTGAGGAGAATTTGAACGGTTTTGGACATTGAAGTGGTCGTTGACGTGGTGGTGACGTGGCGACTCAGTTAACGCCGTTAGTGACAGGTGGGCCCCACCTGTCAGCGCCCTCTCTATTTCCAGTGCGAAAAATTCCCCACTCACTCGGCGTCTCCATTTCCGCTCATCTTCCTCGTCTCATCCGATCCTTGTGTGTGCGCGTCCCTTCCCGGTCCTCCTGTCCGCCATGCTGAGCGCCAGCTCGCCGAGCGGCCGCAGTACCAGACGCCGAGCGTGCATAGCGAAGGAGAAAAACCAAGCAGGGGCGTGCATTCCACTGTACCAGACGCGGAGCGGGGGGACGGAAAAGCTGGCTAGGACGGCGGCTGCAGAAGATTCACAGAAGGCCGCGAGCGGTGAGAGGCGATGCGGCATCAGAAGATGGCGAAGATGCGGTAGCCACGAGGCCGAGCCGGTCAGATCGATCTCCCGGACGCACGACGAAAGCAGAGGAGTGCGATAACGACAGCAGAAGACGACAAATATGCCTAGGGCGGAGGTGGCCGCGAGATTGAGCCAGCACAAGTCGATCTCGATGTTGCCGACCACCTCAAACGCTTTGAGTACTAGAATCGTCTGGCCGCAGCAAAGGCAGAGAAGAGAACCACAACGCAATGGCAGGTGGGATCAACGAGCAGACAACGGACGTTATCTCTCTAACGGACAGCGGACGCCACGTCATCGTCACGTCGTCACGTAAAACCCCTAAAACTGTCCAAACCAGGCCAAGGGGTGGGGTGATTTAGATGGTATTGTGTATTTCAGGTTGAAATCAGACCAATTTATTGTTCAGAATGAATTGTGTCTAATGTGTGAGATTTGATGGTGAAAAGTATACTTAATCCACCTACAAAAAGAAGAAAGAAAAAGAGTTAATAACACCACACATACGTAAACTTGTTTACTCTGTGCAAACTCATACACAAACTTGTAAAGTGGAGTCAGCCGGTCCATAAACTTGTGACACAGTGTAAAATCATACAAAATCGTTCTAAGGCTGGCACATGGCAATGATATTTTCGTGAAAAAACCCTTGCGCGTTTTTTTCTCGCAGTCAGGACCTTCCCATCCTTTTTACGATTGATCTCGCTGGCTTGGGCAGAGTCTGCAGGCACTAGAAAGACGAAGGGGTTTTTTTTTTCGAAAGACTTTTTTTTTGAAACAAGACAAAAGCTTTGCTTTTATATTGATATAGTAGAAGCAAACACAACACGGCCTAGGCCAAAGTAAAAACTAGAATGAAAAGGTACAGATACAGTCAACCAACACCGTCCAGTCTCTCTGCGAGAAAGATCGTCATATCTTCAACCGACGGTCGCCGCTAAGCAACAATCTCAGCGAGAGATTTATCTCCAGCCAGAATCCAATTTTTGCCCTCATCTTTGATCTTCTGGATGAGAGTCGACGGCATCGTGAAGGTGTTGTTGAAGACGCGAGCGTTTCTTTCCTTCCAGATTTCCCAAGTGATCAGCGTGACTGCTGACTTGAGCCCTTTGGGGTGCGCCGTGGGGGACTTGGAGACTGCTTGCCAATAGTCGAGGACAGTAGGCCGGTCCGTGCCCATGTCCTGCACCAGGGAAGGGCAGGATAGCCAGGAGGCTGCAGCCTGCCAAATACGCCTTGAGAATCTGCACTCGAAAAGGATGTGTCTTGCTGTCTCGTTCTGGCACTTGCAGAGCTGGCATAAGGGTGTGTGCGGCCATCCCCTCTTCGCGAGGCGGTCAGAAGTCCACAGCCTGTTCTGTACCACCAACCATGCAAAGAATCTGCATTTGGGAGGTGCCCACGTTTTCCAAACCAGGTGGTTGAAAGAGCAGGGGGTGGATCCGATGAATTGCGCCTTGTAAGCCGATCCCGTCGAGTATTTCCCATCAGTAGTTAGCGTCCAGAGGATGGTGTCCGCGGTACTGGGGTCCAACGTAACCCCCTGAAGAAGGCCCCAAAGGTTAACAAACTGGGAGATGTGTTCCAGAGTAAACTCATGGACAACGATGTCTGCCACCCAGCAGAGGTTGGTAAGGGCGTCCTTCACGCATCGCTTCTTCTTCTTAGATGCTTGGAAGATTTTGGGGCAAGCGCCATAGGCGATGTCCCAATTAGCCAAGACGAGGACCAGAAGCTGGCGGTCAGGCCATCCCCGATGGTAACTTTTGTCGCAGCATTAAACAACTCTCTGTCAGTGTCATCATTTGGCGTTTCGAGCCCCACCCAAGGCTTGTCCGAAGCTGTCCACTCAAGCCACAGCCAGCGCAGCCGCAGAGCCCTCGCAAATTTTTTGAGGTCCAGAATCCCTAAACCTCCTAGCTTCTTAGGGCGGCAAACCTTTGTCCAACTCACTTTGCACTTCCCGCCTGTTACCGTATCGCTCGCATTCCAGAGCATGGCCCGGCGTAACGTATCGAAAGCCTTCAAAGTATCGGCCTTGATAGCCGTGAGGAGGAAAATAGGCAGGGCTGTGAGAACTGACTTAACCACAGTGTCGCATCCGGCACGGTTCAAGAACTTGGTCTTGTAGGGGTTCAGTCTGGACGCCACCTTGTCGATGTAGGGTTGTAGGTCCACCCGTCTCAGGCGCCCCAGAGCAAGGGGGAGGCCCAGGTACTTGATTGGGAACTGATTTAGCGCAGCCGGGAAGTTGAGAAGCGTGGCAGTGAGGTCAATATCCTCGCATCGAATGGGGGCCACCGAGCTTTTCTCGATATTCGTCATGAGGCATGTGACCATGCCAAAATTGTCCAGCAGGGCAGTGAGGTAGCTGATATCCTGAACATCTGGCTTCAGAAAAATGACCGCGTCATCCGCATACAATGAGATGCGGGATTTGATGAAGTTGCCAAGCAGCGGTTGGAGGTGCCCTGCTTCAGTGGCTAGCTCGAGAATCTTTGGCAGCGTGTCGATTGCAATATCAAATAGCAACGGCGATAGCGGATCACCCTGCCTTAGGCCGCGGCCATGAACTATCTCGTTGCCGGGGATGCCATTCAAGAGCACCCGAGAAGTGGCGGTGGAGAATAGCAACGACATCCATGCTCGCCATCGAGGAGGGAAGCCCAAACGTTGCATGAGGTCCAGCGCAGGTAGTCCCAACGAACGGTGTCGAAGGCTTTTGCGATGTCAAGCTTTATCAGCAGGGCTGGGGTGTGCTTTTGATGAAGGCGACGCGCCACGTTTCTGACGTACATAAAGTTGTCATGGATGCTTCTATTCTTGATGAAAGCGCTTTGGCATGTAGAGACGATGTTGTTCATCTTAGGACGCAGTCCTGAGGCCATTGCCTTAGCAATAATCTTGGGGATTATGTGGATGAGGCTGATGGGGCGATAGTCCTTCAGGCAGTCTGCCCCTTCCTTCTTCGGCAGAAGAGCAATGTTGGCGTTGTTGACGACTTGAAAGTTGTTGATGGAAAGCTCAGAGAAGGCATTGATCACTTTCATGAGATCGTCCTTAACAATTGGCCAGCAAAAGCGGAAGAAGTTGGAGGTGAAACCGTCCGGCCTAGGAGCCTTGTACGCCGGAAGGTCTCAAATGGCCTCACGAATTTCTTCCTCGGAGAAAGGAAGCCCTAACTCATCCAGCTCCTCAATATCAGGGTCGATTGCCTCCCAGTTAAAATCAAGGAGGCGGGCTGCCGGGCCGCCCAAGGTGGATGTGAAGTGCTCGTGGATGAGCTGCTCCTTTTCCGCATGATGTGCCACCCATCCCCCATTGCGCCTAAGCCTCTGAATGACATTCTTTCGACGGCGAGAGTTCACCCGAAGGTGGAAGAATTTGGTGTTGGCGTCTCCCTCGCGGAGGTAGTTGATCCTGGATGCCTGACGTTTGCGAGCTCTCTCAAGAACGGATAGGCCCATCACACGGCGTTTTAGCGCAGCCCTGAGGGCAACCTCAGTAGGAGATAGCGCTCTAGAATCTTGAGCAGTGTCAAGCTGCAGGATGACATCCAGGGCTATGGTGAGCTGCTGCTTGTGGTTGGAGAACAGACTCCGACTCCAGATGCGTAGCTTTCTCACAACAGTCTTGAGCTTGTGGTTGAGGATGTGAACAGGCTGGGAGTGTGTGGAGGCCTGGCTCCAAGCTGTAGTCACAACGTCCAGAAAACTAGGCATCTTTGTCCAAAAATTCTCAAAGCGGAAGAAAGGCGGCTTACGAGGGCCGCTGTGGTTTGAAAGCAACAGAGGGCGGTGATCCGAGAGCGAGGATGAGAGAGCTTGCAGGGTGTGGGAGTCGAAAGCCAGGTCCCAGCCAGCGTTGCAGAACGCCCGGTCGAGCCTAACAAGGGTTGGGATCGACTCTCTCATTGCTCCAAGTATACTTCCGGTATACTTTTTTGCGAAAGACAAAGGGGAATTAGAGACGATTAATTAGGGGGCGCGTGACGGCCGATGCATGCTGTCTTGTAGTCGCATGTCAGCGGATTTGACGACGAGGAGCTCCGAGTCCGAGGTACTGATGGACGAAGGGGAGCACGTAACCCCATCGCCCTCGGCGCCGTGGCGGGCGTGCGCTTCTTACATGGACATGAAGCATGGCTCAAACCTTCCCTCCTTGGCTCCAGCGGCAGGCCGTGTGAGCTCCTCCTCGGCCATGCGCTCGGGCGCCGGCCACGACGGAGCTTCTCGGCCGAACATCCAGAGTACTGTCGCAGGGAACACGGTGATCGCGTCGCGTGGTGCTACAGCTGGACGACGCCACGGATATTGCGGAGCACGTGGCGAGGACGGGACAACGTAGCCGACCATGGAGTTTTCGGATAGCACGGAAGGTGTTTGACGAATTGGAGCACGAGAACGAGGAGCTCGTACATATCCTATAGGATGATGGCCTTCCGCTCCACAATGATCACACGCTCTACTTGCTGAAAGAGCAGCATCACGCGAGCCTTGAGCTCCTGTTCGGCTGCAACACGGACGCGCGGAACCGTCACTCGCACAACGCAAGCGCAAGGAGATCGTCCTTCGAGCAGCGTGGCGAGTTCGTGCTGCAGGTCCCGAGGTCGTGCCTGCTTCTTCTCTATGCTGGCAGGCTGCACTGCCGGTGGTGATTGTGCTGGTGCGGATGGATGTGACTGCGGCACGGCCGGAAAGCGGCGGACCGTCGCCTGCGCATCATGGGTCTTCGCGGCGTAGAGAACACAACGGCCACAGCATCAGTGCACAGCCACGATTGGGGCTCGAAGGCATTGTGCAGCTATCGTCCAACGTCCCTGCGGTGAGATTATTGGGGAACGAACGGAAGGTCAACTCTGCCACATAAAAATATGTAGGGTTGTTTTCACAAACTTTCAATACCACGTGTCAGCCTAAGAACGGTTTTGGACCATTTTTGCACGGTATCACAAGTTTTTGTACTAGCTGGCCCCAAATTGCAAGTTGTTGTATGACTTTGCACATCCTACACAAGTTTATGTATGTGTGGTGTTATTAACTCAAAGAAAAACTAGGCCATAACTAGAACCGAATCAACCAGGCATCTCCAGGGGATCCTGGAATCTCTGGCCTCCAAAGCCTCTTTCGGTCTTTCCTTCCTTGAGAATGAATCCACAATCCCACTCTCTCTCCCGTTTCGATCGCCCCCGCGCGGATTTCGCTGAGGCCGACGCAGGCAGTTCCGCGGCGATGGCGATGGCGAGCAGAGTCCGCAATGGCCTGGCGGAGCTAGGCGAGCCGGGCTCCACGAAGAGGCCGCGGAGCCGCTGCCCGAGGAGCTGGTGCCGGAGGTGGCGGAGGGGGTGAGGGAGATCGTTCTGGGGAGGAACGTGCACGCGTCGTGCTTCGCGGTGAAGGAGCCCGACGCCGACGACGAGGATACCGGCGAGCGCGAGGCCACCATGGCCGCCGTCCTCGCGCGGTACCGCCGCTCCCTCACCGAGCGCACCAAACACCACCTCGGTAAGGCGGCCTCCCCTCGCACCTCTGACCGTGCGTTCAGTCAGCAAAATATTCAAAGTAATTGTTCTCCGATCCGATCGGGATTGTTTACATAGCATTGTTATATCATCTGCTGGTCAAACGAACTGCGGGAGGAGGACGCGTAGTCAACAATTTGTTCATGTTGGTTGTTGCAGTCCAGTTTTGTCACCCTGAATTTTGCCTGCATGGTCATAGGCGGTTTTACGCACTAGTTATGAACATGAAATATCTGCACTTAATTTTCGCTGTCTAACTTTGATCAATAAGTGGTAATAGCTGTTGACTAAGTTATTATCATGAAAATAATGAGTCTTTACCAATTACCACTGACCCGATGAGCCGATGCTTTGAGGATAGTCTAAGTCCTTCTGAATACAGTCAATCTGAGACATCAACTGCAACCTACGCCACTACCACAATACCATCCGTGTCCTTACTGTTTGTTCTGAAACTCCGACAAAACTTTGCTATGAGATATTGATCACCATTCACCAGTGGTCTACAACACATACACAACATATACACTTAACATGTGTTGGAGCTGGCTCCCGCTGCGGACCTGTCCAGTGTTAGTTGTTGAGTCGGTGTGGTGGTGGTGCGAACTCCGCTGTTTTGTTGACCGGCAGGGGCTCTCTCGTGTGCCCTTTGTGTTTGGTTTTCGCTCGATTTTCCTTAACTAGGTAGACACTTTATTCTTTTGTAGTGGATTGCAGGAACTCCCTGCCCTTTTGAGGTTTAAAAAAAAGGTACAGCTTGGTGCCTGGGTGTGTTTCCATGCAAGGTCCTGTTAAACTTGGGATTTCTGTATATGCAAACGGTTGACATTATTTCTACTTTATACTGTTCTTTATTTGGCATCCCTTATAAAAATCAGTAAACACTCTTTCTAGTTGCTAATTTAGTGTGCCAACAGTACTTGTGTAGAGTCGATCTAGTTCCTGTAGGTGCCAATTCATCAACGTTTAAAAAAGGGTCCCAATTTATCAATTGACTCGAGTTGAGTGTGGCTCCGCTACTACAACTGATTTTCTACAGCCATCTATATTCACTCTCACAACACTCATTTGTTTGCTTGCAGGCTATCCATACAATCTGGACTTTGATTACGGTGCTCTTGCCCAGCTGCAGCACTTCTCCATTAACAACCTAGGTGACCCATTCATTGAGAGCAACTACGGTGTCCACTCAGGCAGTTTGAAGTGGGTGCGTTGGATTGGTTTGCCCGTTTGTGGGACCTGGAAAGGGACGAATATTGGGGATACATTACCAACTGTGGCACTGAAGGAAATCTGCATGGCATTCTCACCGGGTCAGTACTTGCAGTGCATATAAAGGAATCACTCTTCTTTGTGAAATTGTGTTTACATCTACAAATTGTTTTACAGAAGAGAAGTTTTCCCTGATGGGATCTTGTATGCCTCGCGTGAGTCCCACTACTCAGTATTCAAAGCAGCAAGAATGTACAGGATGGATTGCATTAAAGTGGAGACTCTTGTCTCTGGAGAAATAGATTGTGCAGATTTTGGAAGAAGGCTATTTGAAAATAAAGATAAACCTGCAATTATTAATGTCAACATTGGTGAGCTACACTCATTATTCCACTTGCGATTCTACATCTTCATTGAGCGTGCTGTAAATTCAACTGTTCCTTCATGTAGGAACAACTGTCAAGGGAGCAGTTGATGATCTTGACTTGGTAATCGAAACACTTGAAAAAAATGGTTTCAAGAATCGGTTTTACATACACTGTGATGGTGCTCTATTTGGGCTGATGATGCCGTTTGTTAAGCTGGTATCTCTATGTTTTCCCTTTCTCGTTTCGCTTAATTCCGTATTAATTGCTCTTTTAGAAACTATTTTATCGTTCTTGATTAATTTTCTTTATCGTTGTCATTAGGCACCTAAGGTGTCCTTTAAGAAGCCCATTGGGAGTGTCAGTGTGTCTGGTCACAAGTTTGTTGGATGCCCCATGCCCTGTGGTATCCAGATAACAAGGTTGAAGCACATAGATGCCCTTGCTAGCAATGTTGAGTATCTAGCTTCAAGAGATGCTACAATCATGGGAAGCAGGAATGGTCATGCTCCCATCTTCCTCTGGTACACGCTGAACAGGAAAGGCTATAGAGGCTTTCAGAAGGAAGTTCAGAAGTGCTTAAGAAATGCACACTACCTGAAAGATCGGCTCAAGGATGCTGGAATTAGTGCGATGCTTAATGAGCTCAGTAGTACAGTAGTATTCGAGAGGCCAAAGGACGAAGAGTTTGTGCGACGGTGGCAGCTTGCTTGTGAGGGGAATATATCTCATGTCGTGGTAATGCCCAGTGTCACCATCAGTAAGCTGGATAGTTTCTTAAATGAGTTGGTGGAGAAGAGGGCAACCTGGTACCAGGAAGGAATATGCCAATCTCCTTGCATTGCAGGAGATGTAGGCCAGGATAACTGTTTATGTACTCTGCACAAGTATGTGAGTTTGTTGGGAGACACTCTTTGAATTCAAATGTCGAATACTTGAGTATTTACATTCTTTTGTGTTGTATTTATCACCTTGCGTCCTTTATTGTTCTTTGTTGTCATTCGGCAATTTAAATTAAGTCAATGTATTAAGCTTGTGTTACCTCAATTCCTCGTCCTCTATATTTACAAGCCAGGTTTTAGCAGAGTAGCATGCTGAAATTTATATGGTCGGATATGCATTGATCGTTTTTTTTTGGTCAATTCTTGAAATAAAGTTATATCAAAATGACATATGCAAACGACGTGACTGGTGCTGTATCAGCCTGCCATATCCATAAAAGATCTTGTTTTGTTTTAAAAAAATAGCAACTTATTAGGTAGACATATTTCTCAAAAAAACAGAATTGTTCTCGTCGTTCCTTTTGCCAGCATGAACTGGTTAACATATGTTAGAACTAGAGTCAATATACTGATGAAGATATATGTACATGTGAAACCAAAAGAATCTTAACAGAAACATCTTTGCACATACTATAATAGAACTTCGTTATCTAAAGCGCATTTATTCTAGCACTAACTTGAGACTCCTTTTAATTTTTACATGTTCGTTCTGGCAAATTGTAGTGTAGATGCAGGTGATAAGTACACATGCTACTTTTAGGCCTAAATGGCCTACCACTAGCAGCAAAAGGGTGATCTATCTGCTAGATACTCAGATAAGGTCAGAACCTCTTGGTCGACTAAACACCGCATTTATTTATCTTTATCTGGATTCAGCATATTTGTGTCAGATGCTAACGGATCAGCAAAGCAAGTGATTCGTTGATATGGTGATGATTTGAATGTTGGTTCACCTGGGATAATTACCGTGTAGAGGATTGCCGGACTTCATGGCTGAAGTTGAAAGGGATTAGGGTGTTGCAGAGGGGGGTGACAGACATGATTTCTATCTTTCCCTAAGACCTGTACTCTTGACTTGGAAACTAACTCACTCCTATTCTATATCTTTCCCTTTTCTGGATAAACTAACATCTGAACTCTATTCTTTTCTCAAACCGTAAACTGTGCTAACTGCTAATAACTATTCAACTCTTTGGACCATCTAATTGCATCACTGCTGCTTTCCACGATAGGGGGTCCAAAAAGTAACATTAAGTAGACTACCTTTAGGGGTGTTTTTTCTAGACAGCGATATTGAATATACAGCTGATATGGGCCTGAGATTTAGGACGATAAGTTAACTGATAGGGAGTCCAGAAAGTAACATTAAGTAGACTACCTTTAGGGGTGTTTTTTCTAGTTTACAGCCGACATTAAATTTACAGCTGATATGGGCCTGAAATTTAGGAAGATAAGTTAACTATCTGTGCTCTGTGCTAAAACTTTGAATCCCTGTGGTAAAAGTCTGAAAGCAGTGGCTAAATATTTGAATCTTCACAACAGTTAAGCTCTGAATTCACCTGTAAGTGACGACATTCTGCCTTAGTAGGGACGTACTATGTAAGTGCCTCTTCAATTCAATCGATCGATCTCTCTTATGCTGATAGTCTGATATTTATTTTTTGCTGCTTATACCGATTTCGTGCTCATCTTAGCCGAGGTGATAAACTTGTGGATAGGCTTTCACCGTAAAGTGTGCTGAGCCTATTGTACTTTGTTCCCCTATTGACTGTTAGCCTCACCTGATTGTTTAAATTATACGCTTTAGTTCTTCTATGGCTGACGCTTTTGCTGTTGTGATATTTGTTACGGAGTAGATAACGATGGCATTGATTCTTATGTCTTTTTAAAAAGGGTGTGCCCAGTGCCAAAAGCTCCCACACATTGTGGGTCTGGGGAAGGGAATTTCTAGGCACTCTGATTCTTATGTTTCTTGATCCTGTTTTTATTTCCTATCTAGAGTCTTATCTTCAGAAATTGAGACTTTTTATGGAGCGAACTAAAAACAATGGATGATACAGTAACATCTAGATCTATTATCAGTGTAAGCCTTATATTGAATTTACCAAATGGAAAAAGGAAGGCGAAACACTGCACATAAAGACCATTTTACCATTCCTGTTTTTACTATATTTCTACAATGGCTGAATAAGATCTGGTGGAAAAGCTCACCGTGGGTGGCGGTAGCAGTGTTCTAAGTATGTATGGGTTGCCAGATTTGGGGTTGAAGCAGTTTAATTGCAGAAGGATAGATTCCCTTTTATATCGCAGACACTCCTCGTCATCCCGTTCTCATCCTATCTGTTCTGAACAATGTTGCTGTTAACCCAATCATCTGGGTCTTTCCTCTTCATCTTTGTCTAGTGCGGCTGCCTCTCCCTGTTGCTGCAGCAGTAAAGATGCTGAGTTACAATAAGTAAATAAATGAATCTTCACTTCTCTATCAAACCATTTATATATATGATCTTACTGGCCTTTTATGTTTTATATTATTTTTCGGAAACCTTTGTTGCATGCTAATACATATATAAAGCAAAATATGGACAAGTTACTCAAACTTTGTGGCTTTATGCATCCTATGCCTAATCTAACACAGTTGACTAACCCTATTCCTTATCTATCTGCTAACCTGATGCTGTACAAGAGTGTGGGCAAGGGCTCACCGCATTCAGGAAGCTGTGACATGGGCTTTCCCACAGGGAGTTATCTTGATGTACTACCATTCATCATTATTTCATACTTTTATTTAAATTTCCTTTCTTATCCTGGGTTACCTTTTGTTCTTTTTGCTGTACCTGGACGGGGGCTATTTCTCCTGCTGAGTAACCTATAGATTTGAGGCATTGTGCTCTTCTTGTAACTTGACTGGTTACATAGACTAAGACTAAAAGGCACAAAGTGACATAAGATATGGTTAAATTAGGGACAGCTTGGAACGATCACATGATTTACACGTAGATGTCTACAACATCGTCACTGAAGGTGTTAGTGCATTGGTTAGAGCTTGTGGCACACAATTTCTGCGTATATTAGAAATCAAAAGCTTGGAACCATTTGTGTGTGTGTTCTGTGTTGTTGACATTTTACAAGTCTGACAGGAGACCTTTGCTCTTTGCAGATATGCATAATTAGAAACTAAAAACACCGTCCTGTTGGTACTGAGGTAATCCTGCTGACCTGCATGATGTCTTTGTTAATGCTGCTGCCTGATCTTTTTTTGTTAGATGCCATTTCCCCAAATATGTTCACTGTTTTATATTTTGTACATTATCTCATATGGAATTGCCTGACCCAATTACCACAATCAAACATCGGATTTTTTGTCATCCTATGGGATCATCTAAAGCGACGTAAGTCCTTTAGTTCACGTGATTACTATGTATTTGAGATGGATAATTGTTTTAGTTCTTACCAACGAATCCATATTCATGATACATCCTTCTTCATGCCTTCGTTGGTAATCATCACAAGCAGGAACTCTGAAGTATGTCTAGTAGTATTACTAAATTAGTTCTTTTCATACTACAATTATATAAAAAGATACTGTATGTAGCTCACTTGGATACCACAGAAAATATTACCATTAAGCTTGTAACTATCAGCAACGTGTGAAAGAAACATACAGCTTTATGGAGGAAGCAGCACTCACGACTCACGAGTTGTACATTGCTTCATAAAACAACATATTTAACTTTGCATTTTTTGTGCCAACATTGCTTTGTTGTTTACTAATCACTCATTTAACAGGTGCTTTACCCACTAGGATTTCTGTTGATGGCCCAAGTAGCTCTTATGTCACAAATCACCCTCCAGTTCGCTAGCTGGCTGATTCTGGTGCACTCAAAGTGGAGGGGTGGTGTGGTCAAAATGGGGTAATAAATAAAAATGAACGATGATTCTCTTTTTTTCTTTCCTTCTTAATATTTGGTGAAGTCCTTATCGTCCCTGCAGCTATATAATTTATAGCAAGTTGCAATTGGTTCTCCTTGGATCTGTTCATGCCAAAATAGTGCAGTCTCACGATCCATAGGGTTAATTACATTGACTAACTTATCCAACATATACTTGTCCTGCAGTTAGGACTGTTGTTTCATGAACTTGCAAGGAACGCCAGTAAATTTACGTCTTGACACTCTTCCTGAGTTCCTGTTGTTCTCACACTGGTATAGTCCTAACTGTGTGATCTAGAGGGACTTCTCAAAAGTCACGGAAAATTGAGTAAGTAGTCCCTAGTTCCTAGTGTGCGTTTTACATGGATCAGTGTTTGACTCAGGTCTAGCAACGTCATTAACCCAGTCATAAAGGTCAAATAGATATAGCACCTTCCAGTCAGAATGTTCAAAACCACGCAAATAACTCTGTATTTTTCTTTTCTGTTCAAATAACTCTGTATTTGTTGAAGTACCTTGGATGGCCTTAGAGCTGGTTTTAAAAGGATGCAACTACGCAAATAACTCTGTATTTTTCTTTTCTTTTCAAATCTCTTTGCTTGTTCCCGAACCAGACATACTCTCATTCCATTTTATGGAATTCCAATGTCCTTCCTTGCATATGTACTTTGTAGCATTATTAGGCAGACAAGAGATGGTGCTCCGTATGGCCCAGTGATTCCCAGAAAACGCACTGAAGTGCAGCCCACTTGCAACAAGCAAAGAAACTTCCAGTTGTGCACAGCATTTGTCTCTATTGGCTGGTAAGGACCAAAAGGGTCAGCCTGCCGTACCGAATAAAATAATCTATGCCATATTGTTGCAGCCTTAAAGAGTCTATAAATACTTCAACATAGCCCCAGCTTATGATTCTACCTGAGGCAAATCACATAGAAATACAAACCTACAAAACTGGATTGATCACGTATTTGCAGGTTGCAGGATTCTGAAGAAAGATTTAGCCAGATACCAACGGTGAACATGTATTCAAGAAGGACACTGCTTCACACTCCATTGCCTGGCCAACCGTCTGGTCCAAGCCATCGGTGGCTGGAACCACGGCCACTGGAAGCAGCTTCGATGCAAACGTCGTCATGATCCTAGCTGTTCTTCTCTGTGCATTGATTTGCGTACTTGGGATTAACTCGATAGTCCGGTGCGCACTGCGGTGCTCGAGCCGGATGGTCATAGATGCCGAGCCAAATCCAGTCACACGACTGGCTAAGGGTGGGCTGAGGAGGAAGGCCCTCCGAGCCATGCCGATCCTGGTCTACTCCTCTGGGTTGAAGCTCAATACTGCCTGCCCGATGTGCGCGATTTGCCTCTCGGACTTTGAGGCCGGAGAGCATGTAAAGGTCCTGCCCAGGTGCAACCATGGCTTCCATGTCAGATGCATTGATCGGTGGCTCCTGGCAAGGTCGACGTGCCCAACATGCCGGCAGTGCTTGTTCGGGGAGCCACAGAAGACGTCTGGCTGCTCCGAGGCGAGCCAGGCCGACCCAGCACGGGTCCACACAGTCCTTGTGCCACTCAGGCCTGAAGGTTTAATCACTACGTCTGATTTTTAGAGTCGTCAGTTGCTTCCAGTTGATACATGGATGGAGGATAGAAGGGTGGGGTATAGAACAATAGAAGGTTGTGTTCACTAGATGTAACTGCCAAACTGGCATGTAGTCCTGTTACTCCTGTACATTGTGTAGTCTCTAGTGGAAGAAGTTGTACATTTCCTCGGCGTTTTAGTTCATGTGTTGATACTTACCGATTATTGCTGGAAATTGTGTCCTAGGATACAGGTGCGATGGCTTTTGCAGGGATGCGGCTAATTCTGGGTTAACCGAGAATTAAGTTAATTCTCGGTCACCCAATGCACAATTGCATATGCAATTCATGTGAAACTGCAGAAAAATCATGTGCAATTGCAACTCTCAATTGCACGAATCACGATGCAAAATCAACTGTTAAAAGGTCGACCGAGCTCTAACCCAACCGAGAATTAGCAAAAAGGTTTTTGCTGGTCACATTTGAAGACCACTTCGGAAAGGAAAAAAAAGAAGAAGATTGCAGGCCTAATCATATGGCAGTGCTGCACCATCATGATTGTAATTGGAGATCGAACTTTCAAGTAGTTGCTAAGGTTCAAGCTTCAGTCAGTGGTGGCAGCATATTCTCCAGCCATTACCAAGAGATCAGGTCTTGTAATCTGCTTGGTGGCTAAGCCTTAGCGATCAGGTTTATGCCCCCAGAATTGACAGCTGGGTCCACACTCCATACAGCATGCCCGCTTCGGCTATTTGTGTGGAGATCACAAGGTAGTTGAGAAATGCTAAAGCTCACGCTATGTGTCGAAATGGTACTGCATAACTGTTTTTTCTTCTGTTCCTCTAACTAAAGGTTGATGTCTTCTCAGCGAAGAATCCGCTAACTTAGCTGTGCCTCGCAAGAACTTTGGATTGTGCTCACTGAAAACGAAAACCGCATGGATGCCCACTGAATGGAAAGGTGATATCTTTCTCGAACTTATGTGATTCCGTTTGGACCAGACACTTCAGCGTCACGATGATTATGAGAATGTTGTAAATAGTGTTAAGAAGAATGTAGGAGTACTAATCATTTCCTACCATTGTTCTTTCTTGTGGATTTGTTATGCTCAGATGATGTGTTTTTTATTACAAGAATGAAAGAGAGCAGTTAAATTACTCGCGTTGGAGCCAACGTTGATAGTGTATTAGTTATTGCTAGTTCTTCCAACATTAAGCATGTCATGCTTGGAAACAAAATGATTATGCGTCCTTGTATTTGAAAGTTGGATCTATTTTCCTTTGTTATATCAATTCAATACAAAGGTAAATATTGCTTCAATTAATAAAAAAATATCATTCTTATGATGTAGAGTTTTTTGTTTTCAGGCGAATTTTTTTTAATTAAAATTTGAAAGGAATAAATACATTTTCAATGTATCGAACCGAAACCACTCTCATAGTGAAGGAAACCGAGTCTAAGTGGGCCTTCCAGAGAGAGGAAAGACCCGCTAAGGCGTCGATGTTGCCGCATCGGTGCAGAGCTTTCGCCTCGAGTTTATCCACTCCATAGATTTAGCATGTTGAATCTCCATAGGAGTTGTGCATGTCGGGTGGACCCAGAATCCAACCAAATTCCGGGCCAACTTTATGTTGAGTGTTTGTAATCAGTGTAAATCGTAGGCCAAATCAACAATTTTTGCTAATGCATAGGTGAAAAATATTCTACACCCCGTGCCATGGCCCGGGTCGCCCGAGGTGTCAGATCTGTCACTGTTCATCGCATCATGCATATAACACCGCCACACAGGCTCTGCGCCGGGCAACATGGTTGAGCTAAGCCTAGCCGTGTCGTCCATCACCTACTAAGGCTGTACCTTTGTTGGATCTGTGTGTGTGTGGGTGGGGGTGGGGGGGGGGGGGGGGGGGGGGGGGGCTGTATTTGGATCGCCCACTAACCTTCCGCTCGTAGCCAACACTCTCACACTCCTACGTCCTCCATGCTCTGCATTACCTAGCAACGTGTCGATTTTTCTGCACGTCGCTAACAGCAAATTGCCACTAGGCTATTTCCTACTAGTGCACACCTTGTGTCATCCTACAAACCCACTCCATCTATGCCATCGTGACAACAAATGATTCACAGGAGATGTGCGCAAGGCTGATCTAAGGAGTGGACTAGTGGGTGCTAAAAATTCTCAAAAGCTTATATAACATAGAAAAATGGGAAAGAGTTTCCTCATAACCATCAGCCATTGAAGATACCGTCGGTTATTATCATAATAGCCGACAGACCCTCGGCTATTAGTTATCACCGTCGAAAATAATGGGATTTCTAGTAGTGCGAATTAGCTTAATTCTCGGCCAGTTGGAACCCAATTACAGCTCACAACCAACACAAATCACGATGAAAGTCCAACGGCAGGGAACTTTTTTCGGTTGCAACTCAAATGCCGAACAAATCACTACAGGAATGGCCACCTGTGCCGACGGCCGCAGCCCGTCGGCAAAGGTCCCAATGCCGTCGGCA
Organism: Poa pratensis; assembly: GCA_947311845.1. Lineage (NCBI taxonomy): Eukaryota > Viridiplantae > Streptophyta > Magnoliopsida > Poales > Poaceae > Poa > Poa pratensis. Next base: position 80,399,757 of record CAMZMU010000107.1, on the reverse strand, counting down.
CACACCTATGCCGACGGCCACCGTCGGCACAGTGTGGTCGGCATAGGGCCCTGTAGGCACAGGCCACCTGGCCGTCGGCACAGCTATAAACCGTCGGCACAGCTTTTCCCGACGGCCAGAGACGCACCGTCGGCACCTAGTTTGTTGGCACAGCGACGGGTGGGGCCCACATTGGCCGGACGAGGTGGAGGGGCCTGTGCCGACGACCAAGCCGTCGGCACATAGTTGCCACGTGGAGGCAGCTGGGCGCTCCAGGGATGGGCCTGTGCCGACGGCTGTCGGCACAGGTGTGACCATTTGGTCAATTCAAGGGGTCTGTGCCGACGACACAGGTGTGCCCAGATTTTTTTATCCAGCGCAGCTCGTTTTTTGCAGAAAAAATAAACAAAAATAATGACAAATTCACAACAAACAAGATCACACAATGGCTCCTCCTATATCATCAAGCAAAATGCTATATCATCAAGTAGATACACACATAGGACCATCATCAAGTAGATACATGTCTAGACGCCCAAATCCCTACATCTATTGCGGCGACGGCGATGGGGTGAACCCCATATCTCCCCGGCTGATAATAGGTGAGCGTCGGATCGCCGCAGCAGAAGCACCGGAAGTAGGAGAAGCACCAGGAGAAGCTGAAGCACCGGGAGAAGGACCACCGCTATGTAACGGTGTGATGCGAGGCGAACCCGTCGAGGAACTAGGAGAAGCAGAAGGATCAATGTGTGGGTTCTCCGACGAGCATCCCGTTTCCTACATGTTTGAGCAAGAGTTAGCAACTGCGAGGTAAAGGAAAGCAGTAACCAGTGGTTTGGGATCAAACTTACCGGGGTACTTTTGTAGTAGGAGAGAGCGAACACGTCCCTCGATGGCATCCGTGGAGTCGTACCCGGCTCCGGAGGCTCGTCCATAGGAGGGGCTACCCGCACTCCAGTGGTGAAAAAGTTCAGCACCGACTGCAAGATAGTTTAGATGTCAGGTGTTGCAAAAATAAAGGTTCAAACTAGGGAAGTGGGACTTGTCATATTTGACAAAAGTAAAGGTTAAAACTTACAGCTCGGAACAACTTTTGATACTCGGTCCAAGGCTTATTCATCTCCTCCCACTTGGCAAAGGCCACCTCATACTCCGCATGAGCGGCAGCGTAGGCTTCCTCAAAATCGGGCTACAATTTCGAAAAGAATGAATCTCGTCAACTTAGCCATGCAAGAACGAATGTCGGAAAGAGGATGCAAAAAAACTTACATCGATGGGAGTGGATCGACGAGGCTGTGGACGAGGCGGGATCAGTGGGCTGTTGTCAGGGAGAGTAGCATTTGCGTGCGTGAAGGTCATGGCAGGCCTAACCACCTTATTAAGAGTGCGATTACGGCCATGCGGCCTTCCGTGCCCCAAGAGGACCACCACCCTGCATCGCGAAAAGAATTGTTATTCATACCAAGTAGAAACATGCGGTGAAAATAAATGCACTTTGTTCCATGTATATATATATACCGACCTCTCGTCGACCTCCTCGCTCAAGGGGTCATCCACCTCCGGGTGAAAACCCTGGAATGTCGTGCGGTAGCTGTCCACGGCCTCCTCGGTTCTGCCGTAGTACTCAGGAACCTGTGGCTGAGGCTTCGATGGATCGGGCTTCTTTTCCCTCATCTTCTTCCACGCACCGATGTGGGAGCTTACCGTCCCAGTATCGGCGTCCTGCATCACGAAAAGAAATGTTATTCATACCAAGTAGAAACATGCGGTAAAAATAAATGCACGTCGTTCCATGTATATATATACCATCTTATCCTTAAAGAGGAAGTGGTTGCGGTTTCCCGCACTGTGTGTTCCCTCGGAGCCTCGGTTTGCCTTGTTCCGCTGGCTCACGGCGCCGAAATCCGCGTCTTCCCCGACCCACCTCCTAACCAACGCATCCCATGCGTCTTCTTTGCCGTCGGCCTAGTCGGGCATAACCTGAAAATGCAATTCAAGAAGAGCTAAATGCAATGGCAACTTAGCAGCAATATAGAATTCCATTGACAATTTACTTACCGAAATGTACTCCTCCTTTGTCATCTCCGCTGCATTCTTAGCATTATCCGCCTTCTTGGCACTCTTGCCCGTCTTCTCATACGTAAAGTCATTGGCGGATGTAAACTTTTGGTTGTAGAATTGCTGCCGTGTCAACCTCACACAATGAGCATGCAAAGTGCTATCCGCAGCTTGCTGGTCCAGCACACGATAAAACCGCTTCAACCATGCATAAAAAAATTGTGAGTCATGAGTTATCACGGTGGGGTCATTAACTATGAACGGAATTCGAAAAATATGGTTACCCAAAAAGTGGTGATCACGGCGTGAGCAGCTGTCTCGAACGGTGTGGACGGCGCAACCTCATAGTCCGCCCATTTCGTGGCTAACTTCAGCTCGTCGTCGGGCCCTGTAGTGTACAAGCCTGGCCAATATTTCCTAATCAGAGCTCCAAGCAAGCTCCCAGGAGTGCGTGGAATCTTAGGGTCTGTCCATGTCCATGAACTGCACAATAAGCAAACATTAGTACATATGCCAAATTGTTATGACCAACATGAAATTTCATGTTCAAAATTAGAAAACTAGTACACTTACTCAACGCCATGAGGCTCAATGAGGGTTTTCGCCTCCTCGGTCTTAGGCCAGTATTTTTCCTCGGGGACTCCTGCTTCGCCACGACTCTTCTTCCGCTTCGGCGCCGCCTCCACCTCGTCCTCCACCTCGTCCTCCACCTCCACCTCCCCTCCAGCTCCATCTGGTTCTGGGAAGCCACGTCGCCTGAAGCGGAGGGCAACTCGGAATCCACGTCGCCAGAAGCGGAGGGTGGGTGCTCCACGTCTCCTCCACCTCGTCCTCCACCTCGCCCTCCACCTCGTCCTACTCGTGCACCCTCGTCCGCGGCGTAACGCGAGGTGGTAGGTCGTCCACTCCGTGTAAGGTTAGACTTCTGTGCCTTCAGCGTACTATGCAAGGTAGCTGCGCTTTCCTTGCCCTGGCTCATCTGAAATGCATAGAGACAATTAACATTAGCACATATGTATGACAACTAAGCGATGGACTGTATAACAAATCCATGTACATTGTAAAGAAAAAAATAGCTAGGACTACCTTCTGTTGTGAGGAGGTCGCCGGCGAGCAGCAGGGTCAGTCGGAGGTGCAGGTCGTGGGAGAGCAGGCCGGGCGGTGCTGGCTGGCTGGAAGCTACGTCATCTGAAAAAGCACAAACAATAAATATTAGCACACAAGTATGACAACATTAATATTGAAGCAATATAAGACGGTCAGATCAACATTAATATTGAAGCAATATTGTAGCTTATATTTTTGTATTTTTGTATACTTCTAGCATAACTTCTATTTGGCCTAACAAATTTGTCGATGGCTCCCTTTTGGGATTAAATGCATTATCTCTCTTTCTCTTTTTCCTCTTTTCATGTCTAGACTTGCATTTTCTAGACGACATCTCAGATTAAAGCAAACAAAGACTACAGAAGATTAGAACATATGACATGGGATTGAATGTGGAACAAAAGAACCTAAATCTGGTTGCCTCTGCTTGCAGTTTGCCCCCAAATAATCACCAACAATCGTGCATCATCAGTACGTTAGGACCTGCAGCAGCGACTCGCCAATGCCGTTTTCCCCCAATCCCCTTTGCTGCCGCCGCTAATCCCTCTCCTCCCTTTTTTCTACTTCACCGCTATCCGCTAATTCTTCCGTAGTACTCAAAATAAGCATCTGCTCGGGTCGGAATACCTGAGGCGCGGCGGCCAGCGGCGAGTAGATCGACGGCAAGGCGGAGGAGGAGCTTCCCGACGGCAACGCGGAGCAGGAACGAGGAGGATGCGGAGGACGACGCGGTCCTGCGCTGGCGGCCGGCGGAGCTGCGCTGGCGGCAGGCCGGCGGTCGGAGCTGCGCTGGGGGTGGCGGCGCTCGGGGAAGGATGGAGGCGCTGGGGGGATTGGGGGTGGCGGCGGGGCGAGGGAAGGATGGAGGCGCCGGGGGGATTGGGGCTGTGGCGGCGGGGCGGGGGAAGGATGGAGGCGCCGGGGGGATTGGGGCTGTGGCGGCGGGGGGGGAACGACGAAGTGGGGTGTTTTGGCCCGCACGCGCGCGGGCCTGAAAATTTAGCCTACCCAAGGCCTATGCCGACAGCAATGCCGTCGGCTTAGGTGTTTTAATTTATTTACGTAAATCATCATTTCTATGATTTATTTATTACTCTAAATTAATTTTAATAAGCTCAATATTAAAAGAAATCAAATATTATTTCTAAGTTTTGTAATACAATTATAATAATTTATATAATGTATTATACATATATCTAAAAGAAAGCCTAGATAGGACCTATTACAGCATAGGTATTTTTTTATTTTTCCTATTATTAGCTATTTTATTAATATTTCAAATATTATAATTTATTTTTCCTATTATTAGCTATTTTATTTATATAATGTATTAATAAGTCTACCCCAAATCAACACAAGATCCCATCCGGTTCGCCGGAAGGGGAGTTTTCACCTCTAAGTGCAGAAACTCACTAGAGAGAAAGTGATGCCGGTGAACCCGCTCACATCCCGGAGTGGGAACTTGGACATCCACAGCACCCAACACACTTGTATACACATGGTATGGCAAAACCTAGGTTTGGGTGGGGTTCCGACACTCTGGGGCCCCGCTTCGGCGAAACCCTGAATCCGCTGGAAAAACCCTAACGTTTTCGTCTACCCCCATAGACGTGCGTCAAAAGGGGGTAGGCCAGTGGACTTTTTTGCTTGGTTGTGTTAGGTTAGGCCATAGGAAGGTGATAAACCAAAGTCTACCCCAAATCAACACAAGATTCCATCCGGTTCGCCCGGAAGGGGAGTTTTCACCTCTAAGTGCAGAAACTCACTAGAGAGAAAGTGATGCCGGTGAACCCGCTCACATCCCGGAGTGGGAACTTGGACATCCACAGCACCCAACACACTTGTATACACATGGTATGGCAAACCTAGGTTTGGGTGGGGTTCCGACGCTCTGGGGCCCCGCTTCGGCGAAACCCTGAATCCGCTGGAAAAACCCTAACGTTTTCGTCTACCCCATAGACGTGCGTCGAAAGGGGGTAGGCCAGTGGACTTTTTTGCTTGGTTGTGTTAGGTTAGGCCATAGGAAGGTGAGAAACCAAGGTCTACCCCAAATCAACACAAGATTCCATCCGGTTCGCCCGGAAGCGGAGTTTTCACTTCTAAGTGCAGAAACTCACTAGAGAGAAAGTGATGCCGGTGAACCCGCTCACATCCCGGAGTGGGAACTTGGACATCCACAGCACCCAACACACTTGTATACACATGGTATGGCAAAACCTAGGTTTGGGTGGGGTTCCGACGATCTGGGGCCCCGCTTCGGCGAAACCCTGAATCCGCTGGAAAAACTCTAACGTTTTCGTCTACCCCCATAGACGTGCGTCGAAAGGGGGTAGGCCAGTTGACTTTTTTGCTTGGTTGTGTTAGGTTAGGCCATAGGAAGGTGAGAAACCAAGGTCTACCCCAAATCAACACAAGATTCCATCCGGTTCGCCCGGAAGGGGAGTTTTCACCTCTAAGTGCAGAAACTCACTAGAGAGAAAGTGATGCCGGTGAGCCCGCTCACATCCCGGAGTGGGAACTTGGACATCCACAGCACCCAACACACTTGTATACACATGGTATGGCAAAACCTAGGTTTGGGTGGGGTTCCGACGCTCCGGGGCCCCGCTCACGCCGATTGATGAAGAAGGCGTCCCAAGTCGGGCGGTAGTTGGGATTCCAGCGGGGATCCATCCGCTGCTCCGGAGTGAGCTCGAGGTAGTAGTGGTTCGTGATGGCCGCCGGCGCTCCAAACCTTGAGGGACAGGAGGGACCGGCATGCCTCCGGTGCTCAGCCTCCAGCCGGCGGGGACGTCGTAGCCGGGTGGGCAGGGGTAGTTCGAGGCGCAAAGCGCCTCCGCCTCCGAGTAGGTTAGAGTGGGTACGGTGGAAGCCATGGGAGAGTGATGAGGTTGCAGATATGAGTTTAGATGTGCTATGCCAATGGAGGCCATGAATACATATATATAGTGAGAAATGGCGGGAAGAAGCACACGGATCGTGTGCTTCCTTCCAGCGCTTGTGAGCCGTTGGATCAGCGGTGTGTTTCTTTCGAGCGCTTGTGAGCCGTTGGATCAGCGGTGTGTGTTTCTTTTCAGGGCTTGTGAGCTGTAGTATGCCCAATCAGGAAGAAGCACACGGATCGTGTGCTTCCTTCCAGCGCTTGTGAGCCGTTGGATCAGCGGTGTGTTTCTTTCGAGCGCTTGTGAGCCGTTGGATCAGCGGTGTGTGTTTCTTTTCAGGTCTTGTGAGCTGTAGTATGCCCAATCAGGAAGAAGCACACGGATCGTGTGTTTCCTTCCAGCACTTATGAGCCGTTGGATCAGCGGTGTGTTTCTTTCGAGCGCTTGTGAGCCGTTGGATCAGCGGTGTGTTTCTTTTGAGCGCTTCTGAGCCGTCGGATCAGCACTATCACGACCACTTCGTAAGCCATGGGACCCTATATATAGCCCACCTCTAGGACATCTTCGGCACTCTTAGTGTGTACTCATTGTAGTTCTTTTGGTATACAGAGCATTCAGATTCCCTGCATACGTCCAACGGTGCATTTGATATGCAGGCACTCACGAGCCACCGTTGGGCTGTATGCAGGGGAAACCGTGTGTTCTGTTCTATATATCTACATAATCCTTCAGTTCATCGACCGAATACAAATCATTCGGATTCCGTCATACAGCCCAACGGTGCATTTGATATGCAGGCACTCACGAGCCACCATTGGGCTGTATGACGAGGAAACCGTGTGTTTTGTTCTATATAGAAATCCTTCAGTTCCAGGAACCCTCCCCTCGGTCGGATCCAAGCAGCGGCAAGAATCTCTGATGATTAGCAACATTCCCAACACTTGTTCCGACGGTTGCAAATCATCAGAGACGTCTTGCCGCTCCGTGGATCGAAGGCCGATTTGCCGTCTCACGACCACGCGATGATTTGCCGATTTGCCGGTCAGAGTGGCCACTGGAGAAGGTAGGCAACTTCGATCCGACGTGGTTCTGAAAGGGGCATGGTTAATTTAGGTAGTCGAAGGACAAGGGTGCTGCGTCGTCGAAGGGCAAGGGTGTTGCGTCGTCGAAAGGCAGGAGTGATGCGGGAGGCTGCGTCGATTGTAGATGAATTTATGTTGTGTTCTCGCTACTACGATATTTTCTTCTCTGTGTAATATATGTTGTCAATGTAATTTGCAGGGTTTGTTTAATATCAATGTGAAAAGTAGTCGAAAGGGGGTAGCAAAATGAATTTTTTTGGTTGCTTGTGTAAGGTTAGCTAAAAGGTATGTTATGATACATGCTAGCCCATGCATGCGGCACCGAGGTGTCGACCATGTTATCGAAACGCAACACACGGCCTTGTTGGATATTTAAAACACAAAACACACTTGTATACATATGGTATGGTACAACCTAGGTTTTGGTGGGGTTTCGACGCTCCGGTATAGACAATTATTCGCGACGTTATTTTATGTGGGTGGAAACCGCTATTCGGCATAGCTATGTACATAGAATATGAATAAAACATATTAAACTTAATTGAGAGTAATAAATAGATACATAAAAAGAAGATTAGGGTAAAAATGTAAAAAAAATGGTAGAGACCTATGCCGACGGCTTTGCCGTCGGCACAGATTGCCGTCGACGTCACCTTATCCTCTGTGCCGACGGCTTCCTTCGTCCCGACGGGTGCCGTCGGGATAGAACATCTGTGCCGACGGCCGTTTCTTTGCCGACGGCATTGTGGACGGCTGGTCCTGGTATGTCCCTGTGCCGACGGCCCCGATAAATCGCCGTCGGCACAGGTTCTGGCCGTCGGCACAGGTCGCCATTCCTGTAGTGAATTACGATTCAAATATATTCGTTGTCCTTCGCCAAAATAGCTATGGAGTCGACAGATCTCTAACTTAATTCTTGATCAACGGAGAAAAAGCAAAACAGTAGGGAAAATTCAACTTCACCCAAAATTCATACGACGCAACCACGTTGGGATGACACTGGGTGTCGGTAAGAAACGCAAAAAAGCTTCATGGACCTTGATGCGACTGATGGACCCATGGTTGCTACTATTAGCTCTTTTATGTTGCGTTCAAGCTAATCACTATCTGGTTGATTGAACTAATCACTAAGGTGCGCAATTATTATAATAGGTTCTTCCACCATAACCGCAAAGATATCATATTCTCTAGAGAGCGCCTGATGCACCTATGATTGGCGCGGTTATACAGAGAGATAACCTAGTCCACAAGTGGCAAGTTTAAAGCTGATTTAGTGATCTAGCCGGCCAATAGAGACAATGATTCAAAGCTACAATGATTCCCATTTGATAGATTAGTTTGGAGTATCATGTCACGAGTGGTGGCGATCAGTTTAATGCTCGCTGAGCAGCAGCGCTTATCGGTGGCATCCGATTTGACGAGGCCGCGCGTGTGTGAAAATGGGAGAGCCGTCGGGCTTCTCTTCGGGTGATATTGGGGCCTTGCTTTTGGTGGACGACACAGTACGACGAGCGTCGGTTTATCCATTTCTTTCCCCGGAAACAGAACTACAAGACGGCTGTGATTAACGAGCAGTGCTAGTAGTAGACGAAAATAGTTCTCCATGGTGCCCTCCAAGCGATGAACTTTCTAAGTTGAAAGCACATTCACGAAGCCAATCATGTTCCGTGCTGCATTTTCCTCGTGGAACGTAAACATCGTGGAGATCGAAGGGTGTCAGTTCATGTCAGAAAGATAAGCTGGTCATCAGCAGGTAAGTGCGATGTTTATACAGTACGTCTCGTGGCAATGCATCCATCCAGATGACTGACTTGACGCTCACCATCCATCGATCTCCTCGTAGAAGTGGTCTGTTTACATGGGAAGATGACTAAGAGCATCTATAGTAGATCCCGTAAAAAACTCCGGTCCAGAAAATTTAGCCTGATATATTGGACCGTTTTTGTGGACCGAACAGGTACCGCACATTGGTCCGGCCCGGATAAATATCTGGGATCCGAGCAAGCGATGGCTCCGGCCTATATCAACGGTGTCAGGGGCATTTAGGGTTTGTCTCCCGGTTTCCTCTGCCACAATTAGTTCCCTGCCGCCACTAGCGATAGTTTGCTCCGGCGAGCGATTACTCGGAACCTCTAGCCAATTCACTGCCGTTTCGGTAAATCGATGGTGGGCTCGTCCATCCGCGGCAGTGGCGAGCACGGCGGAGGCCGTGAGCCTCCGGACAATGAGGAGGAGCCCCACCGCCGCCGCTCGGTCGCCTCGAGCAAGCGCGACCACCTTCGAGGGCATAGGTGGGCCGGGCTACTCCCTCCAGGCTACCCACAAGGACGACGCGCAGCCGCTCTGCCGCGCGCACAACGCGGAGGCGGGTAGCGCCCGCGCACTGCCAATTGAGGTTTCGGACGAGGCGCCAGAGGATGGTGCTCTCCGTGGCGGCGACCGGACCGGGTCGTGCACTTTCGGTGTGCTCTGTGACAGGGGCGGGGTATGCACCTGTATTCAAATGAATACCCAAGATTATCCGAAATGTACGAGATATGCTCTAAACCCCCATTTTATTTACCGGATGTCCCCGTAACAGTCCAGTTTTTTTTTTTGAAATTAAGTAACAGTCCAGTTTGTACAGAAGGAGGCATACACGCTCTCACACGCCACAAGTCGCGGAGGACGGGCCACAGCACGCCGTTGGGCTGTCCGGCGTGTCCAGCATCCTCCAGTAGAGGGAGTAGAGGGACGGTTGATCCACCCCGACACCATCGCAGCCAGTAGAATCACCTCACCGTCGCTCCTGCAGATCGCCAGTAGTAGAGCCGTTCTCCCGGCCGTCCGATTACATCCACGCTCCAGATCACCGAGACGCGGAAACTCCAGCCCGCGCTCACCTGCCCGAAATATTTCGCGTTCCGCCTTCCCAGCCGCTACAAATACTCCCTCCCCAAATCCAAATCCTCACACAGCAACCAACTCCACAGCGCCAATCCATCTTTGAATCCTCCAAATCCTCCCGCTCCTTCAACTACATGGCCCGCACGAAGCAGACGGCGCGCAAGTCCACGGCGGCAAGGCGCCGCGGAAGCAGCTGGCGACGAAGGCGGCGCGCAAGTCGGCGCCGGCGACGGGCGGCGTGAAGAAGCCGCACAGGTTCCGCCCGGGCACCGTGGCGCTGCGGGAGATCCGCAAGTACCAGAAGAGCACGGAGCTGCTCATCCGGAAGCTGCCGTTCCAGCGCCTGGTGCGGGAGATCGCGCAGGACTTCAAGACCGACCTGCGCTTCCAATCCTCCGCCGTGTCCGCGCTGCAGGAGGCCGCAGAGGCGTACCTGGTCGGGCTGTTCGAGGACACCAACCTCTGCGCCATCCACGCCAAGAGGGTCACCATCATGCCCAAGGACATCCAGCTCGCAAGACGCATCAGGGGCGAGAGGGCCTGATTTGATGAGCACTCTGATGAGAACTGGATTCGGTCACTCGGTGTGTGTTGGGAATGGTAGAAACTAGTAGATGTGGTGTCTCCGCAGTCTGTTGCTTTGCTTTCTGTACTGATGGCTTAGCCTATTTGGATCTGTTTCAATGGAAATGTTACCAGCAGTACACCTGCTATCTCAATGTTGGTTGTTCTTCGATTTGTCCATTTTTGTGCGCAGTGGACAATCTTTTGTTTTTGTATGTAAGCTTCATCATTGAAAAATCGACCAGATTATGTTAGTCTGACCGCGCGAGTAGCTACATGCTTCAGACGCTGTTTTTAAGATTGAATCTGGGGATGTCGCCAATTGGGTACCAACATTGTTCGAAGCCTTGTTTGGTCCTCGCATGGTCGTGACAGCCTAATTTGCAGGCCCAGCCGCCCAGGTACCTTGCAGGTCCGGCGTATTTGCAGCTGCTTTGCCCTTGTGCTCGCGATGGCGAGCCGGCGGCGGACTGAGCTCGTTCGTTATGGCACAGCGCAGGTCACAGCCTATCGCTTGGTGATGATTTTTCAAGCCGAATCTGTAGTAGTTTTTTTAAAAACAGATACCTAGTAGTTGCTATCCAAGCCTGGGGTTCTTATTCCCTGGTAGCTGAATAACTGAATTGCTTTGAATGCCTAGACTGCCAAATCAACATAGCCACCTATTGTATTTACTAGTTTCAGGTTGATTTATTTCCCTGAGGATTGAATGCGAATCTGGTTTATGGAGCATATATGACCCGTTCTTTTTGTTTGAATTGTTCTGTTAAGATGGGTTGGGATCAGAACAATTTTGTTTTCAGAAGTTGAGTACAGAAATATACGTGCTGCCAAGGTACTATAGCTTGCATCAGAAATCTGCAGCTTTATGGACGATGTAATTCTGTGAAGGGGAAGGCAAACGGTAATTTGACGGTGACTGCAAATTGGAGTACTCGTTACAGACTCCAAGGGTTCCAAAGACCGGTGGCAGTCTCTAGACCAAGAGAAACAATTTTTATCGACAGCTGAAAAAGCAGTTGTTAGTTAGCAGTTAGCTGTTGTTTTGTTGTTCAGGTGTCTCAGTTTATTTGATGCTGATAGAACCTGACCACTTTATGGTTGTTGTGATCACAACAGATCTTATGTTGTTGTCAGGTTGTTTCACTCAACAGTTTTGTGGTTACCATTTCACTCGTGCCCCAATGGCAAGGGAACCTGTCGTGTTCTCCAGTCTCCACCATGTCTAAATCTTGTCCTGTGATGTACTATGTTTTCTCTGCTTCCTAATATTAAGGCAGCACAGCCCATTCTACGCTTCTTATCAGTGGCAGGTTGGTTCCCTATCTTCTCAACCTCAATATGCTTCTTCTCCTAGTATTACTTCTTGGACATATGTCCCTACACATTCATGTATCCTCTGCTACCATCAACTCCATTTCACCTGGCCAAGAACTTGTTTACGGTGTCAAGCTTACATCCTTGAATGGCAAGTTCGCGCTTGGCTTCTTCGAAACAGGCAGTAAGTCTCACAATACCCTGAACTGGTACCTTGGCATTTGGTTCAATAAAGTGCCCACGATAACTCCAGTATGGGTTGCAAACCGTGATGATCCAATCAAAGAACCTGCCTTAGTTAGGTTCACAATCTCCCAGGATAGCAATATTGTCGTCTTACTTGAGGCTAATAATTCCATGATATGGTCTAGCCAAGTTAGTATCAGAGCCAACACCGCCATTGCCGTACTCATGAACAATGGAAACCTTGTCTTACAAAATACCTCAAGCTCATCTGACATTTTATGGCAAAGTTTTGACCACCCGACAGATACTTTCCTCCCGGGTGCAAAGATTGGCCGAGACAAGGACACTGGTTTGACCCGCCGTCTTGTTTCAAGAAAGAATTCGATTGACCCAGCTCATGGCCGTTACTGTTATGAGCTAGAGCCTAAAGGGTTGATACTTACACTTTTGAACTCATCCATAGTGTACTGGTCTAGCGGGGAATGGAATGGACAGTACTTTAGCTTGATACCAGAGATGGTAAGCCACAACTTGATCGACTTCAAGTTTGTCAACAATGAACATGAAGAATACTTCACATTCAGGTTACTAAATGACACGATGATCATGCATCATCGACTCGACGTCTCTGGTCAAATGAAGACATTAATATGGGATGAGGTCTCACAGGGTTGGCTAGTTTCCTACTCCAACCCCAAAGCTCAGTGCGATGTCTATGCTCTATGTGGACCATTTACCGTGTGCAGTGACAACCCAACTACATATTGTAGCTGTATGAAGGGCTTCTCCATAAGATCACAAGAGGACTGGGAGCTAAATGACAGAAGCGGTGGATGTGTGAGAACTACTCCTTTAAATTGTAACAATAACAAGAGTACTGAGGAAGGCAAATCCACCTTGTGAATCTCTGATGAGTTCCTCTCGCTCTCGCCGCTGGCGACGCGCCCCACCGCCGCGCCGGCCCAGCCAAGCTAGCCGCCCACAGCCCGTCCCCGTCGCCTCCTCCGGCGAGGGCGCCTCGCCACACGCCGCGCCGGCCGCGCTCCAAGCCTCGACACTAGCTGGATGCCCAGTGAGTCCTGCTTCCCCCGCGCCCTCCCCGTCCCTGCCAGCCTTCTCTTCCTCGCCCCGCGCTCCTCGCGTCCTTCCCCCCGCCTGGTAGGCGCCTGCCGCCCCAGGATCTGTTGGCACGCCTCTGCCGCCGGTGTCGCCCCGTGTGTTCCGGCGCATCCGTGCCGTGCGCCCCGGCGAGATCTTCGCGGCGCGCGTCAAGAAAAGGTTCGGCTCCGCGGTCTGCGCCCCGTCTGTCGGGGAGCGCGCCTCTCCCACCGTCGAGCTCTACATCACCGCGGTCCCTCCTGTCTCGCGGCCAGTCAATCGGCACGTCGTCGCGAACGGCCTCACCTTCGTATTCTCCACCTTTGGGGACCGGTTCCCTGTTCGTGATGTGGGTGATGGCGTCTTCTGCACCTCGGTCTCGGGGCCGCGCGTTGCTGCGGTGATCCTCCGGAGACGGGCCTTCGTCTTCGTCGGCGTCGTGTTCCGTCTCCTCCGTGCCCCGCCTCCTGGCTCCCAACGGTCGGAACTCCCGACGGGAGCCGGACCCACGTGGAGGTTTGGGTCGTTGACTTTTACCAGCAGTGAGGAGCCGTTTGTGCCGCTGGCTGTTCCGCTCCTCTTCCGGGGACCACCCATGGAAACTGTGCCTCGAACCGTCCTCAGAGCTGGCCGTCCCCACGACCAGTGCGCCTACGTGCCACGCCCTGCGTCGCCGTTGCAACAGTCCCAGCAACGCGTCCCCTACTCGCCCGCCCTCGTTGCCACGTGTCTTGTGGTCGAGTCAACTAGCCACCAAACGCCACCGTCCGCCGCGGATAGCGAAATCCTGGGCTGATGTCGTGCGAATGCCACCCTCCCCGGAGACTCCACCGCGTCTGGATAGACCAACCACCTCCCTGTTTTCTCCGCCTGCCCCGCGTCGCCTCCCTTTTAACCCTGCTGGGGCGAGCTACCGCTGTCTCTTGATTGAGCACTTCGTTAGGGATTGCAGGAACCCGTTCACCTGTCGTCTCTGTCGCCGGTGTGGCCACCGCGCTCGTGGCTGTCCCGAGCGTTTTGCGCACTGCTACTCTGCTCCTCCTGCCGCCATGGCCTCCAACCACCGCCGCCTCGGCGAGCTGTCACCGTACGTGCCGCTCCCGCCCATCTTGCACTTCGACCTTGTCGCGGCCTCAAGCAACGGCACCGCGACGGATGTTGAGAGCGGGGCGTCGATCATCTCAGCGTGCGTCCATGCCGACGCCATTGTCGTCGACAACCCCGCGACATCTGCAGCCGCGCCACCTGCGCACGTGCCGGACCCGGAGCCTAGAGATGATGCAGCAGAGCTGGCCGTGCTGCCCACGCTCCCCACAACGGGTGTGCCAGGAGACGCTGCAAGCGCGGCAATGCGGATCCTGCCGACCCGGTTCGCACCAGCGCGCGCATCAGAGGGCGCACGCCCACGCTATTCCAGTCTGTGCTCGATCGTGCGGTATCCATCAAGGCCGCGAGGGTTGACGGCGCTGCTGCGCCACACGGCGTTCCGCCGCCGCTCACCGCCCTGGAGATCAAGACGATGGCCACGGCATGCCAGCTCCCAGATGATGCTGTTCGCGACCTCGATGCCGTCCTCATGGTGCCGGACGCCTGTTGCTCTGCTAGTCTCCAATGAGTAGTACATGTAAAAGGTTGCTGCTGTGCTCGTGGAACACTCGTGGCCTGAATGATTCTGACAAGTGCATTGACGTGAAGCGTAACCTCTCCTCGCAGCCTCTGAATCTCCTCTGTTTCCAAGAGACGAAGCTGACGGATGTCTCCCCCTCAAAAGCTGCATCCTTCCTCCCCCCAGGTTCACGAATTTCTCGGTGAAGAAATCCATTGGGGCCTCGGGTGGCCTAATCACGGCTTGGCGCGACGGTGTGATCCATCACGTCCGTGACGTTGAGCTCGCCTTCACGCTCACCTCCTTCTTCGAGTTTGCCGCCGATGGTTCCCCTTTCACGGTGACTAACATCTATGCTCCATGCACGGCGTCCCTGCGGGAGGAATTCCTGGCCGAGCTGCGCTCCTTGTCTCCCAGCTGCGACCTGCCGTGGCTGCTAGTTGGAGACTTTAACATGACGCTCTCGCGTGCTGACAAGAACACCGGGAACTTCGACAACCGGACCGCCGATGCGTTTGCCGCGCTAGTTGATGACCTTCTTCTACAAGACCTGCCACTCTTGGATCGACAATATACTTGGTCGAACAACAGAGCAGTGCCCACCCTAGTCCGCCTCGATCGGGCCCTCATCAACCAGTTGTGGTGCTCGTCGCTGTTCAACTCCACCCTCCGGTCCCTGGTTCGTAACACCTCGGATCATGTGCCGCTCCTGCTGGAAGCAACCTCGCGCGCTCCCACCTCACAGATATTCCGATACGAAAATTTTTGGGCACATTCTGTTGAGTACCGGACCTTGATCGAGCAGGTCTGGACCAGGCCGTCGAACCAGGCCGGAGGTGCAGCCAAGCGCCTATCGCGCAAGCTTAAATGGGCACGTGCAGAGTCAAAGAAGTGGGCTCGTGGCAGAATGCAGCCTGGTGTCGTTGTTTCGAACTGCCGTGACGCCATCTCTCTCCTTGATCTCATCGAAGAGTTTCGGGCGCTGACCCTTGCAGAATCCCGCCTCCGTGATCACGTCAAAACGCAGCTCTCCTCGGAGTACAGGAAATTGGACGCCTATTGGAAGCAACGATACTCCTTCCGTCTGTGCAAGCTGGGGGATATTCGCAAAAAAAAAATCTGGGGGATGAAAACACTGCGTTCTTCCACGCCAGCGCCTCGGCGCGCCTTCGCCGGAACTAGATCAAGACCTTGCATGCAGACGGTGTCGCCCTCTCAAACCATGACGACAAGGCGTGCATTCTCCGTGACTTCTACACGTCGTTGTTAGGGACAGTGACCCCTGCGGCCTGGGATCCCATGCTCAGTGAGTTGTTGCCTCCTGTACCAGGTCTGTCTGCTCTCGAGATCCCTTTCTCTGAGTGCGAGCTGAAGAAGGCTGTTTGGTCCATGCGCTCTGATAGCAGCCCCGACCCTGATGGGTTTGGGCCTGCCTTCTTCAAAACCTTCTGGGAGATTGTGAAAGGGGACCTCATGGCCTTCTTGGAGGAGTTCCACCATGGGCGCGCGCACCTCGCTGGCGTGAATGAGGCCTACATCGCCTTGCTGCCTAAAACCGAGACGGTCACCACAGCGGATGGCTTCCGCCCCATTTCGCTCCAGAACAGCGTGATGAAGATTGTCACTCGTATCCTTACAACTCGTATGCAAAAATTTATTGAGCAGCTTGTTAGCTCTGAGCAATCCGGGTTCATCTCTGGGCGGTGCATATCCGACAACTTCCTGTACGCCGCGGAACTGGTTCAGTGTTGCCGCGTTCGCAAGGTCCCCACAATTGCGTTGAAGCTCGACTTCTGGAAGGCTTTCGATTCAGTTAATTGGGACTCGCTTGACGCGATCTTGGAGGCGCGTGGCTTTGGTTCTATCTTCCGTGCGTGGATTCACGAGATCCTTCACACCGGCAAAGCGGCTGTTCTGCTCAACGGGGTGCCGGGGCGGTGGATTCCTTGCAGAAACGGTCTCCGACAAGGGGACCCGCTCTCCCCGTACCTGTTCCTAGCTGTTGCCGGCCTCCTCCGCCAGATCATCACTTCGGACGTTGGTGGGGGGCACCTCCTACACCCTCTGGTCGATGACCTGCCGTGTCCAGTTATCCAGTATGCCGACGACACGCTGATCTTGGTCCGGGCAGATCCATCTCAGGTTGCGTTGCTCAGGACCTCGCTTGATATGTTCGCCGCCGCGACGGGGCTAACCATCAACTATCACAAAAGCACCTTCGTCCCCATCTGCGTGCCCGCGGGCGAGGCGACGTCCCTCGCAGCGACCCTCGGCTGCCCCGTCTCGACGTTCCCGCAGAGCTACCTTGGTCTCCCACTTTCAGACAAGAAACTCCCGTCCAGCGCACTTGATTTCCTTGCGGAATGGGTTGCCGGAAAAATCCCCAGTTGGCGCTTGCAGACGCTTGACCCCGGTGCTAGGCTGACGCTCACTACCGCCGTGATGACGGCACTTCCTTCCTTCGCAATGTCAGTGCTCCCCCTCCCGAAAGGTCTCATCGCCAAGATCGATCGTCCCCGCCGTGCTATGTTTTGGGCTGCGTCGACATCGTGCTCTAGAGGTGACTGCTTGGTGTCCTGGGAGACTGCCTGCCGGCTGCGTTCTGAAGGTGGCTTGGGCTTGATTGACCTCGGCACCCAGAATACGTGCCTTCTCCTGAAGATCGTCTACAAGCTTCTCACCGGGGTCGAGAACCCATGGACGACATGGATCCGACGTTGGTATTTTGGGGGTGTTAATCACCCACCCACCCCGTCGTGGCACGGCTTCGAAAGGCTGATCCCGATTCTGCGATCGATCACCACCGTCAGGATCGGGGACGGGGGCACCACCTCGTTCTGGTTCGATAGCTGGACGTCCATGGGCGCGCCCGCGACTGCACTCCTTGCCGCCTTCTCACACAACCTCGCCCCGCACGTCTCTGTCGCGGATGTGCTCCGTGGTGGTATGGGCGCACTCTGCGCGCGTGCGCGGCTCTCTCCTGCTGCTGAGGGTGAGTTCTCCCTCCTGACGGGTGCCCTTGACGTAGCTGCGCCGCAGCGTGTGCCAGACGGCCACCGGCTGATCGGCGCCACGAAGGACGGGTACAAAACCCAGGTTGCGTACAGGCTCCTTCGTAGCACTGGGTGCGGCCCTCCCATGCACGATCTGAACTGGTCTAGCTTCGCCCCCGTCAAGGTGAAGGTGTTCGTCTGGATCCTCCGACACGGGCGCACGCGCACGCGAGCACGTCTACGTCGCCTCGGCATCCTGCGTTCATCGGACTGTCCGTTCTGCCCGGGCGTCGTGGAAGACACACATCATCTGTTCGTGTCGTGCCCCCGGCTGGTGGATATATGGGGGCGTGCCGCTGACATCCACATCCCCGCCCAGGCGCCACGCCTCGACGAGATGATCAATGCGTTCTCCACGGTGCACCATGCGTGGCCGCTGCTCCTTCGCATGACGGCCGCCTCCCTCATTCTGTGGATTACATGGAAGACTAGAAACCGTTTTGTCTTCGACGGTGTGCGCACGTCCACCGCGGAGTTCTTCGCAATCACCCATCAGCACCTCACCTTGTGGTTGTCCAGGGTTCCCCGCCGTGTTGACTGTGGCCCGCTTGTAGAATGGTGTGCGTCTCTCTCACCCTGAACCTCCCTGTACCTCTACCTCTGAGTGTCTGAAAAACGCCCCGTACGAGCCGGGGCGGCCTGTAAAAAATCTCTTGGCCTCTGGCAGTTTTAATATAAATTTCAGGTGGGCTCATCGCCCTCCGTTGTTCTGTTCAAAATAACAAGAGTACTGCAGGGATGACTGATGAATTCTACTCCATGTATAATATTGAACTGCCTCATGATGCCCACAATATAGGTGCTGCTACTAGTGCTAGAGAATGTGCAGATGTTTGCCTGAGGTATTGCTCTTGCACTGCATATTCTTACATCGATGGTAAATGCACTATTTGGCATGAGGAACTCCTCAATGTAAAACAGCAGCATACTGACACTATGGACACAAATGGTGCAGTTCTTTATCTTCGTCTTGCTGCAAACGAGATGCAAACTCGGAAATCTGACAAAAGAGTGACAATCAGGGCCGCCGCAATTACCATTCTCACTGCATTGGGTTTGCTGGCACTTATATTGCTTATCCTACTGATGATTTGGAGAAACAATAGGGGGCGGTCTGGTGGCATACTGAAAAATCTCCAAGATGGTGGTGGAATTATTGCATTTCGATTCAATGATTTACAGCGGGCAACAAGAAACTTCTCGGAGAAGCTTGGTGCCGGTGGATTTGGTTCCGTGTTCAAGGGATATCTAACTGACTCTGCTACAATAGCAGTGAAAAGGCTTGATGGTGTTTGTCAAGGAGAAAAACAATTCAGGGCTGAGGTGGCTTCAATAGGAGTTATACACCATATAAATTTAGTTAGACTGATTGGTTTCTGCTGTGAGGGTGAACGGAGGTTGCTTGCATATGAGCACGTGCCATATCGTTCTCTTGACATCCATCTATTTCAGAGCAACAACACAGTTTTAAAGTGGAGTACTAGGTATAAAATAGCTCTGGAAGTTGCTAGAGGACTGGCCTACCTGCATGAGAGGTGCCAAGACTTGATCATACATTGTGACATCAAGCCACAAAATATCCTTCTGGATGCATCATTTGTTGCTAAAATTGCCGACTTCGGGATGGCCAAGTTAATGGGGAGGGATTTCTTCAGAGAACCAAATCTTACGATTCAGTCAGTTTGGACATTGTTTCCGACAATCTGAGCACACTAGTCAGGTGCCATGTGGTTGAGGAGGCGATTGTCTCTGTTATTTTTCACGCAGAGCAGACTTGAATCGAACTACTCTGAAGTTTCTGTATTTTCAACTTTCGCCATTTTTTTAATGGGACTTTTTAAAATGTCTGAAAATTCCAGTAATTTAGTGATGGGAAAGTGTAAGCTCTTTTTTTCACATTTTTTGCAACTTTTGACCAATTTGTTAAACTAAAGAGAATCTGAAAAAAAACTCAAGAATTCAAAACACCAGTAGTGAGTGAACTGGGAAATTTTGAGCTCATTTTGCCTAGTCGTTGGAAGTTTTCACAATTTATTTTTGTAAATTTGGCAAAAATTAAATTAAACTCAGTTCAAAATTGATCTTTTAAATAAATCTAGAAAGTTACAGTAGCTATTTCCACCGATTAACTTGTCTTGAAATACTGTACTGTTTTCCTTCAGAGCTTGATTTTTGAACAATTTTTGGCTGAAAAGTTGCGAAAGTATGAAAAAGCTTGTTCGGTTCAAGTTTAGTCAATTTCTAGTTCGGTGTGCAGGCAAAAAAAGGAGAGAACCGCCTCATCTGCGAGGTCACACATGATTTGTTCACCGTAAAACTGTCCTGCTCCATGGCAGATAACTGGGGTAACTCGGAGAACTACGAGGTAAAATTTCGGTTTGATTCCACGACGTTCCGCGTTATTACATTTTCTGAGGCAGTGCCACAGTGTTAAATTTCGTCTAGGCAAGAGCCACTGTTAGTCTGTTACATCACTTACTTTTCCAGGAAACGATTTGCATCACACGTTTTTTGCGGGGAACAAGTACCAGATTATTCGTTGCGAAAGAGCTTTCGTTTCAGATCAAACATGTAGCCACATGTTTTTTGCGGGGAACAAGTAGAGATCATTCGACGCCGAAGAACTGTCGCCGGGGACATACTCATTCGTGGACGGAGGGAGTTGCCGGCTCGTTTTCACCGGCGAAGTCAACAACTGCAATCATGCTCGTTTCGATAATGATCCGAGGTACTACAACTATTCTACGATGTCTCGTGATCGTGAGCATCCGTCCAACCGGACCGGAGTTAGCTCCAAGTTGGCAACCAACCCTGATGAGTCGACGAACCTCGTCAGCTCAACAGCTCGTCTATCCTCGGCGCCTCGCCATGCCTCTCCCCCTCCTCCTGGTGCTCCACCTCCTCTGCAGCCTACACGCTGTAGCGAGCTCCGCTTCCACGGAGACGCACTCCCTCTCGCCAGGCCAGTCGCTCGCCGGCGACGACAAGCTCGTCTCCAGCAGCGGCAAGTTCGCGCTCGGCTTCTTCCAGATCCCAGATAATGCCAACAGGGGAGGCAGGCCTGCAGCAGGCGCCGCCTCGCCAGAGCTCAAAATCTCCAGCGACGGCAACCTCATCATCTTGGACTCCGGCAACATCGCCTGGTCCACCCAAGCCAACGTTGTCACAGCCAATAAGACCGTCGTCCTTGTTCTCCTGGACACCGGGAACCTCGTCCTGCGCAGCGCCGCCAACGCGTCCGACGTGCTGTACTGGCAGAGCTTCGACCACCCACGGACACGCTGCTCCCCGGCGCGACGATCGGGATGGACAAGGTCAATGGCCGGAGCCGCCGCCTCGTCTCCAGGAAGAACCGGGTCGACCTGGCGCCGGGCGCGTACACCATGGAGCTGGGCCGCGCCGGCGTCGTCCAGATGCTGTGGGACTCTTCCGTGCCGTACTGGTCCAGCGGGGAGTGGAACGGCCAGTACTTCAGCGCGGTGCCGGAGATGACCGCCCGCCACCTGTTTGTCTACACGTTCGTCGACGACGACCGGGAGGTGTCCTTCACCTACCACCTGCTCGACGAAACGATCGCCATGTACAGCTTCCTGGACGTGTCCGGGAAGAGGAGGATGCAGGTCTGGCAAGACGCCACGCAGGACTGGACGACGGTCTATATCCACCCCACCACTCAGTGCGACGTCCATGCCGTCTGCGGGCCTTTCACGGTCTGCGCTGACAACGCGCCTCCGCCTTGCAGCTGCATCAAGGGATTCTCGGTGGATTCTCCCGAGGATTGGGACCTTGACGATCGAAGCATGAGTGGGTGCAGGAGGAACACTCCATTGAATTGTGCTGGCATTGGAAACAGCAGTACGGTTGGCCTGACTGACAGGTTCTACGCCATGCCAGTCACCGGATTACCCTATGATCCCCACAGCATAGTGGAGCGTGTGGCGGGTGCAAGAGATTGCGAGCAGGTTTGTCTGAGTAACTGCTCTTGCACTGCATATTCCTTTGATACCGGTGGTTGTTCTGTGTGGCATGGTGGATTGCTCAATGTAAAACAGCAACAGACTGATGATGGTTCCGGTGGTAGCAGCGAGATTCTTCACATTCGCCTCGCCGCAAAGGAGTTCAAGACTCGAAAAAATAAGATACCTATCATTTTAGGTGCCATTGGTGTAAGCATCATTGCTTTGTGTGTCTTGGTGCTCATCTTAGTGCTACGGATGACCAGGAGGAACAAAAGATACAGTCACACATTTAACAACATCCATGGTGGCAGCGGACTTGTTCCATTCACATATGCTGAACTACGGCGCGCAACTAGAAATTTCTCAGATAAGATTGGGGCAGGTGGTTTTGGTTCTGTGTTCAAGGGCTCGTTAAATGAGTCCACCACTATAGCAGTGAAAAGACTTTATGGTTGCTACCAACAAGAGAAGCAATTCAGTGCGGAGGTGAGTTCAATTGGAATCCTGCAGCATACCAATTTAGTCAAAATGATTGGTTTCTGTTGCGAGGGAGACAAGAAGCTGCTTGTCTACAAACACATGCCTAATATGTCCCTTGATGTTCATCTGTTAAACTCATTATCTTGTATGCACCAACAAGCAACCCTGCAAGCTATTTGAGCCTCATCAATTCTTGAATCTTGATGGAGTACCAAACTACAGGCGTCTTCTTCAAGAAGAGCGTGCAGCATGCACAGGGAAGTAGTCATAATGGTAACCATCACAATTCACAAGCACATGGTGGGTGTGAGTTCCTTCTTCCAGATATGATCTCTAGCAAAACCATCCTGTAGCCATAAACGTCAGCTTTTGGTGTGATCGCGACGCCACAATTCCACTCGGGCGCAAGGTACCCAACGGTTCCTCTCGCCATAGTCAGTACTTGGCTAAAATACCTTCCCATAAGTTTGGCCATCTCGAAGCCTGCAATTTTCGGAGCGAATGATGCATCCGGTTTGATGTCTCAGTGCATGATCCGGCCTTGACAGCTCTCGTGCAAGTAGGCTAATTATCTAGAAACCCCCAGGACTGTTTGGTACTTGGTATTCCATGGTATCGTGGTACTGCGCCCGAATAAATGGAGATCCAAGTGACCGATTTGGCATGTGCTCGTAAACAAACAATCTCCTACTGCCATCGCAGCAAAAACCAATTAGTCTGACTAAATTAATATGGTGAGTGATTCCAATCGAGCTCCCCTCTGCCCTGAATTGCTTCTCTCCTTGATAAGCATGGTTGAGCCTTTTCACTGCAAAGGTTGTCAAGTCACTTAAAGCCCCTTGAACACACAACCAAAGCTACCTTCCCCGAGCTTGTCAAAGAAATTTCTAGTAGCCCGTTTCAAGTCATTGTATCCAACCACAGACACGGTGATACCATCAAAACTTTGACCATTGTTCAATAGAGCTCGGCTTCGGTCCTCCCCCTTACACATATCCATTCACCATAAACGTATAATATGGGCACAACCCGTACAAATCCCGTATAGCCCATTGATTGGCTCCGTTCCGTTTCCCTAGCTCAAGCCGGACCTGGCGAGTCGAGCCGGAGATCGGCTCCATTTGGTTTCCATAGCTCAGGCGAGCCGGGGAAAAAGGCAGAAAATTGGTGTTTGCTGGGTCTTGAACCTAGGTGTCGGACTGTCGGTGGCGCATAGCGGGGAGCCAAACCACTGGGCTATCCGTATGTCTGTGTTGTACTACGCGTTTGGTTAAATAATAGTCGTATTTTCCTGAGCTCCAGACATTGCCAAGCGAAATGGATGGAGGCATGGAGGAAACCACACTTGTATAGAGAAGATTTCCATCGTTTTTTTTATTGTTTAATCAACAAATTTGAGCACCAAATCATTCAAAGGTAATTCTAAAAAATTGAAATATAGATGAACCCATTTTCATAAAAACTTGATAATTGTAGCACATTTATAAACCTCAAAAATACAGGAAATTGTGTGCTCAGCTCGCGGCGTGGCCGGTGGCGGGAGCATACATGCGTCGCCTTGTTTCCTTGCTCTGCTCGCTGCCTCTATTCTCTGGATGGGATCGAAAAGAATGAGTGTCTAACTTCGCTCGTATGGAACGTAACCTAACGGGCCGCTCCTTCTCCTGGTGATACGAGTAGACCTAACTGGTTGAGAGTGTTGTATGTGGGTCCAAATGGGCTAAAGGTGGTAGAATAATCATTTATACTAAGAACATGCAACTCTATACCTTTGGTCCCACAACATGCAACCCTAAAGATTTATTTGGTCCAACGACATGCAACGTAGCTAGGAGTGTTGCATGTGGTTCCACATTTTCCAAAGGTGATAGATGCGCTACTAGATGGCTATAAGTGTTCCATGTGGATCCACATGTCCCAAAGGTTATAGATGTATAACTAGATGGCTAATATATAGTGTTGCTAGGCTAATGATTTAGTTGGTCCCACAACATGCAACCCTAAAGATTTAATTGGTCCCACAACATGTAACATAGTTAGGAGTGTCGCATGTGGCTCCACATGCCCCAAATATGGTAGATGCACAAATAGATGGCTAGGAGTGTTGCATGTAGATCAACATATCCCAAAGGTGATAGATGTATAACTAGATAACTAAGAGGGTTGCTAGCCTAAACAATTAGTTGGTCCCACAACATGCAACCTAAAGATCTAGTTGGCCCCACAACATGCATCGTACATATAAAGTGTTGCATGTGGTTCCACATTCCCAAATGTGGTAGATATATAACTAGATGTCTATGAGTGATGTGGGTCCACCTGTCCCATATGTGCTAGGTTAAAATGACTAGGGGTGTTGTATGTGGGTTCACATGTGCAAGAGGTGGTAGATACATACCTATATGAACTACTAGACATCTGGATCTACATGCACCAGCCCTACACAATTTGATCTAGAACTATCAACGTTTAGACACCTGGACCCACATGCACCACCCCTAACCATATATGACCAAAGGTGATAGATGTCCTGTCTAGCTAGGAGTGTTGCATGTGGGTTCGGATGTCCCAAAAGTGGTAGGAGTAGACCTAACTGGTTAGAAGTGTTGCATGTGGGTCCACATGGCCTAAATGTGGTAGAATAACCATCTAGACTAAGAACATGAAACACTATACCTTTGGTCCAACAACATGCAACCCTAAAGATTTATTTGGTCCCAAAACATGCAACATAGCTAGGAGCGTTGCATATGGATCCACATGTCCTAAAGGTGGTAAATGCGCAACTAGATGACTATAAGTGTTGCATGTTTATCCGCATGTCCAAAGGTTATAGATGTATAACTAGATGGTTAAGAATGTTGTTAGACTAAAAATTTGGCTGGTTCCACAGCATGCAACATAGTTAGGAGTGTCGCATGTGGATCTACATCCACAAGTACTCGAAAGCTTGACCTAGAACTATCATGTGGATCCCACAACATGCAACATAGCTAGGAGTGTTGCATTTGGGTCCACATGTCTCAAAGGTGGTAGACATACAACTAGATGGCTATAAGTGTTGCATGTGGATCCACATGTCACATATATTCTAGGTCAAGATGGGTAGGGGTATTGAATGTGGGTCCACATATCCCAAAGGTGGTAGATGCATAACTATATGACCTACTACTAAGCATTTAGACCCACATGGACAAGCCCTACACAGCTTGACCTTGAACTATCATGTTGGTCGCACAACATGTAACATAGTTAAGAGTGTTGCATGTGGGTGCAGATGTCCCAAAGGTGGTAGATGTACAAAACTAGATATATATGAGTGTTGTATATGGGTCCATATATCCCAGATTTGCTAGATCAAGATGGCTAGGGGTCCACATGTCCTACTAAACATTTGGACCCACATGCACAGGTCTACACAACTTGACCTAGAACTATAATGTTTAGACATCTGAATCCACATGCACCACCCCTAGCCATATTTTTTTTCAAGAGGTGATAGATGTCCTATCTCGTTAGGAATGTTGCATGTAGGTTCACATGTTTCAAAGGTGGTAGGGACACACCTGGCTGGTTGGGAATGTTGCATGTAGGTCCACATGGCGTAAAGGTGGTACAATAACTATCTAGATTGTGTTAGGTCCACTGCCTAGGGTACCATCTGCCCCTGCCGACAAGGAACATGAACCATATGGTCTACAAGAACGGGCCACAACAACTGTACGGAGAACCTGTCGATATGGGAAAATGTGCTATCTACATGAACGGGCCACCGCGGCCATACGAAGATCTTATCGATACGGGAAAATGCGGTCTACAGGAATGGGCCACCGGGACTGACGCTGGACGTATGAACCGAGCTTTTCAACTCTCTCCGAGCTTGACTCGGCCCGCTAAAGCGATGGACCGAGCCGAGCTGCCTTTACTGGACCAAAATGACATTGGACCGAGCATGGCTCCGCTCGGTCCGGCCCAAGAAGCTTGTTTTTTTGTTTTTGCAAATAAAATTTTCTCACCCGAGCAGGACAAGGAGTGACCCGTTCGAATAAGTTAAATATGAGCGAAGTGAGACACTCCTTCTTTTCGATCATATCCAGAGAATAGAGAGGCGGCGAGCAGAGCCATAAAAGAAGGTGACGCCGATGTCCCCGCCCGCCACATGCTCGCGTGAGCTAGTCACACAATTTCCTGTATTTTTTAGGTTTATAAATGTGCTATGATTATCAAGTTTTTCACGAAAATGGGTTCATCTATATTTCAATTTCATGCTATTAATTTCTTAGAATTAATTTTGAATGATTTATTACTCAATTTCATTGATTAGTTATCAAAAAATGATGGAAATCTTATATGTATATATGTGCGGTCTCTCTAGGTATGCTCTGATGGATCCATTTGGCTTGGCAATGTCTGAAGGTCACGAAAATAAGAATATTAGTCGACCATATGCATAGTACAACACGAAGACCAAGATAGCCCAGTGGCTTTATCCCTGTTGTGATCCGGTGAGACCTAGGTTCAAGACCCGACAACCACCATTTTTCTGCCTTTTTCCCCTGGGTTTGGCCGGCTCGGTTGAGCTGAGTCTTGGTGATGTCTACGCACGCTTCTATTCCTGTAGACAGTGTTGGGTCTCCAAGAGCAGAGGTTTGTAGAACAGCAGCAAGTTTCCCTTAAGTGAATCACCCAAGGTTTATCGAACTCAGGGAGGTAGAGGTCAAAGATATCCCTCTCAAGCAACCCTGCAATTAAGATACAAGAAGTCTCTTGTGTCCCCAACACACCCAATACACTTGTCAGATGTATAGGTGCACTAGTTCGGCGAAGAGATAGTGAAATACAAGTAATATGGATGATTATAAGTAGTAATTGCAATCTGAAATAAAATGGCAGCAAGCAAACATGTAGCAGAACTTGTTGTAAACGGTGTTTCAATGCTTAGAAACAAGGCCTAGGGATCATACTTTCACTAGTGGACACTCTCAACAATGATCTCATAACTGAATAAATAAAAGCTACTCTTAAACACTCTCTTGTTGGATAACAAACACCATTCATTGTGTAGGGCTACAAAAGCACACCTCAAGCCGGAGTAAACAAGCGCCACAACGTCATAAAGGAGTCACACACGGTGCACACACTGTCACCTTTACACCGTGGAGAGTACCGGAGTTCATATTAAAGTAACCTATAGAGTGCATAATAGATAAAGAGTAACATCTACATATTCAACTAGATTAGCACAACTGAACACAAGTAAATACTACTCGGGATTATTCTCCTTCTTGATGAAGCAAGAGTACTATGCGTAGGGCTGCAAAGCACACCTCAAAGTCTGAGTAAACAAACACCACAATTCCCAAGAATAAGCCATGATAAATGTCTAAATTATTCATAGAGTCACACAAGTACCCACACTGTCACCTTGATACCGTGTTGTCACAATGACTCCAGAAACTAGACAAAATCACTTGAGTAGCATAAACATTATTAATGTATTCAGCGATACTAGCAATACACATGATCACATAAAGATCACACCATGGAGAGAGAGATGAACCACATAGCTACCGGTAGAGCCCTCAGCCTCGGGGGAGAACTACTCCCTCCTCATCATGGGAGTCAGCAGCGGCGATGAAGATGGCGGTGGTGTCGATGGAGATGACTCCGGGGGCAATTCCCCGTCCCGGCGGCGTGCCGGAACAGAGATTCTGTCCCCCGAAACTTGTCGTCGATGGCGGCGGCGCTGCGGAACTCTTCGTGGAAATTGGCTTGGTTTTAGGGTTTTCGCGTCGGGGAATAAATAGGCGAAGGGGCGACGTCGGTGGAGCCCGAGGGGCCCAACCATAGGCTGGCGCGGCAGGGGGCCCACCGCGCCGCCTGTGGTTTGGCCTCCTGGCTCCTCTTCGTCTCTCCTTCGGACTCCGTGTACGTGTTGGAAAAATAGGGACGTGGCCTTTTGTTTCGTGCAATTCCGAGAATATTCGCAGAAGTACTTTTCTGAACCAAAAACAGCAGAAAACAGGGAACTGGCACTGTGGCATCTTGTTAATAGGTTAGTCCCAGAAAATGCATAAAAGTGATATGAAGTGTATATAAAACATGTAGCAATGGTATAATATAAGCATGGAACAACAGAAATTATGGATACGTTGGAGACGTATCAAGCATCCCCAAGCTTAGTTCTACTCGTCCTCGAGTAGGTAAAACGATAACAACAAATAATTTCTGAGGAGACATGCTTTCACACAATCTTGATCATAATATTGTAAGACATGTAAGCTGTGATCAAATCATTCAAGGCAAATGTATATAGTTGATATCAAAAGACAAAGCAAGAGTCAAACAAGCTAAAAGTTTTCATGAACTATTGCTTCAAAGACATGAAACCGTACAAGGTTCATTAAAGATGATTTAAGTATCCAGCATAGGAGTTCTATCCTTCAAACCAAGCATCAAGTAAATTTTCATAACATAGAAGGATTCAGCCAAGTAAACATAAACATGAACGTCATGAATCAACTGTTTCGAAGTCTACTCAACCGGTGAGCGCAAGCATTTGGTATTGGCACCATGATGTTATGGCAAAGAGAACATTAATGGGGGTTTGGAAGGCCAAAGGAAGAAAGTCTCACAAAGCTATAAGTGATCATTAGACAAGAGGAAGTCTTATGATCGAAGCTATGTAAGGAGTAGTGATTGCCATGCAACGGATGCACATAGAGCTATATGTGTATGAAAGCTCTCTAATGGAACTAGTGGGGGTGCATCCAACTTGGTTGCTCATGAAGACCTAGAGCACTTTTGAGGAGGCTCATCATTGGAATATACAACCCAAGTTCTATAGTGTAAATTCCCCACATAGTTATACAAGTAGAACATGAAAACTCTCTCACATGGAGTATAGGTGCTAAACATGAGCACAAATGATGACTATGAATAATGCAGGTGCCATAACATGAGCACAAGTGTGAACAAAGGATAGTAATGTTGCCCCCTTTTTCTTTATTCTTCTTTTTTTTCTTTTTTCCTTTTTTCTATTTTTTTTCTTTTTCTGTTTCTCTTTTCGATGGCTCAATGGCTCTTTTCACATTCAGGGGCAACATCCTAATACAACAACACACTTTTTGGTACAAATAACTCATAATAAACTAGACATGATGTATGAAACTGAATGCCTCTGCCAGTGTAGCAGGATATGCAATGATCTAGCGTAACATGGGTAAACCACACATCAGCTGTATAGAATCATGCAAAGCAATATGTATGTGATGAATGACAACAAGTCATGTAATGTAAGATGGATGTTGCATGGCAATATATCTCGGAACAGCTATGGAAATGCTGTGGTAGGTAGGTATGGTGGCTGTTTTGAGGAAGATGTATGGGCTTATGTGTAGGAGAACAAGAGGAAGTTCTCCCACGGGGTTGGATGTACTGGCGAAGTATGCACAACTCTCAATGTGAGCAGAAGGCAATGCACAGCACCGAAGAGGCTAGCAAAATATGGATGGTGGAAGTGCCAAAAACCGTAGCTTAACATTAGTCAAAAAGAACTCACAAGCTTATTGCAAACAACTAGCAGGTTCAACATTAAGAGCATGATTAAAATTCACTCCAAGAAGGGCCGTTCACGGCGGTACAAGTACCCCGTTAGATCCCTCGACCTTCAGCACAACTTAGTTACTACGATGAACTTTCAGACATGGAAAGCTATCAAATCCAACTACACCTTCAACAATTTTAGTATAGTTTGTAGTACGGTACAAGCTCAAAGACAACAATCCACTAATGTTTTTAACTTAATTAACCAGCAAGCTTTACCATCTAATACCTCAAAACATTTGCAAAGAATCAAGTTATCAAAGTTTCAATGATCTACAAGACTATGCAAGTTTTTCATCATACCACTACCACATGTAGCATTTTCTTTTTCCAAGCAAACACCAATCAACTTATTTAAACATAAACTCTCCAAATGATAATATAATGCAGCAAGAGAGTGTTTATAAACACGTGCTAACAGCTCGAAGAGATGCATGAAAAACAGGAGCTAAAAGCACTGCAGTAGCTAGTTAAGAATACTCAACAAATATAAGTGAAGAACATGAGTATTCACATGAAAAAGCGGAGCGTGTCTCTCTCCCACACAAGGATTGCTAGGATCCGAATTTATTCAAACAAAACAAAAATAAAAGCACACAGACGCTCCAAGTAAAGCGCATAAGATGTGAAAGAATTAAAATATAGTTTCACTAGAGATGACCTGATAAGTTGTTGATGAAGAAGGGGATGCCTTGGGCATCCCCAAGCTTAGACGCTTGAGTCTCTCTGAATATGGTTGGGGATGAACCACGGGGGCATCCCCAAGCTTAAGCTTTTCACTCTTCTTGATCACATAATATCACCCTTCTCGCTTGATCCTTGAAAACTTCCTTCACACCAAACTCAAGACAGTTCTCATTAGAGGGTTAGTGCATAAACAAAAATTCTCATATTCTGTAATGAAACAATCATTCCCAAAGCTTCTGGACATTAGCTACAGCCACCAATGCTTTGTGGAGCAAAGAAATCCACACAAACATCGTAAAAGAGCGAATGCAAAACAAAAGGCAGAATCTGTCAAAAACAGAACAGTCTGTAAAGACGGAATTTTTCGAGGCACTTAAGTTTCTCAGATGGATCTGGCCCAAAATAATGAAAGTTGCGTACATATCTCAGGAAGATGCGTGATTTTTCGTAGAATTTTTCGAATTTTCTACAGGGAGAAAAGCTCAAATTCGTGACAGCCAAAAATCTGTTACTGCGCAGAAATCCAAATCTTGCATCAACTTTCAATATAGAACTTTACTTGGCACAACAATGCGATAAAATAAAGATACAAAGGAGTTGCTACAGAAGTGACAAAACTCCTTGACTCAAAGAAAATAAAAATAACAGCAAATAAAAACGATGGGTTGTCTCCCATAAGCGCTTTTCTTTAAAGCCTTTTAGCTAGGCATAGTGATTTTGATAATGCTCTCATATGTATAAGAGTTGAATATAAGAGAGCATCAAAAAGCAAATACCAAACACATTTAAGTCTAACCCACTTCCTATGCAAAGGAGTCTTGTAAGAAAATAAATCAATAAAGCATAAAGTGACTAGCATAGGAAGGCAAAACAAGTGCAACTTCAAAAATTTCAACATAAAGAGAGGAGACTTAATATTATTGTGATATATGAAGCCGTGTCTCCCTCTCTCATAAGAACTTTCAGTAGGTCTTAAAGTACCCAGCAAATAAAAGCAAATCAAGAGAAAGCTCAAAACTTTCATCATAAAGAGAGTGGTTTAGTAACATAAAGATTTCTATAACCATACTTTCCTCTCTCAAAATAATTTTCAGCGGCATCATGAATAAACTCAACAATATAGCTATCACATAAAGCATTCTTATCATGATCCACATGCATAAAAGTATCATTACTCTCCACATAAGCATGAACATTATCATTAGTAATAGTGAGAGTAAAAGTATCACATCCATCATTGTAATCATCATAAATAGGAGGCATAGAATAATCAAAATGATTTTTATCCTCAATAGTAGATGGACTGAGAATATCATATTCATCATTGTAAACATCATATATAGGAGGCATATCATAATCAACATAAACTATATCCTCAATAGTAGGTGGACTGAAAATATCACAATGATTATAATCATCATATATTGGAGGCAAAGTATATCAAAGCAAATTTCCTCCTTAAAGCTTGGGGGACTAAAAATATCATATTCATCACAACTAGCTTCCCCAAGCTTAGACTTTTCCATAGCATTGGCAATAATGGTGTTCAAAGAATTTATAGTAATACCATTGCTACCATCATGCAAACAAGCCTCCATAGGTTTTTTAATTTTCTCTTCAAAAGCATCATGTCCTAATTCAATATAAAGTTCATAAAGATCTCTAATTTTTTTGTTGTTTTCCATTAAGCCTAACTAGTGAAAATAAAAACAAGAAACAAAAAGATATAATTGCAGAATCTAAAGGAAATAACTTCGAGCACTCACACACTAGCAACAATACTAGAAAATAGCTTAGTAGCCAGAGGATGTGAATACCTTTTACCTTACCTCCCCGGCAACGGCGCCAGAAAATAGCTTGATGTCTACGTGCTTCTATTCTTGTAGACAGTGTTGGGCCTCCAAGAGCAGAGGTTTGTAGAACAGCAGCAAGTTTCCCTTAAGTGAATCACCCAAGGTTTATCGAACTCAGGGAGGTAGAGGTCAAAGATATCCCTCTCAAGCAACCCTGCAATTAAGATACAAGAAGTCTCTTGTGTCCCCAACACACCCAATACACTTGTCAGATGTATAGGTGCACTAGTTCGGCGAAGAGATAGTGAAATACAAGTAATATGGATGATTATAAGTAGTAACTGCAATCTGAAATAAAATGGCAGCAAGCAAACATGTAGCAGAACTTGTTGTAAACGGTGTTTCAATGCTTAGAAACAAGGCCTAGGGATCATACTTTCACTAGTGGACACTCTCAACAATGATCTCATAACTGAATAAAAAAGCTACTCTTAAACACTCTCTTGTTGGATAACAAACACCATTCATTGTGTAGGGCTACAAAAGCACACCTCAAGCCGGAGTAAACAAGCGCCACAACGTCATAAAGGAGTCACACACGGTGCACACACTGTCACCTTTACACCGTGGAGAGTACCGGAGTTCATATTAAAGTAACCTATAGAGTGCATAATAGATAAAGAGTAACATCTACATATTCAACTAGATTAGCACAACTGAACACAAGTAAATACTACTCGGGATTATTCTCCTTCTTGATGAAGCAAGAGTACTATGCGTAGGGCTGCAAAAGCACACCTCAAAGTCTGAGTAAACAAACACCACAATTCCCAAGAATAAGCCATGATAAATGTCTAAATTATTCATAGAGTCACACAAGTACCCACACTGTCACCTTGATACCGTGTTGTCACAATGACTCCAGAAACTAGACAAAATCACTTGAGTAGCATAAACATTATTAATGTATTCAGCGATACTAGCAATACACATGATCACATAAAGATCACACCATGGAGAGAGAGATGAACCACATAGCTACCGGTAGAGCCCTCAGCCTCGGGGGAGAACTACTCCCTCCTCATCATGGGAGTCAGCAGCGGCGATGAAGATGGCGGTGGTGTCGATGGAGATGACTCCGGGGGCAATTCCCCGTCCCGGCGGCGTGCCGGAACAGAGATTCTGTCCCCCGAAACTTGTCGTCGATGGCGGCGGCGCTGCGGAACTCTTCGTGGAAATTGGCTTGGTTTTAGGGTTTTCGCGTCGGGGGAATAAATAGGCGAAGGGGCGACGTCGGTGGAGCCCGAGGGGCCCAACCCATAGGCTGGCGCGGCAGGGGGCCCACCGCGCCGCCATGTGGTTTTGCTGGCTCCTGGCTCCTCTTCGTCTCTCCTTCGGACTCCGTGTACGTGTTGGAAAAATAGGGACGTGGCCTTTTGTTTCGTGCAATTCCGAGAATATTCGCAGAAGTACTTTTCTGAACCAAAAACAGCAGAAAACAGGGAACTGGCACTGTGGCATCTTGTTAATAGGTTAGTCCCAGAAAATGCATAAAAGTGATATGAAGTGTATATAAAACATGTAGCAATTGGTATAATATAAGCATGGAACAACAGAAATTATGGATACGTTGGAGACGTATCACTTGGCTCGCCAGGTCTGGCTCGAGCTATAGAAACCAAACAGAGCCGATACGGGTTTTGTATGGGTTATAGCATTTATACGTTTATAGCGAAGGGTATCGTGTAATCTAGACCGTTGATGTGTTTAAGGGGGAGGACCGAAGCGGAAGTGTGTTCAATATACCACCAGAGAACACAATTTTCTTCTTCCAAATCACCAGTAGTAGAATCAGTGCTAACAAACCTAAAACAACAACAACAAAACTTGTACCAGCAATCAATCCTCTTCTGCTGGCTTTCTGACCGAGCAATTCTTTGGTGGAAAGGCGTAGGTAAAGAGTTTCTCCATCTGTGCTAGAAATGTCGTTGCATTCTTGTTACCTGACGTTAAGTAGATCATTGTGCCAAATAGAGCAACACCAATACCGAAGGATGAAAGGAATATGCGGTGAACGAACAGTCATGAAGCACCATGATCACCAACCGGAGGCGTGATCTGAACCGTGATTGTATTGGTCGAAGACGAACAATTTGAGCCCAACAGCCTACTGGACTGCCATTCCACAAGAATTCCACCACGAATTCCCACAGCCGGCAAGTACTCAAACCTGTTGAAGCGAAAGCCTAAAATAGCTATAACATGAAATGCAGATAGAGAGTCGAGTTTTGTTTCGGTAAGGGCCACCAACACGGCTCCCAAATCCGCCACAAACTAGCGAACCAAGTGTCACCTCACATGGGAGTTCAATCCACGACAATTCCAAACTAAGACAAGACCTGACTCTGAGACAGGCCTATAGATCCTAAACACCAAGGGATCCATCAAGGGAGTATTGAACAGGTCAGTGTAGTGTTGCAAATCCTCGTGCAAAACCTCCCCTTCTTCCTCAACCACGCCCAATTTTTTCATTAGGTTTCCTTACGCCTTTTGGAGGGCCAAGGACCCAAACGCTTGTCCAAATCCAGACGCGAGGTTATCCTCGGCTTGAAGTTGGGCGGCCTCGCTTGCAGGTTGCGTCGATGCGTACACGCACTGGCAGTCAGCAGCGGCGTACAAGGAGAACGAGCAGCAGTAGCGATAAACTCCTCCACTTGAGCCAGCCCATCAGCGGAGGAATCCACTTAGGCCAGCCGAACAACGAGGGGTTCGGCCTCCTCCACTTGAGCCAGCCCAACAGCGGAGGATTCCACCTAGGCCAGCCCAACAACTTGGGGATCGACCGGATCGGCCTATGAAGCGTGGTGGGCCCACCGCTCCACTTTCCAAGAGAGCAGCATGTCCACAAAAGGGGGAGATGCGTCTGGTCGCAGCATGATTAGGCCAAGGCCCAGTCCACTAGAAATTTGGCCCATCAACGGAGGATTCCACCTAGGCCAGTCGAACAGCGAGGGGTTCGGCCTCCTCCACTTGAGCCAGCCTAACAGCGGAGGATTCCACGTAGGCCAGCCAAACAACTTGGGGATCAACCGGATCGGCATGTGAAGCGTGGTGGGCCCACCGCTCCTCCATCCAAGAGAGCGGGATGTCCACAAAAGGGGGAGATGCGTCTGGTCGCAGCATGATTGGGCCAAGGCCCAGTCCACTAGAGATTTGGCCCACCATAGGGGAAAACGCCGATCCACCCGGGTTGTCCCACCTATCCACTAGACGGCCACGAAAGTCCACTCTGTTCACTTGTGGGAAACCCGTAGAAAAAAGACTAGCACGCCAAAGCATTGTCTAACCACTGCATAACACACCAGGGGTGGCCCAGACGGTTTGACTCACGGGAGTGCCACACACCGTACTGCTCCCATTCCCATCACATCGCGACGCATGGCTTTCTGCCACCAACTCCACAATAGCAGCCAATGACTGCTCGACAGCCATCCTGTGGGCCCCCACCAAGCCCGGTCCTGCAAAAGCATGTAGCGTAGAAGAGGACGCTCACGGCACCCAACGTCCCGGCGTGGAACGAATGGATCTCGGCAAGCTAGAGTCCCCCCCCCCGGGCGTCGGGGTCCATTCGTTCAATCCAAGCGGGCTCTTAGGAGAGGCCGAGCGGACTTGGATAGTCATGAGGTGCGTCGAGGTCGAGGCCATCATACATCATTTTTTTTCATAAAAAAGAGAAAGCATTTTGAATTTTCTACCAATGATGCATACCTAACCATAATTATTTTGTAAAGGTGTCACCGGTGGTGCAATACCCCATAAGAAGGGGTCAAGACACCACTAGAAGGTTTAGCTAGGCACAAAATTTCAAAGGAAAAAATGACTGTTTCGCCTTTGCTCTCGTGACTCCACAAACGACACCAAGGGCGCCGCCACCAACAGAGAGGCTATGTGCCCCCACAGCTCGACTCAATGGGTACGCTCCCCATCGGCGCCACCACCGCCATCGGTGGGGGTAGGAAGGAGAAGGGGGAGGGGGGTTTGGCGCTTGCTGGTGTGGAGGACAACAAGGAGGGAGAGATCGAGAAAGGAGGGAGCTATGCACAGTCTCCGCCTTGTCCATCAAGGGAGGGCACTCGATCTCAGCACATCGCGTTTGTTCGTTCTAGGTGGCAAAGCCTCATGTTTCAGCTCTATGACGACGGGGTACCACCCTTTTCGGCGGTTCTATCATGGAGTGTGGGAAGATCGTACCAACTATGGCTTGACAAGATAAGTCTCGACAACTGCGTAGTGGCCCGAGCCAAAAACTAAGGGATAAAAATCGCTCAAAAAATTACCCCACTTTCAATGCATACTAGAAGGCAAACTGAGTTGGATAACTAATACGAGTTGGAAAGAATTGAGTCTATCTAAGAGAGATAAAAGATTTGGGAGGGTGGGGGCAGAGCAGCAAAAGGGAGGATTTTTAACTCAGGGCAACGGCGTGGAGACGCCGACGCGGGGTCGCTCGACGGCGGCCGGAGGTCGGAGATCGAGTAACGGGCGGCAAAGGCCCTCCTAGAAGAGTGGGCGGCGTCGCGGCTGGACAAGCGCCGACGGGGCGGCGAGTGGGCGGCTGGCCCTAACCTGCTCGACTGCTCTGTTTCTGTGTCTTTCCCGCACGAGCACGAACGCGAGCGAGCGTTCTCCAGACTCCAGAGCGGCGAGTGGGCTGACTTCGCCTTACTGGGCTGGGCTGCGCCCCAGGCCACATCTAAAATATAGGCTTGCCAACTTTCCCACGCCCCGGGCCGTGGCCCGTGTAGCCTGGGGCCCAGCTTCGCCTTTGAGTCTCGAGCCACCCTGTTGTCAGCGAGGCTTCGAGAA
Source organism: Poa pratensis (assembly GCA_947311845.1). Taxonomy (NCBI): domain Eukaryota; kingdom Viridiplantae; phylum Streptophyta; class Magnoliopsida; order Poales; family Poaceae; genus Poa; species Poa pratensis. The sequence continues at coordinate 80,362,549 of CAMZMU010000107.1, read as the reverse complement.
ATAGAGGTGTCTCCTCTCCTTAGCAGTTGATGGTTTGATGTTCTAGGCGGCTTCACCCCTGCATCTGTGGTAGCCTGAGTCAATGGCATGGGTAGAGTGACGCCGCCTCCAGACCAAAGGGGGGAGGAAGTACCCCTTGCTACTGTTGGGTTGGCTGGAGCATGTGACGGGCTAGGTTGCAAGTGTGATTTGCAGACTGACCAAGTGGGCCGAGTTGCTAGGCACCCAAAGTCATGTGGGCCTAGCTGTGCCGTTGTGGCGGTGGCCACACGACTCAGTTGGTCCAACCAAATTCTGGTAAGCTCACATTTGGGTATAATATGAGCTATCTAGCCTAAGTGACAGTCCATGCCTGGCTAGCACCTCCCCCCACTATGCGGCCCACCTATATATGTTGGTGGTGGTGCCAACGGGGTGGAGTTTAACGTGTTAGGGTTTAGAGCCGCCGAAAGTGGCATCCACATATCTTGATCCAACCTTTGAGTTTGAATCCAAGGCGTTACGTCCATGGATTGTGGGTGGGACTACGGGAAGTGCCGTGTGACTGACGGGAAGACAAGGAAAGGCGCGGTGAAGTGAACAAGACCTACATTGTCGTCGTATTTCTAGAGAACGTGGGGGTGGATATAGGGGAAGGGGACCACATGAACAACCAAGATCCACTATGTAGTAGCAGGCAACAGTGTCATACCCTTGACAATCATGTCCACAGAGAGGATATGCGGTAGTCGATGACGACTCCCGCAGCTAGGTTATACCTTCTAGCCGCGAGAGTTTTCCTCCTCATGAAAGCTCACTCATTCTAGCATCGAAGTAGACGACGCCTTCGAGGCATCCACATTTGCACCACCCCTCCCTTTAAATAGGGGCAAGATCTGGCCCGCCACCCACTACTAGGTGTCATACTCCAACCGGCCCCTCCCCAAGCCAAGTACGTCCGTCCCCCCCCCCCCCCCCCCCCCTCCCCCATCCAAATCAGGCGTGGGCCCCTTCTTTCATAGGGCAAGGGCCTGAGATTATTTTCATGTAATTTAGCTGTGTAATTGCATAGTTGTGTGGTGTGATCTCATCAATTGGACGGCTAAAACAATTGAATTGCAAAAATAAGTGATGACATGAAACATTGCATGTAGAGATAGACTACATTAATAAATAACGTTAGTGGAGATGATGTGCACAACGACTAAAATAATGGATGATGTGGATATCTTGGATGTCCAGCCTATCATAAGTGTGGCTTTGTTTAACAAGAGGTATTGACGAGGCATCACTTGTGCTGAGAGTTATTTGACCAGCAATCGATCCAAAATTTAGTGTCAAGATACTAAACTTACGCAGGAGTGATTAATATAGTGACGTAGACCAGTTTACCACATGTGAGAGAGCAAAGCAGCTCCATTCTCGACCCCAGGACCACGGCAGTACGATGTGTGAATTTCAAACAATCGGTGTTGCAAATAGTGACATAGGCAACCTCAGAGTTAACATAGCCGCCGATACATATCTATGTCGTATTCCGATCCTTTATCACGCCGTGCCGCGGCCGGCACTGTGTGCCCCAACGGCCGCGTACGTATCACTCGCCTGTCTCGTGGTGCAGGGGTTCAGTGTCCAAGCTCAAGCCCAGTAGCTGGCTTCCTCATCATGCTTCCTCTCTCGTGTCCTCACGCTGGAGCAGCAATTCCTCATCTCCAAAATTAAAAGCAAGCAGCAAGTCCAGTTATTCACCATGTCGAAGAACATGGTCATCGGCATCTTCGGCCTCTTCTTTTCCCTGCACATTCCGGCGTGTCGCTCGGCGACGGACACCATCTCAGCTGGACAGGGGCTCTCCGGCAACGACACGATTGTCTCCAGCAACGGCAAGTTTGCGCTTGGCTTCTTCCAACCGACCAGTAAGGCCTCCTCACACTATGCTTCCAACTGGTACCTAGGTCTATGGTTCAACACAGTCCCAAAGTTCACTCCGGCATGGGTCGCCAACGGAGATAAGCCTGTCATCAGCCCCACTTCGCCGGAGCTCGCAATCTCCGGTGATGGAAACCTAGTCATCATAGACCAGGCCACCAAGTTCATCATCTGGTCTACCCAGGCTAACACCACAGCGAACAGCACTAGAGCCATGCTACTGAAAACCGGCAACCTCGTCCTGCAGAGCACCTCAAACTCTTCTCAGATCTTTTGGCAAAGCTTTGATTACCCAACGGATACCCATCTAGCCGGTGCAAAGCTTGGCCGGGACAAGGTCACCGGCCTGAACCGCCGTCTTGTTTCCAGAAAGAACTCGATAGACCCTGCTCCGGGCATGTACACTTACGAGTTACAGGAGAAGAATGGCTCTGCCCAGTTCAGCCTTGCAGCACTGAACTCGTCCATACCATACTGGTCCAGTGGAGAATGGAATGGACACTACTTCGGTTCTATACCACAGATGTCAGGTCGCCAGTTGATTGATTTTACATTTGTCAACAACGAACAGGAGGTGTACTTCACGTATACCTTGCTAGATGACGCAACGCTTATGCGTTTTTCCCTGAACACCTCCGGCCAAGTCAAGATACTCTTGTGGGTCGAGCGTGCACAGGATTGGGTACCAGCCTTCACCAACCCCAACGACCAGTGTGATGTATATGGCATTTGTGGACCTTTCACAACCTGCGGAGAGAACAAGCTTCCTTACTGCAGCTGTATGGAGGGCTTCTCCATAAAATCGCCTGATGACTGGGAGCTAGAAGATCAAACAGGCGGCTGCACCAGGAATACTCCATTAGATTGTGGTATCAACAACAGCACAAGTATGCAAGACGGGTTCTACACCATGACATGTGTCAGTTTGCCCAGCAGCGGCCACAAGACCGGAGATGCTATGAGTGCAGGTGGATGTGTGCAAGTTTGTCTGGGAAACTGCAATTGTACTGCATATTCATATGATAACAATGGATGCTTTGTTTGGTATGATGAGTTAACCAATGTGAAACAGCAACAATGCAGTGATATTGGTATAATAACCAAGCTACACTTTACATTCGGCTTGCTGCAAGAGAGTTGAAAACGTTGCAAAAAAACAGAAGAACCATCATTGGCATTGCCATTGGTGCTAGTGTTGTATCCTTTGGTTTACTGTCACTCTTCTTGCTACTGGTGATTAGGAGGCTGTATGCTCAAAGAATGAAAAATCTTCAAGGTGGTGGTGGCATAATCATGTTTACGTACACTGATTTGCAACGTGCAACAAAAAACTTCTCAGATAAGCTAGGGGCGGATGGTTTTGGTTCTGTATTCAAGGGGTTTCTTGATGACTCTTCTGTGATAGCAGTTAAAAGGCTTGATGGTGCATGCCAAGGAGAGAAGCAATTCAGAGCTGAAGTGGGATCGATTGGAATTATTCATCACATTAATTTAGTTGAGCTAATTGGTTTCTGTACTGAGGGTGATAGGAGGTTGCTTGTCTACGAATACATGCAAAATCGTTCTCTTGATGCCCATTTATTTCGTAGTAGTGACGCTACAGGCTTAAAATGGAGCATTAGGTATGAAGTTGCTCTAGGAGTGGCTAGAGGACTGGCCTACTTGCATGATAGTTGCAGGGATTGTATCATACATTGTGATATTAAGCCAGAGAACATACTCCTCGATGCGTCATTTGTTCCAAAAATTGCAGACTTTGGGATGGCAAAGTTTCTTGGAAGGGATTTTAGTCATGTTCTTACTACAATGAGAGGCACAATAGGATACCTTGCACCTGAATGGCTCAGTGGAAGTGTTATTACAGCAAAAGTTGATGTCTACAGCTATGGCATGGTTTTGTTAGAAATTTTATCAGGAAAGAGGAACTCGGGTAGACAATGTACAACTGGTGAGGATTATGACTATTTTCCTGTGAAAGTTGCAAATAAACTACTGGAGGGGGATGTGGGGAGTTTGGTGGACAACAATCTATGTGGTGATATCCATTTGGAGCAGGTGGAAAGGTCTTTCAAGGTTGCATGTTGGTGTATTCAAGATGACGAGTTTGATCGACCCACAATGGGTCAAGTTGTTCAATATCTTGAAGGTTTGCTTGAAGTCGGCATACCCCCAATGCCAAGACTACTTCAAGCTATTGCAACAAATGCACTCTCAAAATGTAAGCAAGACTTTATTTACGCAAACATGTTAATTTGAGCACAACTTGCTGTACACCTAGAATATAAGCATTGGCATGATAAGCTTATCAGGTTCTGTCACAAGTACATTTTGTATAATACAGATAAAACACTATGGCACATCAACATGTATTGCAAACATGCCTAATTGTATTGTATTGTATTTTATATGTGCACGCAGCCGATTGGTACCTGGATCAAGCTTCACAAGAGGCGGGGAAACAGAAAGATGCCGAAGGCAGCGCACAGCACCAGGTGGCTCAACTTTGAGATGAAGATAGGTTGCTGCAGTCATGGAGTAGAGTCAGTGATTGTCTACATCCTGAAATACAAGTGCCAACTTAGCATGTTTGTTAAATCGTTTTGTATGAACCTAAATAAGGAGCTTGCATCTTCCTAGTATTGATTATTTCTATTAGGTTCTGGGCCTCATGCTTAGTAGTGTTGTTTGTAAGATATGATGTAACTTTCAATGCCATGCAACATGGGATACATACAAACTTCACAAATGGTAGTTCTTGTGCAGTTGCCTCAAATAAGCTACCTAGAGTTGTGCCTAACGCCTACTAAAGATGTAAGAAAATAAAAGGATGTGCTAATATTGCAAAGTCTTAAGATGGCTGGGAAGTTGATGAAATTAATTAGATGAATCACATTATAGTAGATTGTATCTAGCAGCTATTGAGCACATACACAACGATCCTGGATGCAGGTAAATATATATATATATTGCCTTCCATCAAGTGAAGTGTTTAGCGCAGGGACAAGAAGGTTGCAGAATTTTGTTTCCATGGAGAGGCAACTATAATTCAACCCTAACCCGAAGGAAATCATAAATGTCAAAAGGTACATGAAAAGCTTAAATATGACATCTCAGATTGAGTGGAGGCCTCCAACAGAGCGCGCTGCATATTTGTTTAATGCTCACATACAAAGATGTTGGACATGTAGGTTGCATTTCACTGCAGGTTATCGAGAAGTTGTAGAGCAGCAAAGAGCACTGTTCATGATGGCACCCTTCGCATATTCCTCTCCATTTGTTGGTAGTTGTCGGTTCGGAAGGGTGTGGTACAGAATTCCAAATAGTCCCTATTTCAAACCTTGTCAGGAAACATATCCAAAAACTCTTGTCAGTTCGAGAATTAGCTTTTCTAGAGCAATGGACAGGAGATCAAGATCCACCAGGACAAGTCCCTATTTCAAACCTTCCATTCACGAACGGTGAAACGAACCCCCAGGGCTAGAGTTTCTGTTGAGATCTGCTAAGGAAAGGCCTAGTAGCTCTGTGATACTTGTGGAATAGTGCGATAGCTAGATCACCACATCACAACAAAACTGGACTTGCAGGGGTGAAGTAGTGCAAGGTTACACTGCAAGTTCTCTAACAACACACGTACATATTGACAGCTGCGCGAGTAAAGTGATGCAATAAGACTCCACTCGTCACTCGTGAATTCCATTGCCAGGGGCGTGCACAGGGCAACAGCGGAGAGACTGTTTATTGGTTCCAGTTAGACTTCCATGGTTAATGGTAGCAACGAAACGATGTGTGCCCCAGTTGTAGGTGTTATACCATGATGGACATTAGGTTGCCGGAAAACACCCAAAGCACGAAGCTGCTAGAAGTGAAGAAGGATTTTGCGCACAAGTTAGCAACATGTAAAATATCGATGAAATAAAAATGAAGGAGGCCTTATCTCATGAATAACTTACAGTTTGTAACATGACTGATCTCTTTCTACTGAGACATCTACTTGCCAGTTTGAGATGTCAATTGCTGAAAGCCTGAGACTAACATGGCATGTATCTATGATTAAGCCATGCATAGAAGTTCCTCTCACCCATTAGTTCTGTACATAATAGCTTCCTGTCTCGTCATTTCTCCTAAGCAGTTCACCAATCTTATCCCTGTTGGCATCAATCCATAACCATAGGTTATGTAGAAAATAATCCAATATATGAAACTTACAAGGTATGCTGCAAACATGGTTTATAGTATATGGAGCAGACATGATCCCTAAAAAGAAAGCTGCAGCAGCTTAACTGCTGGCCTAAGGATATACACGTTCTACAGGTAGGCTGAACAGCTAATACAGCTTCTGATATTAGCTAGCCAACCTCAAGATACTCATCACACATAAACTCGTTCAAATGGCTTACATTCTCCACTCCATCTCTATTTGCAATGTTTTATGTTTGGGCGAGATGCAAAAGTGCAGACAAATCGAAAAGACTACCAACCTGCCATAACCTACACTGGCACAGCGTCAGTTTTTTTTATCATGACACCACTGATTATTGGGTAGATAAATATCAGGCGACATACTGTAAACGTAAGGCCCCTGCTTAACATGAAAATGACCTCTGATGAACAGGTCAGTGCAATTCAATGGCGTTACTTGTGGTTTCACACTAACGCAGCATTTTCTAATTGAGATCGTCAAAGACCTAGATGTGGTATTATTCATTATACACCGCTGTTGCTTCTGCAGCTGGTTGAGTTTTTTAACATGCATGTGTTCCCACGCACCACGGTTTTATATTATATGTTCAACGTTCTGCTTGCACAGTAGAAAACATGAGACATGAGGGTAAATCTCTGGTGCCCATAGGCCATATCCAGTCACCAATGCAAGAGCGTGAGAGGATAAGAGCACAATCTTGGACGAGGTCAACGAAATAGAAAAAGGTACGGTGGTTAGCCATCTTGTTACAAGTAGGCTTTTTTTTTCAATCTAGTGTGAACATGTGTGGTCTGATAGGGTCTCTCTACTACTCTTATGGTTTAGATTACAGATCGGGATCCGGATACAAGAATTCAACACTCAATCTCTAGTTACAAGCAGAGGAATTGGGGATCGAGAGAGAAGAGTATGGGGTAGAGAAGAGAGTCGCCTTTCGTGATCCAACTGGATGCCGTGAGCTCCGTTGCTTCTCCTTCAAGTAGAGTCGAGTCTACGCTTGGCGTTGCGCTGGCGATGGGCCAACCCAGCTAGGGCCCGCGTAGCGTGGGTTGGGCTGTTTCTCCCGACAATCCCCCCTCCTTGAGTTCCAGCTTGTCCCCAAGCTGGTGCCGCTGGGAATCTGCGACGGAGCTTGTCGACGTCCTCCCATGTCGCGTGAGTAGATGAGCCGTAGTTCCACGAGACCAAGACTTGTTGTTGAGGATGCCCCTGGCTTGACGACGATGACCGCCGGTCGAGGATCTTGTCAGGAAACCAAGCTGCAGCATCAGGGAAACGCCGATGCAGATCAACCAAGTCCTCCCAGGTCGCTTCCTCTGCAGTGGAGTGAGACCACACCACCAGACCTTGCTTCACCATGCCATTAGCCTGCTTACTCCAGCGATAGTCGTGCACGGTAAGAGGAACTTGAAAAACATCAATAGCATCGGGAAGCGAAGCTGATGCCTGGCTGATGTGCTGTCTTGCTGGTTTGAGTTGGGAGACATGAAAAACAGGATGAATCCTGGACTCCTCGGGTAGTTTCAGCTTATAGGCAACTGCTCCAATGCGAGTAACAATCACATAAGGACCATAGAACTTGAAAGATAGCTTATGGTTCGCCCTCCTGGCCACTGAAGACTGCACATAAGGTTGTAATTTGAGGTACACCTTGTCTCCCACACTGAAATTGCGGTCAGATCTTTTCTTATCTGCTTGCTTCTTCATGCGTAACTGAGCCCGGTTCAAATGCTGCTTCAGCAAGTCCAGCATAACCTGCCTATCATCAATCCAAGTTTGCACGTCAACAATCGGAGCCACATCCAGAGAAGAAAGACCCAGCTGTCTTGGCTTGCGAGCATAAAGCGCTTCGAATGGTCGGTTTGGCCATCCGTCTACGGATGGTAAGCTGTGCTCATCTTCAACTCAGTCCCAGATAGCCTAAACAGCTGTTGCCAAAACTGGCTAGTGAAAACCTTGTCACGATCGGACACCAAGGCTTGTGGCATGCCATGCAGCTTGAAAACATGATCAATGTAGGACTGCGCCACTGACTGAGCTGTGAAAGGATGGGACAGTGGAATAAAATGGGCATACCTTGTCAGCTTGTCCACTACAACCAATATACAATCGAAGCGAGAGGACTTTGGGAGGCCCTCAATGAAATCCAGAGAGACAACATTCCAAGCAGCATCCGGAGTGGGTAATGGTTGTAGGAGCCCCGGGTAACGAGCTCTATCTGGTTTCGCTTGCTGACACACTGAACAACTTTGCACATATTGTCTGATAGTAGCTCTCATGCGTGGCCAAACAAAATGTTGCTTGATACGAGCATAAGTAACCGGAAAGCCCGAATGACCACCTATAGGACTGTCGTGAAGAGAGTTGATAATCTTCTGATGCAAGTCACTGTTGTTGTCCAACCATATTTTGTTGTTACATCTGATGATTCCTTTGTGTAACGAGAAGTGACCACTGTTAGGTTGCATAGCCAATTCTGTCAAGAGCTTCTGAGCTTGTGGATCATTTGAAAGGACAAGGATGTCGCCTAGAGGGGGGGGGGGGGGTGAATAGGCGTTTAAAACTTTTCCGGTTTAGGCTTGATGAATGCGGAATAAAACTAGGTGTTTAAATTATCAAGCACACAACCTAAATTAACTGGGTTCACCTATGTGCACCAACAACTTATGCTAAGCAAGACAAGCAACAAAGTGATAGCAATAGAATACTTCAAGCACGAAGGCTATCACAAAGTAAGGTGCATAAGTAAAGAGCTCAGGTATAGAAATAACCGAGACACGCGGAGACGACGATGTATTCCCGAGTTCCTCCTTTTTAGGGGAGTACGTCTCGTTGGAGGGGTGTGAGTTTCAAACTCAAGATGCCACAAAAGGCCTCACCCTATTCTCCGATGAACCTCGCACAAAAGCTCGGTTCACCTTCCACTATTGATTTCCTTTTGGGCGGAAATCGAGTCCCTTACAACAAGCTTGAGGCACAACCCACAAAAGGATTGGGAGCTCCCAAGTGGACCACAAAAGGTCCCAACTAGCCACAAAAGGCCTTGACCACAAAAGGTCACAAGAACACCGTCTAGGGTCCAACGACCCAAGAGTAATAAGCTCACAAACTTCACTTCCACGAATCCTCGTGGAGAGAGCAAACCGATGCACAAAAGCAAAGGCAAGAACACAAGAAGTGCTCAAGTCCTTCACTCCCAAATCCCACCAAAAGCAACAAATGCTTATGGGGGAGAAGAGAGGAAGAACAAAGAGGAGATGCACCAAGAACTCCAAGAACAAGATCTACTAGGTTCCCCTCACTTAGAGGAGAGATGGAATGGATGGATATGTAGATCTAGATCTCCTCTCAATTTCCCTCAAAGATATGCAAGAACCATGGGAGGGAATGAGAAGAAGGCAAGCTTTTCAAAGGTTCAACAATGGAGGAGAGAGGGGAGAAAACTTGCTCAACCGATATCCCAACCGCTGGGGAAGAAGGCCCCTTTAAATAGATTCCCCAGAAATCTGACCGTTATGTGCAGTTTTCGTGCCCAGCGGTACTACCGCTGGGCCAGCGGTACTACCGCTGCTGTACTCCTGGCGGTACTCAGGAGAGTACTGCTCCCAGGCGCAGCGGTACCTTACGGTACAACCGTCGCAGCCAGGGGGCGGTACTACCGGTGGACGAACGGTACTACCGCTGGACAAGCCTTGAATAAATTCGAGATATTCCAGCGGTACTACGTGGTCACTACCGCCGGGTACCGTAAGGAGTACAGAGAGCAAAACGTGCCTAGCGGTACCCCTGGCGGTACCACCAGCGGTAGTACCGCTGTCTGAAGACAGCGGTACCACACGGTACTACCGCCAGGAGTTGTACCAGCTGCGCTGGGTAGTATCGTTCCAGGTAGAGCGGTACTACCGCTGAAGCAGCGTACTACCGTCAGACGCAGAAAAGCTCACTGGAACTGCAATAACTTTTGCAAGAAAACTCCAAATAAGACTAGACCAATTTTGTTGGAAATATTAAGGGTCACAAATATGGAGGAGATATCACACATGGGAGGTGTGGACCTTATCTCGAGGAGGACCGGTAATATTTCCAACAACGAGAACGCAACAAGTTTTTCATCCGGACTCCGTTTTCTATGATCTTGGGCTTGTTTCGAAGATAATCACAAGCACTACAAGATCATGCATACACACATCATAGTCCATCATGTGAGGAGGATAACACAAGAGGAGAGTTTGACCTCTCTACAAAAGACGAACCGGTAAAACCTCCAACATCAAAAACATCACAAGATATTCAAAAGAAATCCTTTTTGATGAAATAGAGCTTGGTATGGAGATGAACACAAGCTCTAAATTCTCACATGGATAAAAGCCAAATAAGAACCAAGAAAGAATGATATGCCAAGTATGCAAAGGTTTGAGCTCTCCACAAAGATGCGATCAAGTTACTCACTTGAGAGCCCCTCTTGATAGTACGACATCTATCCTATAACCCGTTCTCCCACTAACACCATGAGACCGGTAAAATAGAAACCCTATCAAGATCATACCTTTGCCTTGCGCATTCCACTTGAGCTAGATGACGACGATCTTGATCTCTTCAAGTGGACCACTTTTCTTGATTTGCGCTTGCTAGCACATGCTTGATGAAGACATCTCCAAATGCTCCCCCATACTCCATTATGGGAGAGCCTCGCTAAGCTCCGTCTTCATGAATCCACTTGCGCTTCATATTCTTCTCTTGATATAGATGATGGCTTGGAGATAAACATGAAGTTCACTCAATCTTCTTTTCCAAGCCATGCTTGCAATAAGCTCAACTCTTCTCATGACCATTCTTCATATAAACCCTTGGGTGGAACCTTGGTCATCATGTAATCTTCTAGAGTCCAATACACAAACATTAGTCCATAGGGATTGTCATTAATTACCAAAACCACACATGGGGCAACACATGCACTTTCATCATTGGTGTAGCCGGCCAACACATCTTCTAACCAAGCAGGTTGACATGCAGAGATAGCACACAATTCAGCACCGGTCTCGTGTGTCCTCCTCGACAGAGCGTCAGCAGCTTTGTTATCCGGTCCTTTCTTGTAACAGATCTTGTACTGAAGCCCCAACAATTTGGTAAAGGCCTTATGTTGCCAAACTGTTGTCAACCGCTGTTCCTCCAGATGGACCAAACTACGCTGATCAGTACGAATGATAAATTCACTCAGCTGCAAGTAGGGACGCCAGTGATCCACGGCAACTAAAATAGCCATACACTCCTTCTCGTAGGTGGACAAACCACTAGTTCTTGGTCCTAAAGCCTTGCTCAAGAAAGCAATGGGATGGCCTTCCTGCTGCAGGACATCACCAATACCCTGGTCACAAGCGTCAGTTTTGATAACGAATGTTTTGTTGAAATCTGGCAAAGCCAGAACTGGAGCTGTAACCAACGCATGCTTCATACAAACGAAAGCTTCTTCCCATTCTTGAGTCCAAATAAACAGAGCACCCTTGTTTAACAGCAGTGTCAGGGGTCTGCAAATGATTCCAAAGAATTGCACAAACTTCCTATAATATCCAACTAAACCTAGAAAGTTGCGAAGCTCCTTCAGGTTCGTTGGTGTAGGCCAATCCAACACACAGCGGATCTTCTCCTGTTCCGTGGCTACGCCATTCTTGCTGATCACATGCCCCAGGTACAGAAGTTCTTGTTGAGCAAAGGAACACTTGGATTCCTTAACTTGGCACCTGTCTTGCTTTAACAGTTTCAACACTTCCTCCAGATCGATCAAATGTTGTTCCAGCGATGGACTGTATACCAAGATATCATCGAAGAACACGAGAGCACACTTCCTCAACAAAGGAGCAAGCGTAGTTTTCATAGCCTTCTGAAAGGTTGCAGCTGCGCCAGATAACCCAAACGACATGACTTTATATTCAAAGTGGCCCTGGTGTGTTTGAAACGCTGTTTTATAAGCTTCTCCTTCTGCCAATCTGATCTGGTGATACCCCGCGCGCAAATCCAGTTTGGAAAACCAAGCTGCTCCTGCAAGTTCATCGAGTAATTCATCTATCACAGGCAGGGGAAACTTTGTTTTACATGTGAGAGCGTTGAGATGCATGTAGTCGATACAAATCTCCACGTTTGATCTCTCTTCTTCACCAAGATAACAGGAGAGGAAAAAGGACTTTTACTATGCTGTATCACTCCAGAATCGAGCAGTTCCTGCACTTGTCGCTCAATTTCGTCCTTCATGGCAGGTGCATGCCGGTAAGGACGAATGGAGAAGGGTTGTGCACCCGGAATCAATGGAATTTGATGATCACAGGAACGTTCTGGTGGCATGCCTTTAGGTTCAGCGAATACCTCTTTGTACTGATCTAGTAGAGCCTTAGTTATCTCTGACGGATTCTGCTCACCGGCCACTTCTACTTGACAAATTTGCACCCAATTGCCTTCGTGCAAAACGTCAGATCCTGGCATGCTATGGTGCATCTTTTTCTTTCCCTGATTCTGTCCCTCGGGCAAAATACCTTGGAGCTTGATAACAACTCCTTCGTGTTCAAATTCCAAATACTTCTTTACCCAGTCCACCTTCATTGGACTGTAAAACTCCAGCCAGTCCATGCCAAGAATAATATCATAGCTGCCCAATGGAATAATCTTCAGATCGCCAGCAAATTGATATCCTTGTGACAACCACTGACAATTTGGAACAGAATGTGTGCAGGGTAACTCCCCACCGTCTGCGACCTTTACTTTCAATTTCTGAGACAATTCTCTTGTGATTGTGTTACCAGTCACCAAGCTCTTGTTAATGAATGAAGAAGAACTTCCCGAATCAATGAGTAACCGGACTTCCTGTCCTTCCCACAGCCCCAAAAGCTTCAATGCCTTGGAGGATTCCTTGCCATCTACTGCGTGGCAGGACAATGCAGCTACCAGGGCAGTTTCTGTAACTTCAGGTTCCAGCCCCACTTGAGATTCAGTATCGCCACAGTCAAGCATCTGTAGCAGTTCTTCAACCACATGGAGAGAGATTGAAGTAGGACATCTGTGTTCACGGCTAAAGCGTTCACCACAGGTGAAACATAGTCCTTTTGCTCTGCGGTACGCCTTTAACGTGGCTAACTTGTCTTGATCAAGACGAGCTCGAGCTGCTTCTGCTCCTCTGCGATCTTCAGCACCAACCAGAGCTGCCCTACCCGGAGGTGCAGGTAGAGGTAGCGGTACACCTGGTTTGGCATGTGCTCGACCTTGATACGGTTCAAAACGCCTTGGTCTGTCCTTGCGCGAGTTTTCTGACACCTCTTCTTGCAACAACGCCAGAGAGCATGCTGCATCCAAGTTCACAGGTTGCTGAATGATAACCCCTGAACGAATGTCTTCACGCAATCCTTCCACAAACCTCGTGAGAAAATACAATGGATGTATGGATTCAGAATATTATAACAGATGGTTCATTAAAGAATTAAACCTCTCTACATACTCAGCTACTGTGGTTAACTGACTAACGTGAAAAAACTGCCGGATAGTTGTTGGTGCTGATCCCGCCCGAATTTGGCCACTAAAAAATCATAGAAACCCTCCCAATCTAGACCTACCAACTTCTTCTGCACGGACTGAAGCCAAACTGCCATATCACTACTGAAATTAAGAGTAGCCATGTGTAGCCAATAGGACCTATCAACTGAATACATGTGAAAATACTGCTCGCACAAAATTTTCCACAATCTAGGATTGAGGCCATCAAAACTGGGGAAATTCATGGTAGGAATGGCCTGACCAAGAACTCTTGACTGCTGTGTAACACCTTGAGACGCTAACGGATTCGCCAACGGAAACGTGAAACCATTGGAAAAAAGAGTATGAATCGGACCTGATACCGGGGCCATCGATGTGGATCCGAAAAACCCAGCCGATGTGCCCCGGTTGAGGATGGACTCGCCGTGGCCTTGCCCAGGGGATGCCCCAATTGCGCCGCACCCAGAATCCCTGCCGATGAGGGTTTCGCTGCGCCAGGGGGTGCGGTACCCGACGCCGACGGTATGTCGATGGCGACATGCGGCTGCTGCGCGAGCGCCGCCTTCTGGAACTCGACGACTGCGGTCTGGAGCTCGCCCACTCGCGCCTCCAACTCTGGCTTCCAGGATGCGAGGGCATCCACTTTTCCCCCGATCTCCGCGACGGACTTGTTGATGTTGCCTGTGACTCCTTCCATGAGCGACCTCATGAACGCCTTCGCTTCCTCGTCCATCGCCGCCTTCCTCTTGTCGGATCTAGTCTGGATGATGGATTTTGGTAGCGGTGCCAGATTTCGGTGGTGGATTTGGCGGTGGATGGGTGGTGGGATGGCTCTGATACCAACTTGATAGGGTCTCTCTACTACTCTTATGGTTTAGATTACAGGTCGGGATCCGGATACAAGAATTCAACACTCAATCTCTAGTTACAAGCAGAGGAATTGGGGATCGAGAGAGAAGAGTCTGGGTAGAGAAGAGAGTCACCTTTCGTGATCCAACTGGATGCCGTGAGCTCCGTTGCTTCTCCTTCAAGTAGAGTCGAGTCTACGCTTGGCGTTGCGTGGCGATGGGCCAACCCAGCTAGGGCCCGCGTAGCGTGGGTTGGGCCGTTTCTCCCATTGTGGCCTGCCTGGAGCGTCAGTGCTGCTGACATGGTCATACAGGCGGCTACCAATCAGGACCATTGACAATACCTACCACTTACTGGATTTAGCAAAGATATCACACCACTTGATTAGTAAATTAGGAATTTCTATCACCGTCATAAGGGGAGTGCTTGACTGTACCTCGATGGTTGGTGTTGCCCAGTGTTTTATGTACCCAGTTCTAACTAAATTAAGCATCATCCCATACTTCTCGACTCTGCTAGCTCTACAAGCTGTTCAGAGTGCACCTCTTCCTCACCCTTCTCGGGTTTTTCTTGTCCCTGCACTTCCCTCAATGTTGTGCTGCCACAGACACCATTACATCCAGGCAAGCACTTGTCAGCAATGACAGGATCATCTCCAGCAACGGCAAGTTCGCGCTCGGCTTCTTCCAGACAGGCGTAAGTTCCCCCACAATACCCTGAACTCGTACCTAGGCATATGGTACAACAATGTCCCCAAGCTAACATCAGTATGGGTCGCAAACGGTCATAACCCAGTCGCCGACAGCACCACATCGGAGCTGATAGTATCCAATGATGGCAACCTTGTCGTCTTAAACCGAGTCACCACATCTATCATCTGGTCTACACACACAAATACCACAAGCAACAATACCATTGCTATCCTGTTGAACAGCGGTAACATCATCCTACAGAATTACTCGAACTCATCAGATGTGTTATGGCAGAGCTTTGATTACCCCACAGATACCTTCCTCCCTGGAATAAAACTTGGTTGGAACAAGGTCACTGGTCTGAATCGCCGTCTGGTTTCTAGGAAGAATTTGATTGACCTAGCTCCTGGCAGATACAGTACAGAATTAGACCCAAGTGGTGACAGTACATCTTGACACTGCTGAACTCTTCCATACCATATTCGTCGAGCGGGGTATGGAACGGCCAATGCTTTCTATCAATACCAGAGATGGCAGGCCCCTTTATTGTGAATTTTACATTTGCCAATAATGACCAAGAGAAGTACTTCACATATAACTTACTAGACGAGACAATCATTTTCCATCATCTGTTGGATGTCTCCGACCGAGAAAAAACGTTGGTTTGGCATGAAACCTCACAAGACTGGGTGATGACCTTTGCCCAACCCAGAGTTCAATGTGAGGTGTTTAATGTTTGTGGACCATTCACAATTTGTAATAATAATACGCTTCCATTCTGCAACTGTATGAAGGGATTCTCCATAAGATCGCCTGATGACTGGGAGCTAGAAGATCGAACAGGTGGCTGTGAGAGGAATATTCCATTAGATTGCAGTACCAACAAAAGCATAAGTACGCAAGACAGGTTCTACCCTATGCCATGTGTTGGATTGCCCAACAACAGCCACAGCATAGAAGATGTAACAAGTGCAGATAAATGTGCCGAAGTTTGTTTGGGCAACTGCACTTGCAGTGCATATTCCTATGGTAATCATGGATGTTCTGTTTGGAATGGCGAAATAATAGATGCAAAACAACAACAGTGTGGTGATACTACTAATACTAACAGAGCCACTCTTTACCTTCGCCTAGCAAACAAAGAGGTGCAAAGGTTGGAAAGCAACAGAAGACGAATAATCATCAACATCGCAATTGCTGCGAGTGTTGCTTTCTTTGGTTTATTATCACTCTTCTTGCTACTGATGATTAAGAGGGTTAGGAGGTTGTCTGCTCATAGAATGGAAAACCTTCCAAGGCGGTGAGGGCATCATTGCGTTTAGAACTTTAGATACAATGATTTGCAACGTGCAACAAAAAACTTCTGTGAGAAGCTAGGGGCAGGTGGTTTTGGTTCTGTATTCAAGGGGTTTTTAAATGACTCTACTGCCATAGCAGTTAAAACTTAAAAGGCTTGATGGTGTTTGTCAAGGAGAGAAGCAATTCAGAGCTGAAGTGAGGTCGATCGGAATAATTCAGCGTATCAATGCAGTTAAACTAATTGGTTTTTGTACTGAGGGTGATAGTAGGTTGCTTGTCTATGCACACATGCAAAATAGTTCTCTTGACGCTCATTTATTTCACAGTAATGCTTCAAATTTGAAATGAAGCATTAGGCATCAAATAGCTCTTGGAGTTACTAGAGAGCTGGTCTACTTGCATGATAGTTGCCAGGATTGCATCATGCTCCCTCCATTCCAAATTAGTTGACACCACTTTATCTACATACGGATGTATCTAGACATACATTAGTGTGTAGATTCAAAGTGATGTCAACTAATTTGGAACGGAGAGAGTACATTGTGACATTAAGCCAGAGAATATACTTCTTGATGCGTTATTTGTTCCGAAAATCACGGATTTCGGGATGGCAAAGTTTCTCGGAAGGGATTTTAGTCGAGTTCTCACTACAATGAGAGGAGCAATTGGATATCTTGCACCTGAATGGATTAGCGGAACTGTTATTACAGCAAAAGTTGATGTCCACAGCTATGGCATGGTTTTGTTGAAAATTGTATCAGGAACGAGGAACTCAGGCAGAGAGTGTACAGCTGGTGATGATTGTCTATTACCCTGTGCAAGTGGTAAATAAACTACTGATTTACTGAAGGGGGACGTGGCAAGTTTGGTGGACAACAATCTACATGGTGATGTCCATTTGGAGCAGGTGGAAAGAGCTTTGAAGGTTGCATGTTGGTGTATTCAAGATGACGAGTTTGATCGACCCACAATGGGAGAAGTTGTTCAATGTCTTGGAAGGTCGTCTTGAGGTCGGCATACCCACAATGCCAAGACTACTTCAAGCTATTGCAGGGAGCCAACAGTCAACATGGAAACACAACTTTACCTACGCAGACATCTTAATTCGAGCACAATTTGTTGTCTTGCTGGAATCAAGAAAATAAACAGAGAAGCGCCAAGCACCCAGTTTTTGTCACGAGTAATTGTTTGTATTACTGATAAAATCCTATGGAACATCAACATTCACTGGTAGCATTTCTAACTGTGTTTTCTTCTATGTGCGCAAGTAGTTGATGGGCACCAGGAACAAGCTTCGCAGGAGGCAAGGTAATTGCAGCATACCTGAGGCTATGCTGAGCTTCATGAAGAAGGTTGCTGCAACAATGGAGCAAAGGTTCCTTCAGTGATTGTCTAAACCCTGATATACCAGCAGCGAGTTAGCATTCCTGATACTATATGAACTGAGATAAGGTAAACTGTGTACTTCAGCATATATTGTTGTATAATACACAGCGATCATCTGGACTCTCACGAAAGGTCGATGAGGCTCTTTAAGACTGGGAGAAGCACATGTATTCTTAACATAAGTTATTGGTTGTCTAAATGCCCTTGTAAAAATGGATGCAGGCACAGGTAGAGTAACTGTTTGATTAGTGCTCGTTGTATGTTTTGTATTCAAAACATTTTTCTTCTTCCGGTTGAATTAGCGAGTGTGTCACACAGAAAATGACGAAAAGACAGACTGGACTAGGACGGAAAGATAGCAGCTAAAATAGGCTAGCACACAACTTATGGTAGGCTGGTAGCAACATCACCGTTGTCTGTAATCTAGTGGTCGAGGTATGTTAAATTATTGACTCTAACATGTTAATGGAATTCTCAGGAAACAAAAAAAATGAAAATGTCCATAAACTTACCAGGAAAGTGCTAACTCCATTTTCAAAAAACCTGGCACCTTGGACCAGAAAATCAAATCCTGTTCACAATTACTGGCAATTCCCCATTCCCGAGGTAGATTTATGTGCTTCATCTCCACTGCCTCTCAATCATCTTAGTCCCGGCTCACCCCCATTCAACGAAAAGGTCGTTGGACAACATCAGCATTCAGGCAAGGTCGACGAGGTATTTCGGGGCAGATTGGTGGCGGAGGCCCCCTTATAACTTCGTTGTCGTATCCCCCGAGAGTTGGCGCGGCGGCGGCAGAGGAGTCGCAGGGGATGGCGTGGCGATGACTGACGGGTTAGGTTTCGACGGGGAGGAGAGAGTAAGGAGAGTGGTTAGGTCAAGTCCTTTTTTTTGAATTTAGGTTAGGTCAAGTCCTGAGGCAGAAGGTTGAGGGTCAAGAGTGAAGACTCAGGAGCAGGAGCGGGAAGGTGGTCGGAGAGAGGGGATTCGGTGGCCAAGGAGCTCATCGCCGGCGTAATGAGAGGGAAGAGGGGTGCGCAGGGACCTTGATGTTTTTTCCTAACACAAAAACATCGGACCATCTGTGGAAATCCAATCGGACGGCTGGGAAGGCGACGCGTCGTTACCAGATGTACTGGTACAAAATGTACAAAGACCATTTCTTTTCCAATCCTAGGTTGTCTATTTTGAGGAAATCCAATCGGACGGCTGGGACGACGACGCGTCGTTACCAGAGTTCTGTTTCAGGAGATATTTATTTGAAGTTTCTCTGTTTCTGCCCTTGAGCTTGTAATAATGTCGCGGTGTGAGTTTCTGCCCTCGGGCTTGTAATAATGACGCGGACACTCTTGCCGCATATGGTGCGAGGCTGTGCAATGATTCCAAAGCTGTATGGCCAGATCATACTCCAGCATTTACACGGGTCTTTGTAAACAGCGATCTCGCTGAGCCTATTTAGTAAGAGAGAATTCTTCTCGCTTAAAATCTTCTTTCCTATTTGGCCCTAGAAAATAAATTCTTCCTAATTTGACATCTTAATTTCATTTCTTTCCTAATATGGCCCTCTAGTGCATTTTGAGCATTAAAAATACTCTTTTGATCTTGATAAATTATGTGACAAAAAATTCAGGACAGTAAAAGAATTCTATGAGGCAGGCTCGGGCGGAGAAGAAGTCATCGGCCGCACAAGCTGCTCTTGCGTGCCGAGCAGCTGTAGCGGCGCATGTGCTGTTGCCGGCCACTACGCTTGGCCGGCAGCGAACCATCTTCCCAGGAGCTGAACGAACAATCGAACATGCAGCCATCATGCATGCATGGCCATGCATGGTATGTGTCCAGCTGATTATTTCCTTTCCTGTTGGAGACGCGCGCGACCCGGGCGTGCACCGGAGTGAAATTTCACAAATTTAACCCTTGGGTCAAACTTCAGCAAAAAATAACCTCTTTTCGAATCTAATTCAAAAACTAACCCTTTTGCATAGCGCCCTACCACGGGTCGATGTGCTCTACACCATGGCCCTCCGATCAGTCGCTATAACCCTGCCAGCGTGGATCGGTGGGGCCCCAGGTGCTCGACCATAGCGACCTAAAATGAGGCGCTATGCCTCCACCATAGCGACCTGGTAGGCGGCGCTATCCTTTGCATATTTAGACAGAGAGCAGTCCAGCCCGACGGGCCCCAAATTTCGCTAAGTCAAAGCATAGCGCCCTGGTGCTCGTCGCTATGCTTAACACCATAGCGACTGCGCGTCGCTATGCTTCGAGACTTAAGGGCCAGCCGCCCGCCCGCCCCCGTGCCTCTCTCCTTTCTCTTCTCTTCCTCTCTGTTCCTGGAGAGGCCGGCGGCTCCCTCTCTCCTCCATACTCAAGATCTTCACCAAATCCGGACCAATCTGAAGGGGAGATCCGTGGATTTCGTCCCCATCTACTTCCTAAAGGTATTCTCCTCCTCTCCCCTCAATTTTCATCCATAAAATCCGGTCATGTATCCCTATTGTTACTAGAAACCCTAGTTCAATCTAGATTCCAAATTTGTTGTAGTATATGCTAAATAGTGGTAATTTGTGGAGGGGAAACCACTCTGCAATATGTATATGTGCTATTGGTAATTTGTTTGTTATTTATAGCATGTTTATTTTGTATACGTGACATAGCTATTTTCTTCATATTTTAGCAATCCTATAGCATTTGATTATCTATAGCATGGTTTATGTAGCAATCATATTTTAGCAATCCTATAGCATGGTTTATGTAGTTTATCTATTGTTGGATATATCTTCATGTTTCATTCGTAATTTTAGGATTTACCTAAATATGCATGTAATTAGTTTGATTTTTTGCAAATATGTAGGATGGCACTACTCGATGAGTTGTATGATAAAAGGCATCGTGCCCGCATCATTACGGAGGGGGAGAAGGTAGCATATATTGTCCATATTGTTTCATACGTTTTGTTGTAATGAAATATATTGTCTAATATTGTTTTGTTGTTGTAGGTGTTAAAACCACTTCGTCTAAGGTCTCACGAGGTATCAGACCCCACGAAGATGCCATACGACGAGAGGTACACAAAGTACATCAAGAGGCTAAGACTCCTTCCGTTCATCCATCTTGTCTCCCGGTCGACAGTCAACATGAACCCTGCAGCCATCACCGCTCTTGTTGACCGGTGGAGGCCGGAGACACACAGTTTTCACCTCCGCACCGGGGAGATGACCGTGACTCTGCAGGATATGTCGATGATCCTGGCACTCCCTATCGATGGTACACCTGTGTGTTTCAGCACAGAATCAGATGGATGGAGAGCAAATATGGAAGGTATGATCGGGATGTCTCCTGCACTGAATGCCGACCCCAAAAAGAATAGAACACCAGCCGGGGCGACTTTTCGTTGGATCAGTACGCATTTTTCACATTGCCCCGAGGGTGCCAATGACGATGTGATTGAGCGGTACGCACGCGTATACGTGTGGTACGTGATCTCCCGTGCCCTGTTTGCTGACAGTAGTGGCAGGACCGCTCCGTGGATGTGGCTCAAGGCCCTAAGTAGTTGGGACTCAAATCTGAGTTGGGGTTCGGCGGCGCTGGCATATTTGTACCGTCAGGTAATACTTTTAATATCTACTTGCATGTAGCATCTCTCCAACAAGATTCTTACCGTAATGTTTGTGGCTCTATTTGCAGCTGGACGATGCGTGTCGCAGGATCGGTGATAAATGCGGAATAGGCGGGCCGTTGCTCCTACTTTCTGTGTGGATGTGGGAGCGCTTCCCTGTTGGAAGGCCACGTCCTCCAACATACCAGCCTTGGGACGATAAGAGGGACCGCCTGCGTAGGGCTACTTGGGCGTATGCTTGGGATGTAGTTGAGGAGTACAACGGCGACACGGAGAAGGACTACGTGCGGTACACCAACGAGTTCGACGAGCTAACCCCTGAGCAGGTAATATTTGTGATGATATCTTGGACTTGTACTTTCATGTAGCATACTCCTCACCCTAATATTTCGCATTGTATCGTAGGTGACATGGCAGCCATATGGTTGGGGAGAGAAGTTGGGATACAATATGGAGTTTCAATTGAACCCTATGTGCATGGCGGAACAACATCTTTGGTTAATGATGACTCCAATGATATGCTTGTATGCCGTTGAGTATCACTTGCCGCAACGAGTGATGACCCAATTTGGGTTATTCCAGCTGACACCGCCAAAGTGGAAGGATACAAAGTTCGATCTTCACGAGTGAGAGTCTATCTTTTGCTTTCTTAGCTCGTGCCCCATGTTATTTAAGATTCTAATATTTTTCTATTATTTTGTGTGAAGGTTGGACAAAAAGAAGCATAAGAAGGACAAGAAATGGGACCGTAAACATAAGAAGTGGATCGAGAAGTGGGATGCACATTTGAAGCTAGCAAAGGAAAATGGTCTTCATCTAATCGACCATCCACCATACCATCAAGGTGCTTTCGACAACTATGTTGCATGGTTTGTTGCTAATAGTCGTGTGGAGTTGTGTCCGCCGGCTTTTGACTCGGAGATATTGGAGAACCCAAATGCCGAGTATGATTTTTACCACGAGCGGTACAACCGACTCGTGAGAGAGGGCAACCAAACCAGATTTGCTCCATTGATCAACTTTGTGGTAATTTTGTAGGACATTGTACCTATCCCATTATCAAATTCATCTCTCGCATATTTTGTAGCTCATTTTGTAATATGGAGTTCATGCTTATTTTGTAGCGCACGGAGATCGAGCAGTCCGCCAATGAAGCCGAGGTAGCAGTCGCGTACCCTCGCAGCAAGAAGGGTAACAACGCCCTTCGAGAGTTCGTGGAGGTATGTCGACGCCATGGTACCTACGGTGTACTTTTGATGTTATTCCGGCTAATATTGTCATTACGTCAATGTCACAGCGTAGCGCCCATCGCTTACGTTCACTAGCTCTTTTGCTTGGTTGTCGCTCCACCGATGATTCCGTGCCTAGTGAGCCAATAACAAGTTCAACACCTATGTGCCGTGGTGCTTCCAGCTCTAACCCAGAATATAGCGAGGTACCCGTGATTCTTTTACCTCCGACCCACTAGGGTTTGTTCATCCAATCGTGCAAGCGATGGTGCTTATTGATCTAACATCTTGTTATTTTAGGTACCCGACAATGTAACCTTGGAAGAATATCAACAAAGCGTGCGGAACTTCAACCTAAGGGCAAGAAAGAATTTCGAACGTTTCACACCCAATCAATGGGTCAAGATGAACAAGGGGAAACAAGTGGAAGTTGAAGCCTCCTCTCCCGAGGCTTCCGACGTGCCGGAGGACGATTCCGCGGAGACAGCCCCTTCCGACTCCGTCGAGACAGCCCATTCCGAGTCCGAGGAGGAGCAGCCACCTCCGAGGCCGCAGAAGCTGACTGTGAGGAGGAATCTGAAAGCGCATGCAATTGATGATGACAACGAGCCAACGAGGAGGGTGAGGATGAAAAGGGCGTCGAACAGGCCGGTGCCTAATGCGGCATTGAGGAGGTTGGCGAACGATGAAGATACGGAGGAGCCTGTTGTGCCTCCTCTTAGGAGGACGACGAGGAGGTTGAAGAAGTAGATGTGGTGACTTGCACTTGTCGTTTTAGTTGCGTCGTGCTAAAACCTTGTCTTTCTAGTTGGACTAATTATCGTCTAGGCGTGAGGTTGATCAAGAATTTGAACCATGTTGGACTTTTTATTTGTGTGTTGTGAACCATGTTGTCATATTTGTGTGCCGTGAAGAATTGTGCTGTGAACAATTTAGAATTTCTGCTGTGTGTGTGTCTCTGTGTGCTGTGTGAAGAAGAAGTGCTGGAAGTAGATGTGTCAGTTTTGCTGATCAAGAGCATAGCGACGTAGCATAGGGCGCTATGCTCTCAGTATAGCGACGTGCGCCAAGTCGCTATGCACTTCCTTAGCATTTTTTAGAGAGTTTCCATCTACCAGCTCTCTGTCTGGAAGTTGCCCAGACTATAGTGCCGTGACCTGGGGCGCTATGTTTCTAGGATAGCGACTTACGACAGGTCCACAACATTGCTCTCAATATTGCACACAAAATCAGAAGAACATAAAACACACTAAGTCCACAACAGGGTTCAGACAAACTAAATGTTCATCACATTACAAGGTTCCCGCAAATTAAATGCCCACGACATTACAAGGTTCACACAAACCCAAAGTCCACGACATTACATTGTCCCTACTTAGTAAGACGTGGATACTTGCCCTTGCGCCTCGCTGGGTCTGGTTCCGCTCGTTCCTCCTCTCGTGCACGGCGATCCCTCTCACGCCTTCTCGCATCCGCCTCCTCTCGTGCATGGCGAGTACCTTCACCTTGTCCTCCCGCCTCCTCTCGTGTACGGCTAGCCCTCTCACGCCTTCTCGCATCAAACTCCTCTTGTGCTTCCCTCTCACGCCTTCTCGCATCCAACATCCCTTGTGCACGGCGAGCACCTTCCGGTTGATCCTCCTCTCGTGCACGGCGAGCACCTTCACCTTGGCCTCCCGACCCCTCCCTTCCAAGTTCGGCCTCAAACGCCGCCCACGCCTCATGGTACCTTCCATCCTCTAACAGCCCCTCCCTTGCACGTTCCGCCTCCCACGCCTCCCTTGCAACACGTGCCTTCTCAGTCTTCTCCCACCTCTCCATCTCGCGGAGCATCATTTCGTTCTTAGCCTCTAGTGCCTCAATTTTCGCTTGCTCATTCTCCTTCTTGGCCCGCTCCTCTTCACGATCTTTCTCCCAGAATCGCTCCCACGCCTTGTCAGTCATATTTTTTACCTCCCACCGGTAGAGGCCACTTTGCTCAAAGTCTATCCACCGGTAGTATTGGCAAATAGGCGGAGGTGACTGCAAACATAATAGCGAGTCAAAACATGCAACTAGATAAAGATAAATTCTTTACAAGAGAGGCGGAGGAGACATTTACCCGCGGATGCTCAATAATATTTGTTTGCTTCGGCTTGCGTTTTGTTTGCTTCGACTTGTTTTTTGTTGGCTTCGGCTTCTCCCAAGCATAGTTCGGGCACATCCAGAACCTCCTTCCTCTTCTATCGTCCCAATCGCTGGACTGCTTCATCTTGCAAACGTCACCACACCAACAAGTCGGCGCATCGTGCCCGACTCGACTGTCAATGCTGTGTTGCCATGCCACCGGCTTCTCCTTCAGATCGGAACAGTCCATCCCTACAAAATTGCAAGTTTAAACTTAGTTGACAGTAAAATGGAACAATTGAAAAATAAGAAATAACAACCAAATAAATTTCAGTCATACCAATCATCTACGTCTACCACCTCTACCGCCACTACGCCTACCCCCTCGTAGCTCGTCAAACATTGATGTACGCCTACCGCCACCGCGACCGCCACGATGAGAATGACCATGTTGGCTACCACCATGGTGGATTGTGCTACCACCGCCACCGCCATGTTGAGGATGACCATGTTGGCTACCACCATGGTGGCTTGTGCTACCACCGCCACCGCCATGTTCAGAATGACCATGGTGGCTTGTGCTACCACCGCCACCGCCATGTTGAGAATGACCATGGTGGCTTGTGCTACCACCGCCACCGCCATGTTGAGATGACCATGTTGTGCTACCACCGCCACCGCCATGTTCAGAATGACCATGGTGGCTTGTGCTACCACCGCCACCGCCATGTTGAGAATGATCACCTTTCGATCTCTTGTTTCGACCACAGCCTCTAGCGTTGTGCCCACCACGATTGCATTCTCCACAACGGGCACTACCACGAGGCTCCTCAAAATGTTGGTTGCCCCATTCTCTCATGCCTCCAGCACCCCATGCATCCATGTCATTTCTAAAACGCTTTGTCTTCCGTCTTCCCCGTTTCGTTACCTTCAACCCCGGATCCGGCCATAGTTGAATACCATGATATTCCGGCCATTGTGATTGGTCATAGTAAGGTTCAAATCTACCCGCCCATGTCTCCATGGTAGCCTCGATCGAGTACTCGGACAACCTCACTGGATTGCTATATCCCACTTTTCGAAGGCGTGCGGCCGTCCGCAAGTGCGAGCATGGGAGATGAAGCAATTGAGGCCTTTGGCATGAGCACTCACATTTCTTTAGGAGGACTTTGCACGCCCGCCCTCCGTGTTGCACACCACCTAACGTGGTTCCTCCCGGCTCATTGACTTGGTAAATCCACTCATTGTTGTCAAAACATTGAGCCGTATTTGTGTCCGCCTTCCTGGACTGGTATAACATCCATTTGTCAACTTCAGGTGGATACTCGTACTTCTTATTTTTCTTGTTCTTCCCTTTCATCTGCTCATATGTTTCCTCGCTATATTTCTGAAAATATTCATTCAACTTGTCGAATGTGTATTGCACTATGGCTGTCACGGGCAATGCACGGACACCCTTGAGCACATTGTTGAAACACTCTGCCATGTTGCTTGTCATGTCACCGTACCTCCTACCGTCCGGGTCAAAAGCTTTAGCCCACTTGTGCCTCAATTCCTCATGCCTATGTAGAATTCTTGACCCCCCGCCGATGTTGTGAGAATGAGCAATCGGTTGTACAATCTTGCAAAATGTCCCTCGGTGAAAGCCAGACAACAATCTTTTAGATCATCGGACAACTCCCTATTCCCACATGCCCTATAGAAGTTGGACACAAAATGCCTCATGCACCATCGATGGTGCAAAGTAGCATGTCCGGGAATATCAATATCCATCGCGCGGAGTATGCCATGGTGTCGGTCTGAGATAACACAAACCTCTCTTTCTGGCGCAAATACCTTGGTCCTCACTAGACCCATAAACCACTCCCAATTGTCATCGTTCTCCGCCGTAACCAAAGCAAAAGCCAACGGCAACAACCGGTCATTGGCATCATGAGCTATGGCAATCAAAAGTGTGCCCCTGTACTGGCCGGTCAAGAAGGTGCCATCCACGGAAATAACCGGCCTACAATGCGTAAATGCATTTATGCATTGCCCGAAAGCCCAGAATGCACGGCCAAATACACGGACGGTTGCACCCTTGTAATCCCTCGTCTTTTGGCCAAAGGGCTCCACCACAAAACACATGCCCGGATTTGTAGCGGCCATAGCTCCCAACATTCTAGGGAGTCGGTTGTATGCTTCCTCCCAATCACCATACAACATCTTGAATGCGGCTTGCTTAGCCTTCCATGCCTTCCCATACTTCACCGAGTAACCAAAGATTTCTTCCACCGTGTCCATGACAGCCTTCACCGTAAAAGTCGGGAATGCCTCTATGGAATTGCAAAGCCTATAGCCAATGAACTCGGAGGTAAGTTGCCGATGACCG
The DNA here is from genome assembly GCA_947311845.1 of Poa pratensis. Taxonomy (NCBI): domain Eukaryota; kingdom Viridiplantae; phylum Streptophyta; class Magnoliopsida; order Poales; family Poaceae; genus Poa; species Poa pratensis. The sequence goes on along the minus strand of CAMZMU010000107.1, from coordinate 80,335,377 downwards.
TGCTTCACATCCTTGCCATCGCCATCCTTGACACTACACATGTGAGTTGACACACATTTTTTAAGAATCCATTGAGGGCCCCCTTTCCATGGTCTTGCACGCACAATCCATGGACACCCATTATGCGCGTCCTCACACTTAACCGTGTAACGTTTGTTCACGTCCGAGTGCACCACTTTGTACGGGCGGAAGTACTTAAGCGCATACTCCTTTAGCCATGTCTTCAACTCCAACAAGCTTTCAAACTTCACTCCCTCCGCAATACCATACTTCTTGGGATCATTATCCTTCTTCGAGATTGGCCTTGCTTCAAGCAATTTACCCGAGCCACCATCAACCACGGCTTTCTCCGAGAGACTAAGATCTCGGAACAATGATACCCGATGATCCCGGCCCACAACCTTCTTAAATACTTCAGCTTCTTTAGCCGTGAACCCATCCTCATCAACATCTTCCTCGGGACCATCGTCATCCGAGTCCGATGCGTAGCATCGGTTATAGGGGATTTCAGGGTCCATGTCCTCATGCGCACAATATGCCTCCATGTCACCAATAGCATTGTTATGAAGTTCAACCTCCAACTCATCTCCTTCATAGTCATCACTCTCCTCCTCCCGTTCTTCATATTGGTCATTTCGAAACGGACTTGGGGGTTGGCTTCTTTCATGTTGGGTCATGTGAGGCGGACTCGACGTTGAGTCGTACACTTCATGGTTATGAGGTGGCTCTTTTTGAACCGGGCTACTAACTTCATGTTCGGAGCCACACCGGTTCAAGTCAAACGTCTTGGTGGCAAATAACTCGAGAGCCTTGTCTTGAGATGCCGCAACCGTCTCCTTATATACACTCCAACACAACTCGGAGTTGAGAGGCATGATCTTCCAACGCGAGTGCATTCCGAAACCAACATTATGCCTTCCCTCCAAACAAATTAAATCATTTGGTTCCGTCCAATTCAATGCAATCCTCACTTTCACAACAACCTCCGCGTAGTTTGGGCTACGGGCAAACACCACCACTTTCTCTTCCGAGTCATGCTCGACATTGCCTTTCAAAAAGGCATCCTTGTCCACATGATGAACACTAACCATTCTCTCCATCTAAAAAATTATTTCAACAACACAAATGCATCAAATGGTACACAAGTAACAATAAGCTATGCATTTTCAAACAAATATAATAACACGATCTAGCTCATTATCTACTAACCCTAGCTAATAGCCCTCATTACCCACATACACCAAAAACCCTAACCCTAGCCTACCAATGAGCACGCTCAACTCTTCATAGCCATCATACTAACACCCATTCACCAATATAATCAAGGAAAAACCCCAAATTTCGCACCACACAAAATTTCTAGGGTTTCAAGAAATACACAAATGGCACCAAATTGAAAGATTTTGATTGGACAAAAACATAGAGGATGGGGGAGATTACCTCTCTCCAAGATGGGGAGCCGAAATCCACAGCCAAATCGGACCAAAGAGAGGGATTTGTGAGGGGGTGAGAGTGGGAGTGAGGAAGAAAGAGAGTGAGCTCGGGTTGGTGAAAGAGAGAAGGAATGGCGCGGGCGCGGGCAGCTGGGCTATTTAAGTTGCGAAGCATGCATAGCGACTGATCGCAGGGCGCTATGGTGTTAAGCATAGCGACGAGCACCAGGGCGCTATGCTTGACTTAGCGAAATTTGGGGCCCGTCGGGCTGGACTGCTCTCTGTCTAAATATGCAAAGGATAGCGCCGCCTACCAGGTCGCTATGGTGGAGGCATAGCGCCTCATTTTAGGTCGCTATGGTCGAGCACCTGGGGCCCCACCGATCCACGCTGGCAGGGTTATAGCGACTGATCGGAGGCGCTATGGTGTAGAGCATAGCGACCCGTGGTAGGGCGCTATGCAAAAGGGTTAGTTTTTGAATTAGATTCGAAAAGAGGTTATTTTTTGCTGAAGTTTGACCCAAGGGTTAAATTTGTGAAATTTCACTGCACCGGACGGCCGGGAGGAGAAGGCAACGCCATACACTACTCCTGCCTACAGGCTTAGTGCGGCGCTCAGCGTGCGAAGATCGGCAGCTGAACGCGCTCGTGTTGTAGTTCTCAATTTTGATCACATAATTTATCAAGGGCAAAAGAGTCTTTTTAGTGCTCAAAATGCACTAGAGGGCCATATTAGGAACGAAATGAAGTTAAGATGTCAAATTGGGAAGATTTTATTTTCTAGGGCCAAATAGGAAATACGATTTTAAGGAAGGGTCAAATAAGGAATTCTCTCATTTAGTAATGGAATGCTCTTTCCATCTCAAAAAAAAAAAGGAGAGAAGAGTACCTGATTCACTATCCACACAGAGAGATACAAGTATACAAAGTAACTACACGAACATTTTCAACTGAGATTAAGAAGGAAATCTTAACTTCGGGACAGAGAGTAACAAACCAAGAGGTTGACAAGTAAAACAGCATCATAAAACGTTTACAGCTCTGTCGGATTTGATATAAACTATGTCACTCAGCCCTGTATCAGATGTAAAATAAACTACAACAAAATTATCTGTGTACAAGAAAGAATGTTGTCTCAAGGCTTAACAGCATATCCATAACTGGAGTATACATCTAGTGTCAATTAAAAGAAAAAAAGAATACTCATGTCCCTGATAAAATCACGCGGTAAAAAGGTTCATGTCCAAGGGAAAAAACATATATTCATCAAGCTAACAATTACAACACCAGCAGCGCCTTCCAAAATTTTCTTTCTGAGCTCAAGTAATATGCTAAGCAAGGGGCCATCTTCGAAATCAGTCCAATAAGCGACATGGCTGGAATGAGTGGCAGAAAGCTCCAAGCATCAGACAATACTCGGTACATCTCCAACCCAGCTGCAAACTGCTCGTGCCCATCGAGTTCTAATGCAGTCTACTAATGGCGCATGCTGACAAGTCTGAACTGGTGGAGCAAGAGAAAGAACATTGTCATCCTTGCTGCCGCTGGTTGATGAGCTTACAACATCAGCTAGATACTCATCCTGGGTCCACCTAGGTGGGACACTGACATTTAACTTACATATCCTAGGTCTTTGTATTGGGGTCGAGCCTCCTGTGTTTGCATTCCCATTCTGCACAGACTTGGCGATTCCATTGAAGTGGTAGATAGTGAATTGCTTCTTGCCCATAAGGCCAGTTGGATCCTTCATGCCTCCAGACCTTCTATCCAACTGTAGAAGTGCCTGCCAGAATTCACTCCATACTATAATGCCCGGGTTACATAGATCCTCAAGCTTATCAGAAGGAAAATTTATGTCCGTGTCCCTGAGAACTTGTTGGAAAGCCTCGGCAGTAATAAAGCCTCCACCTCCACTTTGATCCTGTGCATCAAATGCCCTCCTAATTTTGGTTTCCCGCTCTTCGAGCTCATTCTCCTCTTGGACGTTGGGATTTAGGGCAAAAAGGACTGTGTAGTGACTCTCACTTCCCACCACCCATATAGGCCATTTCGGGCACTTTAGGAACTGACCAACCTTGCACAGGTTTAGTGATTCCAGAAGGGTGAGGAAACCAACTTCAACATCGTTTGGTATGCCTTTCAGGGACATGCCGCCACCAAGGTCCATCTTGCCATCAAATACATTTGGGACAGCCTCTCCACAAAGCAATAAATTCACAATTTCCTGCAAAAGACCACACCACTTACATATGGCTTCACCTAATGCATAATACTCGTATTAAATATTACACATACTAAACGGAAACCATCATCAGTACTTAAATGTTGGTTCAATATTATAACGTCCAAATGAATTCAGCGCTATATTGCAATAATTAACATAATGTGTACTGCTATGGCAAGTGTAACACCCTGTAGCTCAAAGAAGCTAACAGCCCAGTTCCAGTTAGTGATGGAGCAGACACGCATGCCGCACATTTGTAGCACCCACTTCCACTTTAGTCCTCACTTCGTATAAAAGGTTAACCCTGAAGTGCTACAGATTGGCCCAAACAAGGTTTATATGCATGTGTAACATGTTAAATTGGCCGTGTGGTACTAAAGAGTGGGGTGTTACAGAAGCCTTTTGTGCTAAATACTGGAGTATATGACAATGGTATCTGTACCTGAGAAGCGTGCCCAAATGGAGCTGTCACCAATGGTTGGCTTGGATCATCCCTGTCTGCTTGGATACATTCCTGAATCAAAAAATAAAGTTCACGTACAAGTTTAGATATGCAATGTATTTAATCATGCAAACAAAATTTAACATAATGTACAGAACTTAGTATTAACAGAGACATACCAATCCACGTGAGAGTAGCGAAGAGATAAGAAATAGCATGGCTCCTAGTCGACTTTCAAACAGACGAATGTTTGCCAGAAGCATCTGGAATGCATCCTTCCTTGAGGTAAATGTACTTATTCTAAGAACTTTCTGGAAATCCATTGCTGATTCAATGGAAAGGCCTTCCAAAGCAGCATCGGTTTCCTGAAGTAAGTTTCATACAGAATTATCGGCATTTGTAACCTGGAAACATATCAAAGCTTAAAAATGCGTGTTAGCGACCGTACGTTTGGTACGTACGTCGCAGGCATCGCTAATCGCTACGCACGCGATAGCTAAAATCAGGAACGATTGCCAGTCACAATGGCGCCGAGTGGCCCAAGCCCATCCGCGATCTTGGGCCAGATCGCACGCGTGCGTCAACTCACAAGGACGCTATTGGGCCACTTTCGGCAGCATCTACTTTGGACGTTTTCGTTGACTGATTCTAGACGGACGCAGGTGCCTCCATGCTCTACATGATCGATTGATCCATTACAAGAGCTAGCTCTACTGATTGATCGATCCAGTTAGCTCAGTTTTAATATTCTACTACAGCCAGCGAGTGAGCTCGCGCCCATAAATCTCTAACAGTTTTCCCATTTACAATTTTTTTACCATTTGAATGTGAACCATTTTTTAAAAAAAATTAACCTTTTTCAAAAATGGGAATCATTTTCAAAAAAGAAACCACTTTACGGAAATTGGAACCATTATAACAAATTGGAACCATTTTTCAACATTTTCAAAAATCGGAACCATTTTCAAATCTAAACCCCTTTAAAAAAATGGACCATTTTTCGGCAATCGGAACCATTTTCAAAAACCGGAACAATTTTTAAATATAAAAACCTTTCAAAATCAGAAGCACCTTCAGAAATCGGAACCATTTTCGTAAATTAGAACTATTTTTTTCACCATTTTTAAAAATGGGAACCATTTCCTAAAACCGGAAGCATTTTTTAAGTTGGAACCATTTTTCACCCTTGTAAAAAATCAAAACCATTTTAAAATGGGGAAACAAGTTTAAATATCAGCAATTATTTTTAAAAACAGAACCATTTTCGAAAATCGGAACCATTGAATCATTTTGTAAGTTCAAACCATTTTTTAATAATCTGAAACATTTTCAAAAATTAGAACCATTTTCACCAGCACTTCCCACAATTGTTGTTCCCATCAACTACTGAGCTTAATTGAGCGCTTAACTGAGAAACTAAGGAATGCTGGAGCTGTACCAACAACAATAATATTTTGTGGGCCGGTTTCATGGCATATATTTGTTTTCCCCCGTTGCAACGCACGGGTAATTTGCTAGTCAAAGCTTAAAAAGCAACTTAGTGTTAACATGTCCACTTACCCCACGATATACACCTCCAATCAATGCCACAACAGCTCTTTTCCAGTTCCACATAAAAATAGAATTTCCACCATCGCATGAACCAATGCTCTGATAAAAATAATCGATTGATTAATTAACAGTCATTTGAATATAGGAAAGTACAGTGCTGCATACTCTGAGTATTGTATTATATTTCAGGATACATTTAGAATATCTATTCTAAACTAGTAATGATGGGAAAATAACAAGTATGGAAGCATTTAGGTTCTCTAACGAATGAATATCTAGAGCATTGCTGTTGTTCCAATAAACAAATGGAAAAAATTAAAATAGTGAACTGAAATACAATGCTTTGTTTCTTAAATCAAGCGATCTGTCACAACCACATGAATGAAATAATACTTAAGAAAGATCACGGGCTTAAGTTTCAGATTGTTTATCTCTCATGTCAGCTGCTAGTTTCATGTCTCATAATATGAACAGTGGTTTTGAAGAAATAAATGGTCACAAGACAACACTGACAGCAGCTTAGTTGTTAAGGAGCAAAAGAAACCACCTTGTCTTTCCATCCTCAGTTAGAGAAGAAAAATCATCCCTTGAAGCAAAAGAACTCTGATAAAAGCGTCTTTGTCCGGAAGCATATGACGGATCACTGACCTCCGGTTACCCAAGTTATCAGAGAAAAACAAAAGATATTTCAGGACATATGCCTGCAAAACAAATCATAAAGAAGCTGTTAGCAGAAATGTTCAGCTTGCTGAGAGCACAAACAACTCCCCATCAGATCAAAAGAAATAGGTAAGACTTGTGACAGCACAATCCCCAGCAATACTACCTATCTCGTGCAAAGATAAGTCTGTTCAGACTTGCTATCATCAAAGGTAGGGTTTGCTCATCAGGATAAATTAGTGTAACAAATCAGGAAATGGGATTTAAAATCATAACAAGGTGAGCTCTTAGGGGAAAAAAAAAGGTAGATTGGTAGAGCTACTCAGCTTTAAACAGCTTTTTGGTATAAAATTTGAAGGAAAGGCAGAATGCTCCAGCCTATCTCTTACTTCGACATGTCGGTTCCAACATTCGATGATCCAAGATATTTTGTTTTCTTATTATCACGACTGCTAGACAGGGCTGTGTCAAGTTGTATCATTCATACAGTTAAAAATGTTCAGGCGGTCCAACTGAAATGCCCAGTTATTGTAGCTTCCAGTTGGCAGAATGAGAAGTCAGCTTGTTACAGCAATGAAGTTGTTTTCAGAATAGAGAATACATGTGGCGACTAATGCCAGCAGAAAGAAGTAAAGATGGAAAGTAAAATCATGATGAACAATATTAGACTGGGCTATAGGATTTTTTTTGGAGAACTTCTATAATCTATAGGCACTACTAGCGATGCCCAAACCAACATTCGACAGTCACAATTAGATAAAGCGAGGAAGATGTACCTGCACTGTAGCTAAGACACCACAGGGGCCGCCTTCATGCTGCACCAGTCCCATAGTTGTTTCTGCATCAGAGCTAAACCTGCATGCATTTTGACAATAGTTAGACAAAAGAAAATTGTATTACATTCATAAAGTTACAGAAGCATGATGATATGACTATATGAGGTGTGATATGATAAGAGCAATCTTATTTCCAGAAACTATATGGATTTAGTATTAATGGCACAAGCATGCAAATGCATGTTGATTGCCTCAAGGGATCTGAAAAGTTTTCTACTTCACAGCTAGAGCCTGCTGGCTTGACTTCTGGAAGGAGTCCCTTTCATGAATGTTCTCAGGGCACCTCCAACGGTGCTCCGCATCCCTGCCTGGCCTGTCCGAATCTGTCCGAACGGACAAAACAGGCCCTCCAACGGGCCGGCGCATATGGACACTTGTCCGCGCGGACAGCCAAACTGGACCAAACCTGGCCCAAGTTTGGTCCAAGTTTGGGGAGGCGAGGACACAGCGCGTGTCCTCCTTTGTCCGCCCCTGGCCCACGCGCCAGGGAGAGCGGCCGCTTCGCCTGGTCATATTAAATGGGGTGGGTCGTGGGTGGGTGGCCGCCCATCGCTATCCATTCCCACTGCCCACTCCCACTCGCCGGCCGACGCAAACCCTAGCCAGCACCGCCACTCCCACTCGCCGGCGATGAAGAAGCCCTTCTGGGCCTCGTGGAAGGGCGGCCGGAACGAGGCCTCGAGCTCTCGTGGCCCGCCGCCACGGCGCGCTATGCCCGTGCCGCCAAGCCGCACTGTCCCCGTGCCTCCACGCCGCGCTCCCGCCGCCGCGGCCGATGCGGAGGCCGCCCGCGCCGCTCGCAACCGCGCCGCCGGGCGCGCCGCGCACGCGTGTCGCTGGCGGTGGCCGAGATCTACTGGGAGACGCGGCAGCCGCTGCCCTGGGGAGACGTCCACCTCCCGAGGGGTGGCATCTCAACCGCCGGCGCGTCCCCGTGCCTCCCGTGCCACGCTCCGGCCGCGAGCGCACGGAGGAGATCCTCCGCCGCCGTGCCCTCCTGCCCCCTGACCTCGTCCACGACCCGGCCTACGCCTTGAACAGCGAGCTGTGGGACAGGTGGTTCGAGCTCGAGCACGACCACCGTCGCCGGGCCGCGTTCCAGGCGGCCACGCCGGAGGACTACAACCTCCCGGAGGAGGAGGTGGAGCCTCCGGAGGACTCCGACTTGGACTGGGAGTCCGAGGAGGAGGTCAAGCCTCCTGTCGTCCCTCCCGTGAAGATGGAGGTCGAGGAGGACGAGGACGAGCTGCTCAAGCAGGCCATCGAGGCCTCCGAGCTGGAGGAGCTCGAGCGTTGGCCCGATCTGGCGCCTGCGCTCCGTGCGTCCGCCGAGGCTGCGGCGGAGCAGGCCCGCATGGAGCAGGCCCGCTGGCAGGTGCCCTGGGCACCGTGGCCACAGCACGGCGAGGGCCAGGCGTATGTGCCCCCACCGGCATGGCCACAGGCACCCGTGGCGCCGGCCACGCCTCCACCCGCGGCGCCACCGGCGTGGCTGTACGCCGCGCCTCCGTACATCGTCCTCGACCCCTCCGACGACGAGGATGAATAGGACGCCAGCAACGCCAATAGGTCGCGCCGCCGCCGCCCATTTTGCCCCTCTGACGACGCGGGCGCCGCCCTATCCCGACCTAGAGCCCTAGCATAGGCTCGTTTTTTTTTTTGTTGTCCTTCTGTCACTGGCCACTGGGCCCTATCGAACTACTGGCCACTGGGCCCTATGTAATATTAAGTTTTATTCGTGTCCTCTTTTATTATGCGCCGGGCCGTCGGGGGCACTTCCTCCGCAAAAGGGACAGAGGCCCAAAAATGGTCCGCGGACCGCCCAAAGCGGACAAAATCGGTCCGCTTTGGCTGTCCATATGCGGAGGGCCGTTGGAGGTGCCCTCACCCTCTTATCAATTTGTGGTTTTCTTGTAGAGTCTATATTTCTACGCTTGTACTACATCTTGTTGACCCTCCTTTTTTGTTTTATAGTCTGTTCCACACCAAACCTTAAAGAGTGAATTCTTCTGTGCCTTACAAACAGATTAAACCGTCATATACCCCTAAGCTCCCATGTCATACACACAGGGTGGTTCCCATGTCACAGAAGCAGGAGATATTATTCAACTTGCAGGGGCATGCAAGGATCTAACGCTTAACTTATGCTTGGTAGGGCTCTACCCTACTGCTCCCACAAAAACGGCAGTAGCTTAAAATTGATGCCTTCAGGTCTTCCCATTGCTACAAATTATTTCATCCCAACCACCAATGCAGATTTGTGGTAGACAATGTGCCAACTTATAACTACAGTAGCTCTGATTTTCACAAATACCCTAACAACTTTACCTTTTAAGATCTCAATATAGTACCGGTGTCCTGTATAAACTAACCAATGTGACATGTGATCATTGTTCAGGAATTCGTTAACTGGTAACGGCTCGCTCGGCCACTGAATAGCGAATAATCGGCTTATTCGCCAGTTAATCGGCCGATTAATCGGGTAATCGGCATTTATCGGCTATTCAGTAACCCACTGAATAGCGATTACTCGGCCAGTTAATCGGTGATTCGGCCGAATTTTAGAACAATGCATGTGATCTTGTCAAGTCTTCCATTTCCTGGTGGTGATGGGTCAGTTAGTGCCAGGACCGGTCAGTACCATGATAATACAAAATCAAATGTTCATTTTGAATTCAAATCCTTTTTTTGTTTAAGAACTATGAGTATGTTTTGAATAATGGCCCACATCTGGAATGGATACACCAAGAAGCTTGAATGTACACAACCTAGTTAAAGACTTATGGGTTATGGCCAATGGACCCTTTGTTTTGTTTTATTATAAATTTTCGAAATCCAAAACAATCCGAAAATGACCAACTCCCACTGGTTTCCAGACCCCGGCAGGAGCAGGAAGGGTACAGGAAACTGAACCATGTTATCATTCTTCTAACACCCAAATCCAATAGTTCAATATGCTTCCCCAGAACAGTGTAATCCACTAAATGTGAAAATCTAGTAGTAATGCCAGCTCATGTATGGCATGGATAGTTTACTAGAGCACGACCAAGGCAGTCAATTTTCATTACTGAAACTGAACCTGCACCAATACATGTAAAAAAATCTCATGATTGACTTAGAAAATGGTGAGATACTATCCTTGTAAAGTAATCAATGCAGAAGAGAAGAGCAATAAGGGCAGCGCATTGAAAACATCATTATTCTCCATGCCCAACATCTATTCTTCCACCAGAAATTAAAATTGTGTGCTTTATATTTTGTTACGCATGGCGGATTTATTAATCACCAACCGTTCTAATTCCATATACGTGATGGCAATGTTTCGCTTATAAGCTTTACATGAGTACCGTTGCATACCCACGTGCCAATTTGATTAATGCGCTAACTCTTGTTCGCTTAGTCTCCTAGCTCAATTATCCTCATAAATGCACATACCAATGTAAGATCACTTTGAACCATGAGTATCATACACCACAGAAACAACTAGGCTATACAATTTGTGTATGCATTCACGATAGTCTGCTTAGAGTGAGACCCATTCCTTGAGTATTCATGGACAATAAAACCATGGTTTACAAAGCGTCCGCTTCAGGACGCCTAGGCGACGCTTAGGCGTCAAAGCGCCCCCCCTCCGCTTTGGAAAAATGACCGCTTTGGGCGCTTTAAGCGCCAAAGCGCCCGCTTAGGCGTCGCTTAAGCGCCAAAGCGCCCCCCCATCGCTTTGAGGACGCTTCACGCTTTGTAAACCATGAATAAAACCGACAATCTCATAAACACACTTTTCAATTTAGTGGTCATCGTCATGCATCTCCGAACTATAAATAATAGCGCTCATGCGGGAGACCAACAACATTATCACAACTGAAACCTACTTATAGTACAAATACAATGAAAGCTACCAACTCACAAAAAGGCACTGTTTTACACACATGGCGATGAAATCGGAGTGGGTACAGACGGATATTGTTCATCTTGAATACTAAACCATGTTTATTTCTCCGAGTCGGAGTCGGACACAGATAGAGCTAGGTTTCAAATAAAATGCGGATAGTAATGGTCACAGGGCTACTAACCAAAACTGCATGATAACATAAACCATGTCTACATCATAATAAAAAGATTAATCAACCATACAAGATTTCCAAGTTGCAACTATATTGGCAGTTGAACAAGCAAATTGGACTCGTAAATATATCGTTTCCTCTTGTTGAGCAATCACCGACAGATGTAGAAGGAACTGGATAACACCGGAAGGCAACTTTCCGGGAAAATGTATAGAAGACAGCATGAGCAAGTGCATAGCCACAGTACGCAGTGGAGCGGGCTTTCAAAAAGGATCTATAGGCTGCGCAAGTTAGCTTGTCTTAGATATCCTAGGTTAAATTGTCCAGATAAATCCACTATAAAACCTCAGATAGCACCAATGTTCGGTTATCGTTCATGCTAATTCATATACCATACCCAATTGTCCCGGGTCAGAATCAAAGACGGGTAGTTCCAGATTTCTAATTCTCTAAACACATATCAGCTCACGAAGCCTTCAATCGACGGTCAGAAAGTATCCCGTATGTTTTCACCAACATAAAAACGTATGAATGGAACAAAAGCGCCGAGAAAAGGCTCACCTGATGCCCTGATTGCTCCACTGCGCCAGCACGGCCTTGGAAACCCCTACCCCAAGCACCATGACCCAGAGCTTCTCAGCAACGTCCGGAGGCAACTCCTCCCCTTCCTTCTCCTCCTCCACCTCTACCTCCACCGCGACTTCCGCCTCCTGCACATCCTCCATAGGCACCACGGTTGGTTCCGGCTCGACCTTGACGTCCTCCGGTGCGGAAGTTTGCTCTGCCGCCACGGTCGGCGGCGGCAAAACGACGGTGGCGCGCGAGGGTATGGAGCGGAGGCGCTTCTCGGCGGCGGCGGCCATGAGCTCGCGCTGCTTGCGGCGCGACTCCGCCTCCGGCGACTCCGCAGCGGCGGGCGACGGGGGCTTGCTGCGCTTGGGCTCGGGCTGCGCGGGCGGCGAGCCGTGCAGGCTCATGCGCAGCGCCATCTGGAGCTCCTCCTCCTCGTCCCGATCCCCCATTGGGCCGGATCGATCCGGCTCCAAACCCAAACCCTAGGGCGGGGGTTTGGGTCAGAGGCGGCTCCGAGCTAGGAAGAAAGCGAAGCGGGTGATGCTTGGTGGAATTGGGGGCTGGGCATCGGGATCCGGGAAGTGGCGGCGGGTCAGGAGGCCGACATGGTCGGTGTATTTGTAGGGGCGCCGGCGATGCGATGCGACGGCGAGGTCTGGTGGGTGGGTGTGTCAGAAACGGAAGTACGCGACTGCTCTGTGCGTGCAGCTCGAGTTGGATTGTTTGGAAGAGAGCGGATGACTTGTGGGGCCCAGATGGGTTGTGGCCCAGCTGCCATGCACCTGTAGTAGCTGAGTGCGACTGGTTTGTACGGTCGGGGAGCATTGGGTCCCTACTTTGGAGTGTGGACAGTGCGGCGTGAGATCCGCCTTCATCATTGTTCATTGGTCTAGGCGTGAGCTAATTTTTTTTAATAATACTTTTTTTAATTAATTTAGGGAAATATTATGCGAATCTGAAGATTTCAGAAATAATACACCCTCGGCCTCGGGGAAGCCGATTAGGCGAAGCCGAGAAGGTCTCTTGGCGGGCCAGGCCTGCGGCCGACAGGCCTTTCGGGTCACGCGTGGCCCCTTGTCAGCCTGGGCGAGGCCGATAAGTCGCTGGATAAGATCACGCCTTCCTTCTTCTTCCTCCTCGCGTTCCCTTATGTTCTTTCTCCCTCCTGTTGCCATTTCTTTCTCCCTCGCGCGATTTGTCCATCCAGCCAGCAAATCTCAAACCTAGAGGTGTTAGAGAGTTAGGGCAACTAGGATCTACATATGGGTTAGGTTGTGGGGGTGATTTGGTGCTGGTTTTTTGGAGCAATGGTGGAGATGCGGTGGAGGTTGGTGTAGGCCGAGCAAGGCGTGGTGGTGGTGCTTCTGTTGCTCCGGTCGTGGTGGTGGTGGTGGTGCTCCTCCATTGAATCAAGGCACGCTTCAAGGGTATGTGATTTTTGGCTAATTAGGGTTTAGATTAATTAGGTTTGCATTATTGTTAAGTTTGTCGTGCGATTATTTCTAGGAATTTGTTGCGGTGGTAATAAATAAGTATGTAGTTGTTCCGGTTATAATGTTATTTGGTGTCACATTTTTAGGTTGCCGAGATGAGTAATTTAGTAAAGTGTCTGTTTTACTACGGTCCTGGCAGTGTTGAAATAACTGAGATGGGAGCTGATCTGGGTCAGTTTCGATGGTCAGAGTTGGAACTGAACTCTCCACAAACATGGTCCATAAGTCAGCTGAAAGATTGGTTGGCAGGATGTTTAGGGCTTAATCCTGAAACAGACACCGTCGGTGTGCATGCATTGTGGACGAAGTCCAGGTCACCGGTGTTTTTCTATTTGAGGCCGATATATCGGACCTCTCAGTTGGTGCGCTGGCTGCAAGGTTGCGAAAGCAGGGGAACAACCCTTGTCGCCTTACTGATACCTGTCGCGAAGGAGGTTAACCCTCCTGAAGGCGAGGGTGGCCACGATCCTGGCCAGAGCAGTCATGAGATGCATTTCTCTGGACATGATGACGGTCAGGAAGATGTTGGAGGTGGTGGTTACGATTCAGGGCAGAACAGCCAGGCAGAAGTAGGAGATGACGATAGTGTTGAGGCAGATGCAGACGAGGTAGGTGGGCATATGCAGACCCAGATGGAAGAGGAAGACACAGATGGTGATAGTGGTTATGCCGATGATTCCGACGAGTCGGATGACGAACAGGTGGTGCCTAATCCTGCGTCATGGAGTCATGACTTCTCTTCGGCAATGACTGTGGACGATGGTCATGATTCTGCCTTTGAATACCACCAGAACCAGATTGCCGTGGGTGCTCTATATTCCGACAAGCAACATTTGCAAGACGCAATCATTAAGTGGGCAATGTCGACGTGGAGGCAATTCAGAACCAAGGTTTCAAGCAAAAAATATCTGACAATGGAATGTGAGGTTACAGATTGTCCTGGAAGGGTGCATGGCTATCGTCCTCACTTCGGAATAAACTGGAAAGTGAGCGACGTAGTACAGCACACATGTAAAATTGACTGTATCCCTCAAGATCATCGTAACATTTCGTCGACGCTTATTGCTCGGTTGCTTTACTCGGAGATAGTTAAGGGCAAAGCGATGGAAGTGAAGGCTATTGAGCATAAGGTGTTTACCAGGTTTAAGTACAAAATTTCTTATGGGAAAGCTTGGAGGGCTAAGCAGAGGGCCCTTGAGATCAGATTGGCTACGACTACATACTTACATGTTTTGCAATGTTATATTGCATGCAGGAGCCTACGGATATCGTCCGTCTATGTCCGGTCAGCAGTCGTCTGGATCCGCGTGGGGAAGTGAGCAGGAAGGTGGGGAGACCCATGAGGCATACACACAGCTGGACAGTTGGATGGGTATGTACAACACTCCTCCACCCTACCCCACACAGGAGACACAGTATGCTGATGACAGTTCCCTGATTCCGGCACGTGACGTTCGGCCACCGCACATGTTTGGGTGGACGACGCCTAACCCACCACCTCCGCGTCGTGGCAGACGTCGTTGAGACTTGTCTATCTATCTATGTTGAGACTTATCTATCTATCTATCTATGTACCAGACTTATTTATATCTATGTCGAGACTTGTCTATTTATCTTTGTACTAGACTTATTTATAGCTTTGTTGCTACTACTCTGTTCGATTAATGGTGATGATGGGTGACTACTATTCGCATTGATATTAAACAAACCCTGCAAATTACATTGACAACATAAATTTAAGATACAATGCAAATCAACAAACATCGGTACTACCAACACTACACAAAGCCATCTCCTGTCGATGCAGCCTCCTGCGTCAGCCGCAGCACCCTTGTCCTTCGACGACGCAGCACTCTTCCCCTTCGGCGATGCTTCACTCTTGACCTTCGATGACGCAGCACCCTTGCCCTTCGACGACGCAGCACCCTTGCCCTTCGCCGCCGCCGCCGCTGCAGCTTTCTTGCTCGCTTCACTCGGCATGAAGATATCATCTTCATCCTCGCTCTCCTCGACCCATGAAGAAGGATTTCTTTCAGCCCACCTCAAAAGTGATTCACTCCTATATGTTAGCTTCTTCTTCTGCCACCTAGCATGCAACCTGAGAAGTTCTTCCCGTATTTCCCTCCAAGTCCTTGATGGCTGCCACCCATGCCTATATAGCATCGCTGATAGCTCACCGAGATGACGTGGATAACTAATAATATCCTCGAATGGCACTACCTTATTGTCTACCTTGAAATCGGCCGCACACATCAAAAGGCGTACGGACATGCCTGGAGGAAAGCTCGACATGTTCCAGTGAGTGGACTAGAATGCTTACCAACCTCACTGAGAAGGGGTTCTTATAGGCCGAGATGAAAAGAATTGGCGGGAGAAACAGGCGGGAGATACGATGGCGGGAAAAAAGGGCGGGAACGAATTTGGCGGGAGAAACAGGCGGAGAGAAGATGGCGGGAAAAAAGGGCGGGAACGAATTTGGCGGGAGAAACAGGCGGGAGAGAAGATGGCGGGAAACAAAGGGCGGGAACGGATTGGCGATAAATAAGGCGGGCATTAATTTGGCGGGATCGGGCGGTGGCGGGACAAAAATGGTGAAAATATCCGTTTTAGCAAAAAAATACTGGAGGCATGCAGCACTCGGCCCAGCAGCGGCCGACTGGGCCTGCTCGGCTTCGACAAGGCCGATAGGATCCAGTCGGCTTCGGCAAGGCCGACAGGGTCTAGTCGGCTCCGGCCAGGCCGATAGGATCCTCTGCTGCATGCAGCTGTCGGCCGACAGCCTAATCGGCTTCCCCGAGGCCGATAAGGCCCAATCGGCTTCCCCGAAGCCGAAGGTGTATTATTTCTGAAAATCTTCAGATTCGCGTAATATTTCCCGAAATTAATTAAAAAAATGTATTATTAAAAAAAATTATCTAGGCGTGAGTTGAATGCGTTTTCAGGCCTTTGATGTGCACGTGCAACGCACGTCTATATAATGTTGGTTTTAGGATTGTACTAATTTATAACTATACAGACTAAAATAAACCTGTATGTGAAATTTATGTGGACAAAGATAGGATTCTATGTTGTAAATATCACTGATTTTCAATAATTTAATTGCAGTTTATCTCCACAAGTTCTAATTGTAATACCACGTTCAAACTTTGATGTATATATATTTCAAAAAATAATTATCAATCTTATGTACATGTTAGCGGGAAAAAAAGAGTAAAGCCAGAACATACATAAAGCATATTTGCATGATCTTGTTCTAAGTAATAAAGTGCCCTGTCAAGTCAGTCCCCACGTAAAACACGTGTATTAATATTTGCAAATTATCCCTTTGCACAAGGCATGTCTGTGCGTTGCGATGGGAGAGGCGAGACGGACGAAACAAAAAATAAGTAAACATTCCTGCTTTTATAACATGCTTCGTGGAAATTTCAAATGATGGATTTAAGTCGGTCAGAAACAACAAACCTAGTGCATTTCGCGGCATTCGCTGGAAAGTTAATTGTGCCCGGAAATTTCACCCGTTTTGGGCTAGAAAACGCCGATCGAAGCGGGGACTGAGTCGTGCTTAAAGAAAACCTATTGTGGTCTTCATGATTCTTTTTCTCCCCCTACTGTTTGCCAACCTCCACAATTTATTTCTTCTCCCTACCAAACCCCAAAATTCAGAGAATATAGTAAGAAATCCATCACAACTTCAAATCAAACTAATACAAAAGCTCTAAAATACAATCAGAAAGACTATAACATATTTATAATTTCATATTGTGGTATATCCTGAATATACAGTGTACTATGCATCTTACATCTATGCTAAATATATGGTCTCCAGAACTTCCTGTAAGAAAGGTCGAACACAGCAGAGCAGAAGGAAACCTGTTGTTGCCTCTTGTATGATGCGGCCAGTTTCCACAATCCTTCATGTCCTCTCCCTCGTACTATATACAGAAATAAATCCCAAAGCCTATAACAACATTGTAACAGCCCCAAAATTTGAGTACCAAATTTTCACTTTTGTGTCCTCATTTGCATCATGGCATGCATGCATCATTGCATCCATCTAAATTGCTAAGCCACACAAATTCATTCTTGGCAATGTTGAAAACCAATAATGCAAAAACTTGTCCCAACAAGTTTCACAACAAGGAAGACAATCAAACTTGCAAACAAAATTACTTGGACATCCATATTTGTCAAGGAAGTTCCAAGAGTCCACAATATTGTTTTTGCCTTTGCCCCAAAATATTTAAATAGCAATATTTGGAAAATGAGCAAAATGATATAATTCAACACTATGAACAAAAGTGGTTCAAAACATTTTATTTTGCCAAACCATTTTTAGTGGAGTTTCCACATGTTGTGGGGAGGCTAGTGGAATTTTCTCACATTTTTACAAAATGTTTAAATGCCCCAATTAATTCAAAACATGTGCTGGTTTTGATTTTAAAACAGAATAGGACCTATTTGTAATTCCAGGAGGACTAGTCCGTGATGAATTTGTTTTTCGCAGGGGGTTTTCGGAAAACCACCGTCTTCCTCCTGTAGCGACCGAGCTGTGCGAGCTCGGCCGCACCAGCTCGACGCGCCTCGCGCGCCACTGCCGCCCTGGCCCCCCCTGCTCTCTCCCCTGCGAACAGGAGCCCCTCGAGCTCGTGCCCCTGCCTTATCCCCTCGCGCGCCCGCTCCTCTCTCTGTTTCCCTCTCTCCCCGAGCCGCCATGGCCGCCGAGGTCGCCGCGCCCGTCGCCGCCGTTTGACGAGCCCCCGTTCAAATCGGAGCAGCCTAGCGGCTCCGCCGCGTCGCCAGCTCCGTCCTCGCCAAAGGAATCGAGCCCGAAGGCCGTAGAACGCCGCCGCCGTCCACCTCCTTGCCGCGGCCGTCCGCCGCTCCGCCGCCCGATTCCGGCGACGTCGAGCTCGCCCCGGCCTCGCCGTCTGCCTCCCCCGCGTAGAGGGTGAGTCCCTGCACCTCTCTGTGCCCTTCCCCTCGCCCTTCCCTCGCCGTAGCCGTGGAGTTCATCGCCGTTGTCCCCGTCGAACACTGCCGTGCGCCCTCGTTCTCTCTTTGTTTTTCAGTTCGTCAGTTGAGACCGGAAACTCCGGCCCAACTCCGGGGTGACTCCGGCCCGCGTCCAGTAGCTGCCGTTTTTGGGCTGAAAATAGCTGGACCGGAAACTCCGGCCCAGGAGCACTTTTGGACCGGAAATTCCGGCCGGACAGAAAAAATGCAAAGTTTCTTTTTCTTTTCCCTCTCAACAGCACATGTCCCCGCTCCCCCTCTCGCTGTAGAGTATCGAACTCCGATGATTCCAGCATATCCATCCCCTTCCGCGAGTCGGGTACTTAAATTATTTCATCGTGGAATTAAATAATTAAAAGAATAAATTTAAGAGAGAAATTATAAAAGTAATAACTTTTCACCGGGACCTCAGAAAAATGTGTTCTTTATATCAAAATGCTCAGAAAACATGAGTGATCCAAAATCTCTGTCATCATGCATCATCGATCACAATTACAATAATGTGCTCTAGTAGTCATGACACTCATTAAGTTTTAATATGGGGTTTCTTCCAAATATGCAATAAATATAACGGGGACCCCATTTAACTTGTTGGTCATGTTTAAAGTTTCTAGGGTGCATTTAAAATGTCATATCATCATCTTGTATGCATTGCACAATTGCCATGTGTTGATTGCTCTTCCGGTGTTTTTGTGCATCGGTAGATCAAGGAGGTGAAGTGCCACCCCCGTCTTGTGACGATCCGTACTACCAGCCGTATCACAAGGCAAGCGTAATCCCCCCTCTGAGCATATCTTATCCTATGTTTCCGCAAATATTTTCTCCACTATAATATTGCATGCGGTTCTAAATGTCAACTTTTGTCGGATTAGAGTATCCTATAGTTGCATTAATTTCCCTATGCCAATATCTGTTTCCCCTCCTATTATCCATAGGTTTGTGTTGTTGGCCTGAGATACTAAATGCTATGTGATGCTTAGCCATGCCTAGTTATATGCATAGCTGTACGATGGATATATGTGTTGTTGGAAACAGGTGTGAAATGTGAGATGATGGTGGAGAAATGTGGTGACAGGTGATAAGATGCTAAAAGGTGGGGATGAGAGGCCACTGTGGTTGTGGTGCTTTGTCTCGTTCTCGCCGCCTAGGTGCGAGTTCTTTACCTCCCGAACCAAGACTGAGCGTGCAACCATGCGTGAGGCCTATGCATTCGCAGTGCAGGAACCCTCATAGACTAAATAACTCGAGCGGGGCTAGCCAGGGTCCTCTAGTTTGGCTTCCATTTGCGCGTGCGTGAGTTGGTGGTGAGATGGATGAGGATGGTGGTGTTAGGAAAATGAGTGGCTGTGGGGCGGGGTGTTGTGATCCTGGCAGTCCTACCGCCACTGATGATCCTGGAAAGTCCTTAACGAGGGAGAAGTCGACACCGCTCCCACCCAGCCGGTTCTCCAAGGAAGAGAGCTAAAAGCTAGGTAATGGGCCGGACGGTACGCGTGGCAAACATTGTACACCCCTGCAGGGTTAAATCTTTTCGAAAAGCCGTGTCCACGGTTAAGGACAACTTGGGAAAGGACGATAAGATCATAGAATAACTTTAACGGAATGATTAAAAACTGGGTACTAGAGGTACCACTCAAGATTGTAAGGTGAGCTTCCTCGAGGGTGATTCGGGGAGGTGCCTTTGATGAACAGGTACAATGGTTGATGATGAGTAAGGTGATGAAAGAAAGAGTTACTCTTACCTCTTTTGAAAATATTCTGAATAGTCGATGCCTTGAGTTATGTTTTCATAAATAAAATCAGCTTTATGCAAAACAGCCATATAACTTTGAAAGCCTCATCGAGCTATGCTCTATATATAATCTTGCGAGTTCGTCGAACTCAACGTCGTTTGTTTTGTTTCAGAGGAGGACTTCACCGACCTCGAAGGTGGGTTCTTTGTGGACGTCGACGAGTAGTCTGGGGTTCCCAGGTGGCAGCTTGGGACATCCTGGAACAGCTGGCGTTGTGATGTTTATCTGTAGGCCTCTTAGGCCATATTTGGTTCTTGTTGTTTAGAACAACCTAATTTGCTTCCGCTTGATGTAATGTTGGGTCTGTGACCTCTGGTTGTCATTTGCTATCTTTCTCTATTATAAGAGTTGAACTATATGATTTGTGTCGTAGAGTCTGTGATGTGCCAGTTGTTCCACAAGTCTTGGTCTCTCTATTATGCATTGAGGGTTGTGCCTGTGTTAAGGCATCAATCGGGGTGTTGCGTTGCCGATGATCCATTCCGAGCAACGCCTGCCAAAGGTTTTGGCCGGGGATTGGTAAACCCGTAACCTCCGGTTGTATCGCTTAACCGGTGACACACAGCATCACTGTATAACAGTCAGGTCAGGGCGCCACAAGTTGGTATCAGAGCAGTACTGCCTGTAGGAAACCCTTCTACTGGTCGATGTTGAGTCTAGTGTTTGTGAAAATATTTTTAACCTAAAAATGAGTTGTGAAAACCATCTTAGGATTCTTTTTACTCCTTATCTGGTTACCCTCTAATCTCGGAGCAATCTTACCTCGATTTGATTAAAGGTTTTACTTCTCACCTGTTACTTCAAAATGATTAGAAACGGGGTGGGTTCGACCTTTAGTGTTATGTGTCACGTTGCTCCCGCTGCGTTGCAATCCCAAATCAACTCAGATGTTTCTACCGAGTTTAATCTTTGATCCTTTCTTTGGGTTTTAACCCACGGACTTGAACATAAGGTCCCGGATTGTGCCAACTAGAGTGTGTTAAGTTGTGATTTCTTAACTCTCACTAGTAGCACATGATGCTGATCTTTGACCCAAGTTCTATCTTGTTGTTTTCCTTCTCGCAAAGTATTATCGTCCCTAGTCTGTGTACTTGAGTAGACGCTAATGCTATTGTTCGACCATTCGGAGAAAGATACTAACTGTGTCATTGTCAAATCTCCAGAATGGCTCGAGGAGGTCGTGGAGGCCGTGGTGGTCGCGGTAACCACAATGATGATGAGGATGATCTGCCGCCACCACCCTCGATGGCTGAGGTCTTGATGGCCATTGAGGAGAACCGTGGGCGCAATGAGCGCTTGCTTGAGCAGTTGGTGCAGCAGAATGCACGGAGGAACGAGTGCAACACTCTCACTGAGTTCCTGCGTTCGCAGCCACCCACTTTGCTGATGCTAAGGAGCCACTGGAAGCTGATGATTGGCTTCGTGCTTTGGAGCGCAAGTTCTCCGCGCTTCATGTCCCATTGGCGGAGCAAGTCAACTTTGCCACCTATCTCTTGGTTGGTGCTGCTGGCTGTTGGTGGGAAAGCCATGTGGCTTTGTTTCCAGCCAACCATGTCTTCACCTGGGCTGATTTCCGCACTGCCTTCCGAGCGGAGTACATTCCCCAGCCATCATGGACTTGAAGAGGAGGGAGTTCCTGGATTTGCAACAGGGACGGATGGACCTCCGCACTTATGGTCGTGAGTTCAACCATCTCTCTCGTTACGCCCCAAGGGACGTGACCAATGATGCTGACAAGCAAGAGCTGTTCCGCAAGGGTCTGAATCCGCAGCTCCGCTATGAGCTATTGCCCTTCAGGTTCCAGACCTATCAGGAGCTGTTCAACCAGGCTTTCACTCTTGAGCAAGGAAGAAAGGAACTTGAAGCTTCCAAGAGGCCCGCACATGGGGACCACCAGAGTTCCTCGGGTTCTGAGAGCAAGAAGCGCAGGGTGTTTGTTCCCTACAGCGCCGTACCTCGTGCTCCCTTCATGCCGAGGCAGGATATAGGCCACCTCCTCCGCGCCCACTACTTCGACACTTGGGATAGGCGGAGTGGGTACCGTCCTATGCTACCTGCTCCACCTGGACTCACTTGCTACACCTGTGGCCAGGCTGGTCACTACTCCAGGGAGTGCCCCCAGAAGGCACCTCTCGCGATAACTCCTGCACGAGCCCCTGCCACTCCAACTGGCAAGGCTGGACCTATTGTGCGTGGTCGCCTGAACCACATCTCTGCTGAAGAAGCTGAAGAGACCCCGGCGTTCTTATGGGTGAGTTACGAATCAACGGCAATACAGCTACAGTTTTGTTTGACTCTGGAGCATCGCATTCATTCATATCCATAGCTTTTGCAAAAGACCACAACATACCGTTCGAGAAAATGAGCCATCCCTTGGTGATTGCCACTCCTGGCTCCAAATGGCAAACCGATGGGGTTACTCCTGAGGTCCAGATTAATATAGGTTCCTTGTCTTTCCTTATGCCTTGGTAGCTCTGAAGTCCAAAGGCATTGATGTCATATTGGGCATGAACTGGCTAACCAAATATCAGGCTAATCTCGACTGTGCCGCCAAGACCATTACTGTGACCGCTCCTTCCGGTGACATTGTGAAGTATTGGCCTGCAACATCAATACCTCCGTCCGCCGTCGTACCCGCTCACCTGAGATTCTCCTTTGCTTTATGGAAGGCGAATCCCCTCCTGAAATCCAGGACATACACGTGGTGTGTGACTTCCCGGATGTGTTCCCGGAAGAGTTGCCTGGCATGCCTCCTGACCGAAGTGTGGAGTTTGTCATAGAGCTACTCCCGGTACCGCTCCAATTTCCAAGAAGCCCTACCGTATGCCGGTGGAAGAGTTGGCTCTGTTGAAAGAGCAAATTGATCAGCTGTTAGCTAAGGAGTTCATCCAGCCTAGCAGTTCACCTTGGGGTTGTCCGGTACTCTTTGTCAAGAAGAGGGATTCTACCGTGCCTCGTCTAGTCTCTGACTATCGACCGTTGAATGCGGTGACAATCAAGAACAAGTATCCTATTCCTCGCATCAATGATCTGTTGGATCAGTTAGCTGGTGCAACGGTATTCTCCAAGATGGATCTGAGGTCAGGCTACCATCAGATAAAAATCAGAAAGGAGGATATTCCAAAGACGGCATTTGTTACTCGTTATGGCTCATATGAGTATACCGTCATGTCCTTTGGTCTCACAAATGCCCAGCTACTTTCATGAGGCTCATGAACTCTGTCTTCATGGATTATCTTGACAAGTTTGTCGTCATTTACATTGATGACATTCTCATCTATTCCAAAACCAATGAAGAGCATGAGGAACATCTTCGTTTGGTTCTGACAAGACTTCGAGAACACCGCCTCTATGCCAAGTTCTCCAAGTGTGAGTTTTGGTTGGATAATCTATCTTCCTTGGTCATGTGATATCCGCTAATGGTGTGGCTGTCATTCCTGACAAGATTCAGTCCATTCTGGATTGGAAAACTCCAATGTCAGTCAAGGACATCGTAGCTTTCTCGGATTGGCGGGTTACTACCGCCGATTCATCGAAGGTTTCTCCAAGATAGCCAAGGCCTGACTGACCTTCTCAAGAAGGATAAAAAGTTTGTATGGTCGGCCGAAGCTGAAGAGAGTTTCAAACACTGAAAGCCAAGCTCACGTCCGCTCCTGTGCTTGTCCTGCCGGACACAGCAAGGATTTCGTCGTCTTCTGTGACGCCTCTCTACAAGGTTTGGGTTGTGTATTGATGCAAGATGGCCATGTGGTGGCTATGCTTCTCGCCAACTTAAGCCGCATGAGCTCAACTACCCAACTCATGATCTAGAACTTGCCGCGGTGGTCTATGCTTTGAAGCAATGGAGACCATACCTGTTTGGTAACCGTTGCGAGATCTTCTCGGATCACAAGAGTCTGAAGTACCTCTTCACCCAGCCGGATTTAAATCTCAGGCAAAGGCGTTGGTTGGAGTTAATCACGGACTACAATGTGAGTCTGAACTATCAACCCGGCAAAGCAAACGTCGTGGCTGACGCGCTAAGTCGGAAGTCCTATTGCAACAATCTGATGATTGAGAAGGCCCAACCTGCCCTTCATGAAGAGTTCTCCGTTTGAACCTGGAAATTGTTCCCTCCGGCTACCTTGCAAATCTGGAGATCAAATCTACTCTTGTAGACCAGATTAAGGATGCTCAAACTCGTGACAAGGGTATTCAGAAAATCAAAGAGAACATTGCTAGCGGGAAGGCAAAATGTTTTTCTGTCAATGAATCCGGAGTTGTTTATTTTGGTGACCGCTTGGTGTGCCAAAGAAACAAAATTGAGAGGGCTGATCCTCCAAGAAGCTCATGAATCTCCTCTCTCTATTCATCCCGGTAGTACCAAGATGTACCAAGACCTTCGACCACTATTCTGGTGGACTCGTATGAAACGAGAAATTGCCAAGTATGTTGCTGAATGCGACACCTGTCGACGGGTAAAGGCTGAACATCAAAGACCTGCCGGTACTCTTCGCCCTATTGCAGTCCCGAGTGGAAATGGGATGAAATTGGTATGGACTTCATCACCGGGTTTCCCATCTCAAAAGGGCAACAATGCAATATGGGTAATCATTGATCGTCTTTCCAAGGTTGCTCACTTCCTACCAGTCCGTGATGATATACGGGCAAGTCAACTTGCTGACTTATATTTGGCTCGTATTGTTCCATTGCATGGGGTCCCTCTGAGGATCATATCGGACCGTGGAAGTATCTTTGTCTCCAAGTTTTGGCAGAGTTTCCAAACTGCTATGGGGTCCCGTCTCAACTTCAGTACCGCCTACCATCCTCAAACTGATGGTCAGACCGAAAGAGTGAACCAAGTATTGGAAGACATGCTTCGGGCATGTGTGATCTCTTTTGGCAAGGGTTGGGAAAAGTATCTCCCTTTCGCGGAGTTCTCCTACAACAATAGCTATCAAGCTAGTCTGGGCATGGCTCCATTCGAGGCTCTATATGGAAGAAAATGCCGCACTCCTCTAAATTGGTCCGAGACCGGAGAGAGAGCACTCTTTGGTCCGGATGTGATCAATGAAGCTGAGGAGAAGGTTCGAATCATAAGAGAGAATCTGAAGATTGCTCAGTCTAGGCAGAAGAGCTACTATGATAAGCACCATCAGGAAATTCACTATGAAATTGGTGATAAAGCTTATCTCCGTGTCTCTCCCCTTCGTGGCGTTCGCCGCTTCGGAATCAAAGGGAAATTGGCCCTCGCTATGTTGGCCCTTTCACCGTTCTGGCAAGCGAGGAGATCTTTCTTATCAATTGGAGTTACCGGTCAAATTCCCAAATGTACATGATGTGTTTCATGTCTCCCAACTTCGCCGGTGCTTTAAGGATCCTATCCATGGGGTCAATCATGAAGAGCTAGATCTACAAGAAGACCTCACTTATCGCGAGCATCCTATCCGTGTCTTGGATGAAGCTGAAAGAAAGACCCGAACAAGACTACCAAGTTCCTCAAAGTTCAGTGGTCTCATCATTCCGAGGAAGAAGCAACTTGGGAACGAGAGTCTAGTCTTCGTGAGGAGTATCCCGACTTCTTCTCGCAATCTTAGAATCTCGGGACGAGATTCCTGTAAGGAGGGTAGAATTGTAACAGCCCCAAAATTTGAGTACCAAATTTTCACTTTTGTGTCCTCATTTGCATCATGGCATGCATGCATCATTGCATCCATTTAAATTGCTAAGCCACACAAATTCATTCTTGGCAATGTTGAAAACCAATAATGCAAAACTTGTCCCAACAAGTTTCACAACAAGGAAGACAATCAAACTTGCAAACAAAATAACTTGGACATCCATATTTGTCAAGGAAGTTCCAAGAGTCCACAATATTGTTTTTGCCTTTGCCCCAAAATATTTAAATAGCAATATTTGGAAAATGAGCAAAATGATATAATTCAACACTATGAACAAAAGTGGTTCAAAACATTTTATTTTGCCAAACCATTTTTAGTGGAGTTTCCACATGTTGTGGGGAGGCTACTGGAATTTTCTCACATTTTTACAAAATGTTTAAATGCCCCCAATTAATTCAAAACATGTGTTGGTTTTGATTTTAAAACAGAATAGGACCTATTTGTAATTCCAGGAGGACTAGTCCGTGATGAATTTGTTTTTCGCAGGGGGGTTTTCGGAAAACCACCGTCTTCCTCCTGTAGCGACCGAGCTGTGCGAGCTCGGCCGCACCAGCTCGACGCGCCTCGCGCGCCACTGCCGCCCTGGCCCCCCCCCTGTGCTCTCTCCCCTGCGAAGAGGAGCCCCTCGAGCTCGTGCCCCTGCCTTATCCCCTCGCGCGCCCGCTCCTCTCTCCGTTTCCATCTCTCCCCGAGCCGCCATGGCCGCCGAGGTCGCCGCGCCCGTCGCCGCCGTTTGACGAGCCCCCGTTCAAATCGGAGCAGCCCAGCGGCTCCGCCGCGTCGCCAGCTCCGTCCTCGCCAAAGGAATCGAGCCCGAAGGCCGTAGAACGCCGCCGCCGTCCACCTCCTTGCCGCGGCCGTCCGCCGCTCCGCCGCCCGATTCCGGCGACGTCGAGCTCGCCCTGGCCTCGCCGTCTGCCTCCCCCGCGTAGAGGGTGAGTCCCTGCACCTCTCCGTGCCCTTCCCCTCGCCCTTCCCTCGCCGTAGCCGTGGAGTTCATCGCCGTTGTCCCCGTCGAACACTGCTGTGCGCCCTCGTTCTCTCTTTGTTTTTCAGTTCGTCAGTTGAGACCGGAAACTCCGGCCCAACTCCGGGGTGACTCCGGCCCGCGTCCAGTAGCTGCCGTTTTTGGGCTGAAAATAGCTGGACCGGAAACTCCGGCCCAGGAGCACTTTTGGACCGGAAATTCCGGCCGGGACAGAAAAAAATGCAAAGTTTCTTTTTCTTTTCCCTCTCAACAGCACATGTCCCCGCTCCCCCTCTCGCGTGTAGAGTATCGAACTCCGATGATTCCAGCATATCCATCCCCTTCCGCGAGTCGGGTACTTAAATTATTTCATCGTGGAATTAAATAATTAAAAGAATAAATTTAAGAGAGAATATTATAAAAGTAATAACTTTTCACCGGGACCTCAGAAAAATGTGTTCTTTATATCAAAATGCTCAGGAAAACATGAGTGATCCAAAATCTCTGTCATCATGCATCATCGATCACAATTACAATAAGGTGCTCTAGTAGTCATGACACTCATTAAGTTTTAATATGGGGTTTCTTCCCAAATATGCAATAAATATAACGGGGACCCCATTTAACTTGTTGGTCATGTTTAAAGTTTCTAGGGTGCATGTAAAATGTCATATCATCATCTTTGTATGCATTGCACACTTGCCATGTGTTGATTGCTCTTCCGGTGTTTCTTGTGCATCGGTAGATCAAGGAGGTGAAGTGCCACCCCCGTCTTGTGACGATCCGTACTACCAGCCGTATCAGCAAGGCAAGCGTAATCCCCCCCTCTGAGCATATCTTATCCTATGTTTCCGCAAATATTTTCTCCACTATAATATTGCATGCGGTTCTAAATGTCAACTTTTGTCGGATTAGAGTATCCTATAGTTGCATTAATTTCCCTATGCCAATATCTGTTTCCCCTCCTATTATCCATAGGGTTGTGTTGTTGGCCTGAGATACTTAAATGCTATGTGATGCTTAGCCATGCCTAGTTATATGCATAGCCGTACGATGGATATATGTGTTGTTGGAAACAGGTGTGAAATGTGGAGATGATGATGGAGAAATGTGGTGACAGGTGATAAGATGCTAAAAAGGTGGGGATGAGAGGCCACTGTGGTTGTGGTGCTTTGTCTCGTTCTCGCCGCCTAGGTGCGAGTTCTTTACCTCCCGAACCAAGACTGAGCATGCAACCATGCGTGAGGCCTATGCATTCGCAGTGCAGGAACCCTCATAGACTAAATAACTCGAGCGGGGCTAGCCAGGGTCCTCTAGTTTGAGCTTCCATTTGCGCGTGCGTGAGTTGGTGGCTGAGATTTTGGTATGAGGATGGTGGTGTTAGGAAAATGAGTGGCTGTGGGGCGGGGTGTTGTGATCCTGGCAGTCCTACCGCCACTGATGATCCTGGAAAGTCCTTAACGAGGGAGAAGTCGACACCGCTCCCACCCAGCCGGTTCTCCAAGGAAGAGAGCTAAAAGCTAGGTAATGGGCCGGACGGTACGCGTGGTAAACATTGTACACCCCTGCAGGGTTAAATCTTTTCGAAAAGCCGTGTCCACGGTTAAGGACAACTTGGGAAAGGACGATAAGATCATAGAATAACTTTAACGGAATGATTAAAAACTGGGTACTAGAGGTACCAACGCAAGATTGTAAGGTGAGCTTCCTCGAGGGTGATTCGGGGAGGTGCCTTTGTGGAACAAGTACAATGGTTGATGATGAGTAAGGTGATGAAAGAAAGAGTTACTCCTTACCTCTTTTGAAAATATTCTGATTAGTCGATGCCTTCGAGTTATGTTTTTCATAAATAAAATCAGCTTTATGCAAAACAGCCATATAACTTTGAAAGCCTCATCGAGCTAGTGCTCTATATATAATCTTGCGAGTTCGTCGAACTCAACGTCGTTTATTTTGTTTCAGAGGAGGACTTCACCGACCTCGAAGGTGGGTTCTTTGTGGACATCGACGAGTAGTCTGGGGTTCCCAGGTGGCAGCTTGGGACATCCTGGAACAGCTGGCGTTGTGATGTTTATCTGTAGGCCTCTTAGGCCATATGTTGGTTCTTGTTGTTTAGAACAACCTAATTTGCTTCCGCTTGATGTGATGTTGGGTCAGTGACCTCTGGTTGTCATTTGCTATCTTTCTCTATAGTAAGAGTTGAACTATATGATTTGTGTCGTAGAGTCTGTGATGTGCCAGTTGTTCCACAAGTCTTGGTCTCTCTATTATGCATTGAGGGTTGTGCCTGTGTTAAGGCATCAATCGGGGTGTTGCGTTGCCGATGATCCATTCCGAGCAACGCCTGCCAAAGGTTTTGGCCGGGGATTGGTAAACCCGTAACCTCCGGTTGTATCGCTTAACCGGTGACACACAGCATCATTGTATAACAGTCAGGTCAGGGCGCCGCAAACATACTCAATCCAAGCACCAAATACGGGGAAATTCAGAAATTGTGAACTGAAAGCACTCCTGGCCCTGAAGCTGGCTGTGATATCCCATCCCTCATCCTCCCTCCTCTCCTCCTGAATAAAACTGGAAAATAGTATCAGCAGCTGCTGATCACATAGATAAACACGAATTGCACCCGAGAGGGTACATGCAGAAGCCTGGCCAGGAGCTGCGCGGGGAGCCTACCAGTGGTGGGCTGCCTGCACGTCCTCACCGTTGAGGGCCAGGCGCCCGGGCATGGCCAGGAGCCTCGCTGTGGAGGGTGCGCCGCCGATGCACCCAGGACGGGGATCGAAGGGAGACCACAACCACAGCACGGGGAGGGCAGAGCCAGGGGTTGCGCCTGCCGTCCTAGCAGTGGAGGGTCGGGCCGCCGACCATGCGGATGCACGTGAGACGTGTCCACACCGCCGAGAACATTGCCGAGACAGGAAGCCTTTGACGCTGGTAGCTCTGCATCCTCCTCGACGAACCATGTCTAGGTGCGAGATCTGACTGGTGTGGGATCCGTCCTCCAAGACATGGCTGGGAGAAATCGATGGATGGAGGGTTGACGACAGCGCGTCGTGGTCGTCGAGCGGGGTCGTCGGTAGGCATCAGGGCTGGGTCGTCGGGCGGGTTCGTCTCGCGTCGGGCGTCGTCGTTGGAGTAGGCGTCAGGTCGAGGCGGCCGGCGGCAGGCGGGGGTGTCAGGCAGGCGGGGATGGAGTCCGGCCGGCGGCGCGTCGCGTCGCGCGCGGTCGTCGGGCAGGGATGGAGGGTGGCCGGCGGCGGGACGGTGCGTCGGGCTGGTCGTGCACGCACCGCATTGTTTTGATATGTTTTTTAATTTCTTTTACCGGTGGCAAATCTCGTAATTATCACGAAACGAAAAGATGTGTTGAGTTGTCAAACATTGGAGCAATCTGGACCATTGGCCAAATATTGAAGGGATCGGATTTAATGTATCAACACAAGTTTGCTCTTTTAATAGTAGTATAGATGAATCCCATGTTGTAGTAAGTATAAGATTTTATTTTTAGCAGAGAGATCTATGGGTGGGTGGGTGGCTTTTCTTCATTCAAACCATATGATTACTACTACCTTCATTTCAAATTATAAGATCGTTTAGTATGCTATTTTTGCGTACCGATACATGTTACAGTTTGGAACAGAGGTAGTAGGAGATTATATTTCATGGATTATTTTTCTATCGACACTTATATTTCGTATCATGTTCTTATGTAGAGTTCGGATAACCATATTTACGAAAAAATATTCCATGTAGGATTAAATCCCTTTTTTTATGCTACGTTTCCATCCCTTCATAATCTTGTGTATTGATTAGTCTTTTGATGGTATCGGATTTTTAACTTAGTTCAAGCGTAGTTATTTCGTGGCAACGACTAATATTGCAATTAGCAATTTTGTTCTCCAAAATGTTGTTCTTCTACATAAACATCAATCAATAAATAAGTGCTAGATTTGCTTCATGTCGATCATAGATCTCTCTCCCTTCTTCTTATGCATTCTTTGGTCATTCCATGACAACTTAAAACCTTGTGCTCATAGTCTACATAGCAATTCTCACCCACATGGTACATGAAGACAGTGATCCATGTCGCTATGCCTCGATGGGGTCAGCTTTCACGACCTTCATATACAACCGTTGTGTACATTTTGGTGTGAGCTGTCACTCATCGCCAGGTTACCATGCATCTGCCCTAAAAATAGGAGGGATTAAGTTGTAATTGCATTGGAGGGTCAAAAAATACGCGGGAAATAAATTCTAGTACATGTGAAATTTTTGTTTCGGCGACAACAAAACAATAGAAACTTGCAACTTAAATTGTCTAGAGGCTACTCTTGGCACAAAAATAAAAGCAAATATACATATCAGGTCACTACACAGGCAAATAACTACATTTACACAACAAAGCAAGTGAAATAAAATAATTGGGTTGCATCCCAACAACAATTTTCCTTGATGCCTTTTAGTTGGCACAATGCAATTTTCAGGTTTATCATCTCGAACATCAAAAACAGTTTCATGAAGCAAGTTGTCCTCCTTTTTGGGGGAATAAATCTCCTCTTGATAGGGTGAGGGAACCTCTCTTCATACTATAAGTGCACCAACAACAAAGTGCAATTTAAACAAGCATTCAGTCATAGCTTTAAATTTTAACCCAGCATGTCATACATAGCTTTTGCATGGTCATGACTCGTTTATGATGGATCTAACCAATAATGGCGAAAGCACAAACACAAGATATGTTATTTCTTGTCTCATATGCATTTCATCGTGATACATGCTTAGGAATCATTTATGATGGGTCTAACCAATAATGGCCAAAATCCTCCAACTTATGATATTAGTGATTACACATTCAATTCTTTAATGTTGGACATCCATCTGACACTCAGAAAAGAAGAAAACGAAGACAAGAGGTACTGCATACTCAACCCACGAAAATAAGTTGTCGTACAAAGTTTTGTTGGCCACAAACATGAATCATATTTGTGGGACCAAACAAAATGGATCAATGTATTGGGATAAAATCCACCAACTATATCATGAGCACAAACACTACGTGGAGCTGAATCCAATAATTACCATGCGTAATGAGGGCTCATTCCAACAAAGATGGGCCATCATCCAGAAGTTTGTGAATAAGTTTTGCGTTTGTTATGCACGAGTGCACGATATGAATCAAAGTGGCGTTGTCATCGATCGCCATGTAAGTCTTATTTGCTTACTATCAATTTTACTGTTTCATTGCCTTTTATTGCATTGTGTTGAGTATTTCTTGATTGATAGATGGGGCTAGCCGCCCCTTTATAAAATCAAGTAGAGAAAAAACCATTCACATTGTCCCATTATTACCTCGAATTGAACAGGAACCCAAAGTGGGCACCATGTTTTAAGATCTCAATAATCTCGCCAAGAAGATGAAAAACAACCATGGATCTAGCACTCATCTATCTATTGAATTTGATGACGATGAAGGAGGGACGGACGAACAACTGCTCGTTCCAAATAGGAAAACACATGTGATTCACTAGTAGGGAAGTACGCTCCCAGGAGACTGCTCTGTGCGTGCAGCTCGAGTGGGATGTTTGGAAGAGAGCGGATGACTTGTGGGGCCCGGATGGGTTGTGGCCCAGTTGTCATGCACCGGTGGTTGATTGGGTGTCACTGGTTTGTACGGTGAGGGAGTTTGGGTCCCTACTTTCGAGTGTGGACAGTGCGGCGTGAGATCCGCCTTCATCATTGGTCTAGGCGTGAGTTGAATACGTTTTCAGGCCTTTCAGCATGACTTTCGTATTTGTATAAATCTTGCGGAATCCCATGTTGTAGTATAAGATTTTATTTTTAGTAGATAGATCTATGCGTTTAGTATGCTATTTTTGCGTGCCAAAACATGTTACTTTGGAACAGAGGCAAAATGATATTATATTTCATGGTTTGTTTTTCTATCAACAAGCGTCTTTGCTCTCTTATATTTTGTATCATGTTCTTATGTACAGTTTGGATGACCATATCTACGGAAAAAAATTCTATGTAGGATAAAATTCCTTATTTTTATGCTATGTTTGTATCTCTTCAGAATCTTGTGTATTGATTAGTCTTTTGATGGTATCAGATTTTTAACTTAGTTCAAGCGTAGTTATTTCGTGGCAACGACTAATATTGTAATTAGCAATTTTGTTCTCTAAATTGTTGTTCTTCTACCTAAACATCAATCAGTAAATAAGTGCTAGATTTGCTTCATGTCGATCATAGATCTCTCTCTCTCTTCTTCTTATGCATTCTTTGGTCATTCCATGACAACTTAAAACCTTGCGCTCATAGTTTGCATAGCAATTCTCCCTCACATGGTACATGAAGACAGTGATCCATGTCGCTATGCCTCGGTGGGGTCACCTATAGAGACCTTCATATACAACCATTATGGTGTGAGCTTTCACTCGTCGCCACCCATGGTTGCAATGCATCTATGCCCTAAAAACAAGAGGATCGAGTTGTAATTGCATTGGATGGTCCAAACAAATAAGCGGGGAAAAAATCTAGTACATGTGGAAATTTTGTTTCGGGACAACAAAACAATAAAAACTTTCAACTTAAATTGTCTAGAGGCTACTCTTAGCACGGAAATAAAATCAAATCCAAATATGAGGTCACTACAGAGGCAATAACCACATTTACACAACAAAGAAAGTAAGATAAAATAATTGGATCACGTCCCAGAAGCAATTTTCTTTAATTCCTTTTAGCTAGACACAATGCAATATTCAGGTTTATCATCTCAAAACCAAAATCAGTTTCATGAACCAAGTTGTCCTCCTTTGTTAGGAAATAAATATCCTGTTTATAGGGTGAGGGAACTTTATAAAACCTCTCTTCGTATTAATAAGTGCACCAACAGTAAAGTGCAAGTTTAACAAGCATTTATTCATAGCCTTAAATTAAAACCCAACAAGTCATAGATAGCTTTTGCATGGTTAGGACTCGTTTATGATGGATCTAACGAGTAATTGCGAAAGTACGAACACATGTTATGTTATTCTTGTCTCATATGCATTATCTGGAATCAATTTTAGGATGATAATTTAATCGTGACACATGATTAGTCCTCGTTTATGATGGATCTAACCAATAATGGCGACGATCCTCCAACTTATGACATTGGTGATTACACATCCAATTCTTTAATGTTGGACATTCGTCTGACACTCAAAAAAGAAGAAAATGAGTGCATACTCAACCCACGAAAATAAGTTATCGTACAAAGCTTTGTTGGCCACAAACATGAATCATATTTGTGGAACCAAACAAAATGGATCGATGTATTGGGAGAAAATCCACCAACTATATAATTGGGCACAAACTCTACGTGGAGCTGAATCCAATAATTACCATGCGTAATGAGGGATCATTCCAACATAGATGGGTCATCATCCAAAAGTCTTTGAATAAGTTTTGCGTTTGTTATGCACAAAGTGACATTGTCGTCGATAGCAATGTAAGTCTTACTTGCTTATTATCATTTTTATTGTTTGATTGCCTTTTATTGCATTATGTTGAGTATTTCTTGATTGATAGATGGGGCTAGCCACCGCTTTATATAATCAAGTAGAGAAACACCATTCACATTGTCCCATTATTGACTCGAATTGAATGAGAACCCGAAGTAGGGCACCATGTTTGAAGATCTCAAGAATCCTGCCAAGAAGATGCAAAAAAACATGGCTTTAGCACTCATATATCTATTGAGTTGGATGACGATGAAGGAGGGACGGACGGACAACTGTCCGTTCCAAATAGGAAAAGACATGTGATATGGAGGAGATGAGAGAAAGAAAGGGTCGCACATGAGGGAGCGCCAAGCAAAATGTCAGCCACATGGATCATGGATGTACATATTCTCCAAAAAGGGGGAGATTTTAAAGCAAACAGAGGAGAAAAGAGATGAGAGGATGAATGAGAGGTACAACTTTTTCTTGGAAGTGCAAAACTCGTTAATTCTCTTTCTCGATGGGACGGGGAAGGGATATAACTCAGCGATAGAGTGTCATCATTTTTTTTTGACATAGGTAGAGTGTCAACTTGACGTGATGGAAGTCAACAATTTGAGAGTTCGAGATTGATTATCCCTAAATCCAATGTGAGCCTTTTCTATTTTGACTTACTCGTCGGACACGAGCTAACAAGAATGGATAAGAGACTTGTGGGATTGACGTGATAGGGTAGGGTTGGCTATACTGCTGGTGGCGAACTCCATGCTAATAATCTAAATCAGATGGATACAAGTAATCATAGAAAGGAAAGACAATTCCAAATTCGCTTTGTCTACGAAGTTATTAGTAATGCAACTATGTTGGAGAAGATTGAGTTTTGCCTAGCAAGGGTCTCTGTGAGGGGAGGGGAGGGGAGGGGAGGGGAGGGAGAGGACGATTTGGCGAAGAGTGCGTAATGAATGAAAATGGAGTTGTGAAAAACGAAAACAATTGAGACTTTGGAGGTTGAGAAAGATAAGGTGAGACTAGCGAAGTTGAGAATCAGTTTGCAGGACGCTATCCTCATGGATGATGAAAGTAAGAAGTGGTTGATGAAAATGAAGAAGGAGGTCAACTGACGAAAAAATGGGGGCTAATTCGTGTATCGTCTATGTACGAATTACGTTTTTTATTTGGTTTGTATTCAAGTGAGACTTATTTCGGTTTTTCATTGAATTGTTGAATTGGTGATAAATTGGTCATCGACCGTCCACACATTAGCATTTCGCCGGTACGCCACGCGTGCACGGCCACTGGTACCGGTGTTCAGCTCGAACCATTCCGCCGTTTGGTCCAGCGAACTCCGTTCCGTCCGTGCAATTACAGACCAACCCAAGCGAGCGGTCGAATTCCGGACCGAAATTTCTCCTCTCACTTCCTCCTCGTCGTCTCTTCCTCCTCCAGATCCAGGCCCCGACGCCTCCGGCCATGAGTGACAGCGATGTCGACGAGGACGAGCTCCTCCAGATGGCGCTGCAGGAGCAGGCGGCGCGGGACCTCAGCCACCAGCGCCCAGCCGGCGCCAACAAGCCCGTCGTCAACCTCGTCCGCCCCCCGGCCCCCTCCTCCCGCGCCGCCAAGGCGCGCCAGCCCAGCCGCGACGACGACGAGGACTCCGAGGTCGAGCTGCTCTCCATTTCCTCCGGCGACGAGGACGCCGCTGCCCCCGCCCGCGACCGCGGCCCACCGCCGCCTCGCGGGGGCGGGCGCGCTGGCGCACGGAGGGCCGCGGCGCGGGACGACGGTGATCCCGATGACGCCGAGCCCAGGAGCTGGAAACGCGTCGACGAGGCCGAGGTACGAATTCGCGAGATCTTGATTGATCCGGGGTCGGCATACGCTTTGATATCATCAGGATTGCTAAGAATTTAGCTAGTGGCGTGAAGCCTGTACCGCTACCTCGGTTTGAACACGCGAATTGATTTAAAATGAACCACTGTACTCAGCTTAGTCTCATTCTTGTACATCATCCTATATCTGCATTCTTTGATAATAGTTATCAAACGTCTTGAACCGGTAGTCTTATTTACCATGCTCTGTTGCACCTTTCCACGCCCATACCGAACATGCCAGGCCTAATGTTCGTCGGCCTTTGCTCCATTCAGCTTGCTCGCAGGGTTCGGGAAATGCGTGAAGCAAGGGCAGCGCCTAACATTCAAGCAATTGAACAGAAAGCAGCAGCAGCTCAGAAGGCGCTCACAAGTGTACAGACTTTACCTAAAGGAGTGGAAGTTTTGGATCCATTAGGCCTCGGGTAACTATCTCAGTTGTCAAAAATTTGATCAATACCGTCTCTTAATTTCAGTGCTCCTTAACCATATCACACATGAAAAATATTTCGTTAAGTAAATGCTGGAGAAGTCCGTAAAAAGTCAACTTAAGGTGGTGGTCAGGAAAATTTGGGAAAAATACTAGAGAAGCTAGGAGGGATCATCTTGTTGTGTCATTGTTTGAGGCAGCTTCTGTTTCTCCAAAAGTAAAGTGGAGAAGCCGGGTGTTTGGCCTAACTTCAGCATCTGGTTGTAGAAGCTAAAGTAGAAGCCTTGCCAAGCAGGGCCTTTATTTTATGGGAATAATAAAGCATAACATTTCACAAACCTTATTAAAGTAATGAAGATGGTCTTTTATAGCGATCTGTTGATATTTGGATAATAACAAGTATTAACATAAAAACATTGGCAGTGTTGTACTGTGCAACGTATGGGTCATATGCTATGCAGTACGAGGAGTTAAAATAGTCAAATTCTGTTTATTTTCTATTTTTCTATGCCTACTGCCCTTTTATGATTGAGTAATGTTTATTTCCCACCAGTATCATGGATAATAAGTCCCTGCGACTAATCACTGATGCTTCAGTAAGTTCTCCAGTTTCAAGGGAGAAGTCTCAGGGTTTGGATCCCAGTATGCGAGGTATGCCTGTTGGTCATATGCATTATTTTTCTTTCCCTTTGACTGTTCTTGTTTAATAAAAGGTACACTTTTTTGTGCTTTTGCAGACAAAGTTGTATACTCTTCTCCAAATTTTGATCCCAAGGTTTTTCTTTCGTGGGTCCACAAAGATACAAGTGCTGCTGATTTAGAGTCTGGTGCTCTTACCTTGAAAACTGATCTTAAAGGGAGAACACAGCAGAAAAAACAATTAGTTAAGGAGAACTTTGATTGTTTTGTCTCATGCAAAACTACAATCGATGGTATTATTTTAGCTGTTAGTTCTTCCTTACCGCAGCTACATGTTCAGGGTATTGAAGTTCTGTACACTGTATCGCTTCGTGATATACCATTTGTTCTGTAGATATTGAGTCGAAACTGAGACAGATAGAAGACGACCCTGAAGGTGCAGGTACTACTCACCTGTATGCAGTCACTCAAAAAATTAGCGGCGTGGCAAATCGTGCATTCGAGCCTCTATTCGAGAGGCAGGTATAGCACTAAGTTTTCTCTAGAACTAATTTTCATTCATCTTGAAAATTCCTTACTTAGCGCACTAAAGTAAACCACCTTGTACAGGCCCAAGCTGAGAAGATCAGATCTGTTCAAGGAATGCTTCAGAGATTCCGGACATTATTTAACCTGCCAAGCGCAATTCGTGGCAACATTAGGAAAGGAGAGTATGATCTAGCTGTCAGAGAGTATCAAAAAGCAAAATCAATTGTTCTCCCTTCTCATGTATGCCAATTTCTTAATTTATCTTTTCTGCATCTTTTATCAAACGATTAACATGCTTACTGGTCATAGCCGCACCCCACTATCTTTGTCAGTGACATCTTTATTTTGACAACCTTGGGGATTTGGTGGGGATCACAGACCGGCGATCCCCATCATCTTCTTAGAGCACTACTGTCCTGGACTACTATCTCCCCTCTATTTGTCGTGTAGTATAAACGGGCCTTGTAATTTTTTTAAGTGTGAAAGATTATTAAAAGAGTTACTTCGAATTGAACATACGTAAAATATACAGGAGAAACATGTATCATATTACCTAATGAAACAGTTAAAGCAGACATATGTATCTAATTGGCAGTGGTTTATTCGGTCCTTGGTTGGGTTGCATTGACATTGCTGTTAGGATCATGCAAAAGCCCATTATGAGAAATTGCTCCCGTAGTGCCGTAGTAAAATGACTTCTTTAACCATAATTTGGTACCAAGTGTACTGGATCAGAGCATGAGACATTTTACGTTGGAATTTTGAGTTTTCAAGGATCTCGTGTCTTAAAAACTGCATTGAAATGAGATACAAAGGTCTTCAGGTTTGATTGTTTTTTCATGCTGGCCCATGTTGGTGATAAAGCAGTCCATGCATCATTCAGCTCGTACGCTCCATATAATTTAATTTTTTAAGTCCCAGTGTTGTTTGCTTTCTTATATTTATTGGTATTCATGTTTGCAACTGCAATGTTAAAGTTTTGTAATAACAGAGCTTGTTTGATTCACACAAAGCTTTTAGAAACCCTTGTTTTGCTGATATGTCAATTTTCATAAATATTTACTCCTTGGTGCGTTACTTGCATGTGAGTTGATAACTTGATTTTATATTCTTTTTATTGCTTGATGTATCATGTATGCTGAAGTAAGGATGGTTAACGTGTGCCTTCCATTTGTACGAATCACAAACATACCACTCACAACCGGATTTAGAACCAAAATTCACTGGCAGACTAAGTCAGGCGCAGGTGCCCGATCCTGACTAAAGTATCTATCAGCCTAGTGTACGAGCCACGTGGTACGATGAGCACTCAAAAGACCTGGCGAATGAGGGCCCACCTCACTCAAGAGCACATATGTCATGTGGGAACTCTTGGCTGGAAACAATCCTTATGGGTTTTTTCTTTCAAATTCGCCATTGTTTTTTGTGGTGCTTTCCCTCTTTGTTAGGCACTACATGCCACAACCAATTGTAGCTTTAGTACATTTTATATGTTTATTATACGGTCTTACAGTGACCAACTTACAGGTGGGAATACTGAAACGTGTACTTGAGGAAGTGGAGAAGGTAATGCATGAATTTAGGGGAATGCTTTATAAGTCAATGGAAGATCCTCATCTTGACCTTGCTGAGGTTAGTATGCTGCATGTAATATTAATTGTTGGCAATATCTTGAAACTTGCTAGCTCTGTTGACATTAAAAGATGGTTTAAACTTGTGAACTTAG
Organism: Poa pratensis; assembly: GCA_947311845.1. NCBI lineage: Eukaryota > Viridiplantae > Streptophyta > Magnoliopsida > Poales > Poaceae > Poa > Poa pratensis. The sequence continues at coordinate 80,295,990 of CAMZMU010000107.1, read as the reverse complement.
GTTTAAGGAATTTTGAGCTTTGACCAGATATTGTGGTAGTTTTGTAAGATACTACTCCCTCCGTTCCAAATTACTTGACTTAAATTTGTCCAAATACGGATGTATCTATACTTGTTTAGTGTCTAGATACATCCGTATTTGGACAAACCTAAGTCAAGTAATTTGGAACGGAGGGAGTAGTAGATAACTGTAGGATGCTGCTGGCTCTAATTTGATTACCAATAGTAATTATACCATTTGTGAATCCAAGTTATCTGATGATTTGGTTCTATTATCTTACCGATTCTGTTCACAACTTTCAGCTTGAGAACATTGTCCGGTTATTGTTGGAGTTGGAACCAGAGACTGATCCAGTGTGGCATTATCTTAATATTCAGGTTACCACCTTTGACCAAAATCTTTGTGCTATAACCTGGCCGACATTTTCCTATTAAATCATCCATGCTCTCTTTTCTATCCATATCCTCAGTTTATATGTCATTATTTCCATCAGAATGGCAGGATTCTTGGATTGTTTGAAAAGTGCACCTTAGATCATGAAGCGCGAATGGAGGTTCTGCAAAATAAAATTCGTGAGAAAAGGCTATCTGATTCAAAATGGAGGGAGTTGCAACAAGAATCGAATAAATCAGTGAGTGTACTACTTTCTGTTGTTTAGCATGACATGTGTCTGGCCATTCTTCTGATGACATTTCCATATTATTCATGGCCCGTGTCGTTTTGTTTGTGTAGTTGGAAGTCGATTCAGCTGTCGGTGATTCTTTTCATGACGATCAGTTGTCATCAAACTTCATGGCTGAAGAGGCTGATAGTTTAAGGGCAACCTACATTCGCAGGTTAACTGCTGTACTTATCCAGCATGTTCCTGCATTCTGGAGATTAGCTTTATCTGTCTTCAGTGGAAAATTTGCAAAGGTATGGACATGCACAATCTTATTAGTTGCATAGTAGTGAAAAATTGATTCACCTTGACTATATTGTTGCAAGTAAATGGCTTTTGATATTTGCCAGCTATACATTAGGGCTTTCTGCAAGCATATTGTTCTCCCTTCCATCACCCTGTTTGTAGTTTAACTCTTCCTTCATTGTCACATGAAAGTCTGATGCCTGCTTCACATTGTCATATGAGTTAAAAAAGCATGCTATATTTGTTTTGTAGTTTAGTGTACATTGCTTTATGTACATTGCTCTGATGATGTCAGTGTGAAAATATGATGCTTGGTTCACATTGTCACATGAAAGTGCCTTCTTCACATCGTCACACAAAGCTAAAATAGGTATTTTATACTTGTTTATGCCTTAATAATATTTTTTGACTTGTTCCTTGCAGGCAGCTGCTGGTAATGTACTTGCTGATTCTGACACGAATGCAAAATCTGGTGCAAATAAAACTGATGATAAGTACACAAACCATAGTCTTGATGAAGTTGCAAGTATGGTTCATGCTACCGTGTCTGCTTTTGACACCAAGGTACAGTTCTTGCTGCATAGTTGTCAACTTTGACCGTTAACCATGATACTTTGCACTTCATGTCTTAATTGTATTTGTAATCGCCATCAAACGTCCTTTGACAATAACAGGTTCAGAATACATTTCGTGATTTTGAGGAATGTAATATTCTTCGTCCATATATGGGTGACACTATTAAAGAAATAGCTAAGGCTTGTCAAACACTTGAAGGAAAGGATTCATCTCCAACTGCTGGTATAGTTAGTGACATTGTCTAAAACTGCATATACCCAGAAATTTGTCTTGTATCCTGAACGTTTTTAACAATTGTGCCAGTTCAAATGTTGCATGCGCTTCATTTTGAAATGACAAAGCTTTACATTCTGCGGCTTTGTTCTTGGATGCGGGCTACGACAAAGGAGGTGTCAAAATATGAGACTTGGGTTACTTTATCCACCCTTGAGAGAAACAAGTCTTTGTATGCAATTTCATGCCTGCCTTTGGAGTTCCGTGAAATCACAATTTCAGCAATGGACCGGATTGAATTGTAAGCCTGCTTCTGCATTTCTGTTTAACAATGTACTTTATCAATTTGTTTGTTTTGATGTGCACTTGTGCTTTATTTCGGAGCCATGTGAAGGGCACATGGCTTTTTCGAGTGGGTATTCTCTTTCTAGTTGGCCCTTTTGTTATGTTTGCACCTGACTGATACTCCTGGTTTTTCTGCATTAATATGAGGGCAATATATAGTTTTTGCAAGCACAGCTACGTATCTGCAGCCTTCACTTTTTACAGTATTGTGCTGCATCCTGATCTATGTTACTTATTTCAGAATGATCTTTAATCTGAGGAATGAGTCTGCTAAGTATGACATTTCTCAACAACTTCAAGAAATCCATGAGTCTGTTAGACTGGCATTTCTAAATTCTTTTCGTGATTTTGCAGGTATGGAGTTGATTTATTGTAGTCATTTTTTATATTCTGAGATGTATCTAGTCATGGTATCACAATTTTTATTTATGTGCAACGTATGTATATGTATCAGGCTATCTGGGGACATTTGGAGGGGTACTAGCTCAGAGTAGATCAAATAACAATCATGTCCAAAATGGGTATGTAAATGGTACTGATAGAGAAACATCTGCTAGCATGGATGGAGACTTGCACAAGAAGCTGTTGGTTGTATTGAGTAACATTGGATATTGTAAAGCCGAACTTTCAGAGGAGCTGTATACCAAATATAGGCACATTTGGTCGCCAGTCAGGTACCTGACCAACTTCTCATATTTTCTGGTAGCATCGTTGAAGTACATTTATCTTATTTTTAGAGAAGGGTTGGTATCTTATGCAAAGTAGACTTTGGGTGCAACTACCTGTTCGTGGGAAGCCTGACCTGGTGGTCCGGCCTGAGCCCAGGCTCTTTGGCTGGGCTTGCACTTCAGCTGTACTCAAGCTCTAGGTTGCAGCCTGAAGTGATTTTCGTGCTGGGCCCGAGCTTCCCTTTGAGCAGGCTGAATAGCCTGTACCGTCTCGAGTCTGGACACTGAAGTAGCTAGTGTTTCCTCTGGCTGCCATACAAATAGAATCACTGCCCATTTCCCCTCTAATCCCAGCCACATAAATCTAGTTATGGATCTGCTCTCTCACTGGCTGCACTAGCCAAGGACTAGAGGTTGCTGCCCTTTTCTCCATTAATGCTGCCTTCTGGAGATGCTCGAGGTTGCCCTCACCTCTGTTCTAGTCAAGGTTGCCGGCGCGAGCTCATCATAGTCTCCAGCCATGGGTCCGTCATGTCCCATTTTGTGATATTATTCATTCATTGATCTGACTTAGACCCCAATATCCTAAGTTATTTCTCTAGGTTTCTGTGGTATGATTTAGTTCACCTAGTAATTGTACCCCGGTCCTTACAAAGTTCTTGGGATTACCACGTCAACAGATGTTTCAGATCTTGCTCTTCAGTGGATTTGTTTTAGGTCTGTAGTTGCCCCTGTACATTTCTTTAGCAGAATTCTTTTGAGCGTAGGATTAGTGGCTTTGGGCTACCCTTACTAGTCTGGGCTTGCCCATTGTACATATTCGGACTGGGTTGTCTCCTGATTGGCTTTCAATGATGTACCAGTCACTAGACTAACTGAATATCTAAATATATACATCTCAATCAGAACCATTTCTATTTTAGCATCTTGAATTGAAAGAGAATGAAAAATGTGCCTGTTGACTGAAATTGACATGTGGTCTGGAAGAGAGCAAAGGTATATACTCAAGTGGCTTCCCCGGGCAGGTTCTTAACTGTAGGCGTAGTTTTCATGCTCAAAGGGGAGTTCCAGTCGCCAGTAAGGGCTGTCAATCATATGGCGATGTTCTCTGGGAAGGAAGAAGCGATGAATATTTGTCGGGTGACCGGCCAGCTACAAGTTTGTCTTGAATAGTTTGCCGTTAGTAAGCTGATAAAATCATTTCCCTTAGTGTGATCCTATGGATGTGCTACAATTTGCACCTTGCTGCATCCAGTTTCCAGCCTCCTTTGTGTAGGATACCATGCTTATAAGAAAATCCTGTATCTGTTCTCCATCTAATATTTTTTTTGTAAGAATTGAATAGTTGCATGAAATCTTATTTACTCATGTTAGAAGCAATTCTCAAGATACAATCTACTTCATCAATGACAGTTTCACTGTCACAGGGATAATGATGAACGCAGTGCTGATATGCGAGATCTGACGACATCTTTCTCCGGACTAGAAGATAAAGTCCTGGACCAGTATACTTTTGCAATGGTATGTTTTCATGACTTGGTGATGATTAATCAGTTTATGATGATTTATGGAAGAAAAATGATCCAACATATTTGTTATGGCCACGATCTTTATTCCCTACATATTATTGTGCATATGTTTATGGGATATTTTGCTTGATGAAGATTTGTTATGCTAACACCAGTTATATTGTCATCCATCAACAGTGGTATAATCTCTGAATAACTAAGTAAACGATGCCAACTAGAAATTTTTCATTTTGATATGGAGTAGCAGTAATTTGATTACAACCCGTGGTTATTGTTCTGGCTTTCTAGTTAATAGTCAAGTCATTACTTTGGAATAAGCCTTGTGTTTGGAAACAAACTAGGGCAGGCTTGAAATTGGAAACATGTTTTCTGGGTTATCAGATTTTGAGTTTTTTCTGTGCAAATTATATTGTCTGCCTTTGCTCTACTCACCATTTTTATCTTGTTTTGGCTAGTCAAACTTGATCAGAAATGCTGCACAGAACTATCTCTTGGATTCAGGGATGCATTGGGGAGCAGCACCAGCAGTAAAGGTATGCAGTATTAAGGATAGCAAATTGACAAGTCTTATCGATGTTATCATAGTTGCCTATCAATTTTTTCAAATAGCCAATTGCATGTTACTGCTAGAGTTTCTGCCATGAGACGCAGTTCAAAATCATGGTTAAGTCAAACCCACTCAAACTTATGCACCAAACCAGACCAAACCGCTTGGCAGGTTTTGCACGGGTCACGGGCTGGGTTGCCATCAAACTGTAGTTTCCGTCCCCACTCTCCAGTTTTATCTCCCGAGTGCCTTGGTAGCGGAGGCAAGTTAGCATGCCTCTTTCCGAGCAGAAAGGCGACCACTTATGCGCATCGACCTCTCAGCTCTGAGGCAGCTTTCTACTGCTCACCCTCTGGAAGAAAGTTGTTCTCCTGCTCCTTAACAGTAGCTGTTGTGGTGTGCAAATGGGCGGTGGCGGAATCTTGTGGGAGAGAAGGACCAAAAACCTAAGAGGCGTGGGATCAACTTGAGAAGCACTCTTTGTCGGTGTTGTCATGATGTTGTGGTTTAATTGTGGTGAGAGGGCAGGTGCCCAACAGGCTGCTAGTGGAGGCATCAAAGAGCATCGTTACCGGATGAGGTGGTGTCTTGTTTCCCACTGGCAGTTGCCTCCCTGTTCTTCTGGGCAAATGCAGTGCTGCTTGCCTCACGCCTTTGCCGGATAAGGCTTCTCCCCAGTAACCTTGCAGAGCACCCCTTGCTTCAGGACGAATATTTTTGCTTGCCTTTTGTTGCTGCTGAATGAGATAGGCTGCTTCTAGACAGTCCAATTCACATGTAATAATTCTTCGGAGGCCCCATTCACTTCAGTTTTTCAGAGGTGCTGTTCAATTACAGAGGTAGCACCACTCCCTCTTTCAGGTCGTCCAAGTTGCCAATCACATGTTTGAAATCGTATGGGTGCCATTTTTCTCTTAATTAATCATTGCCATCAACTTCCATATAATGTCCCACTTTGATCATTCCTTTCTATATTCTCACCTTCATCATCTTCGTCATCACCACTGTGCTCCTCTTCTATTGCCGCCTCCATTAGTTTCTGTTGCTTGCTTGCAGTAGACAATCAAATCTGTCTAAACCGTGTGGCCCAACGCGAGTGGAATGGCGTGGGATGGGCTGGGTTGCGTTTTCATCCAACTCGCCAGTAACCGGCTAGGAACAGGTCTTGTTTAGAACATCTAGCAATCTTCCTATTTACTGCAAGAACAGTCAGAACAATAATATGTTGTGGCTACACTTTGTGCTGTTTATGAACTCTATCCCTATGTGACAGCTGAGTTGTCGTAATGTTTTCCTGCCTTGTGAAAATTACCATTTTGTCAGATCTAGTCTAGTAGTCTTGTTACACTAATTCGATTCATTGTCCTTGCAGGGCATTCGAGATGCAACTCTTGATTTACTGCACATCCTTGTAGCCGTACACGCAGAGGTTTCCATTAGTTTCTGTTCTTCTTTTACCATGTGACACTATTCTATTTCCAGGAATAACATGCTTTAAAATTGGCAATTTCTACTTTTAGGCCCAGGGGTTTATTATGACTTCTGCTAAGCTTTCTATTATGCAAGCAGTTCTGCTATTGTTAGCTAGTAAATAAATGTAGGAAATATACATGTTTTACGAAGTTATAGTATGTGTTTAGTGGAAGCTCCCTGTGCCCATCTTTTTGAAAACTAGTATAGAATAGTTGCCTCAAGTCTGTATGGTGGTCACTATTAAGACTGGCCATGTGGAAGTGGTAAGTGGACTTGGACTGTGGTTGGAACCGGAAAGTTTTTGGAAAACTCGGTATAGGTGTACCTCACACGCTGTTTCCCGTAATGGTATGATGGCCCGCTTCTTTTCAGCTTATTTTCCAGATTCTCCCAGAAGCTACCCTCCATCAGCTTCTCCCAGAATCTCGTTTTTAAAATTTGTTTAAACTTCTAAATTTGTCTTCCCAATACTTATTTAGAAGTTTAAACAAATTTAAAAAACGAGATTCTGGGAGAAGCTGATGTAGGGTAGCTTCTGGGAGAATCTGGAAAATAAGCTGAAAAGAAGGGGGCCGATATATACTTTTACAACCCAAAGCACTTTTATTTTGACTTTTTGAGTTAAAATCTTGTGGAGGTCATTTGTTACTTGAGCTAAAGAAATGCCAATTGAAAAGTCTAGGGCCACTTGTTTTCAGAAACCCCATCATTGGGATTTCTGCTGTCACTACAGCGTGTTACAGCATCCATTTCATATCCCCTTCTACATGTTTTTAATGTCTTTGGAACATCGTGTATATGAGTGTTATTTGACTCATAATCTATACAGTAAAGTAACATGCATGAATAAATCTACATTATTTCCATCTCAATTTGTTTCTTGTTATGCAGTATTAACTTTGTCGCTGGTTTCAGGTGTACTCGGGTGCTAGGCCTTTGTTGGAGAAGACAATGAAAATTTTGGCCGAGGGCTTGATCGACATCTTTCTTAGTCTTTTCTATGAGAATAAGGCCAACGAACTAAGAATGTTGGATGCAAATGGTTTTTGTCAGCTCATGCTTGAGGTTGTTATGTAGTTCTTTTTTTTGTCGTAGGATTTTTCTTGAGCTTTAGCTATGCAACGGGTCAACTAAGCATTGTTACATGCTTGCAGCTCGAGTATTTTGAAACTGTGTTGCACACATTCTTCTCAACTGAGGCACAACAAGCTCTGAAATCCTTGCAAGAGAGCTTGTTGGAGAAGGCCTGTGAAAGTGTGGCTGAAGCCTTGGAGAATCCTGGACATAACCGTCGACCAACTCGTGGCAGTGAAGATGCTGCGTCAGATGATAAACAAGGGTCTTCAGTATCACCAGATGATTTGCTAGTAAGTACTCCAAAGACTGTTGCTTAAGGGCTCATGGCCTCATGCCGTGGTTAGTAAAAAAACATTCATGCCTGTCCAGAAATATATGATACGTGACGAGTACATCTAGTAGGTACCGTGGCATTAGTTTTCTGAAATATAACACAGAGTACATGCATATCTTGATATTAATGGTCTTTGAACTAAGTTTGATCATGTTGAATGAAGTGCTCTTTAGGGAAAGTTACTTTTGCAATGGATAACATAGAACTGAAATATGTGTGTTCCCCAGGCGCTTGCTCAGCAATATGGTAGCGAACTGCTGCAAGGGGAGCTGGAGAGAACCCGGCTAAATATAGCATGTTTTATGGAGCCAACTCTTCAGTCAGCTTCTGCACCGGCGGGCTCAAAACCTTCAGCTTATTCTTCTTACCAGGCACCAGCGCCGCATCATCCGCCGGCTCAAGTCTCCTCCCCTAGTTTTAGAAGGCAGCAGACAAGTACAAACTCTCCTGTAATCTCTAGAAGGCGCCGATGAATTAAAGGCTGAGAGACCATTCTTTCGTTGAAGAGGCCTCTTCCCTAAATTCCTTCTTTTTCTTGGTTCATCTTGCTTGTGCTGTTAAATTTCCATTCATTGTAATTAGCCTGTTGTGTATCATGAATTTTGATCCATTCTTTTGGTGTTGTATGATAAAAGGGGGTACGGGTGCTGTTGTGCAGGACTACTGTTTGTATAATCGCCCGAAACTGGAATTCTTATGTCCATGTTTTCTGAATATACCGTTGCAAATTACTTGTATTGAACAGAGTGGTAGATTTTCTGTCTGCTCCGGTTGAAGGGTAGCCTGACTCAGTTGACCGAAGACTCTGAATTCAAACTGATGTTGTCAGGTACAGATGGCTCGGGTAGTATTGTTGAGTTAACCCACACTAAATGCAATAAAGTTTATGGCATCGCTTCATTGTTTGTGAGAGTGGAAATGTACTATCTCTCTGGACTTTGTTTGCGAGAGTGGCATCACCAAAGGCAATACGTTTGACAGTTGAATATGAACAGAGCTAACGGTTCTGTGATCTGAAACGTCAGTACTAGCGTGTGTTGGGTATGTGAGTATGCTGATAATACGTTTTTTCTTTGGTGATTTGTGTACACCGGCTTCTCTATTACAGTTCTGGGCATGCGATTTTCGCCTGATGTTGGTGATTGCGGATCAGTGGCGGAGCTTCAACAAAATCTTTGGAGGGACGAAGCTGCAAAATAACATGTAAATTTATTTGGAATAACAACAATGAGAAATTTGAATTTGTAGTGATTCCAGAAACTTATTTGAATTTGTAGCTCCATCATACCCTTGACCACGAAGGTTTTGAACATCAAAACCATGTTTGGATAATACAGAGCTCAATACCTCTTTAAGTGTTGCAGATTTGGTACATCTCACATGTATCAAGTCAAAAAACCGCTCTTGCAAAATTCCGTCTTTGTCAACAAATCTGAAAACAATTGCCATTTGCTCTCTTTTTGCTACATCACAAGTCTCATCCACTAGGATAGAAAACTTAGAATCCCCAATCTCTTCACGGATATGTTTCCTAACTTTAAATGCATAAATGCCCAAAAGCTCTTGTTGGATCTCCGGTGATGAGTACTTTGCATTGTATGGAGCATTTTTAATAGCTTCCGCAATATCAGGATTGAATTCTCCAAGAAGCTTTAATAACTCAAGAAAGTTCCCTCTGTTCTTCGACTCGGGTGTCTCATCGTGGCCTCTAAAAGCACAAGATTGTGATGTGAGCCACTTAACATATGCAATTGAAGTTTTCACCCTTAATTGGTTTCTTTCAATATCCCTCTTATTTCCCACTTCTACAGCGTGTGCTATATGACCTGCCCGATTCAACAAGTCTTGACATGCTCTGGTTGCATTGTTGTGTTCAGAGCAAGGTTCAGAACCAATGTGGTTTAAAAATGCACACTTTCTTCCATCGTTGACCTTCTTCCAAGTAACAAATCCATGTACTGTGAAGACATCGGAACCACCTCGCTTGTTTTTGTTTTTGCTGGCCACAAAACAAAATAAACAATATGCACGGTGGCTGCTCTCTGAATACTCCAACCATGCTGGAGATTGGATGGACGGAGGCCGGGCTGCCTGCGATCTACTTGCTACTGCTGCTCACGCCTCACGGTCAAGAGGACTAGAGGGAGGGGCGCAACTTCCTGGATAGAATCGGTGAAGCCTCCGGCTGACCGCCGCCGTCGCCCTGCCCCCTGCGCCGCCGCCGGCCGGTCACGCCCAAGGCCCCATCCCCATGCTCAGTCGCCGCCAAGTTCGTGAGACAGAAACAAGAGAGAGAAGAGGCAGAGAAACGTGTGCTGCTCTGTTCTGCGCAGAGTAGACGCTCTCAGCTAGAAAGAAAAACGAATGGGCCTTATGTGGGCTGAATCGATGGAGCATACTACAGGGTAGTAAAAAAAATTGCGTTTCGCTGGGGGGCCAGGAAGCTTTGCGGTTGACCTTGCGTTCTCGACGTCGAGTGCCGAAGCTCGTGCACACGTGGCTATGTGATTTTCATTATCTTGTAATTTATTTAAGATTCGGCCAATGTGTGCATGTTCAATTAGCACCTCATTTGGCTTGCACTAGTTTGCACATTTGTAGGCTCGAGGTCCGGCTCCAACAGAGAACCTGCCTGGGTGTAGTAGTATGGTTAGCAGGGTGATTATATCCCAGACCCAGCTAATTAGAGTTTAAATTTTAGATTTAATATTGGTGTTTCTTTTTTAGGTGGAAGACCATGTTTCTCTCGATATCAAGACGCATGTGGTGTCTAGTTTTTTGAAGGTGCGTAGAATATACGTGCGTACGTTAGTGCATGTGCATGTGACGATCTGTGTTGTATCGTGTTTCCAACGAGGAAAGAGCTCCCTCAGCTACATCGGTGCCATGACTTTTATATTTCCCTCCAAGCGCGGGACCTACACGCCTACGCACCCACACCACACCACACCACACCAGTGCGGCGACCGGGCTCAAGGCTTGGGAATGGAAGTCGCCACAACAACGTTATCCTCCCAGCTCGTGTCCACAGCCGTTTGGCCATCCCCGACCCACCAATCAACTTCTCTCATGGCGCAGCTGAAGAAGCGTAGGCCCCGCTAGCCACTCCGTCCGCCCGCCGTCCGCGATGCCTGCCATGGCAGCTCCCATCCTACTCTGCATTACGAGGCGAAGCGGAGCCGCGCCGCTCTCGCGCTGCCGCCCGGCCGCAGCCGGCGGCGACCGCGCGGCGCCGTGCTGCTGGTGGTGAGAGCCGCGGCGGTGCCTCCCGAGCAAAGCCAAGCTCACTACGAGACCCTGGGCGACGCTAAAGCTGCGCTGTAACAGGCTCTGGAAGGTTCGCCGTTAATTTGCTGCTCTGCCATTTGGTACTCTGAAACTGAGCTCTTGACTCGTGTAGTCATGTCTGTGTTGTTTGAAAAACCAAAAGGTATCGACAGGGGGATATTCGGCATAACCTCGGCTAAGAGGTCGGAGATTCATGGTCTGGTGGAGCTCTTGGAGTCCCGGAATCATACGCCGGATCCCACTGACAGACTCCACGACAAGGTACGGGATCAGAATATTCTTCAAGCTTGTACAAGTTGAACTAGTTCAGCTAAGCTTCCCCTTCCGACCAGATCATCTTATCTGGGTTACCGTGAATTGAAGCGTTGACTCATCCGTACCCTACTGATCTTGAGCTCAATTCTCACTACTGATTTATAGTATCTTAGTAAAACTTCTGCTACAAATAGTTGTGCTGGATTGCTCAGTCAGAAATATATGCAAATGTATAGAAAAATAGAAATATTTTGCATTTACTGATAGTGACGATGGAAGGTGGACGGATGCTGGAAGCTCATCTACAGCACGATTTCGATACTGGGGAAAAAGAGAACCAAGTTAGGCCTCCGGGATTTCATCAGCCTAGGGGATTTCCTCCAGATAATTAACGTCAAAGAGGTTAGTCAACATAGCCTATGAAATGTCAGCAATCCAACTTTACATTTTCTGATTCTTCACTTTGTTCTAGCCTTTTTGTACTGCTGTAGTCTTTAGCTCCACCAATATTTTTCTTCATCGGTATAGTTTCTTGCACCGAACATTTCAAATGTTTGGACCTGTGCAGAGTAGATTTTCAAGAACAGAATGTTAGGTGATTAATCCTGTATGCCGGACTCGACACTGAAATGTAGTGAGATTAGGATTCCTACACAATGGCAGACATATCAATTTTTGTATTTTAACTGTATAAGGAGTTCTTGAAACTGAGTGTTATTATAAAGATCCTATGTTGAGTCCCCAAATCATACCTACAAGCTGCTGTTCTCTAGCTCCATGTGTGTGTGTGTCTGGCGGCTTAAGCTTGGAGCTCTCTCCTCCCGTACCTCTTCTTCTAGGTTAGCTGCTTCATGGGCTGGGCCTAAATGGGCCATAACAGTTCAATACTCCCCCTCAAGATGGGTGGTAGATATCTATCATCCCCATCTTGTCACATGCCAAATTGCAATCCTTTGTTCCCAATCCTTTTGTCAAGCAATCTGCAAACTGCTGCTGAGAGGTAACATGACTAAGTCAGATGATTCCAGCATCGAGTTTCTCCTTAATGAAGAAGCGATCAATTTCCACATGCTTTGTCCTGTCATGTTGAACTGGATTATTTGCAATACTTATAGCTGATTGATTGTCACACCACACTCGCAAGGGCCCCTTCCTCAGAAGTTTCAACTCGCCCAGAAGGTGCTTTACCCAGAGCATCTCACTCAACCCATGAGATAGGGCTCTATACTCAGCTTCTGCTGTTGATCTAGACACAACAGACTGTTTCTTGCTTCTCCAAGACACTAAATTTCCTCCCACAAACACACAATAGCCTGCTGTTGATCTTCTATCATCTTGACAATCAGCCCAGCTTGAGTCACTATAGCCATCCACATCAAGATGTCCATTCTTTGCAAACCACAACCCTTTTCCTGGAGTCCCCTTCAGGTACCTCAAGATTCTGTGCACTATATCAAGGTGCCCACTTCTAGGTTCATGCATGTATCTGCTCACTACGCCCACAACATATGTAATGTCAGGCCTAGTGTGACATAAATATAATAACCTCCCAACCAGTTTTTGATAATCTTCCTTGTTCACCAGCTCACCTGTTTGTGCTGTCACTTGATGATTTTGTTCAATCGGGTTGGGGGCTGCACGACATCCCATCATGCCCATGTCACTCAGGAGATCTAAGGTATATTTTCGTTGGCACAGAGATATTCCTTTCTCTGTCCGGGCCACTTCTATGCCAAGAAAGTATTTTAGGTTGCCCAAATCTTTTACCTCAAACTCCTTACTCAGGCACTCCTTTAATCTCTTGATTTCTTCTTGATCATCGCCCGTGATGATAATGTCATCCACATATACTGCAAGAATTGTGATTTTACGATCAGAGTGTTTGTAGAACACCGTGTGGTCACCATTACATTGACCATACCCCATACCACAAATAGCACGTCTGAACCTATCAAACCATGCCCTTGGTGATTGTTTCAATCCATACAAGGACTTCTTCAGCCTACTTACTTTCCCTGTGGTCTCCGAGGTACCAAAGCCTGGTGGTATCTCCATATACACTTCTTCCTTCAGATCACCATGCAAAAAGGCATTCTTGACATCTAGTTGATGCAACTTCCACCCAAAGTTAGCAGCACAGGAAACCAATATCCTTACTGTGTTCATCTTTGCCACTGGTGCAAATGTCTCATCATAGTCAATTCCATAAGTTTGACTAAACCCTCTAGCGACCAATCTAGCCTTGTACCGTTCTACCTTCCCTTCTGGATTTTGCTTCACAGTATAAATCCATTTGCAACTCACAGCTTTCTTCTCTGCCGGCAATGTGGTTAACACCCACGTCTTGTTTTTCTTCAGTGCTTCCAACTCCTCTATCATCGCAGCACGCCACTTAGGATCTTCCTTTGCACTCCTCCAATCCTTTGGGACAGACGCAGATTGGAGAGAGGCAACAAAGGCTCTGTAGGAAGGAGACAAAGCCTCATAAAAAGGACGTACCCGGTGCTGAGAGCTCCCGCACTGTGCGGGGTCTGGGGAAGGTGTCAGTGGCAAGCCTTACCCTCACCTAGTGCAATGTGAGGAGACCGCGACTCGAACCTGGTACCTCTCGGTCACAGGCGGTGAGGCTCTACCGCTGCACCAGGTCCGCCCTTCAGACAAAGCCTCATAAGACACAAAATTTCCAATATCATGGTCATCCCGTATATTTTGTAGTGTCTTCTTTGCCACTATAGTATCTTGCTCATCCCTGTATTTTTCAGGAGGCTTTCCTGCCTTGGCTCGTGGTTCTTTCCTCAAGGCAATGGGAAGATCCACCGTGTCACATGAGCTAGCATCACTATCTTGCTGCTCCCCCTGCACATGTGCCTGCTGCTCCGCAATATCAGATGAGCTCGTATCACTGACTTGTTGCTCCCCCTGCACATGTGGCTGCCGTCTAGAGTACACAAGCAGATTCTGAGGCCAACGATTCCGAACAGGAACCTCAAGAGAACCAATTTGAATTGTACCCACTATTGGTCGGACCTGAGCTTGCACATTATCACCCGTGTTAGTGCAATCATCCTGAGTACGTGACACAACCTTCTCCCCCTCATGACCATCTGTCACGGAGTGTAGGTGGTCAAGCTCTGCAAACAACAAGCTCAGATCAGTCGGTTCACCATAGAAGGGTTCACATTCCCTGAAGGTGACATCCATACTGACAAAATTTCTTCGCTCTGAAGGATTCCAACATTTATAGCCCCGCTGTCCAGAAGAGTACCCAATGAAGATACACTTCACAGCCTTTGGATCCAGTTTTTCCACGCCCGGTCTATGATCCCTAACAAAGCATGTGCAACCAAATAACTTTGGAGGAACCACAAATTTGTTCTCTCCTAACAGCAGCTCACACGGAGACTTCATACCCAATATCCTAGAAGGAGTTCTGTTAATCAAATAAGTTGCTGTCATCACGGCTTCACTCCACAAGAATTTTGGAACATTCATGGTGAACATAAGAGACCTAGCAACTTCCAGGATGTGGCGGTTCTTCCTCTCGGCAACTCCATTCTGTGGTGGAGTGTCTGGGCATGAAGTCTGATGAAGAATGCCATGCTCTGACAAGAAAGCCCCAAACTTGTTATTCACATATTCAGTTCCATTGTCAGTTCTCATTGCCTGCACCTGCACACTGAACTGAGTCTTGATGAGAGCGTAGAAATTCTGAAAGCAGTCAAACACTTCATCTTTATGCCGCATCAGATAAACCCATGTCATGCGTGAGTGACAATCAATGAAGGTCACAAAGTACTTCGCACCACTAACGGACACCACGGGACAAGTCCATACATCTGAGTGAATCAGCATGAACGGGGAAATATTCCTAAGTCCTTTGCTCACATAAGATGTCCTTGTATGCTTTGCAAACTCACAAGCATCACATCGTAATTTGCTCTTGTCTATGCTGCACATAACATCCGGAAATATTCTAATCATCTTGTCAAAAGAAATGTGCCCAAACCTACAATGATGTATCATCGCCTGCTTCTCCTTATCTTCCATGGTCGCAGCACATACCAAGTCCGGCTGCACCTCCTGGTCCACATACCAGAGTCCCCTACGGCGGGTGCCTGACCCAATTGTGTGCCTTGTCTGTCGCTCCTCAATCAAGCAACCAAACTTGTCAAGAATCACACGACAGTCAATTTCATCGATGAGAGCACTCACAGAGGCCAGATTAACAGGGAACGCCGGTACATGTAAAACTGAGGAGAGTGAGATGTTTGAAGTACATTTTACCGTGCCAATCCCAACAACAGGTTGTTTTGTACCATCAGCAGTTTGAATAGTGCCCTTGTGAGTAGGAGGATGCTTATCATATGACTCAAACACACAAAATTTACCCCCAACATGCTTAGATGCACCAGAGTCAAGAACCCATTCTGTATCAATTCTCTGAGCAGCAATGTTGGCCTTTTCAATGTTACCTTCATTTGTACAGATAAAATGAGCAGTAGTCGCTGCCTGTCCTCTACCCATTTCCTCTACTTCCCTGCTAGCCGGGACAATTTCCTCCTCTTTGATGATTTCTGCCATCTTCCTCCCAGGGGGCCGCATACAACACTCGACCCCTTCAACTCGGGCGCAGCAGCAACAAAACCGCTTGGATTTCATCTCCTCCAAGACCTCCTCCACAAAACTGCTGCCAATTTTCCCTCCTCCTTTACCAGGAGAGGACACAACCCTCGACGCCATCTGGATGAGCCCGTCGATTACCTTGAGCAGCATCTCGAACTCGACGACATGTGCAGCCTCCTTCCTCAGCTGCAGCGCGTGCAGTCGCACCACTACGTGTCTCGCCTCCCTCAGCACGGCAAGGGGCTCTCCCTCAGCTGCCTGCTGCCGTGTCTCCTCCACTCTCTCTACCTTGGCAAGGCGCCCCTTCTCCTCCGCGACTGCCAAGACCAGCACTGCTGTCGATGCCTCAACCTTCTCTACCGCCGCCGTCACCACCATCTCTGCACACCCCGGACGACCGCCGACAGCTGCACACAAACAGTAGCAGCTTCCTCCTTGGCTCTTCTTTTCTCCTCCCGTACAGCAGCAAAAACAGCTCAGCTTGCTGACAGACAAGACACAACCTCTTGCTTCGTCCGGCCGCACGCACGCAGCGTGAACAGCCGTCCCCTTCTCCGTCTTCTGGACCACCTCCAATCCCCGTCACCTGCTGCCGCCGACACCTTGGTGCAGCCGCCTCTCCTCTATGTCGCCTCCAGCCAGCCAACTCCCGTACACGAGACCACAGCTAGTTCCCGTACACAATAGCACAGATGGCTCGCCCTCCTCCAGCTGACTTCCTTCCCTCCAGCGCAGCACCATCACGGAGCAGCAGCTCTGATACCATGTTGAGTCCCCAAATCATACCTACAAGCTGCTGTTCTCTAGCTCCATGTGTGTGTGTGTCTGGCGGCTTAAGCTTGGAGCTCTCTCCTCCCGTACCTCTTCTTCTAGGTTAGCTGCTTCATGGGCTGGGCCTAAATGGGCCATAACAGTTCAATATCCTACTTGCCAACCAAGTAAGTTTTGATTGTTGGTATATCTGTAAGTAAATGGAGATTTAGCGTCACTTCTGTACACCCAAAGGAAAAGGCGGTGAATATCGTAAAGTTCAACACAAGAGCATTGAAGATATTTTCGGGCCAACTTGCCATTGAAGCATCTTACAATGTCACTACAAAAACAGTAAGAACTTCCATTTCTGATGTTCAAAAGTTCCAGTGTCTGACTGCAAATTGCTGAAAGCCTGAAATTTTCTCACAGCTTGTAGTGTCTTGTTTCAGAGAGTGGCTATCAAGCTTGAGAGTTCAACAATCACCCCAAACCAGGTAAAAGTGGCGATCTCTGTTTTAGCAGTACTCCCCCAGTCTATGTATATGGAGCCACCATCTCATTTTCTAGTGAAGAAAGCAAAATAAACCTATATGAGGCCACTTCCGTAAATCTAATATTTATTCTAATTGATTGACACCTTGGGTTACGCAGCTGATGAATCTCTTCCAAAAGAACTACGACATGCTCCTAGCTATATTCAACCCGGAAGGTTGGCTCGAGATAACGTATCCTTTTGGCACCATAGACCGCTGCGCTATTGCTACACTTATTTGTTCTTTGCTTTTCTTCTGCTTTTACATATAGCAACAGAATTCTTTGTCTTCCTCCTCATTTTTTTTATTAGATATGTTGATGAATCTCTACGTATCGGCAGAGATGATAAGGCAAACATCTTTGTGCTGGAGAGAACAGACCCAGCTGAACTTTGAGAAGATTTTTGATGCAAACAGTCTGCAAATATTCATATTTTTCTGACAGAGTTTATTGACTCTCTGAGAAGATGTTGCCTTCATGTATGCTGCTGCGCAGATGACTAGTGACGGCTCAGTCCGGATCAAGGACTCAATTACTCATTATTTTCTCTTTGAAGAGGGCAAGAGTCATTCTTTTCTACGACCATAGAAACGATCCCAGGATTTTTCTTTTTCAAGTTGTGCAGTGTTTTATTAGTATGTAACTATGAAAGTTCAGTTACATAGAGAATCGACCAATCTCAGGGAGCAACGAAACACCAATTTTTGAAATACATCACTGTTCAAGTATCTGTCAAAGTTTAAAATACTATGAGTAGCTACTGCTTATCTCTTTTGCCTACAAAAGATGGATATTCGATGTATTGCCATTCGATGCGTCAAACTATCTTCGAAGTGCTGTCAGAAGTCTTTCGGTGTCAATTTCTCCCATTTCGCACTTCTGTACAAATATTGCTCTTCATTGTTGCTCCAAGAAAAGGCACATAACGGATAATATAAAAATTGAACTGAAGACATGTCAATAAGAATATGAGGATGGATCCACGGCAAATTTCTTACACGCGTGCAATAAGAAAGATTATGATATATTAATTGTTCATGTCTGGTGAACCTTCCAAACACAATGTGCATTAGGAACACTTCCACAAACTCAGATCTCGAATAAAGACTCAAATCTCACGTACAATTTAAACTGTTATTCTCCATATAAATGTGTCGGCAAAAATCGTTTGATTCTAGAATTATGAAATATTTGTTATGAGATATTTGACTGCTTGCTCTTACGAAGATTGATCTGTTTCGAAATCGTTGATCGATCCCAACTTAAAGGACAGACACAACTTTGGGAGAAATATCGCGTATATGATCAGTGGATCAGTAATAGATACATGCAAATAGTAATTTCATTGATTATTCCCAAGAAAAGGGGTGACAAGATTGCGGTCGATCGACTTAGGGCCTAACGTACACCGTGATCTTGAGGCCCTTGTCGCAGTCATCGGCCTTGCCGGAGATGAAGTTCATCTCGCCGCGTTTCAGCGTGATGCGGTCGTGGCCAGAGCTGTACACCTTGGCGTTGGCAGGGTGGCTCGTGCACGTGCCGAACCCGAAATCGTCCACCTCGATCACGTTGTGCTTCGCAGGGTCGTAGTTGAACACTGCATGCATCGTATGTTGTTAGTTGGAGAGTGAAAATAAAATCAAAATCCAGACCAACACACTCATGTTGAAAGGGCAGCGTACCGAGCACATCGCCTTCCCTGAAGGGCTTGAAGCTGGGGTTGTTGGGCCACGGCATGACGCCGAAGGTCCAGCCGTTCAGGTCGCCGACGTTCCACACAGCCGCCGCCGCCAGCTCGACGCCACCCTGCAACAGCATCAAGGAAACAAGGAGGAGCGCAAGGCCGCCGTACTTCCCAGCCATTGCGCCGCTGCTTTGCCGTGCAATTTCGAGCTCTAGATAGCGGATGAAAGGGGTACCCTCGGGAAAAGATGAGATGCTAGCGCTGCAGGTTTTGGCTGTCGATCTGTAGTTCTGTACTGGTATATATAGTCAGCCTTGAGATCTCCTGCAATCGTTCCTGTGATATTGCAAATTAATTAGTGCCATTCAATATTATGAATACAAAGCAAGAAATTATACGTTTGGACATGCCACGAATTTCTTGCTCTATATAGAAGATCGTGCATGTTTCCTACTAAAAAAAAAACCTGAATGGATTTACTTCCGCACAAGATAGTTAAGGAAATTTCAGACTTGTACCGGCAGCTAATTAAGGAAATTTCAGAAATCCTGCAAGCCTTCTTTAAAAAGGGGTGCAATATTCAATCCCTGATATTATTGCATTTGATTTGCTTCATGATTCGTGTATTAGTTTGCAACTGGAATTTGATTACATCATGTGAATGAGAATTAACTAAAAGCCTCTAATTTTCATTCGACTGAACCATTTTATTTGCTTCGTAATCCGTGCTAATCATTAGTTGCAATCTGACTTGTAATTGAGAATTGATAACATCATGTAAATAAGAATTAAGTTAATTCTCAACTGACTGAGCGCTAGAGAGACATAGAATTTGTTGTGTCTAGGGATCGAGCTTTTCTGAGTAGAGCGTGGCCCTATATAGATTTTCTTAAAATCAAGACAAGGTTTGAACAACAAAAACTCTTTCTTACGGTACGAAATGTCGACAAGAAATAAGAGTTATAGGCGCGCCTGACGGCCTGAGGCATACATCGAATAGCTTCGATACTGGTTGATGTAGATTCTTCTTTTCACTAAAAGCCTCTAATTTTCTCAGTTCTATTAACCAAGGCATCTCTCTTTATTTTGCTTTATTAAATTTCGACTTATTTCAACTTACGGACTAGAAATAAATTAATTGAAGGAAGCATTTGATATGTTTCTCGGAACAAACAAAAGGAAAAGAAATATCATAGGTAAATCCTACTGAAGTAAGCCCCTGAGAGACATTTTTTGGAGTGGGATATTTATGGAACCATATGAATAGGACCAAACTTTATTCCATGATATTTCCATCAGATTCGTGCTTCTTATTTTTAAGCAAGCCCTCTTGACTCTCGAGGGCAGTTAATAGGGATTTTTATTTAATTTGAAACTCCGACAATTGAATATATTTTTGGGGATTCATGGTTAAAGAAACCCTTTCCTAAGTACTATATTAGTTCCCATCCCAAGTTCTTTTTGCAAGACTAACCAACTAGACGTTTTTAATTTCGAGAGGTATTTTTACTTTCCAAGGGAATTTATGTGGCACACTATTACTGCTTTTCATGTCTGATTTAACACCGAAAAATCCTTGTGTGTTGAGGAACCACACTAGTTTGTCTTCCTCACATTTCAGAGAAATAGTACCACAATATGTGTTTCAATCGTTCCCTTTTACAAGTTTCTCCCCAACTAAGGCTCTTCTAAACCTCAAACTACCAATTATAGGTTGAAACACTTTGTAACATTCTGCTCTAGAGGAATGGTGTAGGGTCCAGGAAAGAGTAGAAAGACTTATTTCTTGAAGCCAATTATGCTCCCAAAATGTAGTTTCTCACAATTCCTTACAAAAAAAATAGAGGAGAGGAAGGGATTTTTTACTTCCATCAAGGCCTTGCAGGGTTCTGGTACCCATAATCAATTTCTTATTAGATACTTAGAGACCCCCGCGTAGAGACGAACAATTTAACCGGCTGAGATGACTCTCTGGGGCCAGCTCTAATGTACGTTTATGTACTAGTGTTACTATGTAAGAGAGGTTGCGAAACTCTAGTTTCGTTAAGAAACTTTTAAATCAATTTTGAAAACAGAGCAATACTTAAAATATCTAGGTACTCCCTCCGATCCATATTAATGGACTCAACTTTATCTAGATACGAATGCATCTAGTTAAGTGTTTCGACTAGATGCATTCGTATCTAGACAAAGTTAAGTCCATTAATATGGATCGAAGGGAGTATATTATTCCTAAGACAACCTGATCATACAAGCTTGTTTTCAATTAATCATTGTTTCAAGATATCTACGTCGCATAACTACATCTAACTACATATTGTTTTGTTCTAACCACATCAAGAATTATATAAAAAATAGAACTTACAAAGCTACATGTCGCAGTTGAGTTGCGTCAGCGGTGTGTAAAGCTGCATGACCCAACACGAGTTATGTATGTTTGAGTTCATTAATCTAATCTCTACTATATAATACGAGTAGTGTTTCTTCCTCCCAAATTTTCGTCCGTTTTTTTGGTACGTCACTTTTCGTCCGTCGTCCCATCGCTAAAAAACCGTTCCGTATGTCAATCCATCCCCGATCGTGTAGAAAAGCAGTATCCTAATACAATTCAGGAAGGGCGAGTCAATTGCTAAGACCCCCGTTGCAGCCCGGCCCATCCAATCCAACACCTAACCGATGTAGGCCAAGTCTAGATCAAAGAAAACAAAAGTAGGCCAAGGCAATTAATACGTATCAGGTCCGTTCCCAGGTCGACATGCAGGTACGACTGGTCTATGGAAACGCTGATATATACACCTGCCACCCGACCAAGGTATCCGGCCGAAGCATACAACCCAACTGCAATCCTGCTTTGCCCACCCGTTCTTTTCGCCGACATTGCCGCCGTCTCCACTTCGCCGGAACGTGTCGTCATACTTTGCCAGAACGACGTTGTCCGTGCTCCAATGGTTCGTATACACACATTGTTTGTGAAACCTGGTTAGCTTTTCCAAACCTGATTAACTCCCTCATTAGCTTTGCGTAAATTATACTTCCGACTCCTGACACCTCTTCATGGCTGGACCCAGTGGCGGAGCTGTAGTGTAAGGGTTGGGTTCAGATGAACCCAACAAGTATATAATATCCTGCACTAATCTAACCATTGTCGTTGCTTATTTCTGAAAATTTACACTATATACAAGCGGCTGAAACCAATGGATTTTTTCGCTAGCTTCGCCACTGGCTGGACCTCTATAAAGCCACCACTCCTTCTCTACGATTGGCTTTGCCAAACCTGATTTGCTGCCTCATTAATCAATGTTTGCCTACATGGATGCACCTCTACAAACCATAAAGTTCTGATCCGGTGGTGCATCTAATCTTGATCTCCCTCCCACTTTTTTTTAGAGGTAGTATCTCGCCTCGTGGAGTGGCGGCGGGAGAAGACACGATTTTTAGGAGGTTTTCAGAAAAAATTTGGCACGTAATAGCGAGGCAGCCGCCGCAGTCATCTCTCAACTTGCCGCGACGGAGACGGCCAAAGCTTAAATGTGTGCTGTAAGATCTAATCAAGTTCATCTTTTTCATCAATGACAAATTTATACAGTATGGAAAACACTAATGCAGACGAGGAATTTGGGACCCGATGTCCAATCATAGATGTCAAGGAGCAAAGATGGAAAAAAGATAGAGATAGGTATGCACGGATGACCAACGAAGAAAAACAAGAAAAATTGAAAAGGCGTCGTGAAGCTTATCACCAAAGCAAAACAATTAAGGATTTAACCCAGTTGCACAAAAAATGCACACGGAGGAGAAAGAAATATGCAGATTTAAAGCCTGAACAAAAGACAAAAAAATGCGTGCGACAAAAGCAGAAATATGCAAATATGCAGCCAGAACAAAAAAAAGCTAGAATAGAGCAAATTATAGCTAATCGTGAGTTTAGACGCAACACACCATGTAAAGAATCAATTGTGATGATGAACCCTACATATGTCGAATCAGAAGAGGAGGTTAGTAGAGAAAAGGCTAGAATAGAGCAAATTAGAGCTAATCGTGAGTTTAGCCGCAACACACAATGTGAAGAATCAATTGCAATGGTGAACCCTGCATATGTCGAATCAAAAGAGGAAGTTGGTAGATGTAGACCTTTGATGTATACCAAGAGATAATATTGCGATCGACTTCAACCAATAGTTGTTTGTTATTCACTCCGGCCGTCGCAACGCACGGGTGCTCTTTTTATTTGAGGTGTCAAATCATGTACTGCTCTGTATTTTCTGTTTCCAATTTCCATAGATTGCAAGTGTACATATTTTTGAGTTGGAGATGAACGTATTCAGATTATGCATGTTGTAGTCTTGCAAGTTAGACACATAGAGTTGTATTTTTTTGCCATCCGTTGGATGATTTTCTGGTACAAGAAAATGAAATGCATATGACAATTATAGCATATCCCGTTGCAACGCACGGGCATTTTGCTAGTCTAAACTATAAAGCGCGCTAACGACCGTACGTGTGGTACGTCCGTCGGGCCGTTTTGCAATTTAGCCCCTGCAAAATACGGATATTAACGCGCAGTCCTTTTTAATTCCCCACG
Source organism: Poa pratensis (assembly GCA_947311845.1). Classification (NCBI taxonomy): domain Eukaryota; kingdom Viridiplantae; phylum Streptophyta; class Magnoliopsida; order Poales; family Poaceae; genus Poa; species Poa pratensis. The sequence goes on along the minus strand of CAMZMU010000107.1, from coordinate 80,272,602 downwards.
GACTGCTGGAGGAGGAAGACGTCGACGTCGACGTCGACCCGTGGGCGAGCGAGCGAGCGCGGCCAGATCCCTTCGCTGACCTTCCTCTCCACCTCCGACGTGACCACGGCCTCCTCCATGTCCTGCTCCTCCGACATCAGCCTCCCGCCATCCCCTTTCCCCTCACCTCCCCACGACCCCTACGAGTTCGCCTCCTCGGACGAGATCAGCTCCGCCCTGCCGGCCAAGAAGAAGAAGCGGCGGCTCGGCGCCGAGGTGCGGCCGCGGGCCTGGCCGGCCGCCGACGAGCTGGTCCTCCTGGAGGCCGTCGCCGCGCACAAGGAGCGGCACGGCCGGCTCCGCGGCCGCGCCGACCTCGCCGGCGCCCTCCCGCACTTGGGCGCCGAGCAGGCCGGCGCGCACATGTACGACCTGCGCCGGCGCTACGACGACTCCGTCCGGCGGCTCAGGCGCGGCACCGTCCCCGTCACCGACGACGACGTCGAGATCTTCCGCCTCTCTAAGCGCATCTGGGAGGGCGAGCCGAAGCGGGGCCGTCCCCGCGCGCAGCCGCACCGCGAGCGGAGGAGCTTCGAGGAGCTGGAGCGGATGTACCCGTGCCTGGCCGCCGAGGCGGAGGCGATCGACGCCCGGAGCGGTGGGCACTCCGGGCTGATGAGGCGCACGTTCGCGCTGATGGGGGACGAGCGGGCCGCCGAGCTGGAGGCCAAGGTGAGGAAGCAGCGCGTCGCGCAGATGAAGGCCGATGTGCGCCGGGGCGAGCTCACGAGCGAGGTGCTCCAGCTGTTCATCAGCGCCATGGAGAAGTGATCTGGTTCCTCTCATCTGGATGTATATTAGTAGTAGTGTAATCATTCTCGTTGTTCGCCGTGGAGTGATCTGGTTTGTCTGAAAAAATAATCTGCCAATCAACCCAGCACGTCACCGGTGACCTCCGGCAGCACCGCAGCCTCCGGTCGTCGTTGGGGTCGGTTCCGGTGTCCTCCCGCAGCACCGCGGCCTCCCATCGTCGTTGTGACCGGTTGGAATCTCCCATGAACCTCTTCCTCGCGGAATTGTGTCGATTCCAATCAACATGGAAGCTCACGAACCTATTCTTGAACCCAATTCCCCGTCCTGATCATGGAAAACCCAATCCCCGTCGCTGCCGCCATGGCGCCACCTTGACCCTCGCGCTTTGTTACGCAATAGTGCGGCGTCCTCTTCGGTAACCTCTCGATGGACTGGACAAGGGAGGCGTGTGGACCGCGGGATGTTTGCAGCGGAGCCTCTTCGTGGCCCGTCGATCTTGCTCTGTCCATCCGGTGCCGCAGCTTCTTCTGCGTTCGTCTTGGTGATGTAGTCGTCGGCCACTGTGGGCATGGTCTGCATCGCCCATGCCATTCTTGCCGTCAAGGTGTGTCTCGTCTGATGCAGCGCCAAAGTGTCAGAAAGCCTCAAGGTTTCGCCCTCGACGAGATGAACTCTCGTGTACTCGCTGGTGTTCTCTCCGTCGCCAAGATTTTCCTCAGCTATAATACTCAGATGAATGCACTAGGATCACCTCTTTGATGGTTGCTGAGCAAGTCACTTAGGTTGGTCTCGTCCTACCGTTGTTGGCGATGAACAGATCGATACATGAGGTTAGCGTGAAACTCATTATTGTGCACTGTGTCTGCGTGTAGTCATTGGAGCATGCTCATTGCTTAATGGAATCATCATCTACGTGCATCAAGCAGATTGAGATGGCTCTTATGGCAGCGTTCATCTCAGTGCCTAGACAACATCAATTTGCTTGACATGCTCGCCGAAGCCACGACACATATATTTGGAGTTTGTGTTGCCCGATTAATTTATTTATGTCCCGTGGCAACGCACGGGTATTTTGCTAGTAAGGATAATGCTATGATCTTAGTTGTATTAATTAGAGATTCAACCAAGCCATTGTGAGTATGGACATTGAGGCTGAGTGTTTGATCCTAATGTTGCACATTAATTATTGAAGGCACATGATGATGAGAATTCTGTAGCGTTGTCCACTCAAAATTTTAATTTGATTTAGGATAATGAGTTAGTAAGTTAATAACATGTCCAACTTTTTCCCCGGAAAACTCATGGTTTCATGTGATAATAGGGACACATGAGACCATGTAGATATGTCTAATAGAACCATGAAATACATAAAAGGTCCACATGATTGTTAGAAGACACCACAAACTCTTAAGATTGCGGTAATTTAACACCATTGAAATCAAGATTGCTGGAATTGCTGATAATTTTCCACACCATTCATGTGTTGGGATGACCAAGGCTATCATGCGGAGTTTGAAATGCATTGTCATTTTAAACCTCGTTCACAACATGTGTTACAACTTCAATTTATGCTTACTTCAATATAAAAGTTAGAGAGCAAATTTCCTAATTAATTGCTTTCCATATAACTTATTCTGATAAAATTGTACATTCCTCTTTGTTGTCATCATGAGTTTTCAAATGAAACCATTCTAGCGGACATCCATAAATCTTGTAGAGTCGAAATATTCTAAAGCATCCACGATCATTACTTGAGTACCTGTAGGGGGATGTAATTTAGTCATGACTAATCCAAGAATTATTGCATCACGAAATAATATCTCCTTATCTTTTAGTAAGAATTTGAATACACATTTACCTATTTAAATACAACACATAAGCCATGTATAGACCTTCAATTTGGGTGCTAAGGGTACTTTATATCTCCTCTAGGCAGTTGTAGAGTCGTTACCGAAAAGCGTCGCATGATCGTCTCCTTATGCACCATCTCAGAAATCATAGAGACGTATTGAAAGCGTGTCTAGAAAAATTGAGACGCTCTATAAAGTCGTGCACATTTTGGTAGAAACGCAGTGGAAGGTGATCACAAAGCTGCACTGGCTGACGTCTCTTTGGTTAGCCCACATGGAACATTTCCTCTTTCAACGAATTTTGTCTTGCAGAATTGTATATGTACAGTGCGGAATTTTCAGTGTGAAAATATTTATCAAACATATAGAGTACATACATTTTTTTTGGTATCGTAAGTGTTGATACATTATACTGTTATTGCAGTATACGACATCAACATAGTTATTACAAAAATAAATATATATATGTAAGGGTCTGACTAGTTAGTCGCCAAACATGTCATCTAAAGCATGTTCCGAGATAATGTTCTCTCTGTTCACGGGGTTTTGAAGTACCGTTACTACATGGTTCTTACGGAACATAATGTGATCCTCTTCGGTGCTCCCGTTGCTTGGAGAACGGACACCGTAAGCGCGAGTGTCGCAATCCATGGCGTCCTCTCAGCTCATTGGCATGCCTTGCCGCGCCACAAGGGTCTGGTGCTGATCATCATCATGCTCCAACTTCATGTGAGGGTTTGAGGGGATCTGCGCTCCCTGCTAAGGCGCTTGGTCCTGGGTCTTGGTCATCGGTTGTTTGTGCTCCCACTAGCTCGGTAGCCTGATACGTGCAAGGCACACGTTCGTTGGGAGACCCCAATAGGAAGGTATGATGAGTGTAGCAGCAAGTTTTCCCTCAGTATGAAACCGAGGTTATCGAACCAGTAGGAGATGAAGACACTTCTGAAGGTGTCAACGGCGCCAGAAAAGGTGGTGCTGAAGGGGAAGTCCTGACGGTTGACTTGGAACCTGCACACAACACAACCAAAATACTTTGCCCCAACTTAACAATGAGGTTGTCAATCTCACCGGCTTGCTGAAAACAAAAGGATTAGACGTATAGTGTGGAAAATGATGTTTGTTTGCAGAGAATGTAAAAGAACAGTATTTGCAGTAGGTTGTATTATCAGTGTAAAAGAATGGACCGGATCCACAGCTCACTAGTGGTGTCTCTCCATAATAAATAACTGACATGTTGGGTAAACAAATTACAGCTGGGCAATTGACAAAATAGATAAGTGCATAACAATGCATGTACAAGACATGATGACTACTATGAGATTTATTTGGGCATTACAACATGATACATAGACCGTTATCCAACATCATCTATGACTAATGATCCACCTTCAGGTTAACATCCGTGTCCCCCGTTGGTATTAGGTTGCAAGCAACAGATCATTGCATTAAGTAAAGTGCATAATGTAAGCAATACAATTATCCTTAGACAAAGCATCGCTGTTTTACCCCTAGTGGCAACAGCACATCCACAACATTAGAGGTTGCTGTCACTCCCCCAGATTAAATGGAGACTTAACCCAGTATCTAGCATAAATACTCCTCTTGGAGTTACAAGCATCAACTTGGCCAGAACATCTACTAGTAACGGAGAGCATGCAAGATCATAAATAACATATAAGATAATTCAGTAATCAACTTGACATAGTACTCAATATTTATCGGATCCCAGCAAACACAACATGTAGCATTACAATAATATGATCTTGATCATGATAGGCAGCTCACAAGATCTAAACATGATGTCACAAGAGGAGAAGACAACCATCTAGCTACTGCTATGGACCCATAGTCCAAGGATGAACTACTCACGCATCACTCCGGAGGCAGGCATGGCGATGTAGAGCCCTCCGGTGATGATTCCCCTCTCCGGCGTGGTGCCGGGAAGAGTTTCAGAACCCTCCCGAGATAGGGTAGACGGCGGCGGCGGCTCTGAAACTTTTCGTGGAATATGACTCGGGTGTCTAGGGTTTTTCCGAATAGATGAATATATAGGCGAAGGGGCGACGTCGGTGGGCACCCGAGGGGCCCTCACCATGTGGTGGCGCACCAGGGGGTGGGGCCGCGCCGCCACATGGTGTGGCTGCCTCGGTGCCCCACTTCGTGTCTCCTTCAGACTCCGTGTACGTGACCAAAAAATAGGGCCCTGGGTTTTTGTTTCGTCCAATTCCGAGAATATTTCCAGAACATCTTTTCTGGAATACAAAAACAACAGAAAACAAGAACTGGCACTGTGGCATCTTGTTAATAGGTTAGTCCCAGAAAATGCATAAAAATGCTATAAAGTGTAAATAAAACATGTAGCAATTGGTATATTATAAGCATGGACATCAGAAATTATGGATACGTTGGAGACGTATCATAGCCCCATTTCATGTGGTGTTGCAGTCTGTTTTGGCAGCTCAGTTTGAGCAGCTGAAGGTTTGTCTAGCGCAGGTTGAGAGCTTTCTGGAGCGGGCGGAGGTTGCCATGTGCAAGCTCTCTCTTATGCCGGCTATGTTGAAGACCATTCCTTCGTCGTGTCCTGTTGGTGAGGTTGTTGTTGGCTCCCCTGTTGACTCCCCGAAGGACATGGGAGAGGAGCTATATGGTTGTTTCTCCCCTCGTGTTGGGGACAGTTCGTCAGCGTTGTCCGCTTTATCCCCTGTTTCATGTACCACTGAGGGTGAGGCCAACACCGTGGTCGCAGCGCCAGTGGTGCAAGTTATACCCGAGCTTCAAGAAGTTTGTGTGAGCCCTGCTTTGCCTCTGTCGGTGGAGCCTATGGACATAGACTCGTCAGTGACCATGAGCTCACCTCGGGAGGTGGATTTCATGCCCATTCCACCTTTACCGACACATAATGCCGATGTTCTCTTTGCAAAAGAGCTTTGCAGCCTGCTGACCAGTGTGGAGGTTGCTATTCCTGGATGTGGTAGGGGCAATTGCTTGCCTGCTAACAGGGTCAACAATCAAGGGCAAAAACAAGAAGGTGAGTAACTGCCCTCGCATCTCGAAGGAGAAGTCACTCAAATGCAAAGGCAAGAAGGGTGGCGTCGTAGGAAAGGCGCCCGCGGCTACTTATGAATGATCTTTGAGTCCTCAACGTGTTCTCTCAGTTCGGGTCTTTCTATGGATTTGGTCTTGCCCTTTGCCTTCCGTTGAGGTGTTTTCGTCAAGAGTTCCTTTGTGTGTTTCAAGTGTCAGGGTTGTAATTGTTAGGGTTGGGAGAGCTTGTCGGGCAGCCTATGCATGTGTGGGGTTTGCTCTATTTGTGAGTAGTTAACTTGGAGTTACTTGTATTGGTTTTCAGCCGGTTTCCCGTAAATTAACTGGGCAATTCTCTTCTTCTTAATAAATGGATCAAGGCAAAACTTTTGCCTCCATTTCAAAATATAATAATAATGTGATCCAAATTTTGTTTTGAAGAAGTCCTATCTTTGCCACGTTTGGAAGTGCTACATATGTTTATTTTGTCATGCCTTTCTTATCTGCAAGTCTCTCATTCATTATCTATGAAAAGTGGACCGCTTTGTGTAGCGCACCTCCATGCTACGGAGAACTCGTTGCCAAAGACAGAATCATTGTACCTTCAAAACTGTTGCCCAATCTATAGCGTCCTCCTCCTCCTCTTCCCTCCCCATTGCAGAATCCCCCATTGGTTGACCACACTAAGGTGAAACATTTCATGACTCTCAACTCAGTAAATATGGTGGTTGGGCGCTGAGCGAGCCACATAATGGGTTTGCGGTTGCTGGATTGTGATGTGCTTTGTCCTACTTATTCATGGCAAGATATTGTGTTGAATATGTCGTCATCCATTGTTCCGAAGCGGTGCAAGGCGTTGCAAAGCGGTCAAAGGAGGAAGAAAATCTTATGCGACCTACCATGGTACGACCCAGGAGTGGACCAAGTTTAGCACCGTCCGATTTGATCAACGGGGAAAAAAGCAAGCGCGCTGGGGGCAGCAGGCGGCCACGCGTCGGCCATGCCGCCGGGTCCAGCCCGGCGACCCGGTCGCATAAGATTATTTTCGGTCAAAGGATAGGAGGAAGGGGAATAAGCTGTCAGACATTTGTCGCGACACAAACAAAAACACATCGTGTTTGACGCTTGTGGTCACAAAGTAGAAATATTATTTGACCAATATCCTGATATATATTTTGTTACCTCAGAACTATAACGAAAAATAATATTACCACCATAGGTTTCCCAGGACTAGCTTATTTATATATTATGAGTGAATTACACCTTTTTTACCTCTGTTTATATATTTGTACACTAATTACCCCATCTAGAATAAACTCGTATAGATTACCCATTTAGAAACTTGGACCCTCTTTTTTTCATGCATTTCTGTTGGGAAAAGTGCAAGGTGATGATTGAGTCTCAAAAATATCAGGACAACAACGTCAAACTAACAAAAAGATAAGGCTGGACATTATCGCCGATGCCACACTTTGACCTTTACATATTTCATGCACCACATCGTTCTAAAATGTCAGACTATTCTGACGAAACATGCGGGGTGCCAAAAAGTTGTAAAACACGTTTTTTTTAATATATGGTGTATTTCTGATTTCGTTTCACTAAATTGGATCATAAGTGTCACAATGCACAACTGCGGGGTAAAAGGTGAAATTCACTCATATTGTTAGGAGAAAACACAGAAATGTTGCCCCGGCTTTGGTCACGAATTTGCATTTTGTCAAAAAGCGGGTCATGATGTTGCCACAAGTGTGTGCATATTGCTCATTCCGTGACAGCGCCGTTAGTTTGCTCACTTGGCTGACGTTTTTTTCTTTTCAAATTCCCCCTACCACTTTGTTTCTTTCTTTTTTGTCCCCTTAGTTCAGACTTTTGATCCGCGGAAGTCACGGGGCAGCACCTATGCAGCCGCGGACTCCACCATGAAGGGGACTATTCCCCGACCATTGACGACGGTGCGGTAGACGACTACAAATGCGACCGAGGAGGTGAGTAACGCTAGCCCGAGGGACCACATGTGTTCGGTCAATTGGCCACCAAGGCCAGGGGAAAGGCAGTGGATGGGGTGGGGCAGGCGTGAGTCACTGTACATGGCGGCTCTTGCGGGCTGCGGCTATAGTCAGTGGGGGAAGGGTGGCGGCAGCTGGTGAAGGGAGGAGGTGGGGAAACTTCCCGCTCTTTCTTTACGTTCTTCCAACCGTGTGATGGCATCTATTAATTTCCCATCTTTCTACAATTGTTTTTTTACCGATTACCACGGTATAACCAAGAATATAGTTCATTTGCAGCATGTAAGCGTAAATAACGTATTCGTTGAAAATACAAGGTTTTATTGGTTAAGTGTGATGCAGTAATTATTTACCGTGTCCTTTGGAACATTCTATTTCTACTTGATTCCACTGCATCTTGCACAGCCATCCATTTTGCAAACCGGAAGGGAAACAGTGCACGCATGCATAGATTCCAGCTCATGTACATGCCAGTATTAAAGGGGTAAAACAGAAGTAGACAAAGCTGTATATGCGTCAGCATTTTGCTAAAGCCTGCACTACATATCCAGGTGCATTTCCTGCGAGAGAACAAGACATTATGAAGCATTAACTCACAAAGATTTGGGTTATCAATTTGAGTGAAATGAAGAACAAAGAAATGTGGAGCACCCAACCACCAATTCATCCAGGAGCCCTCTTCTATTTAAGTGCAAGCATACCACAGCCTCCGGTTCACAATAGTGCAACCTCAGATCTATCACGATATGATTCCTATCGCTGCAGATCAATCCAGCAGGCCTGTCTCCGGCATTGCTGGAAAGCTCTCCGCGAGCGACCTCGACAAGCAGCAAGGCTGCGGGTGCAAGAGGACGTCGGATAAGAGGGACCAGAGCACCGGCAACGGCAAAGGCAAGGAAGCCAATGCTCAAGACCACGGCAAGGATGCCATCGCTAGTGGCACCAAGAAGCTGAAGCGGTACAAAGGTTTCACCATTGACATCAACAAGGTGCCCCAGCATGACGACAGCGACCTCGAATGCCCTCCCGCCACCGGAGGTAAGCGCCCGGCTCAGCACCGGGATCTTTCATTGGAGAACAAGAAAAAGGAGCTTGAAATCGACGCCAAGAGGCTGAAGCTGGAGAAGCAGCGTGTGAAGTGGGCCAGTGCAAGCTTGAGGCAGGACATGGAGCTGGAGAAGATGCGTCTGGAGAATGACAGGATGAAGCTGGAGAACAAGCAGCTGCTGGTGAAGCTCAAGCGCAGAGCATTGGAGCTTGGCGTCAGATTGGAGATGATTTAGGATATGTGCTGACGCTGAGAGGTTGCCTTAGGGATGGAATCATGTAATAATGTAAGCGTGGTAAGCATAGATTTGCAGAATGGGGGTTTAGATAAACATTTCCTATTTCTGCTACATATGAAACGAGCTACATATTTTTGTTTTGACCTTTCTTGTTTACAAGTCTCTGGTTATTGTCTATATCAAAGTGGAGCGCTTTGTGAAGCCTACCACCCTTCATTGCGACAGCCAAAGGCGGAATCATTGTACTTTTGCCCCTGGTGCCAAATCCAGCCCTCTCCTTCTGTTTCTCACATCCCTCCCCATTGCTAAACCACACCAAGGTTTAACATTGATGCCTCCAAAACCTCAATATGGTGGTTCCATTCACCGGATGGGTTTTTATTATTGAATTGCAATGTTCTTCGCTCCTTCAATATTCATGTCAAGAGATTGCGTTGAACATGTCGTCATCCATTTTTTCCGAAACGGTGCGAAGTGGTCAAAGGATAGGAGGAAGATGGAGTAAGAGTACATTTTTGTCGCGGCGCAAACAAAAATTACATGCACGTCACAATTGACGCATCATAATGACGTGTAAGTTCACGTCACATTTGACGCTTATGTTCACAAAGTAAGACTCTTTGACGAATATATCTGTCCAAACTTTGTTCTTTCGTAACAACAAAAGTATATTACATTACTGGTAAACTAAAATGGACAGCACACGGTTCACGCAGCTGGCTTAATTATACATTATTAATGTCATTATGTCAATATTATCTGTCCATCACAATGTTTTGTCATTTTATCACAATTAATTACTTGTTACAAAGTGTAATTATAAATAAAATATTAACATATGTTGAATTTTCTGAAGTTTTGGTATATCCCTAGTCCTACATACCGTATAGTACTGACATGCATGATGTTTGCTTCCTCAAAGAAAATATAAGGGTACATTTTTTTAGAACATATAAGGGTACATGTACATCATATTCTCTTGAGGGCTGGCCATAGTACAAAGACCGTTTTTTCTAAATGACTTATTTGCACAAACGGTTGTGGACTTGTAGCCCACAATTGTTGTGGCTGGGCCATAAGACCATTTCCGTTTTGATTAAGACTCAGTTTTTTACACACTGGAACCCCTAAAAAAACAAAGTTTTTTACACATGGGAGACGCTCTAACGATTGATTGCAAGTTTGCAACGCATATTCAGAAGCAAATTCCCTAGGGAGAGAACAAAAATAATAGTTCAAAATGACAGATCAGAGAATACATCAATAGAAGTAAGTACAATCTAACAACCGCGCCGTTCCCCTCCCCTCCTCCCGTCTGTTCTCCCTCCTCCTTGCCTCCTTCCCGGCTCCTCTCTTCTCTCCCTCCGGCGGCTTCGCCGCTGGGGTGGGGGATGGGAGAGGGGCCAGGTCTGGCCTTGTAGTTAGGTGTAGTTTTAGGTCTGGTTTTGCCCTCGGGGCGTTTGGCTTGATGCCGTTTCGAAGTTTCCGTGTTTTGCTCGCGAGCAGCGGTGCACGGTGGCCGGCGTTCCTCCTGTGCGCTTCTTCATGGTGGAGAGGGCGGGGGAGTGGCGGATCTGGTAGAATCTTCCCAAATAAGCTCGTTTGCTTGCTCCTCTTGATCTGCTGTGTTCTGCAAGTGATTCTTCTTCCGGCCGGCCTTGGTGGCGAGGGAAGAAGGGATCTTGCTTTGTTGCAGCTGGATCTGGAGGCAGGTGGTTGTGGGTGTGCTGCGGCTATCCTGGCGATGAGGTGGGCGCATCGCCGGAGTGCAAGTTCTTGGCGTTTCCTGGAGTTCCATGGTGGAGTTCCTCAGCGTCAGGTACGTTGCGCCGCGTTTCCTTGTTGGCGTCCTCTGTTTGCTGGTGGTGGAGGTGGTTTGCTTTGGTGGCGTTGCTCTGGCCGGCCGTGGAGGCGAGGGGAGCAGCTGCTTCGAGCTTGGGAGTGCGGCTGGTGGGCCTGGGCGGCGTAGCGCCGGCGGGAAGAAGGATGGAGCTGAGGAGATGGTGCTTTGGCCGTGTACTTTCATCGAGCTTAGATTCCGTCGCTTGGCGACGGATGGTTTATGCGGTTGTCTACTTTGTGTGGTGGCACCTCCTCCCCGGCGGCGAGTGGTACGGCGGCGCCGGCGACGACTAGGTTCCTCGGCAGCGCGGGAGGATCTGATCGTGTTTCTTCCAGGATGCTCAGGGTGCTTCGTGCAAATTGCAGGACTCTTTTGTATTTTTCTTTCTTTCTTGGACTGGCTTGTAATTTGTACTGAGTATTCTGTTATATGGATCGGATCCTTTGTTCAAAAAAAAAAGTAAGTACAATCTAAATACTAGTTAACATCTTATCTCCATTTTATTTGTTTCGGCCTAATTTTTCAACACCTTATTTCATTTCACCCTTAGCAGTCACATCCATGGATTCCTTGCCCAGCTCTTCATCTTCGGACATCTCAGCCTTTTCTTTCGCTTTGCCCCAAATCACCAGGTATAGGCCACCCACAATTAGGATAGAATCAAGCACACTGCAGTGCAGTAAAACATAATAATTCAGCCTTAGACAAAAGAAATTCGCAGAGTAACATCCGTTGATATGCAATGTGTAAGTATATATAAAATGTATTCACCTCCCGAGGTACAAGGCCTCGTTGAGAAGAAGGGAGCTCAGAACTGCGACGAAGATGAGCATCAACGGGCTAAACACAGAGACAAAGAGGGGCCCTTTCTTTCGCAGGCACCATGATAGTAACGGGAACGCGAGTCCTGATGCTACCAATCCCTAAGTGAAACAAGTAACATGCTAAATTCTTTAGGCTGGAATAGATAACTGAAGAACTTTCCTGACCTATGAAGAGAGTCCCACTTACTGCGTAAGCTGACGAGTACAGTCTGATGTTAAGTCCTAGCCTCCATTGTTCCATGTCTCTCTGAACACAAACTGCCATTACAGTGGACTGAATTGCACCGAAGAGGCACACTATTGCAGCAATCGAGTAATGGCATGGGTAACCTTCACCCACTTTCGCCTGCATGGGACAAAAGCAAAGATTACCACGTAAACACTGCACCAGACGGGTAGGATCACAATTGGAACAACTAGCATAGCTTGTGATAGCTGATTTACCTGAATTACAAGCCATGTCGCATAGCTGAAGCAACTGGTGATGCCAAGAAATGAGCCAAGAATTTGATTGCGGGTCGATGGTGTGTGGTTGTGGTGAGCTTCGGTGATGTGGGTAAGCTTGGGATGAGGCAGCCGACGGAGTAGCTTCAACTCTGGCCCCTTGTAGAATGTAAGCAACATTGCACCACCCATGCCAACAAGGGTTCCCACAAATTTTGCTTGTCCAGCAGGTTTTCTCAAGTTCAGAGTTTCAAGCCTGTTGTTTGAATTAGCATGGAGGACAATGTAATTTATTTACAGCATAGACTTTGTTTCTCCCATCGAATAAGATTGGAAATTCGTGAGACAACAATAACAAAAAACTTCGGAACATCAGTACATGCATGCATCGGTATTCAGTATTCACATGATGATACTAATTGACCGAACATGAAAGTGATGTTGGACTTGCTATGTGGAAAGTTTTGTAACCTTGTCAAGATCACAAGAATGAAAGTTGCTGCAGGAGTGAGGTTGGCGATAGCTGTAACAAAGGTTGCTGAAGTTAACTTTATAGCCAGCACGTACAAGTTCTGGTTTATAGTAAATCTGCATACATATAAACAGCATAGAGTAAGATATATATCTATATAACTCACATTTTTCTTCTTCTTATAAGAACATATAAACTATTCCAAGCTAACATGTTTAAGACAATTCATTGATTCTACACTAAGCCAATGTCACTTTTTAATTTCGCAAAATACTACCACTTCTTAATACTGTTTATAGTAAATCTCTGGAAAGGAGAATAGAAATTTGATTAATTTCTTAAGCAAACTTAATCTCTTTGCTTTTGCAGATGGGCAATATGATCATGTATTATGGAATATTGACTTTAACCTATAATGAACTGTGTTACAGAAAAGTAAACTAAAACAGAGTACCCATGTCGATATATTTTTCAGTTAATTTGGTGAATCAGCATGATGTGCAATGTCGATATTCAGCGCAATGTCCTAACTTTCTGTCTGAAACCTTCTTATAGAGCAGTTATGAATTGAACCAAGCCTGTGGTCTGAAGAAATGCTACGGAGTACTTAACTTGATGTGAGGATTCACATTATGAATTACAGAGAGGTTGTAAATAAGTATTATCGATTACGTATTCTAGTAAAAAAATACGTACCCGAACAACCCACACAAGAACAAGTATAGTACCACCTTCTTGGTAAGTGGTGGCCGTGTGTTCCTGCAATCACATAACAATCATGCATCTGATAAGCAGTCGGTAGTGTATAGCAGAAATGAACTCTATTAAATTGGGTCGAAGTTGATCTGTTTCTTCCCAAAAACAAGTCATACTATTTTTTAATTTAATTCACGTAAAGACAGGATCAAAATTTGAGCAAATCGATCAGTGAGTCGTGCAGGCCTCTTTCTGATCCGATCTGTCTTTCTCTTTCTCATGCAGCAGATCCTTTCCATTCCTGATTATAGGCCACCCAATTATTGTTCCTTACCTAATCTTTAGACATGCAAATTGATTATAATTTTCTCCTTTTGGTTGTTAACGAAATGACTGATAGGCGGTTGGTTTATGATACGCAGAATGAATGCAACTTTTTTTTTGCGTTTTAATGAGCTTTATTAATCAAATGACAGGATTACAATCACTCCTAAGAGTGTCAACGAGAAAACCTGGGTTATAGTTGATCCACAGGCACCTCCTCCTTTCACTACTAGCTTGTTTTGCACATAAATGGGCAGCGTTATTTGCATCACGCCCCACCAAAACAATGCTACAGCTAGCTAAAGCTCTCTTGATCTCTCTAATCTCCCCGCAGATGGCTGTAATCTCTGAAGTATAATTTGCTTCATCATTACACAGCTGTACTGCAACCTTGGAATCGCTCTCAATAATCACTCGAGAATATCAACTCGAGTTTGCATTGCGTATTAGTCACGGCCACATATATACATATTTTCCGCCTGTCAGAAATACTCTTGTACTAGCACATACTCTTGTGCTAGCACATACAACGTCATCGACAACAAAAAAATTAATTAACCCGGCCGAATTAGAGAAAACAATAATCAATGGAACACACCAAAAGTCAAGGGAAGTCCATGCACCTTTTTAAAAAACTATACTGTTTTCAATTTATTTAAAGAATGGCCTGTCATAATATTTTTGTTCAATTAATTAAGAACCATACGACGACCTCCGAATTGGAAAAAAAAAAAAAATCTGATTTTCAGTGAAAATGAATAACGACGGGATAGAGAACTTGCTTGTGGCAAGATGGTTAGGAGGGTGGTTGTACCCCCAGCCCACCAGAGTTCAAACCCCAGGTTTGACGTTGGTGTTTCTCATTTAGGCGGAATATTCTTTCAGTGGGAGGCGACGTTCCTGTCGACAACGAGGCGCCCGTGGTGACTTCGTCAATCTCAAGACCCAACCGCCGGCTCAGTCTTTCGGAGGTGCTCATAGGGTAGGGTGTGCGTGTGTGCGCTCATAGGGGTGAGTGTATGCGCGTGTATGTGAGCGTCTGCATTGTACTGTGTTTCTCAAAAAAAAAAGAATAACGACGGGATAATGCCTCTCGGTCAGGTAAACCAGGTGGTGGCGTGGTGCCTTTCGTCCAAAAGGGGTGATGTAACTTTGCAACGAAAGGAATAACCGATCACGCATCAAGGCATTGGCGCATGAAGGTATTGACAATAGTATGTTTTGGTACAATTATGGCAGAGAAAAAGCAATGCAAAAAACAATTAGAAGAAACAAATCAGATAAGACCCATGATCGTGATAGAGCTCAGCAAAACATTTTGACCGTGGACATGTTTTCATTTGGATGTATAAAAAAGACGTGTCTTGTTGATTTTTTTGCTTTTAGTAAAACAAACTCTAGTTGTTTTGTTAAATACATGGGATGAATATTTGGTCTACCCATGCTAACGCACGGTATTATGCTGGTAGTATTTAACCTATCCAACTAATAATATTAACTTTATGATTTACTGCGTAGAAGTCGGATAATTACGATTTACGAGCAATTATTTGTATTGTTAAACATATAACTCTAAAGAAAAAAAGGAACTTTTCACGATCTCCTGTGCTTTCTGTAGCATGCATCCTTGTGTCATGATCAGATGACCAAATACACGCAGTTACCTTCGAGGTCTTCGACGTTTTAAATCTACCAAAGCTAAGAACAGCACGAAGACTGCGCGGGTGCAAGCAAGCAAGGTAGAGAAGAACCACTAGATCGATCTGCACAGGAATTATGTTTCTTGTTAAAGTATGATTTTGTATAGCTAACCGTACGCGTATTCCGTTTGTATACGGCTGTACATATACGCGTACAGGGTTCTTTCTTGGTTTCCAAGACTTGTAATTGTGCTATAAATATATGAGCCGATCGCCCCTTGAGAGGCGTCTTCCCTCAATCCTTTTCACGTTTATATGGTATCAGACTTTAGATCCTAAACCTAGCTTGCTTCCGCCTCCACAAACCCTAGCCGCCGCCGCGGTCCTTCCCTCCCTCCCTAGCCGCCGCCATGTCCACGTCGTCGGCGCTCGAGGCGCAGACCTCCGGGGCGCTGTCCCCGTCCACGGCCGTCGCCGCCTCGTCCTCCATCACGTCGCCGGCCTCCCAGGCCGTCCACGTCGCTAGCGTCAAGACGCACGTTCCCGTCGTCCTCGACCTGCAGAAGTCCAACTACGCCAAGTGGCGCATGCTCATCACCGTCCTCCTCGGCAAGTACGAGCTCACGGATCACATCTCCGTCTTCACGCCGGCGGCCGCCCGCACGGCTGAGTGGCAGCGCCAGGACTACGTCGTCCGTTCGTGGCTCTACGGTTCCATCAGCGAGGACATCCTCGACACCATCATGGCTCAAGACCAGACTGCGTACGACGCCTACGCGCTGATCAAGAACCTCTTCCTCGACAACCAGATCACCCGCGCCGTCTACCTCGAGGCGCAGTTCCGGGCCATCGTCCAAGGCGACCTCACCGTCACCGCCTACTGCCACCGCCTGAAGGCCCTCTCCGACGCACTCGCGGACGTGGGGCAGCCCGTGACTGACCAGACCTTGGTCCTCACCTGCCTTCGGGGTCTCAACCCTCGCTTCTACGACATAACCACCCTTGTCACGATGCAGGTTCCGGCTCCCTCCTTCCTGCAGACGCGCTCCCTCCTCCTTCTGCGCGAGAACCAGCTCGCCAACTGATACGTCCATTTCACATCACTATTTTATAGCATAATTTACTGTTATTCAATGATATATTTCATATTAAGAGGAGTTACTTATGTTATTTTGTCTTATTTTGCATGTTTGATGATCATTGGATAATTAACTGCCGGAGTCAGATTTCAGCTGGAAAAAGCAACGTCAAGGCACTATATTTCTGGAGCACTAAAAATATTTCCGAGAAGACAGATGTTCCTATTTTATCAGAAGATGGACTAAGCCAAAAGGGGAGGCTGAGATGGGCCAGGAGGGGCCCACACCACCCCTGGGCGCGGGGCCCACCTTGGCCGCGCCCTGGCCAGGTGTGGTGCCCCTGGCCCACCTCAGGCGCTCCCCCTTCGCGTACTTCATCCCCCAGAAACCCTAAGACACGGGGAGTCCGTGAGAAAATATTCCGCCGCCTCCACGAGGCGGAAACCACAGAGAGAGAAAAGCTCTCCGGCAGGGAGAAATCTGCCGGGGAAATTCCTTCCCGGAGGGGGAGATCATCGCCATCCTCATCGTCATCGCGCTGGACTTCATCGGGATCATCATCATCATCATCTCCACCGCCATCACCACCATCACCGCTGCACCATCTCGTTCCGCTGTAACATCTAGGGCTATACTTTGTTTAGTTCATAGGGGAAACTCTCCCGGTGTTAATTACTCCTTGTGGTTGATGCTATTGAGTTTTATCGGTGAATTAAAGTATATGTTCAGATCGTTATCCATCATTATATCACCTCTGATCATGATCCATATGATGTCTCGTGAGTAGTTCGATTAGTTCTTGAGGACATGGGAGAAGTCACGCTGTTAGTAGTGGAATTATGTTGAGTAATATTTAATGGTTTGATATTTAAGTTGTGGTGTATTCTTCTAGTGGTGTCGTGTGAACGTCGACTACATGACACTTCACCTTTATGGGCCTAGAGGAGTGCATTGTGTATTTGGTTGCTAATTGTGGGGTTGCCGGAGTGACAGAAACCTAAACCCCCGTTAGTATACCGGTGCACAAGGGAGCGTAGGATCTCAGAGTTTAAGGCTGTGGTTAGATTTATCTTAATTACTTTCTTGTA
This sequence comes from Poa pratensis, assembly GCA_947311845.1. Taxonomy (NCBI): domain Eukaryota; kingdom Viridiplantae; phylum Streptophyta; class Magnoliopsida; order Poales; family Poaceae; genus Poa; species Poa pratensis. The sequence goes on along the minus strand of CAMZMU010000107.1, from coordinate 80,255,231 downwards.
ACTGCGGATGCTTGCAAGAGGTATAATCACAAGTATGTATTAGTCCAAGTAAGGGCGGTGCATTAGCATAGGTTCACCCACACAACACTTATCAAAACAATAAAGATTAATCAACTATGTGAAGCGAAAGCACTTGACTAGAATCCCGTGTGTCCTCAAGAACATTTTGTCATCATAAGTAAACCAACCGGCTTGTCCTTTGCTCTAAAAAGGATTGGGCCACTTGCTGCAATTATTATTACTGTCTTTTACTTACTCGCATTTTATTTACCTGCTATATCAAAAACCCCTAAAAACTTGTCTGCTAGCATTTACAGTGAAACCTTTACCGAAACTCCTTGTCAGCACCTTCTGCTCCTCGTTGGGTTCGACACTCTTATTTATCGAAAGTACTACGATACACCCCCTATACTTGTGGGTCATCAAGACTATTTTCTGGCGCCGTTGCCGGGGAGTGAAGCGCTATTGGTAAGTGGAATTGGTAAGGGAAACTTTTACTGTAGGTGCTATTTTTATTTCTGCTTGCTACTTTATTTTATCATGGAGAGATCTCCATTTGAATCCCTGTTTGGAAATACTACTACCACTGCTAAGGTAGTAGAAGAGGAACCACCTGATCAAGTAATTCCATTTAAAATACCTATGAAAATTGTTGAACGAGTTACGAATAACCGCTATGCAGGAGATGGAACTGTCCCTCCTGGGGATCATTTGCTATTTATTCATGAATTATGCGAGTTGTTCAAGTGTGCAGGTATTTCAATGGAAGAGGTCAAGAAGAAATTGTTTTCTATATCGTTGACTGGTAAAGCTGCAAAATGGTATAGGATGCTGAAAAATGGGCGTTCTATTGGCTGGGAGGAGATTGTGCCTCTCTTTTATTCTAAATTTTATCCTCCTAGTGAAATTCATCAAGATCGGAATCATATATATAATTTTTGGCCTCATGATGGAGAAAGTATTGCCCAAGCGTGGGGGAGATTGAAATCATTAATGCTCAAATGCCCCATTCATGAGCTTCCTGGTAATGTTGTTATTGATAACTTCTATGCAAGGCTTTCTCTTCAAGATAAAACTCTATTGGATACCTCTTGTGCTGGATCATTTACGCGTAATAAAGAGGAAGTTAAATGGGACCTTCTTGATCGGATTGAGGAAAATACTGAAGGATGGGAGAACGACAAAGGTAGAGAATCAGGTATAAAGCATGATTACGAATGCATTAAAACTTTTATGAATACTGATAATTTTCGTAATCTCTATGATATGTATGGTCTTGATTCTCAAGTTATTGCAAACTGTTACAAGGCTTTTGCCTCTTATCTTGATGTTCCTAAAGAAAGTTGCAATAAGTATCATTTGCCTTACAAAGATAATACTAATTCTGCCAATATTAAAAACATTGAAGTTCATACAGTTGATCGTATCTTGCCAGAACCTTATATTGAGAAACCACCTTTTCCTGTTAAAATTAGGGAACATTCTATCATAGCTAGTGTGGTTAATAAAAGTGCAAAGAAAGCTTTAGAACCTGCTGAACAAATAGCGGTAGAACCCACAATAGCAATAGTAAAGGATTTGGTAACTGAAAATGTAGAAGGAGGACATATTATCTTTTGTGAAGATGCCTCTAATATTGTTTCACATCCCGTAGAGCTAGGAAAACAAGTGTTCCTGTGCTTTCAGTCAAAATAGGAGAACATTGCTATTATGGTTTATGTGATATTGGTGCAAGTTCTAGCGCTATTCCTTTTGATCTTTATAAAGAAATTATGCATGAAATTGGTCCTTGCGAACTTGAGGAGATTGATGTGGTTATTCAGCTTGCTAATAGAGAAACTATCTCCCAATTGGTATTGTGAGAGATGTTGAAGTTTTATGTGGTAAGACTAAATACCCTGCTGATTTTCTAGTACTTGGTTCTGTTGCTAGTAAAGCGTGTCCCATTATTTTTGGTAGGCCTTTCTTGAATACATGTGGTGCCATTATAGATTGTAAGAAAGAGAAAATTTACACTAAATTTAATGGAGAATCTTATGAGTTTAATTTCTCTAAGTTTGGTAAACAACTTTATGAAACTGAATTACCTAATGAGAATTTTCAAGTTGAACAACTTGCTTCTATTGCTGTTGCTCCTAACAATGCCTTGCAGCAATTCATGGAGGAACACGAAAGTGAAGTATTTATGGAGGAGAGGAATGAGATTGACAATGCCTTTCTTCGTCAACCACCAATACTTAAGCATAATTTGCCTGTGGAAGATTTGGGTACCTCAGCGCCTCCTAAGGAAGATCCTGTCTTCGATTTAAAACCGTTACCTGATAATCTTAAGTATGTTTATCTTGATGAAAGGAAAGTATATCCTGCTATTATTAGTTCTAAACTTTCAGGTAATGAAGAAGCAAGGTTATTAGAAGTACTAAAGAAACATCGAGGAGCTATGGGATACACTTTGGATGATTTAAAGGGGATTTCTCCTACTATATGTCAACATGCCATCAACATTGAACCCGATGCAAAACCTGTTGTTGAGCATCAGCGTCGCTTGATCCCTAAGATGAAAGAAGTGGTAAGAAATGAGGTATTAAAACTTCTTGATGCTGGTATAATTTATCCTATTGCTGATAGTAGATGGGTAAGTCCTGTGCATTGTGTCCCTAAGAAAGGAGGAGTTACTGTTGTACCAAATGAAAATGATGAACTTATTCCTCAAAGAGTAGTAGTGGGATATAGGATGTGCATTGATTTTAGAAAGGTCAATAAAGTAACTAAGAAAGATCATTATCCTTTGCCTTTTATTGATCAAATGTTAGAAAGGTTGTCTAAGAAAACCCATTTTTGTTTCCTTGATGGTTATTCTGGATTCTCACAAATTGCTGTTAAAGCACAAGATCAAGAGAAAACAACTTTTACTTGTCCTTATGGAACTTATGCTTATAGACGTATGCCTTTTGGTTTGTGTAATGCTCCTGCTACGTTCCAAAGATGCATGTCTGCTATTTTTCATGGTTTTTGTGAAGAAATTGTGGAAGTATTCATGGACGATTTTTCCGTCTACGGAACTTCCTTTGATAATTGCTTGCACAATCTTGATAAAGTTTTGCAGAGATGTGAGGAGACAAATCTTGTTCTTAATTGGGAGAAATGTCATTTCATGGTTAATGAAGGAATTGTCCTAGGGCACAAAATTTCTGAAAGAGGTATTGAAGTGGACAGAGCTAAGTTGAAGCAATCGAGAAAATGCCCTGTCCAAGGGATGTGAAAGGTATCCGTAGTATTCTCGGTCATGCCGGTTTTTATAGGAGGTTTATTAAAGATTTCTCTAAAATTTCAAAACCCCTCACTAATCTTCTTCAAAAAGATGTACCTTTTGTTTTTGATGATGATTGCAAGGAAGCTTTTGAAACTCTAAAAAAGCTTTAATCACAGCTCCTGTTGTTCAACCTCCTGATTGGACTTTACCTTTTGAAATAATGTGTGATGCTAGTGATTTTGCTGTAGGAGCTGTTCTTGGACAGCGGGTAGACAAGAAGTTAAATGTTATTCATTATGCTAGTAAAACACTTGATGCCGCTCAAAAGAATTATGCTACTACTGAAAAGGAATTTTTAGCAGTTGTTTTTGCTTGTGATAAATTTAGACCTTATATTGTTGATTCAAAAGTTACTATTCACACTGATCATGCTGCTATTAGATACCTTATGGAAAAGAAAGATGCTAAGCCTAGGTCATAAGATGGGTACTTTACTGCAAGAATTTGATTTACATATCGTAGATAGGAAAGGTGCTGAAAATCCTGTTGCTGATAATTTGTCTAGATTAGAAAACATTTCAGATGATCCTATACCTGTTAATGATAGTTTTCCAAATGAACAATTGGCTGCGATAAAGGTAAGCTCACGCGAAAGTCCTTGGTATGCTGATTATGCTAATTTTATTGTTGCCAAGTATTTGCCTCCGACCTTTACAGCTCAGCAAAGAAGAAAGTTCTTTTATGATTTGAGGCATTATTTTTGGGATGACCCACATTTGTATAAAGAAGGAGTAGATGGCATTATGCGAAGATGTGTTCCTGAGTATGAACAGAAAGAAATATTGAGCAAATGCCATGGAAGTGCTTATGGAGGACATCACGCTGGAGATAGAACTGCGCAAAAGGTTCTACAATCAGGTTTTTATTGGCCTACCCTTTTTAGAGATGCTAGAAAATTTGTTTTATCATGTGATGAATGTCAAAGAGTAGGTAACATTAGTAGACGTAATGAAATGCCTATGAATTATTCTCTTGTTATTGAACCTTTCGACTGTTGGGGATTTGACTTTATGGGTCCTTTTCCTTCCTCAAATGGTTATACTCACATACTTGTTGCTGTTGATTATGTTACTAAATGGGTAGAAGCTATACCAACTTCTAGTGCTGATGGTGAGACATCATTAAAAATGCTTAAAGATATTATCTTCCCTAGGTTTGGTGTGCCTAGATATCTCATGACTGATGGGGTTCTCATTTTATTCATGGTGCTTTTAGAAAAACTTAGCTAAGTATGATGTTAATCATAGAATTGCTTCACCATATCATCCCCAAACAAGTGGTCAAGTAGAATTGTCAAATAGAGAGATTAAGTCTATTTTGCAAAAGACTGTTAATAAATCTAGAAAAAATTGGTCTAAAAAGCTTAACGATGCTTTGTGGGCTTATAGAACTGCTTATAAAAATCCTATGGGAATGTCTCCTTACAAAATGGTTTATGGAAAAGCTTGTCATTTGCCTTTAGAATTAGAACATAAAGCCTATTGGGCGGTGAAAGAACTTAATAGAGACTTTAAACTTGCCGGTAAAAAGAGATTGCTTAATTTGAATTCTTTAGATGAATGGAGAAATGCAGCTTATGAAAATGCTAGGCTCTTTAAAGAGAAAGTTAAGCAATGGCATGATAGAAGAATTCTTAAGAGAGAATTTAACGTAGGTGAAAAAGTTTTATTGTATAGGTCTCGTCTCAGATTTTTTGCAGGAAAATTACTTTCAAAATGGGAAGGACCTTATATCATTGAGGAGGTCTATCGCTCAGGTGCGATTAAAATCAATTCACTAGATGGGGACAGACCACAAGTGGTTAATGGTCAAAGACTCAAGCATTACATTTCTGGAGATTCTTATAATGAAGATGTTGATCTTATCAAAGTGGTAACTCCAGAGGATTTTATAAAAAGTCAAATTCAGACAACTGCAAAAGCTGATTTGGAATAGGTAACAGTTTCGGTAAGAAAAAGTTCGCGATTTACTTTTCAACCTAAATATTTGTTGTTTTTACATAATATGGAAAATTATGAGTCGGAAAAGGGTAGGAAACGGTGCCCGAGGGCACCACACCACCCCTGGGCGCGGGCCCCACCCTGGCCGCGCCGTGGGTGCGTGTGGGCACCTCGGAGCCCGTCTCCGACCCCGTTTCGTCCTGTACCTTCCTTTTGTCGTAAAACTTTTTGCTATATAATCACCCGGATCTCCCGAGGTCCGTATATCGTGTTTTCGTCGAGTTTTGGTTTCGAGCTGTTTTCTGCCAGGAACTATTTCCGGATTTAGAGCGCCATGGTCTTCTCCAACGACAACGAGAGCAAGGAGGGTGGAGGACATCATGGACCAGAGGATCGAGGAGGAGGTCAAGAGCGAAACCGATGATGAAGTAGAGGAAGACTCAACTCCACGTCCTCGCGCTACTATTGCAAGCATCGGGGTGACTGCCAACCCTTTCAATCCTGTGAAGAACCTGAACATGGGTGGTGAGGCATCGCGTCATGCCTTTGCACCCAAGACACTCGCCTCAAACTCCAGTAACCCTTTCCATACCCTCATCCATAAGTATCAATTTGAGAGAGTTCCGGAGATGGAGTTGCCTACTTGTTGGGATATAGATCGATCTAACAATGCAGGAAAAGAAAGCCCTAAGTGGGGAAACAATTCCAAGAGCTGGGATCACCTTCTGACCAGTTCATGAACCGCATCGAACACAATTCGGAGATGATCCGCATCCTCACATACAAGATAGATGAATTGAAGGATTTGGTCGAGAAGCTCATTAGGGCGTCGCCACCAAGGATCAAGCCTAAATCGTCAAGGGGTAATGGCACTCCCTTGGCTTGTTCCAAGCTTGGGGGAGTGCCCAGTATCATCTTTATCCTTTCGTTTTTATAATTTCGTGGTCATATCATGAGTAGAGAAGTTATCTTATAAGATGGTTTGCGATGTGGAGTGTCAATCCTTTAGTTATCCATGTATCCGTTGGTTTGAGTGTGTCTTTGTTCAGAATATTAATGAGAAGTTCCACCTTTACTTTCGGTACATTTTATTTTAGCCTGCAATCTTCTTTATGTGCTGATCTTGCCATTAGTATTGACGCCACTTTTGGGTACATTAAGTAAATTATATTAGTTGTGGCAAACTTAGTATTGGTCATTAGTAGCAATACCATGAAAACTTAAGTAGAAGGAGGGAATTACATGCAAAAATATTATCCCTTTATCTTTCTTTCTTGCTAGCCAATAAGATTAGTATTCTTTGAGTTAAAACATTTGTGCTTACAGGGAAGATAGCATGGTTGCTTCTATTATATATATATTTGTGTGTATCCCCCAACTTTTATGCTTGCTACATGACCTTGCTAGCCTTAACCACCGTACTGAGAGGGAATGCTTCTCGTGCATCCAAATCCTTGAACCAAACCCATGCCATTTGTGTCCACCATAACTTCCTATATGTGGTATTTCTTTGCCACTCCAAGTAAATTTTTCATGTGCTACCTTTAAATTATTCAAAATGTTATTATTCCCTTTTGTGTCAATGTTTACTAGCTCATGAGGAAGTAGTGTGGTTATCCTTTATTCTACTTGTCAAACAGACTTTACACCTGGACTAGTGGCATATACATCCGCTTATCCAATAACTTGCAAAAAGAGCTGGCAACGGGATGCCCAGTCCCAATTAATTACAACTTTAACGCTTAATTCTCTTCACACTTTTGCCCTGAATTATCAGTAAGCATGACAAACAGTGAAATACTGTGTGTGTAAACCAAAGAGAAAGAGGGATGATCTGCCTTGCTGGTAGAAATAACGTCCTTCATGGGAGCCGCTCTTAAAAGTCTGTTTGACAGGGAGAATACTGTTTTCACCCGCTACCATTCGTTGACAATTAACAAACACCCCAAAACTTAATTTTTGCTCTCTATATGATTTCAAAAACTTAAAAGCTCTAGCACATGACTTAATCCCTGCTTCCCTCTGCGAAGGGCCTTTCTTTTACTTTTCATGTTGAGTCAGTACACCTATTTCCTTCTTCCTTGAGCAAGCATTTGAGTTGTTGTGATTCAACCATATATATCATTAATATTGTCAATCATGTCTTTATCCTTTCTTGTCTTAGCACAAAGACTTTTGCCTCTAAGAATATAGCTTTGCAAGTTATCAATGACTGTAAAGAAGGTGTGATAATTGAGTGTGGAAGTTCTGCAATATAAGCTCTAATATAAAGACTCCTTTCGAAAGATAAGTATTGATTGCTTATTGTTCTATGACCAAGAATGAAGTGTGCCATTACTAATCTATAATTTCCTTCGTGTATTTTTATTGTGGTTGTTTCACTACTCATGTTCAAGTTAGGTTATATGAAGAGTAGTTGCTGTTTAAAATGAGTGTGTTGTTTAGTAATTACTGATGCTTCTTGTCCGTATTCTTTATTATCGACGCTTCACTCCATAAACTTTTGTTCTAGTTTACTGAGCTCAGCTTTCGCTTGGGGACAAGCGAGGTCTAAGCTTGGGGGGGTTGATACGTCCATTTTGCATCACTATTTTATAGCATAATTTACTGTTATTCAATGATATATTTCATATTAAGAGGAGTTACTTATGTTATTTTGTCTTATTTTGCATGTTTGATGATCATTGGATAATTAACTGCCGGAGTCAGATTTCAGCTGGAAAAAGCAACGTCAAGGCACTATATTTCTGGAGCACTAAAAATATTTCCGAGAAGACAGATGTTCCTATTTTATCAGAAGATGGACTAAGCCAAAAGGGGAGGCTGAGATGGGCCAGGAGGGGCCCACACCACCCCTGGGCGCGGGGCCCACCTTGGCCGCGCCCTGCCAGGTGTGGTGCCCCTGGCCCACCTCAGGCGCTCCCCCTTCGCGTACTTCATCCCCCAGAAACCCTAAGACACGGGGAGTCCGTGAGAAAATATTCCGCCGCCTCCACGAGGCGGAAACCACAGAGAGAGAAAAGCTCTCCGGCAGGGAGAAATCTGCCGGGGAAATTCCTTCCCGGAGGGGGAGATCATCGCCATCCTCATCGTCATCGCGCTGGACTTCATCGGGATCATCATCATCATCATCTCCACCGCCATCACCACCATCACCGCTGCACCATCTCGTTCCGCTGTAACATCTAGGGCTATACTTTGTTTAGTTCATAGGGGAAACTCTCCCGGTGTTAATTACTCCTTGTGGTTGATGCTATTGAGTTTTATCGGTGAATTAAAGTATATGTTCAGATCGTTATCCATCATTATATCACCTCTGATCATGATCCATATGATGTCTCGTGAGTAGTTCGATTAGTTCTTGAGGACATGGGAGAAGTCACGCTGTTAGTAGTGGAATTATGTTGAGTAATATTTAATGGTTTGATATTTAAGTTGTGGTGTATTCTTCTAGTGGTGTCGTGTGAACGTCGACTACATGACACTTCACCTTTATGGGCCTAGAGGAGTGCATTGTGTATTTGGTTGCTAATTGTGGGGTTGCCGGAGTGACAGAAACCTAAACCCCCGTTAGTATACCGGTGCACAAGGGAGCGTAGGATCTCAGAGTTTAAGGCTGTGGTTAGATTTATCTTAATTACTTTCTTGTAACTGCGGATGCTTGCAAGAGGTATAATCACAAGTATGTATTAGTCCAAGTAAGGGCGGTGCATTAGCATAGGTTCACCCACACAACACTTATCAAAACAATAAAGATTAATCAACTATGTGAAGCGAAAGCACTTGACTAGAATCCCGTGTGTCCTCAAGAACATTTTGTCATCATAAGTAAACCAACCGGCTTGTCCTTTGCTCTAAAAAGGATTGGGCCACTTGCTGCAATTATTATTACTGTCTTTTACTTACTCGCATTTTATTTACCTGCTATATCAAAAACCCCTAAAAACTTGTCTGCTAGCATTTACAGTGAAACCTTTACCGAAACTCCTTGTCAGCACCTTCTGCTCCTCGTTGGGTTCGACACTCTTATTTATCGAAAGTACTACGATACACCCCCTATACTTGTGGGTCATCACCAACGCCGCCACGGGCGGCTCCGTGCCGTCCCACGTCGCCCTCTACGGCAACACCGCCGGGCCCTCCACCGGCAGCAACCCAGGCGGCAACGGCGGCCGCTGGCAGAAGAAGAAGAACTTCGGCGGGGGTGCTGCCAACCCCAACGCTGCCCACCCCCGTCGCGGCACCCGGCCCATGGATCTGCTTCAACCCGTACACCGGCCAGACCCAGCAGATGCAGCCCTCCTGGCGCCCCTACAGCGCCCCGGCTCCTCCCGCCGGCGGCGCTAGCCTCCTTGGGCCGCGGCCCACCACTCCAGCGCCGCAGCCTCGACAGCCGACCTGGGTGCCACCAGGACAGGTCGCCTACACGACCCAGCTGGCGCCCCTGCACGGCCAGGCCTGGGGCACCAACCCACCTCCGCCCGCGACGCCGTACAACCTCGTCGGTCACGGCCAGGCTCCTGCATGGGACTGCTACGCCCTCATCGCCGCCCTGAACACCGCCGCCGGACCCCCTGCCGCCGGCTCCTCCACGTCGGGCGCGTGGGTCATGGACTCCGGAGCCACCTCGCACATGGTCTCCGACCCCGGTATACTCTCTACTTCCTCCCAACCTCCTCCTTCTTTTCGTGTCACCGTTGGTAATGGTGTCCCTCCTCCCATCACTGCCACCGGCCACACCATTCTCCGCACACCTAGTCACACTTTCTACCTAAACAATGTTCTAGTTGTCCCAGATATTATCAAAAATCTTCTTTCGACTCGTCAATTTACTATCGATAATTCTGTTTCTATAGAATATGACCCGTTTGGTTTTTTTATTAAGGATCTTCACACTCGGCGCAAGATCATCCGCTGCAGTAGCCCCGGCCCACTCTACGAGTTCTCCGTCAACAACACCACCACCACCTCGCCGTTTGGACTCGTCGCCACCACCACCTCATCGGAGCTATGGCATCGTCGCTTAGGACATCCGGGTCGTGACTCTATGTCACATTTATCGTCAGCATTTGCTATTCCATGTAATAAAAGTACTATAGTGTGTCATGCCTGTCAACTTGGCAAGCATGTGCGTCTACCGTTTTCTAGATCATCCACAGTTTGTGTCGTTCCGTTTCAACTACTTCATTGTGATTTATGGACCTCACCAGTTGCTAGTAATTCTGGACTCAAATATTACCTTGTTATTGTCGATGATTTCTCTCATTTTATGTGGACCTTTCCACTTCATCGTAAATCCGACACCTGTGATATTCTAGTTAACTTTGTAGCTTACGCACGCACACAATTCAACCTCCCCGTCGTGTCCTTCCAAACCGACAACGGTACTGAGTTCGTTAACTCAACCTTCGTCGAGTTCCTCGCACGTCACGGTATACACCTCCGTATGTCCTGCCCATACACTTCTCCTCAAAACGGCAAGGCCGAGCGCGCTCTTCGCACTCTTAACGACATCACCCGCACCCTCCTATTCCAGGCTTACATGCCTCCCGCATACTGGGCCGAGGCGCTCGCCGTCGCAACCTTCTTGCTTAACCGCCGCCCCAGCCAAGCCTTAGATTTCCGCATCCCATACACCCTCCTATACCGACAGCCACCCTCCTTCTCCGACCTCCGTGTCTTCGGGTGCCTGTGCTATCCGAACCAGTCCGCCACGGCGCCGCACAAGCTCGCCCCTCACTCCACAGCGTGCGTGTTCCTCGGTTACCCTCCCTCTCACCGCGGATATAGATGTCTAGACTTGTCTTCTCGCCGCGCCATCATCTCCCGCCACGTCGTTTTCGATGAAAATACTTTTCCCTTTGCCACCACCCGCACCGATCAGTCTCCGGACGATCTGGACTTCCTCCTGGACCTGGCCGCCACGTAGCCTGCGCCCGCGGTCGTCGCGCCCCTGGCGGGCCAGCCCAGCACGGCGCCGGCCTCCTCGGCCCAGCCCACCATGCATGGCTCGGCACCTGCGCCCCCGACATCGATCACCGACGCGCCCGCCTCACCAGAGCCGCCCCCGTCTGCGTCCTCCGGCCAGCCACTCTCCCCACCACCACCCCCACCACCTCCCCTCCTCGTGGCTCTCGCGGCAGCACCGCCTCCGCCACCAACACCCACACCATGCTCACTCGCGCCAAGCGCGGCATTGTTCGGCCCATTGACAAACTCAATCTCTCGGCCGAACACTCTTCCATCTCTCCTATCCCCAAAACCTATCGCTCTGCTCTTCAGGGCCCTCTTTGGCGTACCGCCATGTCCGAGGAGTACGATGCTCTTCTTCAGAACCGTACTTGGTCTCTTGTTCCCCGTCCGGTTGGTGCTAATGTTGTTTCAGGGAAGTGGATCTTCAAGCACAAGTTTGGCGCTGATGGTGGTCTTGCTCGGTACAAGGCCAGGTGGGTGGTCCGTGGATTCTCGCAGCAGCCTGGTATTGACTATGATGAGACTTTCAGTCCTGTCATCAAGCCGGCTACGATCCGCGTCGTGCTCAGCATCGCCGTTTCACATGCTTGGCCGGTTCATCAGCTGGACGTCAAGAACGCCTTCCTCCATGGCAATCTCGACGAGGTGGTTCACTGCGAGCAGCCGCCCGGCTTCATCGACCCTGCGCGTCCTCAGCACGTCTGTCTGCTCCACAAGTCCCTCTACGGACTCAAGCAGGCGCCCCGCGCATGGTACCAGCGGTTCGCTCATCACGCTCATCGACTCGGCTTCGTGGCTTCCCAGAGCGACGTGTCTCTGTTCGTGCTTCGGCGCGGTACTGAGATAGCCTACCTGCTCCTCTACGTCGACGACATCATCCTCACCGCGTCCAGCGCCGGGCTCCTACAGCACATCACCGACCAGCTTCATCGCGAGTTCTCCATGACCGATCTCGGGGACTTGTCCTATTTCCTCGGGATCTCGGTCTCTCGCTCCGCTTCGGGGATGCTTCTCTCGCAGCGCCAGTACGCCATCGATCTTCTTCAGCGCGCCGGCATGATGGATTGCAACCCGTGTGTTACGCCTATTGACACCCATTGCAAGCTGTCTGCCGACGATGGTCCCCTCGTCACCGACGCCACTGAGTACAGGAGCTTCGCCGGGGCTCTTCAGTACCTGACGCTCACCCGTCTTGACATTGCCCATGCTGTCCAGCAAGCGTGCCTCTACATGCACGCTCCCCGGGAACCTCACCTCAACCTCGTCAAGCGGATCCTTCGCTCCGTCCGTGGCACCCTCGACCTCGGACTTCAGCTCCACTCCACGCCGGCCGCCTCACTCACCGCCTACTCCGACGCGGATTGGGCCGGCTGCCCTGACACACGACGCTCCACTTCTGGCTACTGTGTCTATCTCGGTGACAACCTGGTGTCCTGGTCCTCCAAACGGCAGGCCACGGTGTCCCGCTCCAGTGCCGAGGCTGAGTACCGAGCCGTGGCTCATGCCGTGGCAGAGTGCTGCTGGCTTCGACAGCTTCTTCTTGAGCTTCAGCGTCCTCTCCCGTCCGCGACCGTTGTCTTTTGTGATAACGTCAGTGCTGTTTACATGGCATGTAACCCGGTCCAGCATCGCCGCACGAAGCACATCGAGATCGACATCCACTTTGTTCGTGAGAAGGTGTCTCTTGGTCAGATTCGGGTTCTTCACGTGCCGTCCTCGCAGCAGTTTGCCGATATCATGACGAAGGGCTTACCGTCTCAGCTCTTTGAGGACTTTCGGTACAGTTTATGCGTTCGACCGACGCACAAACTGCGGGGATGTTAAAGTATGATTTTGTATAGCTAACCGTACGCGTATTCCGTTTGTATACGGCTGTACATATACGCGTACAGGGTTCTTTCTTGGTTTCCAAGACTTGTAATTGTGCTATAAATATATGAGCCGATCGCCCCTTGAGAGGCGTCTTCCCTCAATCCTTTTCACGTTTATATTTCTTGATCGCGGCGTGGGATCTTGAAATTCGTTTTCAACCAACCAAAACTGCAGTTGCGTCGCCATTTTTGATACAGAAAAAAGCATGTGAAACACGCATGCATGCAGGACCATGGGGGCAACCGGGCAAGTAACGTACCTCTCACTCTGAGGAGAAGTATCGTACGCACGTACCTCTCGACGAAGAAGGCGATGGGGCAGAGGACGACGGTGGCGAACATGAAGCGGTAGGCCACAAGGACGCGGGCGTCCATGCCGTCGTTGAGCGCGAGCTTGATGAGGATGTTGAGCACGGAGAAGAGCATCTGCACGCCGACCATCCCCAACGCCGGCCTCGCCGCCTCCGCCACCACCCCGCACCCTCCTCCTCCCGCCATTGCTCAAGCTCACAAGCTGTATTCTCAAGCGAGTGACAGTGACACCCAATGAATAGACAGGGAAGCGCACGCTATAGCTGAAGTATATATGTAGGATGAGGTGGCGAATGCGTTTACGGCTCACGAGTGCGTCGCGCGCCGCTGAGTCTCGCGGCGACGCGATCCAGGTGGCAGGCCGTGCAGGCGGGGTGTTCTCATTTCTTTCGGTGGGCCGTTGGCTCGGATTTGCTTAACCTGGTATCCTTTGAGTGGATGCGTGCTGGTACAAAGAGTGTCCATAACCTCGTTCATATCGCCACCGAAAGAAGGAGCAGGCTGTTCGGGGAAGTGTATGTGCAGAGATGTAGAGGATGTCTGGGATGATATTTCTTTTTGCTCCTATCCGCAAAATTAAGGTGAAAACAGCGCTTTTTTTCTTCTACACTACTTATAAAAAAGAGAACTCTTCCGTGGACTAGTGGTAGCCGTGCATATGCGCATAAGGGCCAGGTCTCGGGTTCGAGTCCTCACTTCTACCTTAATGACAAAGCCAGGGTGGAGTCCCCCCTCCGGTCTTGTTATTTTTATAAAAAAGCGAACTTGAATTTCGCTAGAGCCACACCACTTATTGTACACGGGGTTACCAGAGGCCTCCGATCCATCAATCAACGACCAAGATTTAATTTTCCTGCCTGGTAGAAGAAAACTCTGCCACATTTTTGCTCTGCGTCCCCACGATCCCACCAGGCCACGATCTAATTCCTGAAATCACGGCGAGAGTTTCCATCCGTGGGCGTTGCTGGCCACGAAAAATGGCCCTGGCCTTTGCGCTCCTAGGTCGTCGCCTACTGCCGATGACCTCCACCGCATCTGCCCCGACCTAGAATTAGATCTACGGTCACCGGAACGAGGCCACAACTCTTCTTCGACTACCACTGACGTTAACACCACGTTGCGTCCGCCGGGCCGACGACGGCCAGGCCGAATTCTGGCGTGGAGCCCATGAACGAGGAGCTCGACGAGGCCGATGGGCATCGAATCAGGCACGACGACAGTCCACACCCGCGAGGAACCGGCCGGGGAGGAGCTGGTTGCGTGTCGTCAAGCCCATCGTTGAGCTCACCCCTCCGTCGGCGCCATGCGACTCCCCAGTTGGGCGGCCGCAACCTACAACATCCTCGCGTAGGTTGTTTCAGAACACAACGTTACGTCCACGAGCAATCGGCAGCTCGAGACGGCCGAGCCCGAGCAGGTCCGCCTTGACTGATTCTTTAACAATCAACGTAGGAATTACTTGTATTTGCAGTTGATCAATTATTATTAGTAGCTACAGTACTAGCTAGCACACTCATACACGTACACCATCCACGCTGGGAATCGATCTGTATATAGCCAAGGGTTATGTTGGTGGTTCAGTAACAGTGATGTTTAGTAGCTAACTGTAATGGTGTGTATGGCGTCATTGCGTGATGTGGAATCTAGCAATGAATTGATTATGGAACTGATTTCTTTGCTTGCGGAGATCACCTGGTTAAATGGAGCAAGGAAAATTTCGGGAATGTCACTAGGGAAATCAGGAAGAAAAAGGATAGGCTCAGTGCGATCTGGGCACAACCAAGATCTGACAGCAATCAAGAGGAAGCACACAATATCAGTGTTGAACTGGACGAGTTGCTACAAAGGGAGGAAATGATGTGGAAGCAGAGATCCAGGATCAACTGGCTCAGCGAGGGAGACAGAAATACTAAATACTTCCATAGAAAAGCAAACTGGAGACAAACAAAGAACAACATCAAAAGAATTAGAGGCATGAATGGGAACTGGACTGACGACCCTGATGAAATAAACTCAATGGCAACTAGTTTCTTCAAAGAACTCTACACTAAGGATACCACGGTTAACCCGGGTGACCTGCTTGATCTCATTGACCACAAAATTCCAGCTGAAACAAATGCAGAACTATGCAGGGAGTTCACGGACGAAGAGATAGGGGATGCCCTTTTTCAGATTGGGCCGCTTAAGGCTCCCGGGCCTGATGGTATGCCTGGCCGTTTCTTTCAAAGAAACTGGGCTGTTATGAAACAGGAGGTGACCCAGGCTGTTCGTGGTTTCTTCAACAATGGCCAATTTCCAGAGGGTTTAAATGACACTGTTCTTGTCCTGATCCCAAAAGGTAATAACACAGAAACCCTCTCAGACTATAGACCTATCAGCCTGTGCAATGTAATTTACAAGATCATCTCCAAGTGCTTGGCCAACCGGCTCCGTCCGCTTCTTGACGGTCTGATATCCGAAACACAGAGTGCCTTTGTCCCTGGCAGATTGATTTCGGATAATGCAGTCATCGCCTTCGAATGCTTCCATAAAATCCAAAGAAGCAAAAATCCTAGAGACAACCACTGTGCCTATAAGTTGGACCTGTCTAAGGCCTATGACCGTGTAGACTGGGACTTCCTGGAGAAAACCCTGCTCAAACTTGGTTTCTGCTCTAAGTGGACCCAATGGGTGATGATGTGTGTCCGATCGGTCAGATTCTCGGTCAGAATCAATGGTCAGACGCTTGATCCTTTCACACCCTCACGTGGGATCAGACAGGGAGATCCCCTCAGTCCCTACCTCTTTTTGTTTGTGGGAGAAGCCCTGTCCTGCGCCATCAGGAATGAAATACAGAAGAAAAATATCACTCCACTCAAGGTGGCCCGTGGTGCGCCAGGAATCTCCAATCTGCTGTTCGCCGATGACAGTCTCCTCTTCTTCAAAGCCAACAAAGAGGAGGCCAGGGCAACTGACAGCGTTCTGAAACTTTTTCAGAGATGCACGGGTCAGCTTCTTAGCCCTAGCAAGTGCTCTATCCTTTTTAGCACTGCTTGTCCTTCGGCAACTCAGGTTGAGATTAAATCCATTCTTGGCGTTACCTCCAGCACTTTTGAGGAGGAATACCTAGGACTTCCTACTCCAGAAGGAAGAATGAAATGTGGATGTTTCCAGCCAATTATGAAGAGGTTTTCAAAGAGGCTGACCAACTGGAATGAGAGATTCATGTCCCACGCTGCCAAAGACACCCTAATTAAATCAGTTGCTCAATCTCTCCCGGGATATGTCATGGGTGTCTTCAAGCTCTCAAATGGTTTCTGTGAGCAATATGAAAAGCTCATACGAGACTTCTGGTGGGGGGATGAAGAAAACAAGAGGAAAGTACACTGGCTGGCCTGGGACAACCTCACTAAACCGAAAGGGAAGGGAGGTTTGGGTTTTAGGGATATGCACTTATTTAACCAAAGCCTCCTGGCTAGACAGGCATGGCGTCTCCTGCAGAAACCCAACAGCCTGTGTGCCAGGGTCCTCAAAGCTCGTTATTACCCCAATGGAAACTTGCTGGATACGGTTTTCACTGCTGACCCATCTCCTGTGTGGAGAGGGGTGGAGTTTGGCCTTGAATTATTGAAGAAAGGGATTATAAACCGAATTGGCAATGGTAGACTCACTCAAATTACCAGAGACCAATGGCTTCCAAGGGGTACTGGTTTGAAGATCACAGCTCTCAAAAAGAATTCCCGTAAGAGATGGGTGAACCAACTGATCGATAATGATTCTCATAGCTGGAACACCGATGCTCTTCAGGAGCTCTTCTATGACCATGACATCCAAGCTATCCTCCAAATCAAACTTCCA
This sequence comes from Poa pratensis, assembly GCA_947311845.1. NCBI lineage: Eukaryota > Viridiplantae > Streptophyta > Magnoliopsida > Poales > Poaceae > Poa > Poa pratensis. The sequence continues at coordinate 80,237,985 of CAMZMU010000107.1, read as the reverse complement.
CAGCATGATCTCCCGGACCGCATCGCCTGGCACTATGAAAACAATGGGATTTTCACGGTCAAAAGTGCTTACCGTCTGGCCCTCTCAGAGAAACACCGCAACCGTGATGATGCCAGCTGCAGCCTGTCACCAAGTGGGGAGAGACCTCTGTGGAACAACATCTGGAAGTCCAATGTCCAACCTAAAATCAGGGTTTTTGGTTGGAGAGTAGCATCTGACTCGCTGGCAACCAAAAACAACAAGTGCAGAAGAACCCTGGAACATGATTCTCGCTGTTCCATCTGCGGCATGGGCATGGAGGATGCCCATCATGCCACGGTGGTCTGTACCAAGGCGACGGCGTTGAGACATGCTATGCGAGACCACTGGAACTTACCGCAGGAAGAGCTCTTCAGATACACGGGTAGGGACTGGCTGCATATCCTGCTATCTCGGCTGGATGAGCTTACCAAAGCTAGGGTACTTCTGATTCTTTGGAGGTCCTGGTTCCTGAGGAATGACATCATCCACCATGAAGGGAAGGAATCGATTGATCGGTCGGTCGACTTCCTCAAAGCCTATACTGACATGAACCCAAACCTGCAGACCGACAGTGAGAACATCAAGGGCAAGGCGCCAATGTTGGCCTGCAATATGAACACCAAGTCATCATCAACGGCTACCTCGTCTTCCATCTGGAGGCGGCCACCTCCGGGATGGATCAAGCTAAACACAGATGCATCTTTTGTTGATCGCCTGAAGTCTGGAGGTGTTGGTGCTATTATCAGAAACGAGAGCCGAGAGGTGCTGCTCTCTGCATGCTCACCCATTCCCCATTGCGATGACGCTGAGGAGGCGGAAGCCATTGCTGCTCTCCGTGGTGTAAACCTGCTTGATGACTTAGATCCCTGCAAGGTTATCGTCGAATTGGACTGCTCTGCTGTTGTTGCTGCACTGAAGTCTGAAGAGACTGACAGATCAAGACATTGGGCCATCTATGATGAAACGAAGAGAAGACTGAAGAATAGACTGGACTTTTCAATCCAGCATACCAGAAGAGAGGGCAACTGGGCGGCGGATGCCCTTGCAAAAGCTGCAATCAGGAGCGGCAGCTGCACCTGGACTTCCACGACCCGGACTACCTGAAGGACATTGTAACACTGGATAGGATTTCTAGTGCTACCGTGGCTACTTAGTGCTCTCTTTTCTCTCTCAAAAAAAAAAATCTATCGAGCTACTCTTCAGGACTTAATATGTGTTGGGGGGCTGCCCCGGGTAGGGCAAAGATGTGGTGTTAAGTGTTGCAAAGAGCTAGCCGGATCAACATATAGCCGGGTCACTTGGGCCGGATCTCTCGTGAGAGTCGGTTGGCACTTGATCAAGCTAAAGTGCGAGAAGACGCCAGAGAGGATCCGGTAAAGTATAACCGAATCAGAGGAAGGAAACCGGTTAAGTTAGCCGGGTTGGTCAGGAAGGACCCGGATAAGGTAATCCGGATATTGCACAAGGGCCAAGTAATGTCAGAAAGGTTCACGGGTCCTGCAGGTCTCCTGCCAGAGGCTGAGAAGACAGCCGGGTCAAGTCGCAGGTTTTCCGGGTCGCAAGGCCCTAGGCGCTGACTTGGCCAATTCGGGAAAGAGGATATGACCTAGACCCGGGGGGCTACGCCTGCCATTGCCCAAAGTGGCAAGATAGGCCTGCTAGGGACTTGACGGCCAGGTCAGGTCACGGGATTCCTGGGAGCGCAGCGACCTAGGAGCTGACTCGGCCAATTCGGGAAAGAGGATGTGACCTAGACCCGATGGGCTACAGCTGCCATTGCCCGAAGGGCAAGATAGGCCTGACAGTCCGGCCGTTGGGTGGACAGGGGGCAGAGGCTTGTCCTGTTCCTCTTGTCCATGCCATTATCACTTCCAGCCAGGGGCAAAATGGTAATCCGGTTAGTGTATAAGTAAGCTACTACATCCTCCAGTGCGAGGGACGGCGAAAGAGAAAGGCATTATCCCCCAAGCTCCATCTTCTTCTAGAGCTCCCACCATTGTTCTTCATACAGCTCAAGGAGCACTCTGTACTTGTAACCACTTGAGATATAAAGAGAGTAGGCTAGTGCTGCAGTAGGGGTGTTACCTCCACAAGAGGGCCCCGAAGCAGGGTACATCGTGGTGTTCTTTGCTTCTTCTTGGTTCTGCTTGTTCTTGTTTGTTCTTGCGAGTTCTTGGTTGTTCTCCATGCGTGCTTCGTGAGCGCGCAAACCCTCCCCGGATCCCCCAACGTCCTAGCGAGCCCACAACTTAAGCCATCCTATGGCATCTGCCGTGACACCACCACGACAGTTGGCGCCCACCGTGGGGCAAGCAGTGGCGTTGGCTGGGGTTTCCTTCCGGACGGGCTCCGTCGCTGGCTCCGGCGAGCGGGTCCTCTCTGGGCTCGTTTGCAAGATCGGCGAGTTCAACTTCATCAGCGACAACGCGGGGTGCTTCGCCAACAAGCCCTTCCCCGCTGACGGCTTCCTCATGACGCTCGGCAGCTTCGTCACCTACGTCGCCACCGAGCCTGTCCGCGAGTACCCGGCGCAGGTGCTCGTGGCTGAGGATCCTCCCTCTTTCCGCGCAGCTCTCGGACGGCGTAGCGCTCGCCCCGGGAGTAGCGTGGAGGTGATGATGGTCGGACCAAGCGCTGCACTGGCAAAGGAGATGCCAGCAGGAGCATGCCCGAGGAGCTGGCCACGCCAGTTGATCCGGTTGACAAGCCGACTCGGACAGCGAAGTTCCCAAAGGAGAGACCAGATCCGGTTGGCCCGCTTGGCATGTCAAGTAGGGAGGCTCCCTTAGAGGATGTCCTGGAGAATTATCTCGGCCAGTGGCACCTGGGCAAATGTAGAGCTCACTGTAGCTCAGCTAGAGGCAGAGCGCCTGAGGTTGCAAAAAGAAGCCCGGTTAGTGGTGGAGTCTAGGCAAGCCTTTGATAGAGATATGAGAGAGTACAATGCTGCCAATGGTATCACCGATGGCTTTACTCCTGTAGTGCATCGCTCACGCAAGAAAGCCGAGTTGCGTAACCGGGGTAAGGACCTCAATGACGAGTTAGCTAGAGCTGCAGGATCGAGCTCAGTAAGGCTACTAGTCATAGATCTGGCACAGGCAAGCCGGTGTATAGCTCCCCGGCTAAGAATCTTAGGGCTGCAGCGGCAGCGCGAGCCGAGTTGAGTACACTAACCGGGGACGCTTGGCGAAGCAGGCAGAGAGAGTCAATGAGCTAGTAGATGTGTGTAACCGGCAGAATGAGGCTTACCGGAAAGCTAATCCGGATGCAGGTGTTTCTCGGGTAGTAGTGTCGGTTAAGGCTGTTAGCCAGAGATCCAAGGGGCAGGCGTCATCCCCGCACGTCGGAGTTGACCGGGCCCAGAGCGTGAACTCGGGTAAGAGCAAGCAGCTGCAGACCTATGATGCTGAGTATGCCGGCAAGCAGCTAGCCGCTCAAGGAAGAGGTGGCCAAAGCAGAAACAGTGGTGGACGAGGCTACCCGGGAGCTGGAAGGGGCAATTCGGCTGGCCGAGGTCAACCACCTCGTCCTCCTGGGCAGCAAGTGATTGTGCGAGCGCAACAGCAAGGTGGTGGCCAGGCGGGCTACCGCTATGATGACGGAAATTCGGCTATGGCGCGAGCCGGATACCAGACGTATGATAATGCACTTGCATCAAGACTGGGACCTCGGGCATTAGATCCGATGATCAGCGTCTCAAGTTGGATAGAATTTACCAGTCCGAGAAGCTAGAAGAGCAAGGCCCACCGGGTCCTCCATGCTTTGGACCTCGGATCATGAACGAGCCGAGCGTGCCGTTGTTTCAGCTTGGCCGAAGCACAAAGCCGTATAATGGCAACACAAAGCCACAGATTGGCTGATAGACTATGTATCATCAGTGCACATTGCGGGGGGCAATCGCCGATGGGCGGTCCGGTATCTCCCGCACATGTTGGAAGGGCCAGCCCGGATTTGGCTGAATAACTTACCGCCGGGTAGTATCAACTCTTGGATGGACTTGGAGGAGGCATTTTACAGTAATTTCTCCAGCACCTACAAGAGGCCTAACCGACCTCAGCTCCTGGCTGCGTGCAAGCAGGAAGAACGGGAAACAGACCGAGAATTCTTAACTCGGTGGAGCAACATTCGCAACTCTTGCGAAGGTGTCGTGGAGGAGCAGGCAATTTCTTGGTTTGCGCAGGGTTGCCGACATGGCACCCCGCTCTGGCAGAAGCTCCAGAGGGATATGCCCAAGACACTGGCGGAAACGATCCGGATAGCAGATACGTATGCTCTTGGTGATCCGACACAGCCGCATTGGATGCAGTGGGAACAAGCAGGAGGCAACCGGTTAATAACCGAGTAGGACCATTGAGGCCCAATGACCGACATGAATTCGGTTACAAAAGAAGAGATCCGGATTATAGATACGGTTCAGATCAGGTTGCTGCAGTGAATATGGACCATCCTGGAGCAGGAGATGGTCAGAGACAAAAGACTGAGGGTCCAGCTTGGAGGCCGAATCAAGGTGCTGGCCAAAGAAGTGTGGGATGGATCGAGTCCTCCTCTAACTTTTGAGGCAAGATTGGACGGGCCTTGCTGTTATCACACAACAGACCCACGCAAGCCGGCCAATCATTCAACTCGGAATTGTAGCTGGCATCATCGCATTCAGGCGGAGGGTCAGAGAGGACCACCTCAGAGAGGTGCTCCTAGACCGAATTTCAGGCCGAATATGCCTTTAACCGGAGCCAATACAATCCCGGTGAACGCAGGAGCTCCAAGACCGGCAGCCACAAAGCCGGTTAACCTGGTAAACATGGGAGGCAATGACAATGGTGCTGGTCCGAGTCGGCAAGGTGGATACCCCGGTAATGAGTACAAGGAGGCTCATCAAAGTTATGTGGTTTTTGTGACCGAGCCAACTGACAAGAAAAGTCAGCTGCGAAGGGCGAAGGAGGTGAATGCAGTCATACCAGCAGTCCCAAAATACCTGAATTGGTCCGAGCAGGAGATCACTTGGAGCAGGGCTGATAACCCCAGAATTATGCCAAGTCCAGGAAACTATGCACTGGTGGTGGATCCGACTTTGGTGGACCCAAGCTTAACGTGAGGTTTAGCCGAGTCTTGATTGACAATGGCAGTGCCATAAACATCATGTATCGGGACACAATGGTCAAGTTGGGTATTTCGCCGAATCAGTTGCAGCAGAGCAGTTGTACCTTCCATGGTATAGTACCCGGGGTGTCTTGTTCCCCAATGGGTAAGATCTGGGTAGATGTGCTGTTTGGTACCAAGGACAATCACCGGCTTGAGAGTCTCGAGTTCGAGGTGGTAGATTTGGAGAGCCCATACCATGCTCTACTTGGCGGCCTGCGTTAGCCAAGTTCATGATATCCACCATGTGGCCTACCTCAAGATAAAGATGCCAGGCCCGAATGGTATTATCACTGTTGCGGGAGATTACAAAAGGCCATACAGTGTGCCACGATCGGTTCCACCTTAGCCGAATCATTGGTGATCCAAGCTGAGAAGAGCAAGATGCATGAGGTGGTGGCAATGGCGAAGTCAGCTCAGCTCGGTGTGCTGGCTATGACCAATCCGGATGGAGGTGCAACATTTGAGATGCCCAAGGAGACAAAGAAGATCCCCATTGACCCGGAGAACCCGGAGCGCATGGCCATCATTGGTGCCGGGTTGGATGAGAAATAGGAAAGCGCGCTCTGTCACTTCCTCCGTGAGAATCGGGATATCTTTGCATGGTCGGCTAAGGACCTGCCTGGTGTTCCGAGGGAGTTGGCAGAGCACTCTTTATTTGTCAGGCCGGATGTAAAACCGGTGAGGCAACCGACTCGGCGTCTCTCAGATGATCGAAGAAAAGTGGTGCTGGATGAGCTGGCTAAGTTGCTTGCAGCCGGATTCATTATGGAGGTGTTGCATCCAGACTGGATATCCAATCCGGTTCTGGTAGAGAAGAAGAAGGACGAACCAGCGGTGGTCAAGGTGTGGCGCATGTGCATCGATTTCACCAACCTAAACAAGGCGTGCCCGAAGGATCCATTTCCTTTACCTCGGATTGATCAAGTGATCGATTCTACTGCTGGGTGTGAGTTGTTGTCTTTTATTGATGCGTACTCTGGTTTTCACCAGATACCACTGAACCCTAAAGATCAAATAAAGACTGCTTTTATTACCCCGTACGGGGCGTATTGCTATCGTGTCATGTGTTTCGGTTTGAGAAATGCCGGTGCAACTTATCAGAGATGTATGCAGAAATGCTTACACTCCCAAATGGGCAAGAATGTGCAGGTGTATGTCGATGATATCGTCATCAAAACTAAAGAAAAACACACTCTCCTCGAGGATCTCGAGGAAACATTTGTGAACTTGAGAAAATATCGGTTGAAATTGAATCCGGATAAATGCACCTTTGGTGTCCCGGCTGGAAAGTTGCTCGGTTTCCTTGTATCGAGCCGAGGTATTGAGGTGAATCCGGCTAAATCCGAGCCATAGAAAGAATGAAATTGCCTAAATGTCTAAAAGATGTACAAAAATTCACCGGGTGTTTAGCCTCGTTGAGTCGGTTTGTGAGTCGGCTAGGAGAAAAAGCCTTGCCCTTGTATCAGTTGATGAAAAAGAGCACCGGGTTCACGTGGACCCCGCAGGCAGATTCGGCTTTCAACGAATTAAAAAAGATGTTGTCCACTGCACCAATTCTGGCGTCACCTTTGCCGAATGAGCCAATGCTACTTTACATTGCGGCCACTAACCGGGTCGTAAGTGTGGTCATAGTGGTAGAGCGAGAAGAGGAGGGTAAATCTGTGCAGAGACCGGTGTACTATTTAAGTGAGGTGATCTCAACCTCAAAGCAAAATTATCCTCACTACCAGAAGATGACATACGGTGTATACCTGGCGGCCAAAAAGTTGAAACATTATTTCCAAGAACACCCGATTACCGTGGTATGTGAAGCTCCAATCGCGGAGATCATTGGGTGCAAAGATGCGACTGGCCGGTTGCCAAGTGGGCAATAGAAGTATCTCCTTACACCCCGCATTATGAGAGAAGGGATGCTATCAAGTCTCAGGCTTTACCAGATTTCCTTTGTGACTGGGCCGAGATGCAGTATGACCACCCAAGCCGGATTACAATTACTGGAAGTTGCACTTTGATGGCTCCAAAACCAAAATCGGATTAGGTGCTGGGGTGGTACTCACGTCACCGAAGCAAGATCAATTGCGATATGTGTTGCAGATTCATTTCTCAGCATCAAACAATGTGGCCGAGTATGAGGCACTGATCCATGGGCTTAATGTGGCCAGGGACATCGGCATCCGCCGAATAGAATGTTTTGGTGATTCGGATTTAGTTGTGCAGCAATCTTCTGGAAATTGGGATGCTCTTGATGCCAATATGGCACTGTATCGGTTTCATGTCCAGAAAATTTCAGGATTTTTTGAAGGCTGCGAGTACAAGCACATACCTCGGTTGGAGAACGAAGCTGCTGATGTCCTGTCAAAACTCGGGTCGTCTAGGGATGCAATTCCACCCGGATATCCTTGAATCACCTAAGGGTCCCTTCAATCAAACCTTCGCCTGATTCCGAGTCAATTTTTATCCCAAAGCAAGAATCTGAGGCTGTCCCTATGAATGTTGATGTCGAGTACATTGGGGAAGACCCGGGGACTGCATGGCGAGACCCGGGGACTGCTAACCGGATCTTAGGAAAGAGGAGCAGAGAAGAAGGTGGTGATAACCGAATCTTAGGGAATGGGCAGAAGCTGATAGAAGAAATAATGGCGGCCGAACCAGTGGAAGTAGATGAGCACTTATTCCCTTTGCATCCAGTACCGGAATGGGCTGAAGAAATCATGAAGTTCATGTCGGAGGGGAGTTTGCCAAATGATGAAACCGAAGCTAGGCGAGTGCAGAGGAGGTCCAAGGCTTACACCATCATCAACAAGGAGTTATACAAGAGGAGTGCAACCGAGGTGCTACAGCGTTGTGTGGAGCCAGCCGAGGGCAAGGAGATGCTCCTGAGATACATCAGGAGAATGTGGACATCATTGCAGTACAAGAGCCCTGGTGGCTAAGGTGTTCCGGCATGGATTTTACTGGCCCACTGCTCACGCGGATGCAGAGGACATAGTCCGAAAATGTGAAGGATGCCAAAGGTTTGCCAAGCAGACACACTTACCCGCATCGGCGCTCAAAACAATTCCTATCACTTGGCCGTTTGCTGTGTGGTGTTTAGATATGGTGGGAGATTTCAAGCCGGCTAGGGGTAACATGACACATATGCTGGTGATGGTGGATAAGTTCACCAAGTGGATAGAGGTGAAACCAATCCGGAAGTAGATGGTCGTTCGGCTGTGACTTTCTGAAAGAAATTATTTTGAGATACGGTTACCCTCATAGCATCATCTCGGATAACGGCACAAACTTTGCTGTCGGAGAGTTTGCTCGGTTTTGCATGAATAAGGGAATCCGGCTAGATATAGCCTCGGTGGCACATCCGGAGTCTAATGGGCAAGTGGAAAGATCAAATGCCCTGGTGTTGGCCGGCATCAAGGCTCGTCTCATTGAACCATTGCTGAAAACTCCGGGATGCTGGATAGACGAGATACCATCAGTACTGTGGGGTCTAAGGACCACGCCGAATCGGTCAACTGGCTATACGCCATTTTTTCTGGTTTATGGGGCAGAAGCTGTGCTACCCACTGACATAGAACATGATGCACCAAGGGTGGCAATGTATACTGAAACCGAGGCAAAAGAGGCTCGGGAAGATGCAGTGGATCTGCTAGAGGAAGCAAGAGAATTGGCTCTATCTCGGACAGCAATATACCAGCAGAATCTCCGACGATATCATAGTCGAAAGATCAGCCCTCGAGTGTTTCATGAGGGTGATCTTGTGCTAAGGCTGGTGCAGCGCAGCAAAGGCCGACACAAGTTGTCACCTCCATGGGAGGGACCTTTCATTGTGAGCAGGGCTATGCACAATGACTCGTACTACCTTGTAGATGCACAGGAACCAAGGAAGGATGGCCTGGACAGACCCGGACAAGAAACTAAGAGACCCTGGAATGTAGCTCTGCTTCGACCCTTTTACTCCTAAGGGCGCAATGTATGTATTTCAGTTTATCATAAATGAAATTGCAGCAATCCGAGTCTGGACTCGGGGACTGCTTCGTACTCATGCATGTGTTTTTTACTGTTTTGTCCATACCGTTCGTGTCGAATTGCTTTGAACCTCGTCCCAAAATTCAAGTAATGTATGTTGTGTTGTTGATCTCGTGACTCGACTGACAAACACCAAAATGGTAGTCAAGAGCAGAGATGAGGAATATGGGAAACATGAAAATGGACTCGGGGACTCGGTCCAAAACCGATTCGGCACATGTCGTTTACTAACCCCTGTTATTTATTTTTCGTTTATGTTGAATGATTCTAAACCACAACTCGCATGTTTCAAGTATTGTATGCTATGATTCCTATCTTGTGACTCGACTGTCAAACACCTAAAAGGTAGACAAGAGCAGAGATTCGGCAAAAATAGTAAACAAGAAAACAGACTCGGGGACTCGGTTTAAAATGATCCAACATAAACCTCGTCCGGATCATGTTAAGCAAATTTAAAGTAGTCTCGAAAGAACTTAAAATAGTCTATTACATCTGCTCCCGGCATACCGGGGATTTAACGTTTTTTCACTAAGTTACTTCAGGAAGCAGCAGACTCGGTTGTAGCAGGTTCGGTGGCAGGAGCTTTGGTTGAAGGAACCTCGGGCGCGCGAGCCTCGGTTACAGGAGCTTCGGTTGGAGTAGATTCGGTTGCAGGGGGCTCGGTTGCAAGGATGGGCTCAGATGGAGGAACTTCAGGGGTAACCTTGCGTGGAGAGCTTGAAGGCTGGGCAGATTCGGAGGTATCCGGATCAGCTGAAGCTTGTTTAGTAATCTCTGCCGAATCAGTTGCTGGTATCTCCGAAGTCTGGGCCGGAGTTGCTTCGGTATTCTTAGCCGAGTCAGAAGCTGGGATCTTGATAGGAGCGTGTTCGGCAGAGTTAGCCGAATCATCAGACTCGCCCTCAGAATCGGCGTATTCTTCAGCGGAGGCGTCGTCCGATTCCTCTTCTTCAGTTTCTTCTCCATCCGAGTAGACCGGAGCCTCCAGATCAAGATGCTTGGTGCGTGCAAATTCGGCCATGAAGTTGGCGGCTTCTTCACGGATCTTGATCCGGGTAGGGTCTGTAGCCCACGGAGAACCCTCGCGAAATGAGCGCACTTTGGCAAGATCAATTAGCTCATACCAGGACATGATGAATAGCAAAGCTGCGTCAGCACCAGCGCGGGCGGACGAAGACCTCCACTGCTGTAACCGGGTCATTGCTTGATCCAGGTCTCGATCAGCTCCTCCGCAGGCACAACTTGCCGCGCTTCAGGAAACAAGATTCGGTGAGCCTTGAGACTTGCATTGAGCAGACCAATATGGGAATCCTTCAAAGGAGCAATCCGAGCCTTAAGTGCTGTAATATGATCTTCGATGTCCCATGTCTCTGGTAGGGGAGCCTCGGTTAATTTAGCTCTCTCAGCTCGGGCGTTTCTCACAGCCTTGGCGGCTTGAAGCCGGATGCTGGTAAACTCTCCTACAAACAAATAAGCTAATACTGAGTTCAGCGAGAAGGAACACAAGCATATGTATTGGTTAAGAGCAGAAAGAAAAGAGGAGATTCGGTGAACTTACGATCCATGTCATCATTAAGGCTAGCAAGTGCAGCAAGCCATTTCGCACTGGCCGCTTTGTGAGCACTCAGTTCTTCTTTAGCCGCTTTGACTTCGGCTTCAGATTCGGCAATGGTCGTTTGAATTTGCTTGTCCAGTTTGGCCCGCTCCGCAAGTCCGGCTTTGAAAGTATCCCGCTCCTTCTGGATCGTGTCTTTTTCACGCTTCAGCGTATCCCGCTCTCCTTTAACCTTGTTCTTCACTTTTTCAACTCGGTCAAGCTCTCGCTGGAGCCGAGTCACTCTGATTTTTCCTCGGATAAAGCGCGCTTGTGCTCTTCTTCTTTCTTGTCCATTTCAAGACAGAGCCCATCGAAGGAAGTTTGGAGCTTCTGGTGCTGATGGGCGAGCTGCTTAAAGAGCTTGCCGCGAGCGGTCATGGTTTCCTGAAAGAAAACAGGCAAATGGCGTCAAAAGAATCTCGGGGACTGGCCCGAGATTAACCGAATCAGTTGGAAAAGAGACTCGGGGACTGGAAGTCCCACGGTGTCCTCGGTTAAGGCAACATTCATGATAAGTTTTTTAGAGATTCAAGCCGAATGACTTTCTTACTCGGAGGAGTATCAGTCGTTCGACCCGAATCTCGGGGACTGGGTATAGTACTGTTTGATCATGTTGAAATAAAAGCAAGATTCGGAAAAATTTACCTCAAACACCCGGTTAGCTTCAGTGACCGAGGTCTGTACAGAGTGTAATGATTGAAACATCCGACTAGGCCCAGCCGGATGTGGCGCTGAAGTAGAGAAGTCTTTGGCAAGGTCAGCATCATTCCAAGCTTCAATGAATTGCTTGGCGGACTCGAGCTTATCGCTGCTCGGAGGGCGCGGATTCGACAGGGCCTGCCCGAATCGAATCACTGATGGAGTACCAGAAGTGTTCTTGCTAGCAACCACCTGCTTGTCCGAGGTGGCAGAAGTTGGGCCAGAGGCAATTTGAGTCGGCTGGGGTGGAGGTGATGCACCCGGGGTCTGTCTCTGATGTTGCGGTTTCTGTGGCTTCTCGGAAGTTTGTTGTTGCTGTTGCTGCTTCTGCTTTTTCTTCTTCTGCTGTTCTTGGTTCAGCAGGGTTTGCGCTGCGGGAGTAGGGCGAGGATCCGGCTTAGGCAAGGACGTAGCCGATGTCTTGGCCTTTTCCTTCTCCAGCTCCTTGAGAGGGCGTGGCCAACTTGAATCTCGGATTGGAGCCGAGGTTTCCTCACTCTCCAAGTCAATAACCGGCTCTGAAATGGGAGTCGGCTGAGGAATATTGGCAGTTGTGACACGCATTGGTGAGGTGGCAGTTCGATCAGGAGACTGGGTTTCCATGGCCGTATCCAGTGGAGGAATGGGAGAAGAGATGGATGAATGAGTCTGCGCGGTGATGAGGACATCACTGCATAAAGCAAAGCAAACAGTTAACTCGGATAGATATGACTCGGTTAACAGAGGAAGAAAGCAAATGAAGTTAAGTCAGTATTACCCCTTGGTGGTAGGCATCGGCTTGACGCGATTCAACTTGGAGCCAGTCTTCTTGATTCTTTGGCTTTAGGGGAATCAGATCCGGGCGCATCAGCGCGTTTCCGAGATGTCCCTTCAGCATCTTGTTTGGCTGGAACACAAGGTGGTGACCATGAAATCGGAATAGCGTCGATGGGATCTAAGATCTGCAATCATCATCTTCCTCGTCGGAAAGGTCGTAAATAGTTGATTGCTTACCCTTGCGGATTGGCTTGGCGCGCGGAATCGGCAGATAGTCATCCGTATCCGCATCCTCTTCGCCATCGCGCAACGGGCTGCGATCCGCTCCCCACACTTTTGTGGAGAGATCTCCATCTTCAGTAGCTTGGCGGTCGAGCAGCTACATAAGAATCAAAGCAAATCCGGGTTAGTCCGATGACATTTTGATGAAGTATGGATGAATTTGGAAGGTGGTGAACGAACCTGTGGTGGAAGTGCATTCCGGTGAAACGGCTTTACGCCCCACCGCCACTTATCCGACATCTCTGTATAGGCAATCGCATTTACTCGTCTCCTGATGGAAGCTCGGTTAAGATCATGCTTGCTGATCCGGGTAGGATCTAGCAGACCACTCATGTGGCATATCTTGTGTTCACGTCTTTGAAGAGGATTTACCCGGCGGGAGATAAAGGTCCGGATGAGATCATCCGAATCCAGGCCCTTCTTCAGAAAGTCCTCCAGAGTTTCATGTATTGTCTGGAGCTCTGCAATAGTTTCAGCCGGATTATACCCGAAGTTCAATTCGGCTGTGGGTGGCTCGATCTGGAACTCGGGCAGATTAAGGCATCATGGCCTTCAGCACTCTTCACATAAAGGAAAGACCTTTGCCACTTCCTGACAGTGTCTAGGCCAGTGATACGGGGAAAGATGGATCCCTGCCTTGGCGTGATGCTAACCGGACCGCAAGCAGTCATCAGCTTCGGCTTAGTGCCTGGAATAGTATGTTTGCGGAGGTGGAAATACTTGCCCATATGTCGACAGTCGGCCAGAGACCGAGATAGCCCTCGCAAAAGGAAGTAAAGGCCGATAGAGAACGAAGGAATTAGCCGGGAGGTGATGAGGTTGTAGGCCAAAGAAATCCAGGAATGCCCGGAAGAAATCACTTGCCGGCAATCCGAATCCGCGCTCGAAATGCGCTAGGAACACCACTCGCTCACCGGGTTCGGTGACCGGTGCAAGTTCTTTCCCCGGTTTGCGGCATATGACCTGAGGAGTTATGCGCCGGGTACTTAGTAGCCATTCCAGGTCGTCTTTTGTCACATCTGAGCCCTCCCATCTGCCGGGAGGAAGCTTCGCCATATCCGGATCAATCCTGCAAGAGGTCGGATAGGGCTGAGTCAAATGAAGCGGGTAATGGTTTAGCCGGGTCAAATCCAAAATGATTCGGCTGAGTTTATCCCGGGTGAAGTTGACCGGATTCAGCGGAAAGGGTAACTCGGTCAATAATTACAAACACTTTCCGCTATATCCTAGGGTTTCACAAGATCTATCGCGGCGGTAAAAATGAAAGGAAATCACAAGTAAAATCTGGTTGAAACTGCTCATACGGTGGAAAGCAAGTTTAAGGCAATCTAGTAGAAAACTTAGAAAGGAAAATCTACGGAATGCGCTAAGGCATAACCGTGGACGTATATGGGGTTGAATCTACAAAAAACAGGGCTGGGTTCCCCGTGGATATGAACTCGCTCGCGGTGGTCATGGTCGCGACGAAGAAAACTTACGGGAGAAACGCAGCAATGGAGAGCTCGGCGAAGAAGCGGCGGCGCTGGGCACGGTGCGCGGCCCCGGTCGTTTTCCTCCGATGCGTTGAATGTCTCCGGCGCGGCGAGTTTGGAAGGGCGAGATTGTGGCGATGACGGCGGCGCAGATGGTGTTCGTGGAGTGGGAGATGTGAGGAAGAAGAAGAGAAAAATCCCCGCTCCCATATTTATAGCGCCCAGCGGTAACGGGCGCACTACTGCGCGGTTTTCGGAGCGTCGCACGGTAACTGCACCCTGGAACTCTGTGGCCACCTCTGTGGCCGTGTGTTCCAAACACATGTTGGGCCATAGAATTGGAAGCAGTTGCACGGATCCTGTGTGCCGGTCAACGGAGAAAACGAGAAGACGCGGTCGTTTGGTCAAATGCACTCGAGTACCCGGAGAATCCGGATGATGTGCTGTCAGTGGCATGTCAGATCAGAGATCCGGATTATGGGGCTTTGCGCAGAGATTCACTGCCAAGTGTCCCGGGAAATCCTGAGACAAGATTGTATAATATGTGATTCGGTTAGTGATGTTTATTTTTAACCTGCTACGGCTCTTCAGCCGAGGCTGTAGAACCGCACCAGCTTCGGGGACTACTGTCGGGGGGCTGCCCCCGGTAGGGCAAAGATGTGGTGTTAAGTGTTGCAAAGAGCTAGCCGGATCAACATATAGCCGGGTCACTTGGGCCGGATCTCTCGTGAGAGTCGGTTGGCACTTGATCAAGCTAAAGTGCGAGAAGACGCCAGAGAGGATCCGGTAAAGTATAACCGAATCAGAGGAAGGAAACCGGTTAAGTTAGCCGGGTTGGTCAGGAAGGACCCGGATAAAGTAATCCGGATATTGCACAAGGGCCAAGTAATGTCAGAAAGGTTCACGGGTCCTGCAGGTCTCCTGCCAGAGGCTGAGAAGACAGCCGGGTCAAGTCGCAGGTTTTCCGGGTCGCAAGGCCCTAGGCGCTGACTTGGCCAATTCGGGAAAGAGGATATGACCTAGACCCGGGGGGCTACGCCTGCCATTGCCCAAAGTGGCAAGATAGGCCTGCTAGGGACTTGACGGCCAGGTCAGGTCACGGGATTCCTGGGAGCGCAGCGACCTAGGAGCTGACTCGGCCAATTCGGGAAAGAGGATGTGACCTAGACCCGATGGGCTACAGCTGCCATTGCCCGAAGGGGCAAGATAGGCCTGACAGTCCGGCCGTTGGGTGGACAGGGGGCAGAGGCTTGTCCTGTTCCTCTTGTCCGTGCCATTATCACTTCCAGCCAGGGGCAAAATGGTAATCCGGTTAGTGTATAAGTAAGCTACTACATCCTCCAGTGCGAGGGACGGCGAAAGAGAAAGGCATTATCCCCCCCCCCCAAGCTCCATCTTCTTCTTAGAGCTCCCACCATTGTTCTTCATACAGCTCAAGGAGCACTCTGTACTTGTAACCACTTGAGATATAAAGAGAGTAGGCTAGTGCTGCAGTAGGGGTGTTACCTCCACAAGAGGGCCCCGAAGCAGGGTACATCGTGGTGTGCTTTGTTTCTTCTTGGTTCTGCTTGTTCTTGTTTGTTCTTGCAAGTTCTTGGTTGTTCTCCATGCGTGCTTCGTGAGCGCGCAAACCCTCCCCGGATCCCCCAACGTCCTAGCGAGCCCACAACTTAAGCCATCCTATGGCATCTGCCGTGACACCACCACGACAATATGATACAGTATAAGCCAGTGTGGGCATATATTATTTTTTGTTAAATCAAGGAATACGGTAGCTCATAATTTGCAACTCTTGGTACTAAAACTTTGTGTTCTGTGTGTTGTATGAGCACATTTTTAATCATAAGTATGAGGGCCTCTTGATATCTTACTATATATAAAAGGCAGAGGAATTCGCGCCCTCTCCGCCCATCCACGTCGCCTCCTATCCACGGCCGTCCGATCCGCGTGACGGACGGCCAAGATTTGCCCACGTCGCCCCATTCCCCCACTTCACTGTAGCTAGGGATTATCTCCCAATCGGCATGCGACGCGTGGCCAGGTCGCCCGCCGGTCGCCCACCGGTCATCGTGCCGATTTGCAAAAAAAACCTCCACTTTCTGAAATTTGCCCGCAGCCCACGTTTTTCTTCTACGGGGGGACCTACAAGCAAAATGCGCAAACCTGAGGGGGCTCAGTGCAAAAGTGTGCACGGACCCTCTTCTCTCTCGCGCGAGCCGGAGGTCGCCGGCGTCGCCGCCGCCCCGCGCCGCCGGCACGGCTCTCCCCGCACAAATCGCGGCCCAGGCGAAGCTTCCCCGTACCCGACCCTCCCTCCTCACCGGGCGCCGCCGGCCAGAACGCCGCATCGGCGGCGGAATCGCCGCCGCCGTCGCGCGGCCCTCCGCCGCGTTCTGCGCGGCTCCGGCGCACCACGGCGACCAAAACGGGGCCCTCTTCAATGTATAAGATGCAATTTGAAGGATTGATTGCCTCCTCTATGTATCAAGTTGTTTGGAAGATCACACCGCCCTCTTCCCTCCCGGAAATGCAAGGATTTTGCTTGGTTGGTTATGCAAAATACGATTTGGACATCGGGGCCGTCTCCAGCGTCGCATTGGCAAATTGCGGAAATCGTCCCTTATGTAAGCAAGTTCATGAATCTGCGACGCGTCTTCTCTTCGCCACTCAAATTTGGACAGCTATTCTCGCTCGGAGTGGCCACAACGACATATCACCCGCTATTTGGGCTAATGAGTTTAACGTAAGGATTGGTGGAACAAGCTTGTCATCCCCTATATGGCAAGTCTAGGAAAGCTTTGGCTTTGTTAACCATGCTCGTCTCGTGGGAAATTTGGAAGAAAAGAAATGGCCGTGTCTTCCATCATCAAGCCTCCACCAGTACCGTTGTCATCACTAGGATCAAGGAAGAGGCCAGGCTTTGGGTCTTGGCCGGTAATTCTCGTTTGGGCAATGTAATCCCGGGAGATTAATCTCCTTGCCTTGTGTTTGTAAGCCCTAGGATGTGTCCTAGACATCGAAGTTGACCCTCTAACTCTCCTTATTTAATGAAAATGGCAAAAATGATTTACAAGCCGAAGGTTACCCTCCTTTTTGAAGAAACTAAGTGCAACCGGATGACTTCCTTTTACTATTTTCTAATCTATGCGGTCTTCGGAGCTTCTCCATTCTCCAAGTAGCGAAGACGTTAAGTCGTATCCCTCAACAGGTCAAATGAAAGCAACAGCAAAACCGCCATTACAAAATCCGTACTACGTGCTAGCACTAGTGCGTCACGCTCTACGCATTAGGCTTGGCTGCAATTCAATATTCATAGATAACATTGCTTCGATCTTCCCAGGCTATAGTGGTCAAAGATAACATTGACCGGATTATTCAAGCTCACAGGCACATGTATTATGTCACATCTGTCGCTTATATACTTCCTCTCCAAGATGCACACGTATACATTGGTTCCATGCTCCCAATTTGCAAGCATCATGCATGACGCATCGTTTGATCATTTGTATGGCCGCAGGAGATAGCCTGAAGCTGATCGGCGCATGGCCAAGTCCGTTTGTGGCCAGGGTGAAACTCGCCCTGAGCTTCAAGGGCCTCAGCTTCGAGAACGTCGAGGAGGACATCGGCAACAAGAGCCAGCTCCTCCTCCGTTCCAACCCGGTGCATAAGAAGGTGCCCGTGCTCCTCCACAACGAGAAGGCCATTTGTGAGTCCGTGATCATCGTCCAGTATATTGACGAGGTGTTCGCCGGCACCGGCCCCTCCTTGCTCTCCGCTGATCCCCATGAACGTGCCATTGCGCGATTCTGGGCCGCCTATATCGACGACAAGGTTTTATATATAGCTCTTTGTTTCTTTTTAGTTGTCGCGTTGAAAATTTTACGGACCAAGCGTCTGGGATATCTGTTATACTGATCACTGAGGCGACATGTGTTTGTGCAGCTCTTCGCCCCGTGGATACAGTCGCTCAGGGGCAAGACAGAGGAGGACAAGTCCGAGGGGACTAAGCAGATGTTTGCTGCAGTGGAGACCTTGGAGGGAGCACTGAGGGAGTGCTCCAACGGAGAGGGCTACTTCGGAGGCGAGAGCGTTGGTCTCGTGGACGTTTCGCTTGGGAGCCTCCTCTCGTGGCTGAAAGCGACCGAGGTGATGTCCGGGACCAAGATCTTGGACCCTCTTAAGACTCCGCTCCTAGCGGCATGGGTGGAGCGCTTCAATGAGCTCGATGGCGCCAAGGCGGCCTTGCTGGATGTCGACAGGGTGGTCGAGTTCGCCAAGATGAGGCAGGCACAGGCTGCCGCAGCTGTTGCAGCTTCTGAGTAGTAAATTAAGTCGGCATGGGGTCATGGGGACGTGACTCGTCAGTCCAATTTCATAGAAAATATGCATGCATGTTCCATTCGAAATAAAGATCATTTATCAGATAATATATTTGATCGTTTTTCGTATGAACGCTTCTTTGATGTAACGGTTTCTAGAATAATATCTCTCATCGCTTCCTTATAAATTTTTATACAAAGGATGGTCATTTTTAATGAAACTTAAAAAGACATAGATCTCCGCGACGAGTCTTCCTAGAAATGAGTGTCTCGCCGACTCCCTACCGAAAAAGATCCCTTGCTAAAGAACTTGTCCTAATCTCTCATCGACCTTTTCAGACAGGTTGTCACTTGTGACAACATTTTGGAGTATGGATATTTGTTACATAGCAATATTACCACAGACACTTTTCACCTTCCAAAGTTCAAATAGAACTTTACTGAGTATGCATATATCTTTTGTAAGTACCTCTACCTCCAGGCCTTCCCATATTGCTTCACTTAGTTCACTTAGTCGAATTTTGTTTTTTGGCAATTAGTCGATATTTTCATTTATCATTCATATACATTTTAGACTGAATGAGTCCCTTAAAAAAATATAGACTGAAAGAGTATGTGTTCGGTGCAAAGAATCTCAAGCAAGCTGGGTTGGCATCTATGTTTTGTAGGTTTTCGGTCAGGGTCCTTCGGGCTTATAATTTTTGACTCCTCTGTTTCATTAACTAGATGATACCCCGAGCGTTGCTGCGGGAACTCTCTGTCATGGACACATGCAATCAAATGAATCTTTGAATTGAAAGCATTTATTTGAATTGTAAGGCCCCAACATAGAAATAATAGTGACACGATATATAGCGCGAAAAATTTCTCGACCTAAAAATAATAGTAGATCAATGGACTCTAAAAAATGATATGTACTGTAGTGTTATTTATCCACTTAAGTAATTTACTAAACATAATGACTTGGCACGTAATAATTCTTTTAAACGGTCTTGACACGTAACATGAGATGACTCTGGTACATTAATTAATATGTCTTGAACACTAAGATGGTGCATTCAGAAGGTCAGAAGATACGGAAGGTCTTGCACAAACTGTTATTTTCAGGCACTTGTGCTATGCGTCACTCCTGTTGTAAATCAATCTTCTTGTCAGCTTGGATCAAGATCTGAAGGAAAAAAAATGTGCCCATCCCAGCAGGTATACTTCACGGTGAGTGATGAACTCCTCACTGAGTTGGACTTTCCAGTATCCACAGTGAAACCAAAACTAATCAAGATGATTGGATCAGAGCAATACTACCCCTATTCCTTTGTCTCGGAGAGATAGGCTGGAAAAAGCATGAGCATAAAATAAGCACAGAGGACCGAAATATCATTAAATTAATAAAAACATGCACAACTATCAATGGCCATATAATGTATTTTCTTGACTTGCCTTCAGTTAAGTTTGGATCTTTCTCTCTGATGTCACTGGAGAAAGAGAAACGTAGAATATCTATGAAAAGAAAAGATCAGAGCGATCAGAATATGATATAGTATTCTGGAGAACATTTTTATTTTTCTTACCAGAAATATGGTAAGTGATCACATACTCTCGGGCACCGCCACCACCTCTGAAATACAAGAATGAACACATGACAGTTGTGCAAATAACTCAGACCATGATCTTTCTTATTTCGTACCTGAAAATTGCCGGCGTGTAGAATCAAATACACATCGCCGTAAACATGGATGTGGCGAAGTGAAGTGTATGCTGATAAACAGGGGGGAAGGAAATTGAAAGTAACTGCGAGAATGAACATACATGACCAGATGACCACCGCAGGAAAAAAAATCAGTAATAGCGTAATCAGTAACACATGACTAATGACCTACCATCAGGACCGAGATAGCAACAAAACTGCAGCCCGGAAGAAATGTTGAGGAGCCGCGATGGCAGGTGCATCCGTGCATGCAAATGGCCCCTATGACCATTACCATGGCCGAAATGACAGCAAGTGGATGAATATGATCATATGCTCGGACCTCTCTTTCTCTTCTTGTATACTTTTATACTAACTCATCAGTTACAGAAGCCAGAAGATTAAACAGATCGCTCGATTCGGCGACCAGGGAGCTAGGTGATTAACTGGGAAATCGAATCGAATCGTACACATCGTAATTCCAGGGAGGCAATAAGGCAAGCAGCCGTCTGATGGAGTGGATGGACGGGGCCACGTGGGATGGTGGTGGTAGGGAGGAAATAATAACACCAAGGCAACGAAACCGATTTTTTTTCTTGAATCCGAATAGAACACAATCAATGGCTGCTGTTCGTGGGGGAGATGAAGAGAGACCGTTGTCATGGAGATTGATTGCGAGGAAGGAGGAGGCATCAATGGCTGCTGGTCAATGGATCTAGAGTTGTCCGTTGGAGAAGAGGAAAAGTGGTGGGCTGGTTCCTTCCATTACGTGGGCTGAAATGGGCTGACCGGTGGTGTGTTGTGGTCGGGAAAAAATAACGGAATGGGGAATGCTGAGGTGGCACATAGCTGAGGTGTCATAGCTGCATGTTGAGAGAAATAGATAGTGGGGATGAACTATTTAGTTATATAGGATATAGGATGAGGATAACAGTCAAACATTGATCGGCGTGGCACTATTTTCTAATGGTGATTTCCTATAACATTGTTTGGACCTGCAAGCATTGGATGACTCCGTCAATGCCATTGCCAGCTGCCTCCAATACCCCAAGTCCAACCCGAGCGCTACTACACATAGAGTTAAACAATTCCTTGTTGCTCTGATACACCACATCCCACCAGCACAAACCAAAACTAGCTCAACTTTCACACACACAAACCAAGTAGAAGATGGCCGGAGGTGATGAACTGAAGCTGCTGGGCTCATGGCTGAGTCCATTTGCCACGAGGGTGAAGCTCGCCCTCGCCCTCAAGGGCCTGAGCTACACGGAGGTCGAGGAGGACCTCTCCAACAAGAGCGAGCTGCTCCTCCGCTCCAACCCCGTGCATGGGAAGGTGCGGTGCTCATCCACAACGGAGCTCCGGTGTGCGAGTCAGTGATCATCATGCAGTACATCGGCGAGGCCTTCGCCGGCACCGGCCCCTCCCTCCTCCCCTCGGACCCCCACGAACGAGCCGTCGCCCGCTTCTGGGCCTCCTACATCGACGACAAGCTCTCATGCAGACTAAGGCGTGGCCTAGTGGTGGGGAGGGGCTGATGCCTTCCCACCCACCCGAGTTCAAGTCCTCATGCTTGCAATTTCGGTGATGGTGCACCCTCCTCTATCAAAAAAATCACGTGGTTCTCCCACGTTGAAATCATTTTTTTTACAAGCTCGTGATCCCGTGGGTGCGGTCGTTCAGGGGCAAGACGGCGGAGGAGAAGTCCCAGGGGCTTGAGCAGACGTTCGCCGCCATGGAGACACTAGAGGGAGCGCTGAGGGAGTGCTCCAAGGGGAAGGGCTTCTTCGGTGGCGACAGTGTTGGGCTCGTGGACATCACGCTGGGGAGCCTGCTCACTTGGGCGCATGCGGCCGAGGTGATGTCTGGGACTAGGATCTTTGACCCTGCCAGCCCGCTCCTGGCCGCGTGGGTGGGGCGCTTCGACGAGCTCGACGCAGCGAAGGCGGTCATGCCGGACGTTGGCAGGATGGTTGAGTTCAAGAAGAAGCAGGCTCGGGCTCTCGCTGCAGCCAGAGCTTTGGATGGCGAGTGAACTGCAAGCCGGGGGAGGAGAATGCGTATGCGACGCCAATCGTTGGCAGAAAATTTTGCTTCAAAATAAAGATTGGTTGCAAAATTGTGTTGTGATTTTCGTTTTTTCTTTCTTTTTGGACGATTTGTGACTTTAGTTGTTGATTGCGTGTAAGTCTGTCAGCTGACTTTAGTTGTTGAAAGTATAAACGACAACAAGGGAAGGTTGTGTTCTTCCTGTACGTCTTGTTGCAGAGTGAAGGTCTAGCAAGCGTAGTCGTTTTGGAGTTTCTGGATGACAATCGTCTGTCCAATGTGGTTGTCAGTTTTGCAAGTGTCGAACATACTCCCACTATACAAGTCGATGGCATTTCTAACACGAGGAATTAGCATGGCGCATACAACAAGTATACCGGCGGGTGCAAACTCATACAACAAGTTGCGAAACGTGATTTTCTGGTACACAAAGTATACACGCGGGTTCATTTAGGTACACAATGGTTCTGGTGATGCCACGTGTCTTGACACGCTGTGTGTAATTTTATAAAAAAAACCTCTTCGTCTCACGATTCACAGATTCGTCCCCGAGTCAGTTAGAACACAGAATCCCCAAATCGAGAGAACCCTAGGCGGCGACGGCGAGGCGACTGGCGAGGCGACTTGCGCGGCGGAGGCGGCGGCGGCGATGGATTCGACTGTGGGAGGCCGCATGGGCGCAGGATAGGGCGGTCGCAGAGGCGCACACACTGGAGGTCCCCATGGCGCAGGCAGGGGAGCTCGCAGGAGCGACGTCGGCGGCGGCGGCGGCGACGTCTGGAAGGAGACCGCGCTCGTTCATTGGGACGGAAAGGTGAGTAATTTAGAGAGCAATTTAGAGAGTAATCGTCGGCTGAAGCTTGAAATGTAGTTGCTTTCTTTGCCTGTGCGAAATAATGCCCAAATTGAGTTCATTGTGTGTGATTGTGTTCCTGTGTGTGTGTACGCAGGTTGATGAACAAATCAGTGCAAATAAGCAATGCAATTGTTTAGGATTGCTTAGGAAAGTTGGAGAAGAGAACATGATTTTGGAAGATGAAGCCATGGAGCTTCGGTCTGTGGTGAAGAAAATGAAGGAAGAGAAGATGGTGATGATTCAGGCACACATTAGAGAACTGAGACGGAGGGATTTGAAAGAGATAGGATTGTATGTCGTACTAGTTGCTTTAGGCATTGTTTATCTACTCTGTGCATTGTTTTAGGGGATTAGTAGAGCTGAACCTTGTGTATGTCAATGGAAATTGTTTCAGTATGAAATATGAAATTCGATATGATGGTTCTATTGCAAGTGATGATTTTACACAATGCATAGCACACACACAGCACACACATAATGAACTGGAGACATCAATGCATGACACATACAAAGTGATCTCGAAACATCATTCATAAGTCTCCAAATTGGTGGTTTCAGATTTATTACATAATGCCAGGTTTAACACAAACATGCTGGTCTACTCTGCAGGGTAATTTTGGGTGAGCTGAATCTCCTCTTCTTGCACAACTTCAGCATTGAGGTCAGGTAGTGCATTTTGCTGTGACACCACAGTTGTAGGGCCAAATAGAAGGTGATAAGAACTACCAGGAGCAGTACTGTATGTTGTCCTTCTGCTGTTAATTCTTCTGTTGTCTTGTTCAGGCTGAGTGTTAGATGAGCTTTGTTGTGCACTTCTTTTGCTTGCTATTCTTCTTCTGCCTCTCACACTTGTTGAAGCATCGTCATTGGTTGGGTTATTTGCATGATCTTGGACAGTAGCATTAGACCTGCTTGCACCTCTCCCCCTAGGACGTGGAGGCCTAAATTTGCCCCTAGAACTAGCTGTTGTGACTCTTGGCCTTGCATCCGGAAGCTCCTCTCTGGCAGCAACCACAAAAGAACTTTCTGGTAGAGCTTCTTGTCTTCTAATTGCTGCAGCTTGAGTAGTTGCCTTGAAAAATATCATGCTGATTTGAGTAAACAGAATTGAGTATGTGAATGCAGTAAACAGAATTTACTAGTTTTTACCTCCTGCATCATCCTAAATATCATGCTTTCAGCCTGTAGAGCTGGATCATGCTGAGGGTTAGGGATTTGCCTAAAAATTAGCTGCACATGGGAAATTTTACTGTCAGCATCAAAATTAGTAAGACCAGCTGAGGGTTAGGGATTCAGAACTACCTCAAGAATACTTGGATCATCTTCTTCTTGGAGCGCCGCCTCTTCATGGCTGTCTTGCATTTCCATGTATTTTGCATGTCCTCTACTATTATGGTCAGCTTTGTGGCAAACTGAACAATGCATAGTGAGACCAGCTCTAGTAATAGTTGCAGCACCTTTCTTGAGCTTTTCTTCTGGAGCTTTTTTCCTGTTCTTTTTTGGCCTGCCCATGACTTTAGTGAACAAAGGTGGATGCACTTCCACACCATTGGTTTTCTCCCAAAAATCTCTGCATCTGAGTGGGCTCAAGTTGAAAGCATAAGCTTGTTTAAATGTTTCTATGCTGTAACAGATGTGCACAAGAGATTCTGGTTCAATTCTGTCTTCCGTGCAGCAGGCAAGAACATGGTGGCAGGGTATACCGGACAGCTGCCAACCTCGACAATCACATGTTTTGGTAATGATGTCTACATTGTACCCATTTTCAAGAGGAGTTCTCTGAACTTTGTACTTTCCTTCACCAGCAGGTATGACAGCGTAGTTCTTGCTCCACTCAATTAATTTGTCTAGTTTTTTCTGGATTTTAGGACAAATAGAACCTGTCCATTTGGCTGCCTCCTTTTGTTTGGTTAGAATTCTCTTCACCATTTTGTAGAAGATAGTCTCCAACATGGATAATATTGGCATTTCTCTGGCATCTAATATGTAACTGTTAAACACCTCGCAATGGTTGTTTAGTAGCATGTCACACTTAGGAAATACACTGAAAAATGCTTTGATCCACGTATTGGGTGCAAGCTCCTCAACCCACTGAAATGCAGTCTCACTATCAGCTTTAAGTGTATCCATATTTAGCTGATACTTGGGAATGCATGTAGATCTAGCAATTGCCCATAGATCATTCTTCAGTATTTCTCCCCTGTGGCCTGCCCTCTGAAAGTTTTGCAGTAAGTGCCTAACACAAAATCGATGCTCTGCATCAGGCCAAACTTTTTGCACAGCATTAATGAGTCCCTTTTGTTTGTCACTAACTAGAGTGAATGGTGCTGTGTTGGTTATTTGAAGATCATCTTTCAATGTTGTCAAGAACCACTCCCATGAGCTTGTGCATTCCACTTCAACTAGGCCCATAGCTATAGGATATATGCAGTCATTTGGATCTATTCCAACTGCAGTTAACAACATACCTTTGAACTTTGTTTTCACATGGCAACCATCCACACAAATCAAAGGCCTACACGCAGACAAGAATCCCCTTTTCAATGGATCATAAGACCAATACAGTGTGGCCAAGTGATGTTTTGGATTTACTTCTGCATTATCTTTTGCATGATTGGTTGATAAGAAAAACGATGATCCAGGATTGGCTGTCCTCAGTTCCTGGCCATAGTCCCACAGCAGGCTGAATTGCTTGCTTTCATCACCATGAATTTCCCTCAAAGCAGCTTTCCTTGCCCTGCCAAGCTTGAATCTGCTGGGAACCATGTTGTATTTGCGTCGAACTTTGGCACGAAATCCCTTCAAATCCAGCTTCTGGTTGTCTCTGAATTCATCTATAAATGCTTTTGCCAGAAAATCTGCTGTCAAGGCCTTCACCTCGTGATCTTTCCTACAGCTGTGTTTTCCTACATATGACCTCACAATGAACCCACCACTTCGGCTATCAGCTGATGCTTTGAACATCCAAGGGCATCCAGGCTTGCAAACTGCATCTATCCTCTTTTTCTCATTCCTTATCTTGTCAACTTTAACTCTGTTTCTAATGCTATATGCTGAGAGAGCAGCCCTCATCTCCTTCACATCAGCAAAGACCATACCCACTGAAAACTCTGGGTCCTTTATGTCAACCACAGAATCGAATTCCTTGAATTTTTTCACAAGCTTGCCCTTCTCTTCACCTCCAATGTTTATATCCTCATCATCAAGAAGAGCATCATCTTCCTGTTCATCATCACTTTCTTTCTCATTGTGGTCATTTACATCTTTATCTATGTTGCCTGCAAATAAATCATCATCACCTTCTGCTGGTTCATAATCACTGTCATGAAAGTCTGAATCGTCTTCTTCACTGTCACCCTCATCTTCTCCATCCTGGTCTTGTTGTCTGTCATGCACAACATCAGGCACAGTTACTGCTTTAAGCCAAGTTTTGCTAGGGCTAAGAACTGGAGCCAAATGTGCACCACGAGTTGTATCTATATCATCCCTCATGCGCTGCATGAAGTTGCTATGATCCACAATGAGGCACAGTGACTTGTGACCTACAAACACAGCATTCAACATTTGTACAATATCTGCATCGGATTGTATGCACAGCAGACCATCTATCAGGTCTTTCCCAGGCAGCTGCCAGTACACATGCATTCTTTCATCCTTCTCATACCCGAGCTGCTTCAGCATTTCTTCTATCCATAGAATTGACCAGCTGTCTGTGTTGCAGTAGTCAACAAAAGAAGTAGATCCTTGCAAGTACTCCAGGTTGACACCCAAACCACAGAATACGCCACTGTGCTCAATTGCAACAGTAAAGAAGTTGTCATCTCCTGCAGTTACATTACAAGTTTAATCAACTTCATCACTGAATTTAAACAGTACAAGTGTTAACTGAATTTATAAAAAACAGATCAAAGTTCACTCCTTTCTGGTACAATTCAGTCCAAACTAGCTCAAACTACACCACCATGATCTATCTGTTCTCAATTACACCACAACAACATCAGATTTACTTCTGAAATTCACCACCATGATCTGTTCTCAATTACACCACCATGCTCTATTCTCAATTTCCTGGCTTAGAGCAGGGCATAAACATCCTCAATTTCCTCCCTGATCTGTGCTAACTATCCTATGGACTAAAGCACCGACGAGATGCAGGCCTGATCAACAGGACGCCAAAACCCCTCGGAGAGACCAGGCGAGAAGGAAGAAAGCAAAAAGAAGGGAGAAAGAAGGGAGAAACAATGGACGCAGGTGAGCACGTACCATACTCCGGCGGATTTTCAACATCCCAGGGACGCAGGTGAGGCTCAGCCATGTCGACGACGGCGGCGGCGTCCGGGCGTCCGCGGCGTCCTTGCACGTACGGAAGGTGGCGGAGAACTCGGGGAGGGCGCAAAATTTGTGCATATTGGGCATATATCGGGAGGCAATCTGCTTATTTCGCTCCAGCATCTGCGGAAGGACTTGCCTATGCGTCGTTGTCTTTTCCCAGGGGGTTTTCTGCGAAACCATGGTCCTACGTGGCATCCTACCCTCCTAATTCGGACTCGTTTGTATGTGTTTGCACGTCCTAACTACTTTGTGTACCAGAAAATCACGTTTCGCAACTTGTTGTATGAGTTTGCACCCGCCGGTATACTTGTTGTATGCGCCATGCTAATTCCTCTTCTAACACACACACGGTTGAGCCGTTCTTCGTGGTCACCTGGACAAACTACTCGCCGAAAAGAACATACGGCGCTAAACCTGGTACTTAAACACGAAACTAGCTAACCATGACATAATTAGTTCTGAAAAGTATAGATGCTTCCGGTTCTATGCTTCCAGAATTGAGCTACATGTTACCTTCACTTGCTTTGAAGAAGTTACTCCACCAGCTGCAGTTGCATTAAACTGTGCTGGCATCAGAATGAATCCATCGTTCGTTTTCTTACAGAAATGGTGAATCCCTGCAAGGCATATTAAATTAGGCTAAGAAGTAACTACAATAACACCAAAAAGAGAAACAGATTGTCTTGCTGAGTGTCAACGGGAAACAAGAAAGAAAAAATATATATATTCAGCCGAGAAACAACACACAAAAGATCCATGTGCAAGGATCCAGGTGTTACTAGTCACCAGCAGCAGTAAGGCAGTAACTTCATGGAGCAAACACATTTTGTGTCACAGACATGTCTCTCTTTTAAAGACATCATAAATTGCCGTTGTGTCAATCATGCATGTCTGAACAAAAAAATCTTCTCACATGAGGAATACCATGAGCATATCCCAATTTAATTGTTTTGCACTCAAGAAAAGACTGTCATATTCTTGATCAAAGAGGCAAAATTATATTTTCGGTTCCCTGAACCAAGAGATAATTGTGACAAAAATAAAACAAGGTGCATTTGTTTCTCTCTAAAATATTGTAGAAATGCTATATGACATGGTTCTGCAGTAGTGCTTCTGACAACACGCAACTTGTGTAATCTATGAAGTGGTTACCTTCAAGGCACAGTTTGATGCTCCATGAGCGATAAAAACAACTAGTTTGTGTCCTAACAAAAAGCACATGTGGATACCTCTGCATAACGAGAGAAGTTACCAATAAAATGGTCCAGGAATCACCCAATATGCAATGTTAATGGGGTTACTTTCAGACAGAGTGCTGGAACACAATCTGAGACAACTATGCTAAATGATTATACAAAAACAGGGGCAGCCCCGGTGCAGTAGCTCCCGCTTGCGCAGGGTCCGGGGAAGGGTCCGACCACTTTGGGTCTTTAGTACGCAGCCTTTCCCTGCATTTCTGCAAGAGGCTATTATGCAAAAACAGGAATCTTCATTTTAGCTTCAGACATAATGCTGGAACACACTTTTCACGAAAGAGAATTCACCATAAATCTCACTGCCATTAGCTTTGTTCATCAGAATAAACAGAATTGACAAACTGCGACTACATACATAGAAAATAAGAGCTTGATCCTACAACCATCTCGAAGATAAGCTCCACAACCCTAGATAATGACAACGGAGCACATCAAATGTCAACTCCCGGGTCATCATATTTTATATCACACACAGTAGCCACCTCAGAAAGATTATTGTGCAAGATCAATACCTTCAAGCAGATTGTTAGCATGACTTGCCAAATAATGTTGTGGACCATAGCATATGTTTGCAAGATATTTGGAGAAGGTGATGCAGCAAGCAGCTAAACTGAGAATACACCCCTTCTGCTTTTCCATGTTAAATGCTAGGCTATCTGTACAAGAAAGGTTGGCAGAATCTTCCTCAGAGAGATGGAGAGACTGAAATACTGCTGTCCCAAGCCATCTAAAGTCTATAGGGTTCTTTATCTTTTCCAGACAGGGTAAGCCTTGACCAAGAAATGGCCAGCACTGCAATGATAACGATAACATGCGCTTGCCAAACTCTTCACAGGTTGATCTGAATTTATTGTACTGCATGGAATCATGTTTTGCTGAACTTGCCGAACATGAAGCAAAGCTGGACTTAGCTTCAGATACATGTTCCCTTGTCTCTCCCTTGATACATTCAACAAAATGTACCATGGATTCTCCGGTGCTTAACAAAAAATGTGACAGTGGGGTCATAAAGGAGCATTCCGATAGGAACAAATGGTGTGTAGCTCCTGCAAGCACTAATGAATAAGCTGCTGCAGCTTTGGTCATTTCGAAAGAAACAGCAGTGTTTTCTCCCTTAGAACCATCAGTGTTTGCTTTTAGGGCACGAAAGCGGTAAGCAGAGGCAAGTGCTACGTAAGCTCTAAGGCATATATGGTGGAGAGGATGCAGTATATGTCTTCTTTGTGGAAGTTCCATTGGCTGCAAATCGGCCAAGAAGATTTTGGAAAGCATGGTTTCAATCATATCACAGCAAGCTTTCGGGTCATCACCCAATGTATATGCAGAGATTGCCTATTGTAAGATATCATCCAAATCCTCGATTGCTGGAGACATTGCAACCTCCTCTGCTGAATTCAAGTTCCTAAAATCATACTGATCAGTGTACCGTGTCAGTTTGAAGAAAATATAAGAGATTTTTTTTCTTTGCAAAGGAGAATTTGCTAGTTTAAGCATAAAGTGTTAACAACCTGCAACTATACAGCATGGGTTGCTAGCTTAATGTATACAACAGACTAGAATAAACCACTGGTTTAGTTCGTGGTCAATATACAGTTTATATGTAAGTTATTTGAGAGAGAAGTTCAAAGACATGCATTCATGACAGAGCAGTTAATCATTGTACTTTTCCTAACAATCCTCAAAATATTGCATAAAACTAGCAAGTGCATAAAGGTAGTACTGAATCACTACGTAAAGAACATGGTAGACTGCGAACAAATGAGGACAACATTTTATCCAGAGTTGGGTTCTTACATTCAGAAGAAGATCCACGTATGGTTCTGGTGATGCAGTACAGCGCTTGCACGAACAAATGAATTTATACTTTGACCAAAGATCTGAACGCCTTGCTTCCTGTAAAGGGAGGTTGAAACTTATGAGTGTGATAACAGGATGAAAATAGTAACAAATAAAAATATTCCCTTATATTCACTCCGTTTCTGAATACATGTCACTTATATTCATTGTTAAGTACATGTAATTTTCCCATTCAAGAAAATTCACACCCCTGGATACCCCTTCCTGTTGGCTATTTTCAATTCTGACTTATTAGTATATACTAGAAAAGCAGACAACTCAAGAGTGTGGTAATGCAGCCTTCAACAATAGATATCATGAAAACTTAACCAAGTCAATCAGAGTGGAGTGTGCATCAACTACGACCAAGAAATGCATATCCAATACATCTAAACCGAAACATGTAATGTGCATGGATTCACTTATAATCTGCAGATCCATCCTAAAGTAGGTGTGCATTCAGAAAACTTTGGCATCAGGTGGGACTGTACAGATGCAAAGTAATCACCGGTAGTTCTATTTATTCCATTTAGAAAACAAATGGATGAAGGGTCAAGGGTGGCCCTATTTTTCTAACAGAAATAGTTGAACCAAGTGCATACAGAGTTCTATTAACTACAGTAGTACAGTTCTGTAACTTAAGGGAAATGTTGATTATGTAAACACTAATACTAAGTGGACTAGTGATGATTGATGAAGATGCACATAGTACATGGAAAAAAATAAACTGTCTAATTCTGCAAAATCAGTAAGTACACCAAGGCTACTGATCTCCTAACATTGCAAACTCGTGCAATTAGGATTTCACAATAAAACAGTACCCTGGCCTGGAGAAGATCAACATATGTTATGCAAACTTCATCGCCCTTGTTGATTGGCTTCATGCAACGAACAACAATTCTTGGACCATATTTGCTGAGTGCTAAAGATAGTCTGGTTAAGTTCTCAAAATTTGCCTCTCACATTGCAGCACAAATGAACATGAAGGAAGTACCATGAGTAGAATCATCTTCAAACTGCCAAGCATGCCACTGCAACCAATACAAAGCTTAATAACTTACTCTACATTAAGATATGATAATAATATGCAAAGTGGTCAATTAATCAGAGGTACAGAAGATGCTAAATATAAAAACTATCATTTGATTTCCTTTACCGCATCTAGTGCCACTTCTTTGCTAGCAGGGACTGCAGGGTATTCAGATTTGTCTGAAACAGAATCTTCATTACATGCAGCCAATACAAAACAATAAGAAGCGTTTGGAGAGCAACTATGATTGAACCATGAGAAACTAGGCCCATAAACTGCGATCCCGAGATCCTGCCCTTCACTAATCTGCACCGCAACACTGTTGATCATCACTGCCCATAATGCCACTGTCTCTACTGTCAGACCATCGGCGGAAATAACAGAAGTTTGCCTCGTTGTTGTTCTGGCACAGGACATAAGCAGGCTTCCCTCCAGTATCCTCTCGGCAACCTCCCCACCTTCTCCCAGGGTTTCCCCAATACCACTGGCTGAAAGCCCACCAATTCTGGTGGCCTGGTTAATTGACTCGGATGAAATGAGACCATGCATCGCAAGCAAATAAAGAAGCCGGAGAGCAGCACGGGGATCACTTGTTCCTTCAGTGAGAAAGGAGGGAGATGCTTTCTTGAGGCGGTCCGCAAGAAAACAGCATTCACCAGAAGATGAATGCACTTTATAATCCGAGCTTAAGCAGTCCGAGCAGCAGTACCGAACAGAGCAGCACATCATACAAGATAAGTCTTGTGGAGGTCGAGATGGCAACTTCCCGAAGCATGAGGAGCAATGGGATTGGAGGAATGCATCATGCAGGGTGGCGGCATAAGGTGCAATTGCCCGGGTCAGGTCCTCCGACAAGTCTACAGATTTACGTGCTCTCATCTCCATCGCCTTGGGTCCTCCTGCTGAAATGTCCAGTTTTGCAGAAAACGAAAATCAGGACTCAGGAGTAGATTATCCCATGCTCAGCAAAATTGAAATAAGCTTTCCCCAAAACCATGTTCTATCAAGCTCTCCGGCCCTTTATCATACATCCTATATGGTGTTTGGCTCCGGGTAGTCTTAAAATTGCACCAAAAACCTTTCAATAAATCAGCATATTTTCTCCTATAGTGCCTGAACCTAACCAGTTCATTTGGGGGCTAAAAATAGAGAGCGGGAACACTGAAGATACA
The DNA here is from genome assembly GCA_947311845.1 of Poa pratensis. Taxonomy (NCBI): domain Eukaryota; kingdom Viridiplantae; phylum Streptophyta; class Magnoliopsida; order Poales; family Poaceae; genus Poa; species Poa pratensis. Next base: position 80,205,462 of record CAMZMU010000107.1, on the reverse strand, counting down.
TACAGCTCATCGTTCTCCAGACAACTGAAATCTGGACCTGGGAACTCTAGCGGCTGCAGAAATGCGTAGCTAGTTTACGCCCTGTTGCGATGCAACGCGTAGGGCACCAAACCCTCCTCGCTACCAGAAAAAACAAAGTGCCTGGGAAGGTGAGGCTTACTCAACTTGAGGCCGAGGTAACCCCGGACAAAGAAGACGCGGGCCTGCAGGTGAGGTGGCGAGGCGTGGTCACGACGGCGGAAGAGATGAGATGAGAGGTAGCGCGACGGCGGCGTGATGTCCCGGAGACGGAGAAGACGAGAGTTCCCTGTTGGTGCTCGTGTTGGGCCAAGGGCTTGGTATTTGGGGCCGTTCGAAACTGGGCCTGATGTATTGTTCGTGATCTAGGGCCCCGGGTATCCATGACGAGTATGATCTAAAAAAAAAAAAAACATGACGAGGAACAAAGAACACAGGCTCGCCGCCGTCCTGTGTACTCGAATCGCTGATGTATGCCTTCCATAATTTTGAGCAGTTTGCATCTCCACAAAGAGTTGATCAAGTTTCTAAATTCTACTCCGTCTAGTTCTTGAAAACAAGGAGCTTTATTTTTTTTTAATCGTGAAATTGTCACTCAAAATTATTTAGTACGATTTTCAAACGAGAAACATCTTTTATGTAATCTTATTGTACTCCGTCAAGTTCTTGAAAAGCTGAAGTATTGGACAAGTGAACAACATGGTCTCCAGCATGTAACTTTGAGCACCTGTAGTATTATGGAATGCTCTTTGGCACAAATCAACAAGTGATTTTATGTATCCAATCCATGTTTAAAAAAACATCAGTTTCTCTACAAAAAGAGCACTCAATTGTCTCTACCTACTGAGAACAACAGTATAACCCAAGAAAATGGGGTAAATTTCAGCAGATTCTAGCAAGTAAAAGATCACCCATCGCTGGTTAAAGTAAGGGCAAGGACAACACAAGTCAGGGTGAACATAATTGTGGCTGCAGCAAAGGCCAGGATGGCCCTCTGTGAGAATCCCTTCTTTTCATGGCCCGCTAGCTCGACCTCCTTCAGCAGATCACGGATCTCATCGATGTCCGAATCCTTTGCTGCATGAATTAGTCTGCTCTGAACCTCTTCAAGCTTGGCAAGCCTTCTTGCTCGACTGGCATCTCTAGCAGACCAGATACACTGTGTCATCCTCCACAATAGGATGCCGACGTAGATTGCCACGACGCAGTCCACGGTGTAATGATGCCGTTCGCGTATCTCCCGCTGTGCACTGTGCAGGACGAGAAGCCATATTGCAACAGAGATCCAGCCCCCATAAGCTTCCTAAGCGTGCAGAACAGATCGAGAAGAAATTAAGATGTCATCAAATACAAGTGACTGGCTAATTGTAATGGAGAACAAATCTAACTGGAAGCGGTGAATCTAGATAATTGTAGTTCAGATTCAGTATAGCGGGACTACTGAAACATTGGTGTGTAACCCAGAGAAGTAAATTGTATAACGTACCGTCCAAGCCATTGCAGTAAGAACAGAGACAAGCATGTGCCCACTAAACATAAGATCATTGCAACCTCCACTTGCTTTTTTCAACAGATGGTACCACGAAGGACCCTCTCCAGGGGTTGGCCTCAAAATATCTACCAGGAAGCTCATCCTACCCCAGTCAGGACTATGCTCACCAGGATAAGATTGAACATCAGCTGTGTGTCAAAACAATGACAAATTAGTTTCTCCCATCAAACAAAAGCCAATACGTCAACTAGATGATTAGAAAAATACACTAACCATATGCCATATCTTTGTCTATGACCCCACGAATAGCATGTGAGTCAGAAGCATATGGGACATAATATTTTTGTGCCCAGGGATGAGGATGCCCGGGTATTTGATATCGACCTGTAGCGCACCAAGGTCTCGCAGATGGAAGAATTGTAGTGACAAAAGTTGCTGTCCGAAGCAACCGACCGATTGCCATAGTGACCATATATCTTGTGGCTATTCCAAGACCAGGAGCTTTGATGCAATCAAACAGCACTGAGAACCCCAGAATCATAAATAACATCAAATAATGGTGAAGCGTGATAACATGAGCTCTCAATAGATCAACAACACTTCCAGGAAGTTTCTCATTCAAAGCTAGCAGCAGCCATTGGCCAGTGTCAGGAAGTGGAGCAGCAGATCTGTTAGGATGATAAAACAGGGTTCAGTTTGCAAGTAACTGCATGAGGTTTCCAAATTCATACATTTATTTATCCACACAGGAGAGTGAGTGCACACAAATAAACACCTTGATAAATTCAAAGTTGGTATGCAAAGGCTCCTGGCCCATTTGGAAATATATTACTGGACTTTCTTGCTGATAACGAAAAGTCAAACTATGAATGGGCCAGGACCCCTATACAGAGGGCCAGTTGACAAAATAACATGACCATATAAAGCTAGTGTGGTCCATCCTGCCATCTAATGAGACATGATATGAACTTCACGGTGATTTGTTTTAGGACACTACAGAAGCATACTAAGGGATTAGCTCATTTATGTAAATCAGATTGAGAGAGGAGACACCGACGCTAGGTCAAGGACCAGGAATGTACTAGCACAAGTGCACAACTGCACAAGCATCAAGAGATGCCTATGTTAGAGTTAGCTATGTGGGAAGGTGTGTTCTTGTATGCTGCATAAGCTTGTCCTGCTTGTATTACATAGGGATATATATAGGGTACAAGGTCGGTTGGACAACCCAACCTGACAGCTTACTATAGCCTTCTACAACCTTCCACAGATTTCTACTGCTAGGTTTCTACAGTTAACTTTCTACAGACTTCTACAGAATTTACTACTTGCTGTTACAGCCTAAGGCTTAGTCTAGAAATAGTACTACTAGAACATTCTAGATTAACTCCTATGCAAGGATTACTCTCACAATTCTCCCCCTAATCCTTGCTCTTCAAGCTTGACTTGATCTGGACCATCCCAATTCGAGCACGCAGCTCCTGAAACTTCACTCGCCCCAAAGATTTTGTCAAGATGTCAGCGAGCTGATCTGATGTTTTGATAAAGCTGGTGCTGATGCTTCCGTCTTCCAAGCAGTCTCTGATGAAGTGATACCGAATATCGATATGTTTGCTGCGCTCGTGGAAGACTGGGTTTTTGGCTAATGCTATGGCAGACTTGCTGTCCACCTTTAGCTCAACGGTTTCAGCTTTTCTTCCTTGAAGTTCTCCAAGTAGTCGAGCGAGCCAAATTCCCTGATTTGCCGCAGTTGTGGCTGCTACATATTCTGCTTCACAGGAAGACTGAGCAACCACCCTCTGCTTGAGAGATTGCCAACTTACCAAGCAGTTACCGAGGAAGAACAGTGTGCCACTTGTGCTCTTCCTGGTGTCAATGTCGCCAGCGAGGTCACTATCACTATAACCAATCAGACGTACCTCCTTTGTCTTCCGCCTGTAGTGAAGACCGTAGTTGATCGTGCCAGCGACGTAGCGTAGGATTCTCTTCACAGCCATCATGTGCTCCTCCGTGGGTCGTTCCATGAATCGACTGACGAACCCAACAGCAAAGGCCAGGTCTGGCCTGGTGTGGACGAGATAGCGGAGGCTGCCAACGATCCGCCGGTACTCTGTAGCGTCCACCTCTTCTGCTGTACTTTCACGGCTCAGCCTGAGCCGTTCCTCCATTGGAGTGTGTGCAGAATTGCATCCTTCCATTCCTCCCAGCTGAAGTATGCGCGAGGCATAGTGTGCTTGACATAGGCTGATGCCATCTGCGTGCTGTTGGACTTCGATCCCAAGATAGAAAGACAATAATCCAAGGTCGCTCATCTCGAATTTTGTCTTCATCTCGTCCTTGAAGCTCTCCACTGCTCCCTTGGATGAACCTGTGATGATCAGATCATCCACATATACTCCAATGAGCAGGATTACCTCGCTGGTGGTGCGCCGGTATATTGCATGCTCGTGCTCGCTCTGTTTGAAGCCCATTTCTTTGAGCGTGCAATCAAGCTTCGCGTTCCATGCTCGCGGTGCCTGTCGCAGGCCATAGAGGGCCTTGCGTAGCCGCAGCACCTTTCCTTCTTCTCCTTGGATGACGAAACCGGGTGGCTGCTTGACATAAACTTCCTCCTTCAGTTCTCCATTGAGAAAAGCTGATTTTACGTCCATGTGGTGGACGGGCCACCCCTCCTGGGCAGCCATAGCAAGTAGCAGCCGGATCGATTCCATGCGAGCCACGGGAGCAAAGACTTCATCAAAGTCTATGCCGGCTTGTTGAACGAAGCCGCGAGCGACCAGCCGTGCTTTGTGCTTGATTACTCGCCGCTTCATTTTTCTTCAACTTATAGACCCACTTGAGGCCTATTGGTTGATGCCCGTGTGGCAGATCCACGAGCTCCCATGTCTTGTTCGCTCCACAGCTTCAATTTCCTCGCGCATGGCTGCCTGCCATGCCTTGTCGCGCTCAGCTTCCGCAAATGAGCACGGCTCCCCCGTGCTGGCCAAGTGCAGCTCAGATTCGAGGTTGCGCGGTGCGAGTCCAGGCACTGGTTCTTCTCCTCCAACCAGATCCTCGACCATGCGATAGCGGACTGGTGAGTCGCCATGTGCAGCGTCAAGTCGATCAGTATCATCTCCTGGTGGCGAAACAAATTCTGGAGTTGCTGGGGTTGTAGCACTTGTTGCTGGAGCAGATGGAGGCGATGGTTGTGGGCTGGCTGAGGCACCTTGAGCCCCATGTCTCGACGACCTAGGTCCATCTTCTCCTGAACTGGACACCTGGCTGGGCTCCCTGATGATGTACTCTATGTCAAAGTGGCTGCCGGGGAATCCGCTGCCTTCTGCGGCCCAATCCCAGCCACGTTCTTCATCAAAGATGACGTCACGGGCTATGCGTACACGCCTTGTTGCCGGGTCCAGCAGCCTGTAAGCCTTTACTCCTTCCTCGTAGCCGATGAAGACAGCGGGAGAGCTGCGGTCATCAAGCTTGCGTAGGTTCCCCTGTTCCTTGACATACGCCAAGCACCCAAAGGTCCGAAGGTAGTGGACAGCCGGCTTGCGGCCATGCCATGCCTCATAAGGCGTCTTTCCGGTGAGGGATTTTGTGGGAGCTCGGTTCAGTAGGAAGACCGCGGTGCTCACTGCCTCCCCCCAAAATTCTGCTGGCATACTCCTCTGTTTCAGCAGAGCACGCGCCATTGCCACCACCGTCTGGTTCCGCCGCTCGACGACTCCATTCTGCTGCGGGCGTACGGAGCAGAAAAGTGGCGCTGGATTCCTTCATCAGCGCAGTAAGCGGCAAACTCCGTCGAGGTGAACTCGCCGCCGTTGTCGGTGCGGAATACCCGCAGCTTGCGTCCGCTTTGAGCTTCTGCTGCTGCCTGAACTCTTTTTATGGCATCCGGTGCATTATTCTTGGCTGCCAGGAGCATCACCCACATGTAGCGAGTGGCATCATCCACCAACAGCAAGAAATAGCGCCGGCCTCCGGGTGTGGCAGGTGATATAGGACCACATAAGTCTCCATGGACGAGCTCAAGTAGTTCTTGTGCACGGTACCTTGCTTGCCGAGGGAATGCGCTCCGGCGATGCTTGGTGATGACGCACGTGTCGCAGAACTGCTGCACATGCTCCAGTCGTGGCAGCCCACGTGCCATGTCGAGGCGTCCCATCTTCTCCAAAGCATCAAAGTTGAGATGCCCAAATCGCTCATGCCAGCGCCAAGCAACATCATCGCGGCAGGCAGAGAGACAAATTGGTCGGGCAACCTCAAGATGGAGAAGGTAGAGGCGATTCCGGCCACGCCGGACCCGAACAAGGAGTCGACCTTGCTTGTCCCATATGCGAAGCACACCTCTCCTGATCAGCACGCTTGCGTCGCTCTCGTCAAGTTGTCCAATGCTGATAATCGAGTTCTTCAGACGTGGGATGTAGTAGACGCCGCTGAGAGCCTTGTGTTCACCATTTTTGCCAGCGAAGATGATGGTGCCGATGCCCTTGATTTCAACAACCGAGCCATCGCCGAATTTGACGGTGCCGGTGACCGTTTTGTCAATTTCAGCGAAGACGTCGCTGCAGCCCGTCATGTGATTTGTGGCACCAGTGTCGAGGTACCAGCCCTCAATTCGCTCCTCGTCGCTGCTCGTTGCAAGGTAGGCTTTTGCCTTTGGTTCGTCGATGTGAAGTGGGCCATGCTGCGGAGGTGTAGCGGTGTTGTCCTTCACCACTATGGCTGGGGCTGGAGCGACACTTTGCTGCACAACCTTGGCTGGGGCTGGAGCGTCGCTTTTCTGCACCTTCATGGCTGGGGCAGGAGCTTCACAGACCTGCGCCATGAGGAGAGCAGGCTCCTCATCATCATCTTCTTCAGCTTGGGCCAAGTATGCCCTGTTCCCGTTTTTCCTAGGCTGCCAGCAGTCCTTGGCCCAATGGCCGCGACGACCACAGTTGCGGCATGTGTCATCGCGGGGCTGTCCCTAGCTGCTGCATGATCGCTGCCACCTTCTCCACCTTCTTACGCGGTGGCCGTCGTCGTCGCTGTGCGCTTCCACGCGCAGGCCTGGAGGAGCTGCCTCCTTGGCGCTCCTTCATCTTTTGTTGCCACTGCTCCTCGGTGAGCAGAAGCTTTCCCTGCTCACGCAGCGGCTCCGGCGACTCGAGACGGTCCTCTGCTGCCTTCAGCCGACCGGTGACTTCCTCCAACGACATATCAGCAGTGTCAAGGAGGGTCTCGATTGCAAGGGCTATCTGTGACAGCCTAGGCGGCACAACTCGCAAGAATTTCTCGACGACTTGAGTTTCGTCGATAGGTGCTCCGAGCGTGGCGAGGCTTGTGACGAGGTTGGTGAGGCGCAGCGCGAAATCGTCAACGGACTCCCCGTCGCGGAACGAGATCATCTCAAATTCCTTCTTCAGCTGCTGCACCTTGCCCTTCCGCACGCGGTCTGAACCAACACGCATGGCTCGGATCGCCTCCCACGCCTCCTTCGCTGTCCGCTTGACAGCCAGGCCAGCCACCATCTCTGGTGGGACAGCTTGCAGGATGGCCTCCAGCGCCATTCGATCTTCCTGGAAGTCGTCGGCGCCGAGCTCGATTGCATCCCAGATGCCCCGAGCCTGCAGCTTCACCTTCATGAGGAGGCTCCATTCGGTGTAGTTCGTCCGCGTCAACGTCGGGTAATTGCCGCCGCCAACTTCCTTCACGACACGCTCGACAACGACCTCGCGCCTTCCAGCGTCGCGGTGGCGCGGTCGTCTCGGTGGTGGTGAAGGGGAATGGCGCTGCTGAGACGGACTGCGGGCAACACGCTGCTGACCTTCAGCAGACATCTCTCAGGATCCTCTCCTCACTGGGCTGATCCTCTCCTAACGGTGGCTGAACCTCTCCTACCTTGGCTCTGATACCAAATGTTAGAGTTAGCTATGTGGGAAGGTGTGTTCTTGTATGCTGCATAAGCTTGTCCTGCTTGTATTACATAGGGATATATATAGGGTACAAGGTCGGTTGGACAACCCAACCTGACAGCTTACTATAGCCTTCTACAACCTTCCACAGATTTCTACTGCTAGGTTTCTACAGTTAACTTTCTACAGACTTCTACAGAATTTACTACTTGCTGTTACAGCCTAAGGCTTAGTCTAGAAATAGTACTACTAGAACATTCTAGATTAACTCCTATGCAAGGATTACTACCTTTCTTGCTCACTAAACTTCTAGATGCCCCTTTGTTCAGATCATTGATGCCTTGCTTAAACAGAACACTTTCTAGGTTCATTCTATCTACCTACAAAATAAATTTCTTCAAGATCCCCTAAAAGAGAAGCTTCCAAAATGTTTCTCAGCCCTCTCCAAGGTAACAGATGGATTTAATGACAAGCCTAAATCTCGCAAGTGAAGCTTAGCCACTATCCACACTCAACAATTTATTTAACCCCTATCATGTACTGTACGCCATAGCAAGCAAATCTGTCCAGGACCACACATTTCTTTTTTTTTGAGGAAAGGATCCGATTCATAAATTCAGAACACTCAATACAAACTACAAACAGGTCCAGCAAAGAAAGAAAATTACAAAAGACCCTGTAAAAAGCACAGAGCACCCTGAGTCAACTGAGAAGATTACAATCGGATCCACCACCGCGCTCCCCTGAAACTAGCCGACGCCGGAGCCGCCGTACCACCAAACGTGGGGGAGAGAGTACCTCCACATCATGTAGCCGACCGCAGAACCGCCCGCCGCCACGCGACGAAGACCCAGAACGATGAACGAATACGGCCATAGCACCATCTTCCCCAGTCCACCCTTCTTCCCGCCGACTCGGCACCAGCTAGCCCAACCACCAGCATCACCCCATCTCCACGCGGCCGCTCCCCTCGCCACCACGGCCGGTCGGAGCAACACCGACGAGGAAAACCACCACAAACCCCAGCAAACACGGAAACAAACTCGGGTGACGCCAAGCTTCCTCCACCCCTCGCCTCCACGGCCGGCCGGAGAAGAAAGCGCACCACCACCCAGCGCACCGAGCCCAACACCACTCACAACAGCAGCCGACACACCCATCCGTCCCCTCCCCTCGCCGCCAAGGCCGGCCGGAGTGGATTTCCGAGCAAATCGAACTGACTTCGTTGTATGGTGCCGACGAAGAACACGACGGAGCACCATCGCCAAACATGGCTTCAGAAGCTGCATAGGAGGCCCGCCCGAAACGGGACCGTTAGAAGCTCTGTAGAACATCAGTCGGGGAACTTCCCCATGCTCGTCGCGTCCTGGATCCAACTCGTCAGATCCACCACCTTCGATCCACCAACCCGTACTTGACCGGCCGGCGCTCCTCCACCTCGAGCACCGGCGCCCTTCGACAGATCCCAGCAGGAGACATCGAGTCCCGTCACCACGACGGCCAGCTTGAATCACTCCCACACGATCTGAACCTGCAAAGAGCTTTATTGAAGAGGAGGCAGAGATGCAGTCGCTGGCCACCTTCGGCTCCAACCATAGGAGCGCCGCCGCCAACCACCACACCGCCGCACAGCACCAGAAGCCGCACCAGAACTCCGGCGGCGAACTCCTCGATGGCATATAGCCAGACGCCATAAAGGACAAAAGTACTACCTTAAGCACCTAATCTACTGCACACAGGGTGGGACCCTCACCTACTCGTCGCCGGCCACTGCCGGAGAGGAGAAGGGAGGGGCCAGCGGCCCCGGAACTGGAGGGAAGCGGAGCTACAGGAGAGGGGAGGAAGCAGAGAGGAGAGGAGAGGGCTCCGGGAGTATACACTTGAGTTCCGGCTACAAAGAGGTCAATCATTTCACAATTAGTGAAGTAATCCCCCAAGACCTGGCACGAATAGCTCGCTGTAAGCATCTGAGAAGCAAATCTCTAAGCATCATACACGGAAAGAAACAGCAGAAATAGCAACACAAAAGCTGAGATGTCTCCAAGATCCAAGGCAATTCGTGTCCAAATAGCTGAAGTGTTAAAACCTATGTCGAGGCGCGAACCACCTCCCCAGATCCCGACTAAGGTACTGACCCGTGCCAGTGGAGCCCCATGACGGCGGAGACGAAGCGGACGGAGCACATCTCGACGAGGAAGGCGCTGAGCATGAAGACGATGGCGCCGAGGAAGGGCAGCGCGGCCCGGAGCTCGGCGTCCCAGTGGCGGTAGAACGGCGCGCGCCCGGCGGCGGCGAGCGCCAGCGCCGCCCAGAGCACCGGCTGCAGCCGCTCGTGCCACGTCGGCGAGAGGTACCGCAGGTAGTCGATCCCCACGTACGCCGCCGCCGCGAGGCTCAGCCCGCAGAACCCGAGGAGCCGCCGGGTGGTCGACCGCGGCGGCTTCGGCCTCGGCGCCTTCGCCCTCGCCATGTCCGCGGGAGCTTAGGGTTGGTCACTTGGTCATGGACTAATGTCAGCGAAGGCCGTCGGGATCGGGACACACTTTTTTTTTTTTTTTGATCCGGACACTCAGAGCAAGTACAATAAGCTTACTAGTAAACTGCACGTGCTTTCGCCAATACTCCCTTTCTCCCAAATTATCCTATGTTTTGGGTTTGGTCAACGTCAAACTTTTTATATAGAGAAAATATCAAACATCTATGTTTATATATTTTATGATGATTCTAATGATATTTATTTTGTATTATAAATATGATATTTTTCTTATATGATTAGTCAATTTGTAAATTTTGCTTTTGACTAAACCCAAAAAGCAGAATAATTTGGGACAGAGGGACTACTTGTTTTTTTTTCTTGCACTCGATACCTTGTTAACTAATTCTCAGATATTTAGAAGTAGCAATGAATCTTGGTAACTCTGGCTACGCATGACTAATGACCTTTGTAGTATTATTTTTATACTATTCACATTTGTTGTCGAGGGAGACGATTCACAAGCACCTCTCCATGAACATCAATTTGAGCCTCCCGAACAGTATGTATCAGTTTTGTCAGTTATTATGTATCTCTAGTTCTCTACTACCCAAAAGTTATGTTAAACTGCCGTCATTTACAAAAGTGCATGAAATGACCGAAAAAGAGTTGTGCCTAGTTTCTTCAAATTGAAAATTGTTTCCGTCACAAATTGTTTACGTCACATAGTGGCATACCTAGAAACTTCACTAAACATGGGCGAACCACAAGTAGATGTCATTTCCGTACAAATCGATGTACACAACCGGTGACCCATGCCGTCACATGTTAATAACTATAGTGTTTTTTTACCATCTCACGATATATTTCAGAAGAAGTAAAATGTTTTCACCATAACAAATTTTTTGCATCACATGGTCAACATTCTAAGAACATTTTATGCTGTCATTTCTCGTTTCTCTATCTTTCTAAGATAGTTTTCTAGTTGGTGTCAGTCTGAAAATCATTTGTTGGGTAAGAGGAATTGAACGCTTTGAATTATACAATAGCTGATAAGATGGATGGCTGATTTAATGTATAGGCTAGCTAACGAGTTGGTAAACAGCTCACATTTAATTGTTGCAGTAGTTTGCTCCCAGGCCATGAAGCGATAGCGCAGGTAAGATCTTGAGTGGACGTATGCCACATGGGGCCTACAACATCTGACTACCCAATGTCACATGGTGGACTTGTCCCGAAGTGTCCAGCAGCTTCAGCAGCGCGAGTCCACACTCTGGCAAGCACGGGATGCAAGGTGGCGAATCCAAGGATTCACAGCCGTTAGATCTAATGAGTTCTGGTCAGATGAACCGCACATAGCAGCCTCTGCCTGACAATCAACGGCTTGGATTACTCCAAACGTCCATTGGCGGGAAGGCTGTGAAACTGGGTGGTAAATCCGAATTCAAAAACTCGTGTACTATATAGTGGTATAGATATGTAAGCAGGCTATAAGAATTAGAATAATATTTGTTGGATGACATGGAGGAGAGAGAAGAAGTGAGAGAAGGAGAGTGGGCTCTCATGCAAGAGTCAGCTCTAGCACGTGCTCCTAGCCACTTTGTGAGAGTGGGAGGTGGGCCACATCTTAATAAAGTAACACATTTTTATATTTAACTATTGTACATGTTGGCTATATGGCTGGCTATAAATGACATGACAATCCCTATAGCTAGCTGTTGGCTGTACTATTGTACTTGCTCTCAAGTGTGGGCTATGGAGTTGCTGAGCAGCAGATTGATCTAATTTTCTTTATTTATTTTCTGCGCAAAATCTAATTCGTGCCTGCGCACTGTCCTGGCCTTACACAGTGCCCACGAGCTGACGCGTCCAATTATGATCGTGCGGCTCTCCTCGCTCGGGGTCGCACGCCCGCACTGAATCTAGGTGGGACCACAGGCCAATTCCCCATTCCTCTGCTTGCACGCTCACGATGTGGTCGCCGAATCAGCTCTTCCGCCTCCGCTCGGTCGCCAGAATCGGGACGCCGGTCGCCGGAGCTGGGACCACGGAATCGCGACGCCGGTCGCCGGATCTGGAGCTCCTCCACCTCACGCCCTCAAGGCCGACATGAGGTTCTTCTCCTCAAGCCCTAAGTCCGACCTCGAGCTTCTCCTCCTCATCACGCCGGCAGCCACCGGGCTTCGACTCCTCGCCTCGTGTTACCCTGCTCCTCGAGATCCTCATCGGCCCTTCCATGTATCGATCGTTCGTGGATAGAAGCTCCAGCTTCTCCCTCTGCCTCCCCTTGATTTTATTTTGCTCTAACTCCTGTCGGTTGTCTCTAACAAAACTAGACCAGTCCCTACTGTGTCCTTGAAGTGCACTCCTGTAAGTCGCAGTTCCCCTATGAATCTGGTGGCGTTCATATGCAGTATCAATGATAATATCTCTTGCCTGTAGCATTATGTGATCTGGTTGATCTTTGGTAGTGCATATATATCAGATTGGCAAATATGATGTTTTTTCATGCCTTCGTGTTGTTGTTTCTGTTCCATCTAGTGTTATGGAATAATATAGTCACTGAAGTGCATAATTTTCTGGATTCCAAGACGTAGTTTCAGCTTGTTAATTGCATACCTTGTTAATTTTGAAAGTATTTCGGAATGTAGTATCTGAAGTCCGTCCTGTAGTTTCAGCCTGTTGCATGTAGTTTAACTTGCTGATAATTTGTGAGCTTTTTCGGGATGTTCCTTTTGATGTCTGAAATGTTATTTCAGCTTCCTTGCATGTACTTTTTATAACTTGTTAGCTTCTGAACTTTTTTCTGGATGTATTTCCTGAAGTCCGGGATGTTGTTTCAGCTTGTTACAATTACTTTACATAACTAGTTGGTTTCTAAAGTTCTCCTGGTGAAGTTTTTGAAATCTGTCATGTAATTTCACTCGTAACCCGAAGCTTTTGAAATGTACACTGAGAAGTTAAAACGCGTGTGGTTCCATAAAGCGTTACTTTTGCAGTTGCATCCACTAAAGCTTCCGAGACGTTGTTTGCTATATTTTTTTTTTCTAGATGTTGCTCCTGCATAGTCCGTATTTTTGCGACTTATTATTTCTCTATAACAGGATGTATTTTTGCGACTTATTATTTCCTTTCTAAGTTGGATAGATGTATTTCCTGATGTATAAATCACAATGGATCTTATATCTAGAAGTAGTTCTACCTTTATTTCTCTGTAACCAGGATGTTTTTTTGAGACTCATTTGTCCTTTTTAAGTTGGAATATGCATTTCTTGATGTATAAATTACAGTGGACCTTATTTCTTGATGTATTTTCTGTCTTTTTTTGCAAGACCTGCAAGGATTTGAAGAAAAATGTTGCCAGTAAAACACAATGTATGATAACTCTTTCTTTTGCAGTTAGAACTTAGTATTGTCATCATTTATACCAATCTCTTGAAGCATTGTCTGCTTGTATTTTTTGTGTGCAGAAACATTCCAGGACACCAAAACCTGCTCAGTCAAACTGTAAAAATGATGAAGCGAAGGTTGCAACCAGAAGTCAAGAGTGATGTTTCGGAGCCTTCACAATCACACACTTGGATGATGATATTGAAGATGTTCAAGCACTTGCATCGGAGGCTCCAGTGAAAGAAGAAGATCAGGCCATAGATGATGAACAAGTTGCTGAAGAGGAGATACGAAAAACAAGGTGATCTGTTTTTCCTTGCCAAAAGTCTGATTTTCTGTACTGTTTTTTGGGGATGTAGTGTTCCACAGCAGTATACATTATATATCAATAGCAGTATTCAGTATTTTTTCACACTTGATGATATACTGGATATAGTTTTTACTGATGTATCCTTTGATTACTTTTTGTGCAAAACTTCCCATGTAGTTTTACATGAAAACTATACGTCATTTTTGATACTACGTTTTATATCATACTGGATATAGTTTGGCTGTGTTGGAATCAACTGAACTTCGTCGTCGCTACCAGCGTCGTCGCTGGAATTTATGTGTCCTGGATCTACAAAGGAGCGTTAATGTTTAGTCCGCCCAGTTAGTTCATGTCTATACCTGGATGATAAAAAAAAAGTGTTTTTTACTAACAAAGATGATCAAATTTGCTAGCAGCTCAGCATGTATCTTTTTGCTTGAATTTGTGCTTTTTCTGCTTCGAAATTGTTATACAGCTGTGCATACTAACATGACTCCCCGGTTTTTCTTTTGTTACAGCTAATGGTTCTCTATATATCAAGCTTGCTGATCTTTTTGTAAGCAAAATCATGAAGTTTCTCACTAAGACAGATAATGGAGTGGACAAACTACATGCTGATGTGTTCAGAAACCCCTGCCCTATACTGGTATACTCCTTGATCATCTGTAGTTCTGTTGTGGATGCAAAACTACACTGATTATCATGAGCATAGTGTGTTACATGTAAAGCACAGGAAGAAAAGAATCATGGATGTGTTTGACATATGGAGAACTGCTTGAGCAAGATGTATAAATACGTGCACTTAGATGTGTTTTTCTTGCTTTTCTGGATTTATCTTTTGTGCTGGATCTTGATACATCTTCTCCGGTTCCTTATTTTACTTCCGTGTGCTTCGATCTACTTCAGCTGTATGTAGTTCTGTTCTGAAAACTTCATCTTCGGGAGACCTTCTCCTGGCGGCTGGTCGGGGAAGAGGAGAACAGAGGTAGGGTTTGGTCTGCTTGTCTGGAGGTGCAGGTCTTGTTACATTTAAGTCCCAGGTGTTTTTTTCTGGGAGCAAACTACAACATGCAACTCAGAAACAACCAGCAATGGTTCTTGCTTGCTGTAATTTTGTTCAAAACTTGTGGTTTCCTGAACTTTCTCTTACAAACCAGACCAGAACCTGATGTACTGTTGCGCTGCAATGTTTCTTCCATGTTCTAGTTTGTGAAGTTTGTTACATCTGAAAACTAATGTGTTTGCTTACCTGGATGTTTCCTGGAGTTCATGGCGGTGATTTTCTTTCCAGTTGCTGCGTTCTTATGTGGATTCAACACCTGACAGTTCTGGGTGAGGTTGGCGGCATGCGTGTATCTGTGCAACAGATTCTGCTCGCCCACAGTTTCCTGATGATTTTCTTATTCTATTTCCTGATGGGAGTGTCATCCAAGCAGGGAGAGTTCCTCGCTGGCTTGGCTTTGGCGTCTGAGCCTGCCCCGTGCAGTGCGTGGTCCGCCTGCTTGCGCGAGCGCAAAAAATCCAGCATGAGGGATCCCTTTCTATTTCCGGCCTTTGCTGGGAGGGACCACAACCCATTTTAGGTAAGTATCTGGTTCGGACAGGGGGGCACTCTGTAGCGCAATAGGGTGCCCGGGCACTGTGTAGCCACGTCCTATTTTCTGATGACAAAATGAGCATCCTACTTTTCATTAATCTCCACAACATACATTTCCCCTAGAATTCCAGCCCAGTGGTGCCTCCCACGTGTCGGTTGCTAAATTTACAGGATGTGGTGGGTTTGCCCGCTTATCATAGCTACGGAGTAGATGTTGATGGATGCAATTTACAGACTAAAGTGTTGATGGATGCAAATATTCACTACTTTTGGCAGCTACGGAGTAGATGTTATTTGAGATGTTTTCTTTAGATTCCGTTGATATGTTTGCAAGTAGACTCAAACTAGAACAACCCTATGAGCTTTGCAAGTGGCGACACTAAACCTTAATTTTTCCCTCTACTATAAAAATGGCCAGAGTCTAATACGTTCAGCGCCATTTGCTAATACTAAATACCTTCTCACATAGACCCAGACCCCAATAGCTGACAAAATAGTCTAACGCAAGCAACATAAACGGGCGCAGCAAAGCACGTCCTATCCTTCTAGTTATGAACAAATTGACATGGTATGGAAACAAATGAATTGTAAAAAAGGTTTGGGTGCACAGGCCTCAGATGATCCTCCGGTTTTGGACCTTCCTCTGCTGGAGATGGTGCCTCAAGGCATGGAGGAGCAGGACAAGGTTGATCAAGTCGTGACCTCATGCAATGGCTTGGGGCTGACCATGGCAGTGTTGCCTGTTAGCATGGTTGGAGAGGTGCCCGTCAAGTCGGATGCTGGTGCTAGTTGCTTGATTGAGTTGTGTGGAGGTTTGGTGCCACAAGCAGATGATCCCCCTGAGGTTGTTTTTTCCTCAGCCAAGTCCTGGCTTCAACACTTGGAGGAGAAACAAAAGGTCAATAATGTTGTGCATGCTTGCAAGGGACCGGAGATGACTGAGGCAACTTTCGCCGCCGGCTTTGTTGTGGACGCGCCTCTGGAGCAGACACCGCCAAGAAACTCTCACAGCTTGAAGGTTTTCGAGCCGGACCTCTCACTTGGTGGCAATGGAGGGTCGCTTTCTCATACCTCGCCCACCCTATTGGATGAGTTGTT
The DNA here is from genome assembly GCA_947311845.1 of Poa pratensis. NCBI lineage: Eukaryota > Viridiplantae > Streptophyta > Magnoliopsida > Poales > Poaceae > Poa > Poa pratensis. Next base: position 80,189,199 of record CAMZMU010000107.1, on the reverse strand, counting down.
GAGCAATTTCAGTTGCACGAAGCAGCTATCCTTGCTCGATGCACCAATTAACTTGCGGCTCGAAGACGGCTCCTCTTGGGTTGGAAGGAGAAGTGGAAGGTTGGAAAAGAAGAACAAAGACTGCACCATCCCCATTTCCAAGCGAGCTGAAGTCAGATTGGCAGAGTCTTTTGGAGAACTTCCGAAGGGGCAGGTTTCAAATAAAGGCTCTGAGGAAGATGTGCAAGAGAAGATGAAGCCGTTTCTACGGATGTGCAAGCATCCTTCTTCGCAGACGGCGCTACAGGCAATTTGTGAGTTGGTACAAGTCAATGGTTAGTGGTTGTCTTCATAAGGCTAGGTGCAAGCTTTCCTTTTGTCGGGTGAGTGATCTCCGGGTGTTGTTGCTTGGTTTTGCTGATTACAAGGTGTTTCCGATGGACTTGGGCCTAGGGACTCTTGTTTCCGGCTCCGATGATGTGCCCTAATTTCTTTAGAGTGTTTTGAGTGTTTTGCCGGTTCCCGTAATTAACCGTGCATTGTATGGGTTTGGGTCCGGTTTCCCCTTCTAAACTGGATCAATTATTTCTTCTAATAATACAATGGCAGAGCTCCTGCCGGTTACGGTAAAAAAAAGGTTTGGGTGAATGTTAAATTTTCTATGGGCCAAATCCCCCTCGTCGAGCGGGGCTAGGGTGTCGACCCTAAACCCTGCCGGAGAGGGTGACATGTCATTGTTTCATGCGGAATCTGTGACTAACAAACCTTCGCCTACCCCCCAACTCGTGTTGCAACAACCACTCTGATTTCCCCTATATCTTTTTGCTGCCCATCATGTAGGCATGGAGGACGACTTGTGTGGTGGTGCAGGGGAGCTTCCCATGTCTGACAAGCCATTAGTTCATGCGGAATCTGCGACTAACAAACCTTCGCCTACCCCCCGACTCGTGTTGCAACAACCACTCTGATTTCCCCTATATTTTTTTGCTGCCCATCATGTAGGCATGGAGGACGACTTGTGTGGTGGTGCAGGGGAGCTTCCCATGTCTCCCTAGGTACGCTGACACGGTAGTCGGAGGCTTCTTAAAATAGTTCTAAAAACTATCTCAACAAAACAAAATGTTGGCCCAAAACAACCGCCCATTTGAAAGATGAGATGTATGTATCACCACCAGATTACCCAATCATGACATCTTCTCGATTGAAGGTATTGAAAACGCAGGAACAAAAGGACCACAAGAATAAGATGCTCATATTTCTATAAAATTTCAAAAAAATACAAATTATAAAAACAGCCTTCGAATGAGGCATGAGATAAAAAGGGGGAATTGCAAATTGCTGAAGTGAGAGAATAGGAGTCCTTGGACTTCTAGTAAGAAAAGAAAACGATTTTGTGCTCATATTGATATTCTATCATATCGAGGACATAAGAATGCATTACATGTTTATGTTGTAATTAGGTGCCTTGGGTTATTTATCCAGAGAGACCGGAAAAAAGTTATGTGGATTGTAATCCTCAATACTTCTTATGAAAATACTTCAATCGAAAGAGGCTCTTAATCACCAAGATGTCTAACGCTCGCCAGTTTAGACAACTTTTTTTTCTTGCTATGAAATTCTGGTGCCTTCTCACATCGCTGTCTGGTCACTGCCCTGCAAGGCTGCAAGCAGCAACGTCCCGTCTATGAGCGACAATCCTGATTACTCACTGAACCTCCTAGCTAGCACGCATGACTGATGATTGGAATTAATTGAGCAAGGTGGGCATAATGTATTAAGCTAGTTATAAGCTCTATTCTGGTGTCCTGCTTAGCAGATCAGATTCGTGTGCATTTTTAGAATAGAATCGTCCACTGTGGCTCTCCTCACCGACGCCAACTTTGCATAGTGCATAGGTTGTACTTACTCTGCAAAAAAGGCTCTCTGTAATGGAGGAGGTGAGAACAGCCGCGCGCTGGAAAGGCCATTACCGGCTCCCTCAACCTTGCTAATACTACGTTATCATGGCGGATTACGTTACCAACTTCCTCATCGATTGTTGTCTTTTGCATGTTTGCAGTCCTATAAATACCTGATCATTCGTCTGAACTTCTCATCCAAACCAACGCATTCAGCAAGCAAGCTAGCTAGCCGTGGTGTGCCACCATCTCTAGCTAGTGTGATCGAGCGAGACTAAGAAGATGGCGTTGCACTGGAGCAGCGGCCTCGCGGTCGCCGTGGCAGCGGTGCTCGCCATGTCGGCCCTCTTCCCGGCGGGCACCTCAGCCCACCCGCTGGTCCCTGCAGCAGGAGGCATGCTATTCCCTCAGTTCTACGAGCACACGTGCCCGCAGCTGCAAGCGGTGGTGGGCGCCATCGTGGCCAAGGAGCACGCCAAGGACCCCCGCATGGCGGCGTCCCTCGTCCGGCTGCACTTCCACGACTGTTTCGTCCAGGGCTGCGACGCGTCGGTGCTGCTCGACGCCGACGGCAGCGGCAGGTTCACTACCGAGAAGCGGTCGAACCCGAACCGCGACTCGCTGAGGGGCTACGAGGTGATCGACGAGATCAAGGCCGCCCTCGAGCACGCCTGCCCGCACACCGTCTCCTGCGCCGACATCGTCGCCGTCGCCGCCAGGGACTCCACCGTCCTGGTACGCAACAATTCTATCGACTAACAACACGTACAATGCAGCATATCGTTTCTGACTTTGCCTTGATGAACCCGGCCGATGGAGCAGACGGGAGGACCAGGCTGGGAGGTGCCACTGGGGAGGAGGGACTCACTGACCGCCAGCTTGAGCGGCTCCAACAACCTCATCCCTGCTCCCAACGACACCCTTCCCACCATCGCCGCCAAGTTCCGCAACCAGGGTCTCGACATCGTCGACCTCGTCGCGCTCTCAGGTATACATGCATGCTGCCACTCACAGTCACAGGTGTTCGACAGCTATTCCTCGAGGATGCCATCGAACAGATTGGAATAAGTACTGACATTTGCTGTATGTAACAAACAATCCAGGAGCACACACCATCGGCGACTCGCGCTGCGTGAGCTTCCGGCAGCGGCTCTACAACCAGAACAACGATGGACGCCCGGACCCGACGCTGAACCCGGCCTATGCCGCGGAGCTGCGCCAGCGGTGCCCCAAGTCCGGCGGCGACCAGATCCTGTTCGCGCTCGACCCGGCAACCCAGTTCCGGTTCGACAACCAGTACTACAGGAACATCCTGGCAATGAACGGCCTGCTCAACTCCGACGAGGTCCTACTCACGCAGAGCCACGAGACCATGGAGCTCGTCAAGACCTACGCCGCCAACAACGAGCTCTTCTTCCAGCACTTCGCCAAGTCCATGGTCAGGATGGGCAACATCTCGCCGCTCACCGGGCACAACGGCGAGATCAGGAAGAACTGCAGGAGGGTCAACCACTTCTAGGCAGATCGAGGGAATCTGTGTTCGAAGCTGGTGATGATTTCATCGTGTCTTTCGCTTCTTGATTTCCAACGTTCCTTCCAAGTGTATAAGCGTACGTGTGATTCTTGCATTTTCCTCTTCCTGTTGCAACGTAAATAGTTGCGGTTGTGTTTAATTTGCTCCCATTTTTTGTTGTTGATATTCCATCCATGCAGTGTGCTAAATTTGTACCAAGAAATGATCCAATAAAGTGCTTATAACTTGTTCAACTCAAGAGTGTTGTAGTCAGCTAAAATTTACCATGCTCGTTGTGACTTGTGAGAGAAATGACAATTTAAACATCCTTCTTAGGAATTACAGAGGAGAGGCTCCTATTACATGTAAAATTACAATAAATATTGTTTACAAAGATATTTAAGATGTGCCATTTTGGCCCTTAAGCCATGAAAAGTAAATTACAAGTTTAGCTGATTAATATGAGAGGTTAATTTCCCAGAGATCAAATCAGCAATTAGTTGTCTAAGTCAGGAGTGTCTTGAGTGCTGAACACTATAAAAATGCTTCAATTTATTTATCCCATGTGTTACCCATAATGGCCCAATAACTGCCAGTGAACTTTATAATGCACATAAGTTAATCAACCGCAAGACGGGGCAAAGGGTCCCATGTCTTACTCCTATCTTAATTCCAAATTTAGTCCTGAAATTCCATTGACCATAATAACTTCATCTAGTTTGATCCACCTCTCATCAAACCCCATGTGAAACAAGAGCTTGGGATGATTAATTGCTGATGGCCCTTCACGTAGTTACCTGCGTGAAAAGTAAATGGGTTAGGTTGAAACTCCAAGTGCAGAGTGTGTAGTATATGGAAGACGGTTTTCCCCACGAGGGGTGACTCGAGGGTTTAATATCGAACTCTCGGGGAATCGGTAGTGAAAGATTTATCTTCCTATCCTTCTCTTGGTTACCTACAAAACAAAGTAAATGTTTTGGTCCTGTGAGAATAATATGAAAATAATATGCAATGCAAACAAGAAATAAATATGCAATGGTGGTAAATAAATATGCAAGGATGGTGGAAACAATGATAAATGATATTTTTGGTTTTATACGACGAATGCAAGATGTAAAAATGTTTTTGTATTTTCGGATTTTTAAATGGCAGAAAATGTAAAAGTGGTAAAAGTGGTTGGAAAGGTGTTTCTTATGATTAAAAATGGACCGGGGTTCATGGTCTCACAAATGCACTCTCTCTTTAATAAAGTGGTAGACAATGGAACACTAGAGTTGACATATGAGATTGCAACATACAAGTTTTATGACAAGTTACTAATTACATGGGCATCACGTTCTAACATAGGGACCTTTTTTTATTAGTCTCTCTTATACTCCACCAAGATGCGAACTAAATCATAACACCTCAGTAATTAAGATAAATCAGAGCATAGCATTAAGTCTTTTGACATGAAGTTAAAATAAGAACATGCTAGATCTAGTCACAGAGAAGTGGCATGGTCACCCACAACCCTGTAGCATGGTATTTTTCTTTATCCCTAGTGAGGCAACATAGTAAGGTAAAACATCCAAGTGGATCGCGATATTTCAGTGGTCAGCTTACCGCACTAGCCACCCCCGTTACTCCAACTAATGCACACATCACCCCTCACACGCTCTCATAAACATGCTTGATCAAAACAAGCACACAAGAACGGGGTACAAAATATGCATCTACTTTCATAACTAAAACAAAACTATTGCAATCTCAAACATATATTAACTCATAAAAAGATCCACCACATAAGTATTACATAGAAGACCGTAATCATGTCCAGCAGCTCATACGGTACTAATTAGTGAAGCTCAAAGAGAGGAGAGATACATAAGTTACTTCCACAAACCCATAGTCCAGGGTGGACTACTCCCTCTTCATCATGGAGACGGTGGAGAAGTCGTTGGAGAAGATGGAGACCACGCCAGCAGCGCCCCGCCGGAGATTTCCCCCTCCAATCTGCAGCTCCAGGTCTCTGTTTCGGTGTTTCTGTGTTTTGGCGGCGCTCCTTTCCGAGGGGCGTCGGGACTATTTTTATAGTCGGTTTTAGGCCAAGATGGAGTCGGTGGAGGAAAGATCGACAACAACGGAGCTCCGAGGCCCGAGATGGTGGGTCCCACGTGACCAGGGAATCTGGCCGCCTGGGCCACCCTCTTTTGGCCCACGGGCCACCGTTTGTTCGCTTCCTTCGCTCCCAAGTCTTCTTCCTTCCAAAAAATGATGCTCGTAAAATATTAGGTCATTTGGACGTCGTTTGGGTCCCTGAAACATCAAAATATAGAAAATAGGGTTTTCTGCCTCCGCAGGGTTAATTCCATAAAAATAGGAAATCAATAAAATATTCCCAAAATCATGATAAAACATTGATATAACCCTTATATGATGCAAATATGATTGGAATATAAGTAATATAATGCAAAGTTCATGTATGCATTTTACATGCATCAATTGCTCAGTAGTGTCAAAATGTTTACCGACAAATAATCCAATTTAGTATGAAAATTTCCATCAAACCTCTCGTTGATGCAAATATTCAAATGCCCAAGCCAACATGTTGAATAATTCTTCTTCTGAGAATCCAGTTTTGGAGTCTCTCTACAAGCATAATGTTAAGAACCTTCTTGAAGACTGATTCCCCCTTTCCCCCATGGTAGCACCGCTGTTGCTGCTATCTCCTCTCTCCTGCTCTCCCCACTCAAATTTCTGACCTGCTATCAATAAAGTTTGGCCCGGGCCCGGGTCGTAGCTCATGTCCGGCCCAACTCCTCACAAGGTAAAGAGATTTTTTTACATTAATCTCAACATCGAACCAGTAAAAATGCAGATCCTCAAACTGAAGAAGCTCCTCACAAATGCAAAAAGTTTCCGAAATTTCTTTGCCATTAAAAATAGTGTTTTTTAATACTTTCAATTTAGATTCACAAGTACAACGTACCGTTTCTCTCCCGGGAAAGTCGGATCGCACAAGGCGATCAAGGAGGCGACAAGGGTTTCCCTTGCGTGCCGTCGACGACGCCGCTGGTTCCCTCTCTCTCTGTCTGCCGCTTCGGCGGTGGGAGGAAGGGGAACCTCGGGTCTGTCCGCTAGGCGGGTGCGTGGTAGGTTCGAGGGACACGCTGCCGAGGCCGTTGCGGTGGTGTCGCGTCAGAATAAATCTCTCTGGGCTCCGTTCGCGGTCAGGCGAGGCTTCAGCCTTCGCCTAGGAGCCAGCGGGGTGGGGGATCCCCGAATCTCGTCGAGGTTGCGGGCTATGGTGTCTTTAGGTCCATCGGCACTGGCCGGTTGGGTCCTTAGATGGGCGATAGATGCATGGAGATGAAGACCCTTGTTCCTCCTTGTCGGTATGATTTGCTGCTGTTGTTCTTCTCCTTCCTCTGCGCTGATGCTGGAGGGAGATCCGGATTTGCCTGGGCGGATGGCCCGGCCGCGGTGCTGGACCGGTCGGTTGACTCGAGTTCTCTTCCATCCGGAAGGGACACTTTTCACGGTACTCAAAGCCAAAGATGGCGACGGCTGTTGAAGGTGTGTTGGATTGGTGTCCATGCCATGTCGGCGCTGGTGTCAAGGAAGGAGGAAGCAGCATGGCGGCAATTGTACCGTGGTCGAAGATGATGACCTGCTTGCGCTTGGTTGCAGATCTTTCTGCTGCAGGGGTCTTCTCTCAAGTTTCTGGGATGATGACACAAGGCTCCGGAGATCTTCTTGGGTTATGGTGGTCTTAGAGCATCTTCAACCGGACCCCCTAAATTCGGCCCCCAAACTGCGCTCGGACGTGTCTGCGGACAGTGACCAGACAACCCCTAAAAACATGCTTCTACAACCACAAGCCTCTAAATCTAGATGCCAAATTACTACAAATGCATGCAACGTGCACATATTGCTACACTGTGATGTGCACTTGTTGCCGCCTTGCTACTTCCGGTTAGCTATCCTATCCCCCTACTCGTCATCGAATAGGATGATGACCGTTGTCGCAGCGCCAGCGGAGCCACCCCATTCCGCACTGGCGGAGGAACCGGAGAAGAACCCTGTTCTTCGGAGTCGGAGAAGAGCGAGAATGAAGAGGATGGTTCCCCTTCGTAGGGTCGGCCTTCACGAATCGCCGCCTCCACCTCGATATGCTTGTCGAGGAACCCGGAACGATTCCTCATCTGCCTCATGAAGAGGCGGTCCGCCGCCTCCGCCTTCAGCTGTGCCTCCGCCGCACGGTGCTTCGCCGCCTCCTCCTTGAGCTGCGCCTCCTCGCGTATCCTTCCCGCTTCCGCCTCCGCCTGAGCTCTCCACTGCTCCGTCGCAGCGTGCACCCGGGCGCGATGCGCTTCGGCCACCGCCTCCGCCCGGGCGCGCTGCGCTTCATCCGCCTGCCGGATGTACTCCGAGCCCGTCAGCTCAACGATGTCGGAGTCCTCACTGGCCACGACATATCCCACACTCGCCGCCTCCGCCACCGCCACCTCCTCGCGTGTCATGGCTTGGAGGTGGGCCTGCGCCCACGCCGCCTTGTCCGTCGTCATCTTGGCGAAAATGGTGGGGAGGCGGCGAGGCATGGTGGATGAAAAGAGGAGTGGACGGTGGATGTGGATGAACCAAACTAGGGTTCCGGCGGCGGCTGTAGATTGTGGATGTGGATGAACAGGACTAGGTTCCGGCGCCGGTACATATAGTGGAGGTGGCCGGTCCGCCATGAATGCTGGTCGTTGGGCGTTGGCCGCTGGACGCTCCGCCATGAATGCTGACGCCGGTCAAAGGCTAGATCCTCCGTCTGGTAGGCCGGTCAAACGTGGGTCCGCGCTGTCAGCGACCTGAGTGCGGATGCATCCGGCGCGTCCGGGTCGCCCCAATCCCTCCCCACATATGGGCTGGGTTTGGGGTGTGCCGGACCGACCGGGTGTTTGGGGCCGGTTTGGGGGCCGCGGCTGGGTCGCGGTTTTTGGCCCAAAGGCCGTCCGGGCAGTTCGCCCGGACGTTTGGGCTGGGTTTGGGGGACGCGGTTGGAGATGTTCTTAGGGTGTTCTAGGTGTTCATGGTCGTTTGTAATTGTGTTACAGCATGTTTGTAAGGGTCAACAATTTTGTATTATTTGGTGATATGAATGCAGAAAATCTAAAAAAAGTGTTTTTGAATAGTGTTTTTTGTGTGCACTTGGCCGCGCTCTTCTCTTTTGCTTCGCCTCCACTGCTGTTCGGCCATATCGGGCCTGAAGCGGTCCAATAAGAGCCCAACACCAAGAGCCCGTGCCACTAACTGCCGCTCGCTCTCTCCAGGCTCCGGCCGCGTCCGCCGTCAGCTCACAATCCCCTAAACCCCAAAACCTCGCCCGCCGCAGAGGAAATCCATGGCGGCGGCGGAGAACTCCGGCGGCGGCGGGGCCTCAACCTCCTCCTCCTCGGCCACCTCCACCGTGGACCGCTTCCTCAAGATCGTCCTCAGCTGGGACTACGTCCGCCTCGCCGCCGATTCCAAGGTACGCACGGACCCTCCCACCCGCCGCCGCAGCCACAGTAGCGCAATTACGCCGCAACCCTGAACCTTCTCTCTCCGGCTTGGTGGCAGGGCGCGGATCAGACTAGGGGCTGCAGCGCGTGAAGAACAGCTACGCCTCGGTGGCCGAATACCTAGGCGTATTCGAGCCCTGCTCTTTGAGGAGGTGAAGGCACAGATCGTCCAGGGCCGCAGCAGCGAGGAGGATGGTGGGCTCTGGATTTGCTCTGTCTGCCGCGTGTGTGCGTTTGCTCTATTTGTGTTGGCTTATTATTAAGCGATTTTTGGTTTGTGCCCTGTGTGGTGTGAGCAGAGAATAGGCTGGACTGGCAGGAAGCGGCCGTGGGAAAATGTACAGAGTCCGAGGGGTTCCACAAGGTGTCCATGGCCCCGAGGGATGATGGCTTCCGGGAGATTTTGTCAGAGAATGACCTCCTCCTCATCTCCAAAGAGAAAGTAAGTTTTGTGCTAGTAATGTAGCAGGAAGCTGTTAACATCTTGATTTTACCTGCCACATTTGGTGGAGCCTATAGTTGTCAAACACTCATTCTGTTTGTTGTCAAATCTGAATTCGGAAAATATCCCAGATGAATGTACATACCATTTTGAAGTTCATCTTATTGCTATGAATATTTTCAGATATTTCGCATGGAAAAACATATAGTACATCAGATCTACATAGAATAAGTTATGCACTCATGATTGCATTTTCTCACATTTACTGTACACCAGACATGGTTAGCCACATCGAGGATGAATAATAAGTTGAAATATGCTTGCGTTTTCAGTTTGAGGAGAGAGTAATTCCTACTGCATATGCCTTTGCCGTGGTGGAACAGCGGGGTGGTAAAGATAATATGTCTCTTAGAACATTTGTAGCGGGGGAAATTAAAAATCTGAATGTTGCAAACCCTTTGAAGACTTCAAGGTTGCAGCGCATTGCTTCCATTTTCACATCAGATAGCGTCCTGTGGGTTTTAAAGGTGAGCTCATTGTTATCAAAGATCAGCTGAGTTTTCATGCTTCTCTTGGTTATCGAGGGCATTGTCTTCTTGATATTTACCTTTTGTCTATATTCTTAGCTGTGCAGCTTGTCTACTATACTGCGAGAGTACGTTGCGATGCGCTCTGTAGCTTCACTTCCTTTTAAGGATTTGATTCTTTCAGCTTCTGAGAAGAACAAAGATGGAGACAATCAAAATCGTGCTTGGAATGTCCCTGAGCCACTTATGGATTACCTGAAAACAAATCTCAATGGTTCACAGCTAGATGCAGTTAATGTGAGCATAAGTTGTAGTTTTATATATTGTTGTCATATCTAGTTCCAAGGGAAACTGCTGTTTGCCTAACAGACTTTTATTGTCTCTTCCAGGCAGGTCTTTCTCGCAGATCCTTTGTTCTTATTCAGGTTAGTTTCCTCCTTTTACTGCTGTTGCTAATTTGCAGTGTATTATCGGTTACTTTGCCAAAAAAAATATAGTCAACTGTTGGAGCAATTTTGGATGTATGCAAGTTCTTGAGAATCTATAAGCAGTTCTGCGCACATTGCACTCCCTAGAACCATGCATCATTGACTGTAGAGTTTCACTGTTTATTTGTAGGGCCCTCCAGGAACCGGAAAAACGCAAACTATCCTTGGACTTCTCAGTGCTGTTCTCCACTCCGCTCCCGCAAGAATGCAGACCAAGTAACAGTCGTCAGTTTATTTCTGTAATATCTAATGGAATGCATAATAGTACATTGCAGTTCGCAAAAGCTTGTTCCTCTATTGTTTTTTCTAGATAAAAATGGGTGCATGTATCTCACATGCTTCATGATCCTTTTGCAGAAGAGGGTTTGATGTTCAAAAGCATGGGCCAGAGCTGGACGCTGAGGGCAAGTATGTTTAAACGTGGATATTTCCTAGTTAGTTTCTGAAATTTCCTTGATGATGGAGTACTGAAGGAAGCATAAAATGCAGACTGATGAGCATGTAGCAGTTACATCATTAACGATATTACCAGACAATGTTCTTAATTGGTGCATGCATTGCTTATTTCTGTTGTGCTTCTGCATGGTGTGCAATACTAACTAAATTACCCTAAGTTTATGTCACTCGCATTTTTTTTGATATCTCAAATCCTTAGGGTGTATCCAGGCTTTATTAGGGGGAAAAGATTGCCGTGCTTTACATTTGCACTATCATCTGTGACGATCTTTAAGCATCTATCTTCATATGTTGTGTTAGATTTGTTTGTGTGTCTTTTGGTTGTGTTTTCTGTTCCCAAATTCTGCAAGTGGTTTTTGGCACTTTGCACTATCTTACTGCAGAATTGACATGATAGGAATGCAAACTGGATAAAAGCATCTCCTTGGCTAATTGGTGCAAATCCTCGAGATTTGATTATGCCTGTCGATGGTGATGATGGTTTTTATCCTACTGGGAATGAGCTGGTACTCTTCTATACTCGGTAATTCGTTATATTTTGCCATTATGCTTGGATGGATGGTCTAACCCTTACATGGTTAAAACATTTCTGGACAGAAACCTGAAGTTATAAGTTCCAATCGCAAGTATCGAGCCCATGTGTTGGTCTGTGCTCCATCCAACTCAGCACTTGACGAGATTGTATTGCGCGTTCTTAAAACAGGTTAAACGGTTTTTGGCTCTATGTAATCTAATGCTCAAAACTCCTCTCACAATAAAAGTATTCCTGAATTAAGTAATAAAGTTACTGTATGTTTTCAGGGATACGTGATGAAAATAACCAAACTTACATTCCCAAGATTGTTCGTATTGGACTAAAGGCGCATCATTCTGTCAAAGCAGTTTCCATGGATTACCTTGTATGTAATTTTAGTTGCTAAGCATTCTGTCTAACTCGTGTGAATTACAGCAAGTTCAAATATTTACAGATACAACAAAAACTTTCTGGTGTGGATCGCTCAGCAGATGGCGGGAGACGCGGAGCTGGTGAAATTGATCGAATTAGAGCTTCAATTCTTGATGAAGCAGCTATTGTACGTACATCTTTTATTATCAATATTTGTTAATTATATTTGAAAATGTTATTCTCATTGCCAAGGAAAATTCGTAGGTATTTTCTACCCTGAGTTTCAGCGGATCAGCCATTTTCAGCAGGATGACTCGTTCTTTTGATGTTGTTATAATTGATGAAGCAGCACAAGCTGTGAGTATATTTTGTGCATATTATTTTACCTAATGGAGTATTACCATAATCAGATTTTGATGATGGCATTCTTTATGCTTCTATTTGTGAATTTGACATATCTACTTTGTTTTCAGGTAGAACCAGCAACTCTTGTACCCCTGGTTCATGGATGCAGACAAGTTTTTCTTGTATGTCATCTACTCCCCTCAGATGCTTTACACATCTCGTTTATTCAGTTATTTAACTTTTCCTTCCCAATGTACTATAGTTTATCATTATGCTACTGGTTAATTAATCTACTGATTAGCAGGATCATACAGTGGATGATATTCTCGTTGTCCTTGCGAATGAAATTTAAAATCATTTCACTCACTTAGGTTCTGTAGACATTCGTTTTCGCGCGCCCTACCTAGCCATCTGTTCCTGATAATTTCGCTTTGTATCTTTTCAAACTTGTTGCTACATTGATACATGAAATACTTTGAGTATTTTGCTAACAATGGTGACCCCAAATCCTCACTATCACTTTATATTCCTATCAGGTTGGTGACCCAGTTCAGTTGCCCGCAACTGTAATTTCATCTACCGCTCAGAAGTTAGGGTAAGACGTCTCCTTATTCCCTTTGATTGATTCACACTATTAACACATTGTAATGCTAATGTAACGCCAATGTAACCATAGATATGGAACAAGTTTGTTCAAGAGATTTCAAGCTGCTGGTTTTCCCGTGCAAATGCTCAAAATTCAATATCGTATGCATCCAGAGGTAGTGTTATATTCTCAATTCATCTAATCTGGATTCTAGATTACTAGAATGGTTTTCTGATTTTGTTAATCCATTCAATAACCAGATTAGTATATTCCCTTCAAAAGAATTCTATGAAGGTATCCTACAAGATGGGGAGGGACTCAACAAAAAACGTCCGTGGCATTCCTACAGCTGCTTCGGACCATTTTGTTTCTTTGATGTTGATGGGATTGAATCCCAGCCGTCTGGAAGTGGTTCATGGGTGAACAAAGATGAAGTGGAATTCATAACCCTCCTGTATCACCAATTGGCCATGAACTACCCAGAGCTCAAATCTAGTTCTCAAGTAGCTGTTATATCACCATATAGGCATCAGGTGAAACTTTTGAAGGACCATTTTAAGTTGACCTTTGGTGATCAATCAAAGGAAGTTATAGATGTAAACACCGTTGATGGATTCCAGGTAACTAGTTCATTATCATGCATTTGCAGATTTGCTCTATATACTCAAGCAAGTAGCAGGGCTTATAATGTTGCATCTTGTTGCTCAAATGTAGGGCCGTGAAAAGGAGGTTGTCATTTTTTCATGTGTAAGATGCAATAAGGAGCAAAAGATTGGGTTTGTTTCTGATTTTCGACGAATGAATGTTGCCATCACCAGAGCTAGGTCTGCTGTACTAGTAAGTGCAGTTTATGCAACATAATTTTTATCTTCAGCCCCCTGCCCCCTTCTAGTAGAAACAACAAAATTTCAATGAAATTGCACACAGAAATCGAACATGTTTGTTCACGTGATATTGGTGCAATGTTTGTTATTCCGTGCGAGAGTTTGGAGGTTATAGTGCCTGCCAGGGATCCTTTTTTTCATGATCTACAGGCTGTGCAATTTGTAACTCGAGTTCGTCAATTCAACCTATTCTACATTTCTTGAGTTAGCTTATTGGTTTATGCTATTCTTCTTACTTCGAAAGCCGAAATAACAGATTAGCGGAATGCAGGTAATAGGTTCTGCTTCAACGTTGCAGCAAGATAAACACTGGAACAACCTTGTTGAGAGCGCCAAAGAGAGAAACCACTATTTCAAGGTGAGATGACTACCATCTTCCTTCAAAGCTTAGAAAACAACATTAGGTGAATCTAACCATGATCGCCTTGCAGGTCTCAAAGCCATTCACCACGTTCTTTGCCGAGGACAATTTCAAAACCATGAAGGTGGAAAGACTTATTCCAGACACGAGGATATCACAGGCAATAGAAGCAATTAATGAAGTTGTTGCAAGACAAGAAGTAGTCATGGATGTCGATGATGCTGGTGACCAAGCAGACGGAGAGGATTATGATGGCATGGAGGCTGACGATGGAGGCGGTGATGATTAATTGTTGGCTTTAATGTAGTGTCGTTCCGCATGGAGAAATTTCATTCTAGTCATGGTACATAGAAGAGCAAAGTTTTGTCAGTGAACATGCAGGTTTGAGCCCCCTTCTAGGGCCGTCAGTTAGAAATTCTGATATTCTTAGCAAATTTTAGGAGGAAGAGGTGGTGCCATGGCCGCCTGACTTCATATTTGTTGAGGTAGACGAACCCACTACAGTATGGAATTTTTTTAACCTCGGATTTGCAGCACTGGCTTCTATTACTGTTGTCTTCTTACGAGTGTCGGCCTCCATTTTGAGATTTCGGTCTTGTTAGTGTGGCGAATAAAAGCGTTCCAAAGTGTCTCAAATTTGCTCAAAAGTGGATGTATCTATACATGTTTCATGTCTTATACATTCACTTTTTGGTAAATCTAAGAGCATCTCCACCGGGGCCTCCAAACGACCCCCAAAGACCCATTGGGGTCCGGACAGCGAAAATCGCCACCAGCGGCACCCCCAAAGGCTCGCCCCGAGCGATTTTGTGTCCGGCACCCCCAATAGGGCCTCCAAGTTTGGAGGTCCTCCTGGGGGTGCCGGACATTGACCGGACGTGGCCTCCGACAGGTGCGCTCCACCCGTCATAGACGTAGGGCGCGAGAAGGTGCTGTAAATTGCGCCGTGCAGGAGGTCGTTCCGCCCGCGTTAATGACGACGCGTTTTTGCAGGCGACGACGGGACGGCGAGGCGTCTGCGGCACGTCTCGCAATTACGCCGGCGCCCAGGCTTTCCCGGCTTCCCAAGTCGGCGTGGCCGAATCGCGTTGCCGCCACATAACTCCGACGCGACGCGTGCTCACCCACCCGCCGCTTCCCCCAGCGCCACCGCTTCCCGCCCCTCCGTTTTCCACCCCCTCCCCGCCTATATTAACACTCCTCCGCCGTGCAACCTCACCACACCACCACTCGTCGTAGTGTCGCCGTCTCGCCAAGCACCATGCCTCGCCGCCTCCAAACCACCTGGTCCACCCTCACCCAGGCAGCGCGCCGCGCTCACCCTCTGGGACAAGAGCAAGAGCCGGAGCAGGCGCTCCAGCCTGTCGTCGACGAGGCGCCCTTCGATTGGGTGAACGTCGACGACATCGACGTGGAGGAGCAGAAGGAGCAGGAGCCGGCCCAGGAGGATCCTTACCCTGGGCAGGAGCCGCCTCCGGAGCAGGAGCCGGCGCAGGAGCAGGAGCCAGCGCCGGAGCAGGAGCTGCCGCCGCCGCTGTGGCCCGACCAGGTGGTCGCCGTGAACTCCTTCGACACCTGGCGCGCCGAGCAGGCGGCCAACCAGCTCAGGCTCGGCTACGAGGCGGTTGGCAACGCCGTCGAGGCCGCCATCCTGAAGGCCTCCATCGCGACCGCGGAACGAGACGTTCGCTGTCGCGCCTTCATGGCCGCCGAGCGCGCGACGTACGCGGACCTCAACGCCGTGGCCGCGGAGCGGGTGAAAGGACAATGATGTCGTCTAGAGGGGGGGGGGGTGAATAGGCGGTTTAAAACTTTTCCGGTTTAGGCTTGATAATTGCGGAATAAAACTAGGTGTTTAAATTACCAAGCCAACAACCTAAATAAACTAGGCTCACCTAATGTGCACCAACAACTTATGCTAAGCAAGACAAGCAACAAGGTGATAGCAATATAGAATACTTCAAGCACGAAGGCTATCACAATGTAAAGTGCATAAGTAAAGAGCTCAGGTATAGAAATAATCGAGATACGCGGAGACGAGATGTATTCCCGAGTTCCTCCTTGTTAAGGGAGTACGTCTCGTTGGAGAGGTGTGAACCGACACAACGGTTCAACAACCACAAAGGTTTCACCTTCTTCTCCGATGAACCGCACCACAAAGGTTTGGTTCACCTTCCACTATCGGTATTCCTTCGAGGCGGAATCCGAAGCCTTTCAACAACAATCCGGGGCACAACCCACAATGGGATTGGGGGCTCCCGAACGGCTTTCAACAACAATCCGGGGCACAACCCACAATGGGATTGGGGGCTCCCGAACGGCTTCAAGTGACCACACAATGGTCTCAAGCACCACAAAGGCGTCTAGGGTCCAAGGACCCAAGAGAAACAAGTTCACAAGTTTTCAACTTCCACGAATCCTCGTGGAGAGCACACCGATGCACCAAATGCAAAAGGCAAGAGCACATGTGCTCAAATCCTTCACTCTCAAATTCCAACAAAGCAACAAATGCTTATGGGGGAATAAGAGAGGAAGAACAAAGAGGAGATGCACCAAGAACTCCAAGATCAAGATCTACTAGGTTCCCCTCACTTAGAGGAGAGATTGATTGGTGGAAATGTGGATCTAGATCTCCTCTCTCTTTTCCCTCTAATTCGAGGCAAGAATCATGGAGGAATAGAGAGGGAGGCAAGCTTTCCAAGGTCAACAATGGTGGGAGAGAGAGGGGAAAGCTTGCTTGGCTCTTTGGGGAAGAAGGGGGCCTTATATAGGTCCCCAAAATAAAGAGCCGTTGCAGGAAAACAGGGACCGGATATTCCGATTTAAGTTAGGACCGCAATTTCCGGCCCAGACGAAAACTGTTCTGGTGGTGACCGGATATTTCAAACCGGATATTTCCAAAAGACCGGAATATCCGGTTTCCTGAAAACTGACAGAAAAAACAAAACGAAAACTGCAATATCTTTTTCATCCGGACTCCGATTTTGACGTTCTTGGGCTCGTTGGAATCAACACAACGAGCACGACAAGATTATGCAGAGAAACATCATAGTCCATCATGTGAGGAGAAATCCACAAGGAGAGATTTTGACCTCTCTATAAAAGACAAACCGATAAAACTTCCAACAACAAAAATGCAACAAGATATTCGAATGAAATCCGTTTTTGATGAACTAGAGCTTGGTATGGCGATGAACACAAGCTCTAAATTATCACATGGATAAAAGTCAAATAAGAACCAAGAAAGATGATATGCAAGAATGCAAAGGTTTGAGCTCTTCACAAATATTCGATCAAGTTACTCACTTCAGAGCCCCTCTTGATAGTACGCCGTTTATCCTAAAACCCGGTCTCCCACTAACACCATGAGACCGGTAAAACAGAAAACCTATCAAGATCATACCTTTGTCTTGCGCATTCCACTTGAGCTCGATGATGACGATCTTGACTCTCTCAAGTTGGAACACCTTTCTTGATTGTGCTTGCTAGCACATGCTTGATGAAGACTGTGAGGACCCCGGATTAGTTATCCGAGATACTCGTTATGTTTCCTGCAACAATCCCGTGATCAGTCTGTTGTTGCACATAACTTGAATTGGTATCACAGAACACCCATAGATACCGAATAAACATACTTACTTGATTGAAGTCCTTAGCTTCAACCGGTACTGGCAGCGGAATCACCAAACAACGTGGAGCCCAAGTCATTAGCCTTAACCCTACAGGCAGCTGACTGGGATGCGCCCTAGTTCGCATAGACGCCAGTGAACTCCTCTTCTTTGAACTGCTCCTCTTTAAAATCTGGCTAAGACAATAGCCAGGGACGAAACCAATATGAGTACATTTGATTGTACTCGCAAACTACCCCAACTTAAGCATGCACTACTTTTGATAATTTTTCATAAAACCTTTATTTTTAGAAAAACATCTCTATAACTTTATCGAAAGAAAAGAAGAGTAGATACTCTAGCCTTGCTGAAGGCAAAACATTTTGAAAAGTAGTTCCTCAATATCTTTGCTGAAAAAGGTAAGAAGTTTCTTTAGAACTTTTTCTCGAAAATCATCACCAGGTTTATTTCCTCAAAAACTCCTCCCTTTCCGACCATAATCCTTCCTGAGTAACCAATTTCCAATCACCTCATACCAGTCTGACGGTATAGTTGCATAAAACATCTCCATTTTCTTTTCAAATCTCAAACTTTGTAAAACTTGCACATGGTCTTAGCAGTTCTTCCCAACTGTCCATATCCGAGGACTCGGCTATTCGAATAGTTTTACCCTCTGCAGAGGTAGCACGCTTTTCCCACACCCATCCGGTCACTCATCGTGTCAGCCACGTCCCGCCATACCAGGGGTATGCGAAGTTGAGTTCCCGGCCATAGCCTGTCCTTTGCTCATGCTAGTATAGGACCCTACCGCTACGAAACCGGTTCCATCGACACTTAAATCCTCAGAAACTAAGTGTGAGGACTTCGTAGTTCTGCCCGGCGAATTTTAATGGCCCTACAAATCCTCTATCTCCAATTCAATCATAACAGCCCTTAGGCGTTCTTCTTTTTAGAGGACCCGGGTCAGGGGCAGGTCCTCAGACCATCCCCTCATGGAACGAGGTCATCCTCGTTGTTGAGGCATCCAGTACTAACACGAGCAAATTATATGACTACGCCCTTTCCCATATGTGGGTAAATGTGGTCGCACAGATTTTAGGCTGGGGATGTAAGTACAAGGACACAATGTGCATTTTTTTCAAAGACATCACCATACTCCATTTCTCCATTTCATCACCGACATCTCGGCATACCATAATTCATCCAAGGATTTTCAAAGGAGTTTTGAATAAACAATGTTTTTCCCATCCTATAGTTTTATATAAACAAACTGATATTTCTACATAGAGTGGCAAAATAGTGTTTCATATACTTTTAAAAAGGTTTTCAAAATCATTTCCAATTTTGATAGCAAAATACTTTTAACCAAAACTTGGGTGGATTGTAATCTCACCATAAGATTTTCATAGAAGGCTTTTGAGTAAAAACTATTTCATTTAGAAATCACTGCATACCACTAACACTCTATATCGGGTGTCTCAATAATATACTTGTATTTTGGAAAAGGGGTTTTCAAAATCATAGTTTTAGTGGCAAACACCACATAAATCATTTATGCTCCTTATAAGTAAAACAGGTAAATCAAAATAGATGTATATAGATGCAAGCTCAGTGAAGTAGCTTGCCTTGCTCAACAAAGTGGTACTGGTCCTGATCTTCTGGTTCAACAAAACCTCCTTCCTCGATAAATCCGTCAACGGTATCGTCTAAACGTTAAACAAGCAAAGCAAACAATCACTACACTAACTCAAGCATCAACATAACCATACAATCACAAATGCTATAAATAGCCACTGCATACATCAAGCAACACAGTGTGGTTTCAATTTAATCGAATTAACCTTTATTTAATTATTTTCAAACTAAGGCAGAAACTAGTTGTACACCATTTAATTCACCAATTAATCTAGGTTGGTCACAAAAATTCAAACTAAAATTCTATGGATAGCTACTGATGTGTAGAAGACATCTCAATTGGATTGAGGTCTTTTGGAGTGATCAAACTCCCTACACAATTGTTTTAATCCAGAAACTCATTAGTCAAGTTTTAGCCACTAATTAATTTATGTTGCTTTCAAAAATTAAATCCTTTTAGGGGTGACTAACCTTGGCTAAATGTGATCTAACAAAATTGGTTTCAAGTCATTTGGACTAACAGAGCTCCAGAAACAATTAATTTGGTGTAATAAACCTTCTGTGGCATTTTTATTAATACACTTTTATTATGTAACTAATTGAGATGAAACCACTTTGGCGAGTTAAAGAATTTCATAAGCTTTCCAGAACATTTGAGTTTGATTTATTTGGATTCCTAAATCTCGAGATATTGAATTTCTAAACTAGGTCCAGTACTGAAATTTCCAGAGAGAAATAGATTTGAAAATCAATCTCCTCTGGATAATGTTGAAGAGCATGACAGGTGGGTCCTACACGTCAGTGACTCAGGTTTAATTCGCGCGCTACGGATAATGTTTAAATCGCTGACGGGTGGGGCCAGATTGTCAGCCTAACTCTAATCGAAACGGTATGTGGCCGTTGGATCTAGATCCAACGACTCACAGAGCCCGCGATCATCGACCTCTAACTCGCGGCGGCGCCGGAGCTCCGGCGACGGCGAGGTGCACTGGAAACTCACCTAGGGGGCTCGGGAGGCTGCGGAAATGATGCAGAACGTGCGCGGGAGCTCGGGGAAGATCATGGGGCGGCTGGCACTTGCTGGGGAAGCTCCTGGCGTCGGCGTAGCTCGGCTGCTCCTTCGCGGCCGTGCTCCAACTCCGGCGACGGCTCCTCGATGCGTCTGTGCACGAAACAAGTAGAAACTACGGCGGGTGAGGGTGGTGATAATGGTGGTGAGGATGCAGGCCAGAGAGGAAAGAAAGAGGGAGTATCACGGCCGGGCCGTGATCGACCTCCACCTTCGGCTCCGGCGAAGCTCGAGGAAACTCAGAGGCAAATGGGGCTTCGAGGGAGGGGCTCCTCCCTCCTGGAGGTGCACGGGGTGTGTGGGGAGTGCGGGAGAGGGAAATGGCGGGGTGTGGAGGCACGGGTGCGGGGGTGGCTTTTTATTGCCGAACGTCGGCGTGCCGTGGACAGGGTGCACGAGAGGAGCTAGGGGGTGGGAGAGCACGTCATTGGCGGTGGTACTGTGCGGTTACGGAGTGGGGTTGCTCTGCTGGGGCTCAGAGGGAGAGAGTGGTCGCGTGTGGCTCGGGAGTGAGCTCGGGACGCACGGCATCCATGGCGGGTCAGCGGAGTGCGATGGATCGATGGCGTCGCTGCAGGGCTCCAGAGGTGGTGTGGGCGTGTCCGCGAAGTTGAGGGGTGACAGGAGCGCGTCGGTGATGAGTCACACGAGCTGGGGTGCCGTGGTGGTGAAGTTTGGCGTCGGCGTCCACGCGCGGCCAGAGCACGGTGAGCGGCGCACGGCTGCAGGGGTACGGCGCCACAGAGCGCATGGTTCGGTCTCCTCCTGCCTGATGAGTGTGGTGAGAGGTGAGGTGATGGAAGACGCAGAGAAGGGCCAGCTCGGCTGCTCTCCTCGACACGCATCCATCGCCGGCACGGTGCAGTGCGGTGGCGTGCTTCCTTCGACGGCCACGGGCCTAGTGACCAAGTGGCACGCCTCCTCCTTGCTCTGGTGACTGAGTGATGTGAGTGAGGGAGATTGGGTGAAAAAAATTCGATGAATTAAGCACTAAATTCCTCGATTTGATTTCGGTTTCGAAGAATTGGGGAAGATCTCGGCAGTGTCCACCATGTGTTCGTTGAAATGCTTCAACGAATTTTAAATTCAGTTTTCGACAATTTTATTTTATAATTGGTTTCCTGTATATTGTCCAAGATTTATGGTATGGTGGTGAAATTTATTTGATATGTGCAACATAGCACATTTTGTGATTTGAATTTACTAAAGAAAGAAATGAAATTTAAATTCAAGATTTTTAGAAATATTTTTGGAGAGGGAAAAGAATGTAAGAGCAAAGTGGGAGTGATCCTTATGTCACCCCACTGAATTTGGTTGGAAAGATGATATCAATTTCTCATTTGGAGAATTTTGTGACATTTGTCACACATGGTTTTATGTGTTGATCTTTTTATTTTGATTTTCTTTTCTTTCTTCAGGTCCTTGTTTAGCAGACAAACAACACAAGCAATCAATTGGGCAGGAATTAACAACCAACACTAGACAACCATTTATAAGTTTTCAACCAAGTTTTAATCACTCAGATAAGTGGTGGGGTGGTGATCTAGTATCGTCCTGACAAGAATAAGGTGGGAAAAGCTCAACTTCATAATTTGTTATTTTTCCAAAAGGGTTGCTAAAATATATGGGCAATATACTTCCCACCTTTATTGTTTTCAAAGAAATGAAAGTACGAGTTTAAAATAAGGGCTACCAATACAAGGGAAATATCAAGATATAGATCTCCATATTTTTGGAAACATATAATTTTGGAAAATACTTTTATTCTCTCAAGGAGTGGGTATTTTGGTTGTTGCTAAACAAAGCATCATTTGAGAATAAGTTGGTCCAAATAAGAGTGGAGGAGATATATGGAATATTTTGTTCTTGTCATGACATGATCACCAAGTTTAATATATAGTTATATTGGTTGGGTCTTGGATTTACTAGTCAAACAACTCAAACAACAAGTCACACTAGTTCAAACATAGCAATGGGAAGGAAACACAATCATCAGCAAAGCATTTCAAAAAGTTTTTGTTGGTTCTGAATTTTGGGGTCTGGTAAAACTAAGTTTTTTCTTGGTTCCAAAATTTGGGATGTTACAGATCCTTCCCCCCTTAAAATAAATCTCGTCCTCGAGATTTGCCCGGGGGTACAGGGGAGTACGAGGGCACGGGTTTTGGGGAGATGCAGGGGTTCTTTTATACCAAAATAACCGTGCCACCAATAATTGGCTCGAGGCACAGTGGGGATTGGATTATCCAGAGGGATTTCTTTTGCAAAGGATACTGGGAAAGCGAGGGATACGATTTAGAATAAAGGATAGAAGAACACGGGGTTCAACCGCTTACTCACTGACGTGTGGGTCCGAGGTCCACCTGGCAGTCTCTCCTTCCCTTTCTTCTTCTTCCTCCTTGCTCACCCTGGCTTCGCACTCGCCCAGCTCTTAGTGCGCGAAGCACTCCCCTGCGGCACTGCTGCGCGTGCGGTCCGTCGATGCAGCGGCAGACACGGCTTTAGGACACGACGCCTAGATGGTTTCGCGCCATTAAGGCGAGTACTGCTCGGGATTCCTCTTCTTTCCCTCGCAAAGCGGTGTCGAGGAGCGGCATCCGAGCTCCGGCTATAAATCGGAAATTTCCGAGGCTCTTCTCCTCCTCATCTCCACCATGAGTTTTATTCACGCCTTTTTCAAAGCCTACTACGAGATGTTGGAGAGAGCGGGCTTCATCGAGCATGTCATCATTGTCGTGCTCTTTGGGATCTCGTCGTCGGTGGTGACCGCACTGCTGCTTGCGGCGGTGGTCGTCTTGATCCTTGGCTTCTGCAATTGGTGGTCTGACGCGGGTGGTGAGGCTGCGGCAGTGGTGCCGGCTGCGCCAGGAGCCAGTTGCGGCGGAGGGGCCAGCTGCAGTGGAGGAGCACGCGGCGGCGGTGGAGCAGGCTGTGGTGGAGGAACCAGTTGCAGTGCCGGTGGATGAGGTGGCAGATCTTCCCGCTGGAGGTGAGCCGGCTGCTCGAGTCGTCTATCGCCGTCGCGCGACTCGCGACTCGGCTTCGGGTGAGCCAGGCTCCTCCTCCGGGGGCGTTCTGGAGCTCGAGAGGGAGTAGGAATCTCTGGGGTGCCGTTGCATCCGTGCTGAGTACTGGCAGTGTTCTTCGTAGGAGTAGAATTTGTATCCTCTGTTTTTTCTGAAATTTCTCGCTTCTGTACTGAACTTAGTTGAGGTATCCACTTTGCCTCCTTGGATGAATTTTTAAATGAGACTCGTATCTCTGAATTTTCCTCAGTCATAATAGATCTGATCTTGCAGCACAGATAGGATGCAGAGGTACTAGAATAATCTTGCTTTAGTGAGAAAATATATATATATATTTTTTAGGGAATAACACTGCATTATATGGTCTCAACCATTTGCAGTGGTAGC
The DNA here is from genome assembly GCA_947311845.1 of Poa pratensis. Taxonomy (NCBI): domain Eukaryota; kingdom Viridiplantae; phylum Streptophyta; class Magnoliopsida; order Poales; family Poaceae; genus Poa; species Poa pratensis. The sequence continues at coordinate 80,165,581 of CAMZMU010000107.1, read as the reverse complement.
ATAACATTTCAACCATATAGGTTGAACACAACACTAAAAACACCCTACAAGAAATCCTTCTGTGTTTCAGCGAGCATTGACACTCAGCAAGCATTTTAAGGCTTGTGAGGGTTACATCTCGTGGAGGGCTCGGGCCCTTTCTTTAACATGCAGAGTGCACAAGGTTCATATTGGGTGAGGAACCTTGTGAGGAAGGCATGTAGGAGACCACACACAAAATAATTTGCATACTACAAAATAATCCCATTCAAAGTTTGCATTAATTCACAGGGGGGGGGGGTATATGCGTCTGGGGTCACATATACGGTTCCTGGTTTAAGTGATCTGTTGTTTCTTTTTAAAACCTTTAACTGAAGAAAGAGCATGACATTCCATCAGGTGTCAACCAAGTGGTTAACAAGATGATAAGAACACCAAGTTTTTATTTCGGGCTGATTTGACATCAGCCGGGGAACAGACAACAACCTTGCATTACAAGAAACACGAGAAAAACAAACAACAAACAAACATCCTCCTGCTTCTCACCTACCAACATACAAACGTCACTCAGGCTAACTAAACAGGGGTTCTACTCCGCTTGACGGCCTCTGGTTGTCGGTGGAGCGTGGCCGAGACAAAGAGTGGTGTCCACATCTCCATCTTCCACGGGGTGGGGAACTACAGGCACGCCTTCGAGGATTACACCTTGCTCTTGGGGTTGCTGCTGAACTCGGGCTAGAACTTGCGCTACAGATGCATCAAGGCTGCGGTCCAGCAATTCATCTGGGAACGGTTGTCCTGTCTCCTGAGCTTGCCCACGATTGAAAGTGGGTGGGTTCCTTGCTTGACTCAGTTCCAGGTGGGCACGACCAAGGTGGCGCCTTGTGTTCATGAGTTCCGCCATCAGGGAATGGAGGAATCTTGTCATTGCGGCTCCATAGGTGACCAGGGTGATTACGGCAGGGTCGACTTCCCTTCCGACGGGAATTTGAGCAGGCTCCTCTCCATGCGGGGGAGTAACTGGAAGAAGGTGGAAAGCTCGACTCTGCGCCATCGCCGGTTCTGAGTACCGGAGACGGACAAGACCTTCCCAGGCTGCTACCTGGAGGGCTTGATCTAGGGTAGGCATGCTCCTACCATGGATTAAGTAGGCCTGACTTGTGCCCAGCGGACACGAGCCAATTTGCACGTCGACTTGAAATTCACTCCCGGCAAGCGAGAGGGAGTTCTCGAACACCACATATCGAGGGCGGGCAGGCCGACCAATAATATGGCAGACGGCCTTCCAAAGCATCAGCGGAAATCCGCCATGCTCCTCGGCAGTGGTTTCCAGAATGACCCTGGGGTTTGTCATTGGGTTATTTTGGCTCTGGGTAAAGGATAAGAATGCGGGAGTCCTGCCTCAAGAGAGTTGGGTTGCTAAGGACGGTGAGTGAGGGTGGGGATAGATGGCAGATGGAACGGGGTCTTATATAAGCTAGGTTGTGTCGGCTCCTTTCTGTGGAAGAACCCGGCGAGCGTCTCTCATGCAGTGGGGACAAGTCCTACTGCACCTTACTGTGGACCGACGCCTGGCCATGCCGGTTAGGCGGGGATGGGTCAAATCCATCGGGCTCACTGTAGGGGAACATCACAAACAGATAATAACACAAAAGGTACATTTAGTACCGATGGACGCCTAATACTCGTTGCAGTTGGGTAGTATAACTAAAGTTCCTATCATATGTTTTTCCTAGGGACCTTGGTTATACAGGGTTGGTGAGGTCTTCACTTGGTCGCCTTAGGCTTTCGCTAGAAAATCGAGATGGTCGAATCTGCACTTAAGTAGAATTGCTGACGTTGAGCGGAGGTCTTCGGAGGTCTCTTGCTTTGTTGATATCGATGACCTTGGCATTTGCAGATCAATCACCTTGATGTTGAATGTTGAATATTCAAGATGGATGCTTCTTCTTTTAGGTGCTAGCTAATTAGGTCTCCTTTGGGTTCATCGTCAAGTATTTTTGAACAAGTAAGGGGGGGGGGGGTAGAGAAATCCTTGGTAAATTTTAAAATAGAAGGGTAAGACTCAGGAATTATTATTATTATTTTTTTTTTTGAAGTTGAGAAGAGTGGAAGTCATTTTTGGACTTCCCTAGATAAAGATATATTTTTGGTATTAACATATTTTTAACAAAATATTCTCTTCCTAACTAACGTCCATGCTAACTAAGGTCTGTTACAGTCAGGATGGCTCTGATACCAAGTCTGTGAGGACCCCGGATTATTTCCGAGATACTCGTTATGTTTCCTGCAACAATCCCGTGATCAGTCTGTTGTTGCACATAACTTGAATTGGTATCACAGAACACCCATAGATACCGAATAAACATACTTACTTGATTGAAGTCCTTAGCTTCAACCGGTACTGGCAGCGGAATCACCAAACAACGTGGAGCCCAAGTCATTAGCCTTAACCCTACAGGCAGCTGACTGGGAAGCGCCCTAGTTCGCAAGACGCCAGTGAACTCCTCTTCTTCGAACTGCTCCTCTTTAAAATCTGGCTAAGACAATAGCCAGGGACGAAACCAATATGAGTACATTTGATTGTACTCGCAAACTACCCCAACTTAAGCATGCACTACTTTTGATAATTTTTCATAAAACCTTTATTTTTAGAAAAACATCTCTATAACTTTATCGAAAGAAAAGAAGAGTAGATACTCTAGCCTTGCTGAAGGCAAAACATTTTGAAAAGTAGTTCCTCAATATCTTTGCTGAAAAAGGTAAGAAGTTTCTTTAGAACTTTTTCTCGAAAATCATCACCAGGTTTATTTCCTCAAAAACTCCTCCCTTTCCGACCATAATCCTTCCTGAGTAACCAATTTCCAATCACCTCATACCAGTCTGACGGTATAGTTGCATAAAACATCTCCATTTTCTTTTCAAATCTCAAACTTTGTAAAACTTGCACATGGTCTTAGCAGTTCTTCCCAACTGTCCATATCCGAGGACTCGGCTATTCGAATAGTTTTACCCTCTGCAGAGGTAGCACGCTTTTCCCACACCCATCCGGTCACTCATCGTGTCAGCCACGTCCCGCCATACCAGGGGTATGCGAAGTTGAGTTCCCGGCCATAGCCTGTCCTTTGCTCATGCTAGTATAGGACCCTACCGCTACGAAACCGGTTCCATCGACACTTAAATCCTCAGAAACTAAGTGTGAGGACTTCGTAGTTCTGCCCGGCGAATTTTAATGGCCCTACAAATCCTCTATCTCCAATTCAATCATAACAGCCCTTAGGCGTTCTTCTTTTTAGAGGACCCGGGTCAGGGGCAGGTCCTCAGACCATCCCCTCATGGAACGAGGTCATCCTCGTTGTTGAGGCATCCAGTACTAACACGAGCAAATTATATGACTACGCCCTTTCCCATATGTGGGTAAATGTGGTCGCACAGATTTTAGGCTGGGGATGTAAGTACAAGGACACAATGTGCATTTTTTTCAAAGACATCACCATACTCCATTTCTCCATTTCATCACCGACATCTCGGCATACCATAATTCATCCAAGGATTTTCAAAGGAGTTTTGAATAAACAATGTTTTTCCCATCCTATAGTTTTATATAAACAAACTGATATTTCTACATAGAGTGGCAAAATAGTGTTTCATATACTTTTAAAAAGGTTTTCAAAATCATTTCCAATTTTGATAGCAAAATACTTTTAACCAAAACTTGGGTGGATTGTAATCTCACCATAAGATTTTCATAGAAGGCTTTTGAGTAAAAACTATTTCATTTAGAAATCACTGCATACCACTAACATCTCTATATCGGGTGTCTCAATAATATACTTGTATTTTGGAAAAAGGGGTTTTCAAAATCATAGTTTTAGTGGCAAACACCACATAAATCATTTATGCTCCTTATAAGTAAAACAGGTAAATCAAAATAGATGTATATAGATGCAAGCTCAGTGAAGTAGCTTGCCTTGCTCAACAAAGTGGTACTGGTCCTGATCTTCTGGTTCAACAAAACCTCCTTCCTCGATAAATCCGTCAACGGTATCGTCTAAACGTTAAACAAGCAAAGCAAACAATCACTACACTAACTCAAGCATCAACATAACCCTACAATCACAAATGCTATAAATAGCCACTGCATACATCAAGCAACACAGTGTGGTTTCAATTTAATCGAATTAACCTTTATTTAATTATTTTCAAACTAAGGCAGAAACTAGTTGTACACCATTTAATTCACCAATTAATCTAGGTTGGTCACAAAAATTCAAACTAAAATTCTATGGATAGCTACGATGTGTAGAAGACATCTCAATTGGATTGAGGTCTTTTGGAGTGATCAAACTCCCTACACAATTGTTTTAATCCAGAAACTCATTAGTCAAGTTTTAGCCACTAATTAATTTATGTTGCTTTCACAAATTAAATCCTTTTAGGGGTGACTAACCTTGGCTAAATGTGATCTAACAAAATTGGTTTCAAGTCATTTGGACTAACAGAGCTCCAGAAACAATTAATTTGGTGTAATAAACCTTCTGTGGAATTTTTATTAATACACTTTTATTATGTAACTAATTGAGATGAAACCACTTTGGCGAGTTAAAGAATTTCATAAGCTTTCCAGAACATTTGAGTTTGATTTATTTGGATTCCTAAATCTCGAGATATTGAATTTCTAAACTAGGTCCAGTACTGAAATTTCCAGAGAGAAATAGATTTGAAAATCAATCTCCTCTGGATAATGTTGAAGAGCATGACAGGTGGGTCCTACACGTCAGTGACTCAGGTTTAATTCGCGCGCTACGGATAATGTTTAAATCGCTGACGGGTGGGGCCAGATTGTCAGCCTAACTCTAATCGAAACGGTATGTGGCCGTTGGATCTAGATCCAACGACTCACAGAGCCCGCGATCATCGACCTCTAACTCGCGGCGGCGCCGGAGCTCCGGCGACGGCGAGGTGCACTGGAAACTCACCTAGGGGGCTCGGGAGGCTGCGGAAATGATGCAGAATGTGTGCGGGAGCTCGGGGAAGATCATGGGGCGGCTGGCACTTGCTGGGGAAGCTCCTGGCGTCGGCGTAGCTCGGCTGCTCCTTCGCGGCCGTGCTCCAACTCCGGCGACGGCTCCTCGATGCGTCTGTGCACGAAACAAGTAGAAACTACGGCGGGTGAGGGTGGTGATAATGGTGGTGAGGATGCAGGCCAGAGAGGAAAGAAAGAGGGAGTATCACGGCCGGGCCGTGATCGACCTCCACCTTCGGCTCCGGCGAAGCTCGAGGAAACTCAGAGGCAAATGGGGCTTCGAGGGAGGGGCTCCTCCCTCCTGGAGGTGCACGGGGTGTGTGGGGAGTGCAAGAGAGGGAAATGGCGGGGTGTGGAGGCACGGGTGCGGGGGTGGCTTTTTATTGCCGAACGTCGGCGTGCCGTGGACAGGGTGCACGAGAGGAGCTAGGGGGTGGGAGAGCACGTCATTGGCGGTGGTACTGTGCGGTTATGGAGTGGGGTTGCTCTGCTGGGGCTCAGAGGGAGAGAGTGGTCGCGTGTGGCTCGGGAGTGAGCTCGGGACGCACGGCATCCATGGCGGGTCAGCGGAGTGCGATGGATCGATGGCGTCGCTGCAGGGTGCAGTGCGGTGGCGTGCTTCCTTCGACGGCCACGGGCCTAGTGACCAAGTGGCACGCCTACTCCTTGCTCTGGTGACTGAGTGATGTGAGTGAGGGAGAGTGGGTGAAAAAAAATTCGATGAATTAAGCACTAAATTCCTCGATTTGATTTCGGTTTCGAAGAATTGGGGAAGATCTCGGCAGTGTCCACCATGTGTTCGTTGAAATGCTTCAACGAATTTTAAAATCTAGTTTTCGACAATTTTATTTTATAATTGGTTTCCTGTATATTGTCCAAGATTTATGGTATGGTGGTGAAATTTATTTGATATGTGCAACATAGCACATTTTGTGATTTGAATTTACTAAAGAAAGAAATGAAATTTAAATTCAAGATTTTTAGAAATATTTTTGGAGAGGGAAAAGAATTTAAGAGCAAAGTGGGAGTGATCCTTATGTCAGCCCACTGAATTTGGTTGGAAAGATGATATCAATTTCTCATTTGGAGAATTTTGTGACATTTGTCACACATGGTTTTATGTGTTGATCTTTTTATTTTGATTTTCTTTTCTTTCTTCAGGTCCTTGTTTAGCAGACAAACAACACAAGCAATCAATTGGGCAGGAATTAACAACCAACACTAGACAACCATTTATAAGTTTTCAACCAAGTTTTAATCACTCAGATAAGTGGTGGGGTGGTGATCTAGTATCGTCCTGACAAGAATAAGGTGGGAAAAGCTCAACTTCATAATTTGTTATTTTTCCAAAAGGGGTTGCTAAAATATATGGGCAATATACTTCCCACCTTTATTTTTTTCAAAGAAATGAAAGTACGAGTTTAAAATAAGGGCTACCAATACAAGGGAAATATCAAGATATAGATCTCCATATTTTTGGAAACATATAATTTTGGAAAATACTTTTATTCTTTCAAGGAGTGGGTATTTTGGTTGTTGCTAAACAAAGCATCATTTGAGAATAAGTTGGTCCAAATAAGAGTGGAGGAGATATATGGAATATTTTGTTCTTGTCATGACATGATCACCAAGTTTAATATATAGTTATATTGGTTGGGTCTTGGATTTACTAGTCAAACAACTCAAACAACAAGTCACACTAGTTCAAACATAGCAATGGGAAGGAAACACAATCATCAGCAAAGCATTTCAAAAAGTTTTTGTTGGTTCTGAATTTTGGGGTCTGGTAAAACTAAGTTTTTTCTTGGTTCCAAAATTTGGGATGTTACAAAGACTTCTCCAAATGCTCCCCCATACTCCATTATGGGAGGGTCTCGCTAAGCTCCGTCTTCATGTCTCCTTTGCAAGCTTCAATCAAATGATATCTTTCGAGATGCATCATATTGAACTTGCACTTCATCTTCTTCTCTTGATATGTATGATGGCTTGGAGGTAAACATGATTGTTCACTCAATCTTCTTTTCCAAGCCATACTTGCAATGAGCTCAACTCTACACATGACCATTCTTCATATAAACCCTTGAATAGAGCATTGATCATCATGTAATCTTCTAGAGTCCAACACATGAACTCCAATCATTTCCTATGGACAAGATCTACAAGTATATCTCAATGCAAACATTAGTCCATAAGGATTGTCATTAATTACCAAAACCACGCATGGGGCAACACATGCACTTTCAATCTCCCCCATTTTGGTAATTGATGACAATCCCTTTTACGAGGGTTTATATAATGAATTTAAGCAACCATGCAACACAAAGAGCAAGGATGCAAGAGAACCGCAAGAGAACAAACCCATATTCCCTTAAACCCTCTAAATTTCTCCCCCATTGGCATCGATTGCCGAAATGGGTGAAAAGTAAGAAGGCCAATATAATAAGAGCTCCCCATAAAGTGTGCATTTCTCATAATGTGAGTGAAATCAAATGCACTTATCCAATGAAGAATAGATGGAGGAGATCAAACTATATTGAGGATCCAAAGATTGCAAGAGAATATCAAATAGAAAGATACTTCAACGAAAGAAGCAAGCAATCAAAAGGATCCGAAAAATGTTCTAAATATCAAGAGGGAACTCCCCAAGGTACGTGCACAAATAGGATTTGTATTTCAATATAGTGTGCACAACATGGAATCCTCACTCCCTCCTAGATAAATTCGAACACAAGCCATGCAAGAGAATATAAATGAGAAAAGAGGCAAACAACTTGCAACAAATTTTTTGCAACATGAGCAAGGAGCGGCAAATAAGGATGGGTGTGAGAAAAGAAGACATTTTAGGAGACTAATATAAGGATGAGCAAAAGCATCAACATAGTCTTTCAAAGGAGTTGCACATAGTGCATATCATGTCTTTCCATACCCACACACCAAAAGATAAATCAAATAGCTCCACAAGCTTAGTAAGATGCAAAAGCATAACACACAAAAAATAAAGCTTGTGCCATTTAGAAACCACCAAAGAATCAAAAGCAAAAAAGGTGATCACTAAAGAATTGGAATATCAATTAAAGATGTACTATTCTCATGTGTATAAGTTTCTAAGTAGACACGAATCACTAAGATATGGGTCTACAAATAAACATGTACACACAAGATAGATACAAGGGTAAAGATCATGATATCCAAGAGGAAGTCATAAATACACCAATAAGATTTTGCTTAAAAGCATAGCACAAAGCCAATTTTATCTTAAAGGAATATAGATAAACTTCAACACACACTCATCATAGCATCAAACTATCCACAAGGGATAAAGGTTAAAAGGGATGCTCCGAGTAAGATAACAAGTATCACAAAAGGCAAATGATTTTGAAAAACATCAATGTTGCACATGAGAGACTTTAAGTAGAAAGTGCTAGATTGACATAATTGGGATCGATGAATCATAGAAATGAATATATAGTCCCCTTATATGTAATCATCCCGGCTTACTCACATTTGCAATAAAGACGTTTTGCAAGAACCAAATTAATTGCAACAAAAGAGATTCATGCCAAGATACAACCTACACAAGGTTGAAAGCTAGAAAGTATGCATGAGGTAGATACTTGTTACCGAGATAGCATTGGTGATGTAGAAGATAAGAGTTAACGATCATCCAAACTTGGCTCCAATGAACACATGGTGACACCACCTTCCTTGTAAATGAGACAAGCTTCCAATGCATCTCCAATGTACCTAAAACATTCAAGTACAACATGGTACCCAAACTCATTGGGTCCAAAGTAGTTAGAGCAACTACAATACATAGGACAAACTCCACATAAATATGTGCATATTAATGTGAAATTGAATTTCATGCACATCTTAGCCATATAGGATTTGATGGAGTTTATCCTATATATTGGATCAACGAAAGTAAGCATGCCAAAGATATACATATAGTAAATATGCATGCACAAGACTTTCAAGAACCAAAAGAGATACAATTTGGATAAAACACCAATTAAGCCAAGAGAAAAAGAGTTGTCCAAATTATATCAAATATCCAAATCAACACATGATTGAAGATACCAAAAAGAAAAGATACCAAATGAAAATATGGTCAAGGAATAACCAAACCCTCTACATTTTTCATGATGGCACAAAGTACCAAGACGGAAAATGCTTGTCTTCAAAGAGACATATCATCGGGATCTAAAACCAATTAAAGACAAATAGTGTTCAATAACATATAGGATAGCTCCCCCAATATGTGTGCATTATTTATGATTTTGCATTTGAATACAAATGCACACCAATGGGATCATCACACACATATATATTATACAACACTAGTCAAATTCAAGAAGAGCAATAAGATCCATAGGATACAAGGAAGACAAAAAGAGTTTGATAAAACACGTTTTGGCAAAAAATAAGGCAATTCAAAGCAAATGCCAAATGAAGATGGTCTACAAAATTCACCACAAATATGAGTATCACTTGTCATGGACAAGGAGTATGGAGATATTTCTCGGTGGTAAATAGGAATGATATACAAGACCAACTTCACAACAAATAAGCATATGTCAAAGATAGGAATTGCACACATGCTTAGATAGAGATTCTTGACGGCTTCAATTTGATCACGATCATGCAAAGCACCAAGAAACTCTTCACACACAAGATCCAAAAGATGAGAAATAAAAGACATTTAAGCAAATATGGAACTTGTTTGAGAAACATGCCACTAGGAAGAAGATAATTGACAATATCAATTCTAGGTGGCAATACCTCACATCTTCACATTTTCTAGGCTTGTAATATGCACATAGCTTATTACTCCCCCATAATGTGATAATCCATTTATTTTAAAACAAGAGGCAAACAAAACCAACTCAAGAAATTAATGGACATTATAGAATTTGAATTTCTCATGAGCATGACATACCACATAGAGAATAGATAATATTGATATATCAACACTAAGTGGTATTCTCATGTACACACATATTTAGGATTGTGAAGTGCACAAAGCATATCACTCTCCAAAAATGGATAGTCCATTAATCTCTCAAAGAGAGCCAACAAGATAAGATAGCAAATAAAGGCAATAAGGCTCAAAACAAGTAAATGGTGTGCAAACCAAAATACACATACTTGATTTCTCAAGATAAGTAAGTAGAGAGCACAACACATACAAACACTAGCAAGGTACAAAACCTAACACATGCAAGGGTGCAAGCAACTTTCAATGAATATATGGTATAAGCACAAGTTACCGCAAGGAGGACATTGGATAAGAGATAGTACAATGTAACCCAAATGACTTGGCTTGAGAGAATATAATTGATGAAGATCCCTTAATTCTTCATGATGTAGCCAAGTCTCCAATGTCCTCCAACAACACCTATTGATCAAGTTTTAGCTTGTTGGTCCCCAACCAAGTTGGGTCCTAAGAGGTTAGTCACAATAGGTTTGGTAACCCAAATGGTTCTTTTCTTGACACCACTTTGAGTACCAACATATTTGGCAAACACATTGCCAACCTTATCCTTCCGAAGAGAATAAACATCATCAACTATAATGGGGTTGGATAAGGTACCATTTGTGCATGAAGAAGCAAGGTGACCCTTCTCACGGCATAGGTAGCAACATCGACTTCCTCCTCCCTTCTTAGTTGGAATCCGACTTGAGGAGAGTAGCTTGATTCTTCTTGGGAAGAGGTGTTCTTCAACTTGAGGAACTTGAGTTTGAACTTGAGCTTCTTCCCTTGTTGCTTCTCACTAAGATTTTCTTCTTCAAAGGGCAAGATCTAACATGGTGCCCTTCAACTTTGCACTTGAAGCAAACAATCTTGGCCGAATCTTTGACTTGTTCTTGGCCCTTTTCTTCTTGTTGATCTTGGACTTGTTCTTGTTATTGGAGTTGAATCCAAGTCCACTCTTGTCATTGGGGCGTCTTTGAACACTCAACATATTGTCAAGTGTGGACTTCCCAACATGACGCTTTTCCAAGTCTTTCTTCAAAGAAGTGACTTGGGCCTTGAGCTCTTTTAATTCCTCTACATGGTTAGTATCAACACAAATACTAGAGGAAGTAGAAGCTTCATTGTTAGAGCAACAAGGTATGGAAAGTAATTCATCACAAGATGTAGAAACATTGTGAGTGGATGAATCACTAGGACTAGCACATGGCAATAAAGCATTTCTAGAAGAAGTTGTGCCAATTTCCACATGAGGCTCACAAGATGTTACCTTTGACATAATAGCCTCATGAGCTAACTTTAGCCTAGCATGGGATGCTAGAAGGTCCTCATTAGAGCTAGAGAGCTTTTCATGACTTTCTTCTAATTTCCCATACTTGCTAGTTAGCAACTCAAGTTGAGCCCTTAGCTCAACATTCTCCTTCAAAATAGATGCTTCACAAGAAGTGGAGTTAGTAGCACAAGCATCATTAATATTAGAAATAGAAGGAGACAATTTGGCAAGCTTATCATTCTTAGATAGTTGAGTTTGGAGTTGATCATGAGACTTGATAAGGAGAGAGTGTTCACTTTCTAAAGCCTTGTGAGCTTTGTCAAGTCTCTCTATGTCCTCACTTAGTCTAGCATTGCCAACACCAAATTCAACTTTTTCCTTTTTAAGCACTTTATATTTAGCAAGGGCATGCTCTTTCCTTAATGATTTTAGCAATAATAAGATCATTAGACTCATCAAGAGATTCAAGTCTCTCTACAAGAGAAGACCTAAGCTCTTCTTCTTCTTCTTCTTCTTCAAGAGAAGCTTTCAAGGAAGCTATAGTAATAGAGTCATCTCTCTCAATTTGACATTTCTCATCAAATTGACTTTCCAAATCCTCAATAAATTCCCTACTCTTAATAACATAAGCAATGATTTCACATAGAGGAGGGATAGCTTTACTACCTTTGGGGAGAGCACCAAGTACTATCTCACCCATCTTGGTTAAGGATTCAAAATCAAAACCTTCTTCATGAGAATCCTCATCCACATCATCACAATTTGGATTTGAGGTGGGAGATACCTTGGAATCCTTAGCCATAAGGCAAACATGATTAATGATTGAAGAGGATGAAGAATTACTTGAAGCACCATTGAGGTCCATGTCTTGTTCCAACAAATGTTGGGATTCCTCTACATTGTTAGTCATGCAAGTACTAGAGGATATGGAAGCATTATATTCATGACAACAAGACATAGAGAGCATATCATCATTAGATTTAGTTAAGCAACTATTACATGATATGCAAGGACCATCAACTCTAGCATGTAAGACATTTAGGGTGCTACAAGAGTTTAAGTCCAAAGATAGAATATTGCAATGAGATAGAGATGAAGTATAGTCAATAGAATATTCACTGTTAACAAAGCAATTTCTATCACCACTCACTATATCATTACCTTGTGACAAATCACATGTTGGTGAAGTGGAAGAACTTGTGAACTCATCACGGTCGGAAGTGGAAGGAGAACAATCATCCTCAATAATTTTCGACACTTCATATATATCTTGAAGCTTGGTCCAAAGCTCATGAGCGTTCCGAAAAGGCATGATTGAAGCAAGAACTACACCGCTCAAAACACATATAAGACCATTAGAAACTAGAGTCTCGAGATGAGAGTTTTCCTCATCCTCTAAAGATAATTCTTGAGAATCCTTTGAAGGAGAAAAACTCACATCTACAATCCTCTTAATATAATTTGGACCCATGGCCCTAAAGAGATTAAGCATGCGAATTTTCCAAACATCATAATTTGTGCCATCGAATATGAAAGTGGGATCGTGCACTAATTCTCTAAACGACATCTTTTACTCTCTAGGTGGTAAAGCCCAAAAAGAGAGCCCAGGCTCTGATACCAATTGAAAGGACAATGATGTCGCCTAGAGGGGGGGTGAATAGGCGGTTTAAAACTTTTCCGGTTTAGGCTTGATAATTGCGGAATAAAACTACTCCCTCCGTTTGGAAAAGGATGTCTTGGATATATCTAGATTTGGATGTATGTGTACACTAAAACATGTCCACATACATCCAAATTTTGATATATCTAAGACATCCTTTTCCGAACGGAGGAAGTAGGTGTTTAAATTACCAAGCCAACAACCTAAATAAACTAGGCTCACCTAATGTGCACCAACAACTTATGCTAAGCAAGACAAACAACAAGGTGATAGCAATATAGAATACTTCAAGCACGAAGGCTATCACAATGTAAAGTGCATAATTAAAGAGCTCGGGTATAGCAATAACCGAGATACGCGGAGACGAGAATGTATTCCCGAGTTCCTCCTTGTTAAGGGAGTACGTCTCGTTGAAGAGGTGTGAACCGACACAACGGTTCAACAACCACAAAGGTTTCACCTTGTTCTCCGATGAACCGCACCACAAAGGTTTGGTTCACCTTCCACTATCGGTATTCCTTCGAGGCGGAATCCGGAGCCTTTCAACAACAATCCGGGGCACAACCCACAATGGGATTGGGGGCTCCCGAACGGCTTTCAACAACAATCCGGGGCACAACCCACAATGGGATTGGGGGCTCCCGAACGGCTTCAAGTGACCACACAAGGGTCTCAACCACCACAAAGGCGTTTAGGGTCCAAGGACCCAAGAGAAACAAGTTCACAAGCTTTCAACTTCCACGAATTCTCGTGGAGAGCACACCGATGCACCAAATGCAAAAGGCAAGAGCACATGTGCTCAAATCCTTCACTCTCAAATTCCAACAAAGCAACAAATGCTTATGGGGGAATAAGAGAGGAAGAACAAAGAGGAGATGCACTAGGAACAATGATCGATCAGAAATAGGGCCAATCATCCAGGAAGTGGAAGAACTCAATGGTAGCTTTGCTTCGTTTCAATTAAATCACATTGGAAGATTTGCTAATGAAGGAGCACACCTCTGTGCTAAACAAGCATCGGCTATCAGAAGGAGATGTATCTGGGTTAATTATATACCTACTTTTATAGTCGATTGTTTGTATAACGATTGTAAGCCCGCTGATTAAGTGAATGGAAGTTATTGAATCACAAAAAAAAAAAAACTCTTTTGTGTGCATTTTAAATTGACATAAAAACAAAGACAGAGAAGTACAGGGTGTCAGCACAGACATGTATTACTTTTAAAGAGTTTGAGTTATTATGTACATCTGCCATAGATACATGGTTGAACGGACGGTAACCATTTTAAAGGCAGAAAAGAGGTGAAGAGGCAAGAAACAGCGGGGAATAGTTACATAGGTGCATGTATATGCGGCTGTGCGCGCTTGGTAGAGCGAGTGAAGTAGCGAACACCTATATTGCAGCCTCCTTCCCGAGGGTAAGACGTAGGATTTGGAGACACCGGAAACCATGCATTTGCTCTTTGTGAGTGATATTTCTAGTTATATTGGGTGATTATTGAGTGTGCGTGCACCCTTGGTACGACAGAGATCAAAGCTGTGTAGTTCGTCCATGTACTGAATTCTTCGTTTCCGGTTCTTCATTTTCAAAGCTAGCCAACTCCAGACTGTAATAGATGGTGTGTGAGTGTGTGCCTTTGAAGGGCGAAACCGCTTTCGAGCGGTCTGAAACTGGGTAAAATCCTTGTGTCTTTGTGTGTGCTGGTGCGAGCTTGGAGAGGATCTCCGGCGAGAGTCTGCTGCATGTTGCGCCCCTTTGCTGAACCTCAAAAGGGAGTGCTCCAACTCATGGTGTCCGCTTTACGGGAGATGACAATATTTCTGTTACACATTCCACCTGAAGGGTTATTGGTTCAATAATGTCACAGATGAATGCCTACATAGGCAGTCCATATTTTGAATGCTATAGCTAGCAGGTTACTGCTTGTCTTAGCCTTACAATTTGTGGTGGAGAACGAAAAAATTGAGGTCGGACAAACTTAAAAGTGTAAAATATTAAAATAATGCCATGTAAGAGCATCTCCAACAGAACCCCTCATTGGCCCCCTAAACGTCCGAGCGGACAGCGTTACTTTTTTCTGATAATGATCCTTGGCAAACAAAATGGAAGAAATTCTCAATAAAACTCGCATTTCTGAATAAATATGTCTATATGCGTGTGTGTGATCTTTCTGAAAGGCACATGCTTCTCGTCAACAACATGTGTGATTGCCTCCCTTATCACAAAACGTTTTTATTCGCACAAATGTGTGTGGTTTGTGTTAACTATGTGGGATTTACCACCCCTCTCTAACCTCCGCATAGCGATGGTTCACTAAATCATGTGCGATGGATGATTTTTGACTCTAAACGATGACATGTCCATGTTTATTTAATTGCAAGAAATGTTTGTCAACATGCACACTGCAAGATTTGCATACTAGTGAAAAGCACACACCAAGTACCCTAACGGGAGACTTTCTCTTACAAGGATGTGTGTTAATCTGTCATAAATATATAGACATGGTAGGTGAGTGCTAGAGATCGAAAAAATGATTTTTATTTTGTGAAGAATCGAATAAATCGATTTCCAGGGGAGTCATGTGGCCAAAAACCCACTACATCAATCCACCCTCGAAGGCAGCACAACAAATAAACTGGTATTAAAGGTTTAAGACATTGAGAAGTTCATTCGAGTTTTCCCAGGAGTGATAGATAGTCGTCTTTGGTGGCAATGATCTAGTAGAAATCTACTTTTGTGAGAATTCCGAAAACCTGCCCGATGGGATTTGAACTTGAGTCGCTAGGTTCGCCACTTCGTCTTTAACAGCTGGGCCATTTCCCCGTCCTCTCAGGGTCACGATAAAAAATAATAGGTCCAGAGACACAGGAAATGAAGATGTCGATTTATTTCTTGCAAGGGAAGATAGTAGGGCTGGAGACATAGGAAATCTAGAAAGCACTCATTCACCTCTTCATTCTAGGCCCAGAGGCTAACGGACCAGATGTACCACCCGTCCTTTACGGCATGGGATTACCTGGCATCTTACAGGCTCCACAGCTGCATGCATGAGCGCCAGAACCAGGAACTAGTCCATTGATGTCGACGAACCAAAATGTTCTAGCGCTACTGGGCCGTACAGATGAGCAGAGGACATCTTACTGACCGGCTAGTAGCATGTCACACTGGTATGGACCATGGTACTCCATCGCGAAGCTACAAAATTATGACACTTTTTCTAGACGGAAGGCTCGAAATGAGCCCAGCTTTAAATTAACAAAGCCAACAACCGGCTAACAGTTACATCTTACAACACACAAACCACACACACGCACCCCTTACAAGCAACAAAGTATCACAAGGGAGAACAACCAAGCAACTACATGAAGCACATACTGAAAGTGCATGGTTGTCCCCATGCATGGTTTTGATAATTAATGACGATCTTTATGTACTAATGTTTACATTGAGATTTTTTTATAGATCTTGTCCATGGAAAAATATAGGAGTTCATGTGTTGGACTCTTGAAGATGACATGATGACCGATTCTCTATTCAAAGGTTTATATGAAGAATGGTCATGTGTAGATTTGAGCTTATTGCCAGGTTGGCTTGGAAAAGAAGATTGAGTGGACATCCTCATGTTTACCTCCAAGCCATCATACATATCAAGAAAAGAAGATGAAGTGCAAGCTCAATATGATGCATCTCGGAAGATATCATTTGTTTGAAGCTTGCAAAGGAGACATGAAGACGGAGCTTAGCGAGGCCCTCCCATAATGGAGTATGAGGGAGCATTTGGAGAAGTCTTCATCAAGCATGTGCTAGCAAGCACAATCAAGAAAGGTGTTCCAACTTGAGAGAGTCAAGATCGTAATCATCGAGCTCAAGTGGAATGCGCAAGGCAAAGGTATGATCTTGATAGGTTTTCTATTTTACCGGTCTCATGTTGCTAGTGGGAGACCAGGTTTTAGGATAGACGGCGTACTATCAAGAGGGGCTCTCAAGTGAGTAACTTGATCGCATCTTTGTGGAGAGCTCAAACCTTTGCATACTTGACATTTCATCTTTCTTGGTTCTTATTTGTCTTTTATCCATGTAAGGTTTTAGAACTTGTGTTTATCTCCATACCAAGCTCTAATTCATCAAAAACGGATTTCATTCGAATATCTTGTTGCGTTTTTTATGTTGAAGGTTTTACCGGTTTGTCTTTTCTAAGAGAGGTCAAACTCTCTCTTTGTTGGTTCCTCTTCACATCATGGACTATAATGTTTCTTTGCATGATCTTGAAGAGCTCTTCGTTGCGATTCCAACGAGCTCAAAATCATCAAAATCATAGTCCGGATGAAAAAGTTATTGCAGTTTCCGTTTGCTGTTTCTGTCAGTTTTCAGCAAACCAGATATTCCGGTTTTGTCCAGAACCGGAATATCCGGCCGGGCCGGATTTTCCGGGTTTAGTTGGCACCGGAATATACGGTCCTCCCTAGTTTTTCCAGAATTTTTGATACAGACTTCACGACGCGAGCCTCTGTGCTCGGCCGGATTTTTGGGCCGGATATTTGGGTCAGGGACCGGATATTCCGGCCTAAGTGAGGCTGCAACGACTATTTTCGTGGAAGGGGCTATAAATACCCCTCCCCTTCTTCAACCTTGGTGAGCTCGTTTTTCCCTCTCTCTCCTCCATTGTTTGACCTTAGAAAAGCTTGTCCCCTCTCAATCCCTCCCATGATTCTTGCATATATTTGAGGGAAAAGTGAGAGGAGATCTAGATCTACAATTCCACCAATCCATCTCTCCTCTAAGTGAGGGGAACCTAGTAGATCTAGATCTTGAGTTCTTGTGTGGTTCTCTTCTTTGTTCTTCCTCTTTTCTCCCCCTATAAGCATTAGTTGCTTTTGGTGGGATTTGAGAGTGAAGGATTTGAGCACTTGTGCTCTTGCCTTTTGCATTTGGTGCATCGGTGTGCTCTCCACGAGGATTCGTGGAAGTTGAAAGATTGTGAACTTGTTACTCTTGGGTCCTTGGACCCTAGACGCCCGTGTGGTGGTTGAGACCTTTGTGGTCACTTGTAAAGCCGTTCGGGAGCCCCCAATCCCGTTGTGGGTTGTGCCCCGGATTGTTGTTGAAAGGCTCCGGATTCCGCCTCGAAGGATTCCGATAGTGGAAGGTGAACCAAACCTTTGTGGTGCGGTTCATCGGAGAATAGGGTGAGCCTTTGTGGTGTTGAGATCGACCTTTGTGGTGCCTCACACCTCTCCAACGAGACGTACTCCCTTAACAAGGAGGAACTCGGGAATACATCCTCGTCTCCGCGTGCCTCGGTTATTTCTATACCCGAGCTTTTTACTTATGCACTTTACATTGTGATAGCCTTCGTGCTTGAAGTATTCTATTGCTATCACCTTGTTGCTTGTCTTGCTTAGCATAAGTTGTTGGTGCACATAGGTGAGCCTAGTTTATTTAAGTTGTCGGCTTGTTAATTTAAACACCTAGTTTTATTCCGCAATTAGCAAGCCTAAACCGGAAAAGTTTTAATCGCCTATTCACCCCCTCTAGGCGACATCATTGTCCTTTCAATTGGTATCAGAGCCTCGGCTCTCTTTTTGGGCTTTACCGCCTAGAGAGTAAAAGATGTCGTTTAGAGAATTAGTGCACGATCCCACTTTTATATTCGATGGCACAAATTATGATGTTTGGAAAATTCGCATGCTTAATCTTTTTAGGGCCATGGGTCCAAATTATATTAAGAGGATTGTAGATGTGTTTATCTCCTCCAAAGGATTCCAAGAATTATTTTTAGAGGATGAGATAAACTCTCATCTCGAGACTCAAGTTACTAATGGTCTTATATGTGCTTTGACCGATGTAGTTCTTGCTTCAATCATGCCTTTTCGAAATGCACATGAGCTTTGGACCAAGCTTGTCCAAAATTATGAGGATGATTGTTCTCTCTCCACCTCCGGCCGTGATGAGTTCACAACTTCTTCCACTTCACCAACATGTGATTTGTCACAAGGTAATGATATGGTGAGTGGTGATAGAAATTGCATTGTTGATGGTGAACTTACTATTGACTATACTTCTTCTCTATCACATTGCAATGTTCTATCTTTGGACTTAAACTCTTCTAGCACCCAAATGTCATACATGCTAGAGTTGATGGTCCTTGCATATCATGTAATAGTTGCTTAACTAAATCTAATGATGATATGCTCTCTATGTCTTGTTGTCATGAAAATAATGCTTCCATATCCTCTAGTACTTGCATGACTAACAATGTAGAGGAATCCCAACATTTGTTGGAACAAGACATGGACCTCAATGGTGCTTCAAGTAATTCTTCATCCTCCTCACCCATTAATCATGTTTGCCTCATGGCTAAGGATTCCAAGGTAACTTCTACCTCGAATCCCGAGATATGTGATGATGTGGTTGAGGATCCTCATGGAGAAGATTTTGACATTGAAACCTTAACCAAGAAGGGTGAGATTGTTCTTGGTGCTCTTCCCAAAGGTAGTGAAGCTATCTCTTCTCTATGTGAAATCGTTGCTCATGGTATTAAATGTATAGAAATCATTGAGGATTTGGATACTCAATTTGAGGAAAAATGTAAAATTGAGAGAGAAGATGCTAATGAAAAAGCATCCTTAGAGAATGCCCTTGAGGAAGAGCAAGAGCTTCGAGTGTCTCTTGAGGAGAAACTTGAATCTCTTGATGAATCAAATGATCTTATCATTGCTAAAATCATTGAGGAAAGAGATCATGCTATTGCTAAATATAAAGTGCTTAAAAAGGAAAAAGTTGAATTTGGTGTTGGCAATGCTAGACTAAGTGAGGACATAGAGAAACTTGACAAAGCTCACAAGGCTTTAGAAAGTGAACACTCTCTCCTTATCAAGTCTCATGATCAACTCCAAACTCAACTATCTAAGAATGATAAGCTTGCCAAATTGTCTTCTTCCATTTCTAATATTAATGATGCTTGTGCTACTAACTCCACTTCTTGTGAAGCATCTATTTTGAAGGAGAATGTTGAGCTAAGGGCCAACTTGAGTTGCTAACTAGCAAGTATGAGAAATTGGAAGAAAGTCATGAAAAGCTCTCTAGCTCTAATGAGATCTTCTAGCATCCCATGCTAAGCTAAAGTTAGCTCATGAGGCTATTATGTCAAAGGTAACATCTTGTGAGCCTCATGTGGACAATGGCACAACTTCTCTCTTAATGCTATATTGTCTTGTGCTAGTCCTAGTGATTCATCCACTCACAATGTTGCTACATCTTGTGATGAATTACTTTCCATACCTTGTTGCTCTAACAATGAAGCTTCTACTTCCTCTAGTATTTGTGTTGATACTAACCATGTAGAGGAATTAAAAGAGCTCAAGGCCCAAGTCACTTCTTTGAAGAAAGACTTGGAAAAGCGTCATGTTGGGAAGTCCACACTTGACAATATGTTGAGTGTTCAAAGACGCCCCAATGACAAGAGTGGACTTGGATTCAACTCCAATAACAAGAACAAGTCCAAGATCAACAAGAAGAAAAAGGGCCAAGAACAAGTCAAAGATTCGGCCAAGATTGTTTGCTTCAAGTGCAAAGTTGAAGGGCACCATGTTAGATCTTGCCCTTTGAAGAAGAAGCGTCTTAGTGAGAAGCAACAAGGGAAGAAGCCTCAAGTTCAAACTCAAGTTCCTCAAGTTGAAGAACGGCCTCTTCCCAAGAAGAATCAAGCTACTCCTTCTCAAGTCGAGATTCCAACCAAGAAGAGAGGAGGAAGTCGATGTTGCTACCTATGCCGTGAAAAGGGTCACCTTGCTTCTTCATGCACAAATGGTACCTTATCCAACCCCATTATAGTTGATGATGTTTATTCTCTTCGGAAGGATAAGGTTGGCAATGTGTTTGCCAAATATGTTGGTACTCAAAGTGGTGTCAAGAAAAGAACCATTTGGGTTACCAAACCTATTGTGACTAACCTCTTAGGACCCAACTTGGTTGGGGACCAAAAAGCTAAAACTTGATCAATAGGTGTTGTTGGAGGACATTGGAGACTTGGCTACATCATGAAGAATTAAGGGATCTTCATCAATTATATTCTCTCAAGCCAAGTCATTTGGGTTACATTGTTCTATCTCTTATCCAATGTTCCTCCTTGCGGTAACTTGTGCTTATACCATATATTCATTGAAAGTTGCTTGCACCCTTGCATGTGTTAGGTTTTGTACCTTGCTAGTGTTTGTATGTGTTGTGCTCTCTACTTACTTATCTTGAGAAATCAAGTATGTGTATTTTGGTTTGCACACCATTTACTTGTTTTGAGCCTTATTGCTTTATTTGCTATCTTATCTTGTTGGCTCTCTTTGAGAGATTAATGGACTATCCATTTTTGGAGAGTGATATGCTTCGTGCACTTCACAATCCTAAATATGTGTGTACATGAGGAATACCACTTAGTGTTGATATATCAATATTATCTATTCTCTATGTGGTATGTCATGCTCATGAGAAATTCAAATTCTATAATGTCCATTAATTTCTTGTGTTGGTTTTGTTTGCCTCTTGTTTTCAAATAAATGGATTATCACATTATGGGGGAGTAATAAGCTATGTGCATATTACAAGCCTAGAAAATGTGAACATGTGAGGTTTTGCCACCTAGAATTGATATTGTCAATTATCTTGTTCCTATGTGGCATGTTTCTCAAACAAGTTCCATATTTGCTTAAATGTCTTTTATCTCTCATCTTTTGGATCTTGTGTGTGAGAGAGTTTCTTGGTGCTTTGCATGATCGTTGATCAAATTGAAGCCATCAAGAATCTCTATCTAAGCATGTGTTCAATTCATATCCTTTGACATATGCTTATTTGTTGTGAAGTTGGTCTTGTATATCATTCCTTTTTACCACGGAGAAATATCTCCATACTCCTTGTCCATGACAAGTGATACTCATATTTCTGGTGAATTTTGTAGACCATCTTCATTTTGGCCTTTGCTTTGAATTGCCTTATTTTGTTGCCAAAACGTGTTTTATCAAACTCTTTTTGTCTTCCTTGTATCATATGGATCTTATTGCTCTTCTTGAATTTGACTAGTGTTTGTATAATATATATGGTGTGTGATGATCCCATTGGTAAGCGTTAGTATTCAAATGTAAGATCATAAATAATGCACACATATTGTGGGAGCTATCCTATAGGCTTTTTGAACACTATTTGTCTTTAATTGGTTTTGATCCCGATGATATGACTCTTTGAAGACAAGCATTTTTCATCTTGTACTTTGTGCCATCATGAAAAATGTAGAGGGTTTGGTTATTCCTTGATCATATTTTCCTTTGGTATCTTTTCTTTTTGGTATCTTCAATCATGTGTTGATTTGGATATTTCATATAATTTGGACAATTTTTTCTCTTGGTTTAATTGGTGTTTTATCCAAATTGTATCTTGTTTGGTTCTTGAAAGTCTTGTGCATGCATATTTACTATATGTATTTCTTTGGCATGCTTACTTTCGTTGATCCAATATATAGGATAAACTCCATCAAATCCTATATGGCTAAGATGTGCATGAAATTCAATTTCACATTAATATGCACATATTTATATGGAGTTTGTCCTATGTATTGTAGTTGCTCTAACTACTTTGGACCCAATGAGTTTGGGTACCATCTTGTTCTTGAATTTGTTTTATGTACATTGGAGATGCATTGGAAGCTTGTCTCATTTACAAGGAAGGTGATGTCACCATGTGTTCATTGGAGCCAAGTTTGGATGATCGTTAACTCTTATGTTCTACATCACCAATGCTATCTCGGTAACAAGTATCTACCTCATGCATACGTTTCTAGCATTCAACCTTGTGTAGGTTGTATCTTGGCACGAATCTCTTTTGTTGCAATTAATTTGGTTCTTGCAAAACGTCTTTATTGCAAATGTCAGTAAGCCGGGATGATTACATATAAGGGAACCATATATTCATTTCTATGATGCATTGATCCCAATTATGTCAATCTAGCACTTTCTACTTAAAGTCTCTCATGTGCAACATTGATGAATTTTCAAAATCATTTGCCTTTTGTGATACTTGTTATCTTACTCGGAGCATTCGTTCGTTAACTTTTATCCCTTGTGGATAGTTTTTGATGCTATGATGAGTGTGTTGGGAGTTCATCTATATTCCTTTAAAATAAAATTGGGCTTTGTGCTACGTTTTTAAGCAAAGATCTTATTGGTGTATTTATGACTTCCTCTTGGATATCATGATCTTTACCCTTGTATCTATCTTGTGTGTACATGTTTATTTATAGACCCATATCTAGTGATTCGTGTCTACTTAGAAACTTATACACATGAGAATAGTACATCTTTAGTTGATATTCCAATTCTTTAGTGATCACCTCTTATTGATTTTGATTCTTTGGTGGTTTCTAAATGGCACAAGCTTTATTTTTCATGGGTTATGCTTTTCGCATCTTACTAAGCTTGTGGAGCTATTTGCTTTATCTCCTTTGGTGTGTGGGTATGGGAAAGACATGATATGCACTATGTGCAACTCTTCTTGAAAGACTATGTTGATGCTCTCATCCTTGTATTAATCTCCTATAATGTCTTTTTATCTCACACTCATTATTTTATTTGCCGCTCCTTGCTCTTGTTGCAAAACATTTTTGCTGCAAAACATTTTTGTTGCAAGTTATTTTGCCTCACTTCTCATCTATATTCTCTTGCATGTGCTTGTGTTCGAATTTATCTAGGAGGGAGTGAGGATTCCATGTTGTGGACACTATATTGAAATACAAATCCTATTTGTGCACGTACCTTTTGATTGCTTGCTTCTTTCGTTGAAGTATCTTTCTATTTGATATTCTCTTGAAATCTTTGGATCCTCAATATAGTTTGATCTCCCTCCATCTATTCTTCATTGGATATGTGCATTTGATTTCACTCACATTATGAGAAATGCACACTTTATGTGGGAGCTCTTATTATATTGGCCTTCTTACTTTTCACCCATTTTGGCAATCGATGCCAATGGGGGGAGAAATTTAGAGGGTTTAAGGGAATATGGGTTTGTTCTCTTGCGGTTCTCTTGCATCCTTGCTCTTTGTGTTTCATGGTTGCTTAAATTCTTTATATAAACCCTCGTAAAAGGGATTGTCATCAATTACCAAAATGGGGGAGATTGAAAGTGCATGGTTGCCCCCATGCGTGGTTTTGGTAATTAATGACAATCTTTATGGACTAATGTTTACATTGAGATTTTCTTATAGATCTTGTCCATGGGAAAATATAGGAGTTCATGTGTTAGACTCTTGAAGATGACATGATGACCGATTCTCTATTCAAGGGTTTATATGAAGAATGGTCATGTGTAGATTTGAGCTTATTGCCAGGTTGGCTTGGAAAAGAAGATTGAGTGGACATCCTCATGTTTACCTCCAAGCCATCATACAAATCAAGAAAAGAAGATGAAGTGCAAACTCAATATGATGCATCTCGGAATATATCATTTGTTTGAAGCTTGCAAAGGAGACATGAAGACGGAGCTTAGCGAGGCCCTCCCATAATGGAGTATGGGGGAGCATTTGGAGAAGTCTTCATCAAGCATGTGCTAGCAAGCACAATCAAGAAAGGTGTTCCAACTTGAGAGAGTCAAGATCGTCATCATCGAGCTCAAGTGGAATGCGCAAGGCAAAGGTATGATCTTGATAGGTTTTCTATTTTACCGGTCTCATGTTGTTAGTGGGAGACCAGGTTTTAGGATAGACGGCGTACTATCAAGAGGGGCTCTCAAGTGAGTAACTTGATCGCATCTTTGTGGAGAGCTCAAACCTTTGCATACTTGACATTTCATCTTTCTTGGTTCTTATTTTTCTTTTATCCATGTGAGGTTTTAGAACTTGTGTTTATCTCCATACCAAGCTCTAATTTATCAAAAACGGATTTCATTTGAATATCTTGGTGCGTTTTTTATGTTGAAGGTTTTACCGGTTTGTCTTTTCTAAGAGAGGTCAAACTCTCTCCTTGTTGGTTCCTCTTCACATCATGGACTATGATGTTTCTTTGCATGATCTTGAAGAGCTCTTCATTGCGATTCCAACAAGCTCAAAATCATCAAAATTAGAGTCCGGATGAAAAAGTTATTGCAGTTTCCGTTTTGCTGTTTCTGTTAGTTTTCAGCAAACCGCATATTCCGGTTTTGTCCTGAACCGGAATATCCGGCCAGGCCGGATTTTCCGGGTTTAGTTGGCACCGGAATATACGGTCCTCCCCAGTTTTTCCAGAATTTTTGATACAGACTTCACGGCGCGAGTCTCTATGCTTGGCCGGATTTTTGGGCCGGATTTTTGGGTCAGGGACCGGATATTCCGGCCTAAGTGAGGCTGCAACGGCTATTTTCGTGGGAGGGGCTATAAATACCCCTCCCCTTCTTCAACCTTGGTGAGCTCGTTTTTTCCTCTCTCTCTCCTCCATTGTTTGACCTTGGAAAAGCTTGTCTCCTCTCAATCCCTCCCATGATTCTTGCATATATTTGAGGGAAAAGTGGGAGGAGATCTAGATCTACAATTCCACCAATCCATCTCTCCTCTAAGTGAGGGGAACCTAGTAGATCTAGATCTTGAGTTCTTGTGTGGTTCTCTTCTTTGTTCTTCCTCTCTTCTCCCCCCATAAGCATTAGTTGCTTTTGGTGGGATTTGAGAGTGAAGGATTTGAGCACTTGTGCTCTTGCCTTTTGCATTTGGTGCATCGGTGTGCTCTACACGAGGATTCGTGGAAGTTGAAAGCTTGTGAACTTGTTACTCTTGGGTCCTTGGACCCTAGACGCCCGTGTGGTGGTTGAGACCTTTGTGGTCACTTGTAAAGCCGTTTGGGAGCCCCCAATCCCGTTGTGGGTTGTGCCTCGGATTGTTGTTGAAAGGCTCCGGATTCCGCCTCGAAGGATTCCGGTAGTGGAAGGTGAACCAAACCTTTGTGGTGCGGTTCATCGAAAAATAGGGTGAGCCTTTGTGGCGTTGAGATCGACCTTTGTGGTGCGTCACACCTCTCCAACGAGACATACTCCCTTAACAAGGAGGAACTCGGGAATACATCCTCGTCTCCGCGTGCCTCGGTTATTTCTATACCCGAGCTTTTTACTTATGCACTTTACTTTGTGATAGCCTTCGTGCTTGAAGTATTCTATTGCTATCACCTTGTTGCTTGTCTTGTTTAGCATAAGTTGTTGGTGCACATAGGTGAGCCTAGTTTATTTAAGTTGTCGGCTTGTTAATTTAAACACCTAGTTTTATTCCGCAATTAGCAAGCCTAAACCGGAAAAGTTTTAATTGCCTATTCACCCCCCCCCCTCTAGGCGACATCATTGTCCTTTCAAAGACTAAAAGAGATTGCTTGATCATGGAGACTCCTTGACTTCTGTTTCCCGGAGACGCTGATACCCACAAGTATAGGGGATCGTTGAAATATTCGATGTGTAAGTATTAGTATCGATCCCACGAGGAGTAGAAGGTGTAAGTGTTTATCCTTTCAAATAAGAGTGTCACTATTCTTATTATCTATGCACTAGACAAAGTAAAATGATGCAAGTGTTTTTGGGTTTTTGGTGTAGAGTTTGCAATAAAATAAAATGCTGAAAATAAGTGAAAGCTCTCAAAGAGAGAGAAAGCCCAATCCTGTATGCAGCAAGAGGACAATCTTGAGTGGTGTGTGGCTTATGTGTGGAAAACGTTCCCAAGGGCAACATAGACTTCATGGCATAAATATTTCTAGAACAACAAGGTAACATTTTGTCAAGTTTTAATCTTCTTTGGACGGAGCCATAATTAGGGGAAGCTAAATAAATAAACTAAACCCCTTATGATGGTTCTTATGGCCAAGTAAATGACTGAACAAGAGTTATTAAGACATAATGTCCCACCATAGCATTACACTCTAAGGTCCCCGATACTAATACCCTCATAATGCAACTTCATGATTCGGTCTCAGGTTTACTGTCCTCCCAAGTCTTCCTCACTCCATTACACTACGATGTTCTCCTATGAGCCCATATAGGTGAAGTGATGTGCAGTCGACTTTCGCACAACATCATCATAGAATTACATAAAAGATAAACACTAGACAAAATACCAACACATGTTAAATGAAAATCATTGTCAATTCATCCTATGCCCCCAGGAACATGAGAGAACTACTCACAATGCAAAGACATGATATGATTCAATGGTATAAGTGATACAACACAATCTGAAAATATAATCTCCCCACAAAACAATGACAAGTAGCAATTCACAAGCATGTAGAATAGTACTTAGACAATAGCTAGGGTTCGAACAATCTCAAACTATGAGGGGGATGAAGTGGATCACGAAGATGGTGATGGAGATGGTGCTGGTCTTGACGGTGGTGTTGATGGAGACTCGGGAGGGGGGATGGAGGAGCCTTCCGGAGGTGATCCAGCGGCGTTTCCTCCCTCCGATCTTCTCCGGCGGCAGCCTTTTGTCTCCTGTTTCGTGTATTCTGTGTTTTTTCCCCGCCTGCTTCAAGAGAACGTCGGGGGGTTATTTTTATGGGCGGTTTTAGGTCAAACCTAGTCGGTGGAGAAAAGATCGACGGCAGCGGAGCATCGAGGCCCATTATAGGGGGTCCCACGCGGCCAGGTACAGGGGTCGCGTGGGCCCACCTCTTTTGGCCCTCGAGGCTCCGTTGTTCGCTTCCTTCGCCCCCAAGTCTTCTTCCTTCCAAATATTAACGCTCGTAATTTTGCAGGTCATTTGGACGCCGTTTGGGTCCCTAAAACATTAAAGGAAAGAAATAGGGTTTTCTGCCTGCGCGGGTTAATTCCATAAAATAGGAAATAAAATATAATATTCCCAAAAATCATTATAAAACATTAATATAACAATTATATGATGCAAATATGATTGGAATATAAGTAATATAGTGCAAAGTTCATGTATGCATTATACATGCATCAACATCCCCAAGCTTAACCAATACTCGTCCTCGAGTATGAAGGTGATAAAACTAATATGGACTTTGCAATTTAATACTAACAATGGATATCAAAGATGATTACTACTGCTATATAGAGTCAAATGATTCATTCTTCAAAGGAGTAGCAATATGCAAGATAGTTTATGAAGTGATATCAAGTATTCAATGCAAGGATGTTCAATGATAGCTCACAAAGTGTAACATAAAAGAAAGTAATATGGACCACATGTATGCATAATGATAAGTAAGAACATCCTACATTGGTCATAGAGTGTAGATGAAAATCTGAATATAAAAGGTGGACTGGAAAAGATATAAATGTGAGTAGAGGTAAAGCATGCATAAGTATCATCTAACTTCCAAACTCTTCTACTTAAGTTAATGATTGCAATGTGGTAATCCTTGGTGTCAAGCTCTCCTTACCCCTATCATAGCATCTTGAATGATTAAAGTTTAAATTGAAAACAAATATGAGTAGTGTGCTTGACAAAGTAAAGGTTGGATGTCTCATGCCCCTTGAATACAAGTACCTACACCATGAGTTACTCAACTTGGGAAACAAAGCAAGTTCAAGTTATATATCATTGTAAGTAATAATAGTATCATCAAGAGCGTCAACTGGGGTACCTCTTGTCCCAGGATATGGATCAAGCCCATATCAAAATGACCAGACAAACAAACAAAATGAACAACCTCAACACCGTTTTTATTTACCATTGGAATAGCCTTTTACTGTAAGGTGTATCACAAACGGTTCACGCCTCCGGCCGAAGGCCAGGGCTGCCTCCGCCGAAGCGAGACCACGGCCGCCGAAGCGCCGGACGCACGCGACCCGCGCGAAACACACACACACACCGCCAGCAGCACCCCTCCGGCCGAAGGCCAGGGCTACCTCCGCCGAAGCGAGACCACGGCCGCCGAAGCGCCGAACACGCGGGGCCCACGCGGCCCAGATCGGGCCCGCGCGGCCGCCGCACCTCCTCCACCTTGCCGGCGCGCCGGAGGCTCTACTGGGCGGTGCGCCGCGAGCAGAGGAGGCCGCAGCCCATCCTCGCGCCGCCGAGCAACGCCGACTCGTCGCGCGTCCGTGGGAGACGACGACGGGCATGGGCGCGTCCACCGCGAGCTCTTCCCTGCCGCCTTTGTGGAGGAAAGGGGCCGCCGCCACCGCGGCGAGGCCGGCGGCAGTGGCGGGGTCCAGGCCGGCGAGGAGGGAGGTGGGCGGCGGCGGAGATTGGGGCACGGGAGCGAGAGGAGGGGGAGCGTGTGTTCAGGTTAGTGCTTCTTGCGCTCCCTGACAGAATTATGACACTGAGCCCAGCTCCTTGTTAATGGTGTAATCTTTCAGTAACAAGCGATGTAATTAAGAGAACCAGACGAATGAAGGCACTACAATATCAATTGCATTCATTTGAACCCAATTGTTATACTTATGGAGGCATTATAATATGTGTGTTTAACTCTTTTCATCAGTTCCTACTTTTGATTGTGTTGTCTAGTGAATGAAATTTGGCATGGTATCTAAGTCTCGATTTCCCACCTCAGTGTCCACGAATAGACCTCTTATGAAATATCTCTAAAATTTCTCCCCGAGTTACACGTGAGGGTGTAAAATAATAGATGTGGATTGTCTAGCCCTTTTCATTAGTTTAGATTTTAAATTGTGTTGGCTAGTGCATTAATCTTGACATGGTATTAGAGCAGTGAGGTCTTGGGTCAAGTCTTGCCTTTCGCAATTTGTTAATTGTTGCAAATTCTATTTGTTAGTGTGCTGCCCCCTCTCTATCCACGTGCTAGAGAATCTATAGATCGTAAGGGAATGGTTGCAAGTAATCTCCTAATTCTATTTGTTTGACCAGCCAAACCTCAACCTAGTATCTTTTTTTTTTTGAAGATTTCTTACGCGCGCTTGATTTGTGATGTCGATGTCTTAGACTAGCCATAGTGGGGAGTATCATATATTGGTATCATGCATATGATAGTAGTCAATGTTACTACCTCTACTATGGGTAGTAACATATTTGGGGTATCATATATTATAACATTAATTAGGTTGTAGACTCATCATATATTGGAAAGCGTTATGTTACGGTATCTACCTATGATATCACTATCATCTCTTTCATCATTAATTACAGTGCCACATCATCTTTTTACCAATATAGCATGCATGATACTAGCTATGATACCACCACTATGACTAGTCTTAAAGTATGTATAATGGAACTGCCAGTGCAACAATGTAAATGCATGTGCTCTTTCTGGAGCGGTCGATCATGAATGAGGCTGCAGGGCTGCACGAAATTACACACGTCAGCGACTATGGCTTTAAGACGCATCTGAGAGCCAGCAATGCTCCTGAAATGTGCAAGTGCAATGGGTGGATCTCAGGGGTAGGAGATAGTGTGTCGCTCCAGCGAAGTAAAAGTTGTTGCAAGCTGGGGTAGACGATGATGTTCACAGTATGGTTTGCTTTGAACATGTGGTGAACTGGTGTCAATGTATTATTGGAAGGTATCAGGAATTAAGTCGTGCCGAACATGAGGTATCCTAGTCACTCGCGATGGGGCTTCTTCAGGAAATGTCAAAGACCGTGCTGAGAAGCACAGCTTCAGTGGATATATGTGCAACCTTGCGTGTGTCGGTGTGTGTATGTGAGCCAATTGTTTCCTAAGCATAAAAGTGAAGTAGATTTTTTATTAGACGTTCATTTGAATGTGCATAATGTACATACTGTAAAGGAATTCTGGATAGGAATAACATATAAAGTGTCTTCAACTCTGCAGTCCGATGCGGAAACTCCAAACGTAGGCCGAGTTATATGTATGTAGCTCGGTTTTCCAAACAAATTAAATCTACAAAAATTTCGTTTCACAAAATTATCAAAAAACATCCAGCGTGTAGATAATATTAAGATCTATATTTGTGCAATTTTTTAAGGAAAGATTCGTTGAATTTTGGGCTAGGCAAAAAAGACAAATACGCAGATTTGAAACGGGAACAATACATAATCTGGAAAATTCGAATTTTCGCCATATTTGTCTTATTTGTATAGCCCAGAATAATACGAATTTGCTCTTCAAACTTTACGTAGTGGTAGATGTCGATTTTATCTACATGTAGAATTTTATTGAGAATTTTTTGAAACATAAAATGTGGATTCAATTTTTTTGGAAACCGAGGCCTCCAAAATGCTGTGCTCAGTCCGATAGTCCTAAGAGATTGTGTTCGGTACTTACAAGTCTCCAAATAACGGCAGAAATTGGCACCACATGGCATATGTGGTAAGCAACCAAAACAAGGCAGCTTTAATTCGCTTGCTACCATGTCGATATGCCAAACCTCAAGTGTAACCAACCAAGCTCGGTTCTTTAAATAACCTTAGGTAACCTAAAAGTAGTCACAGTAATACATTTTCCAGTGCCATTATGTGAATGCATGTGCTCTTCCTGGAGTGATCGATCATGAATGTTGCACGAAAAATACCTTTCAACGATTGGCTTGACCGCTTATAAAGCCTGTGGAGCTCCTGGAATGTGGCGTAACGGGTGGAGCTTATGGATAGGAGAGCAAAGCAGCAAGTTACAAGCTAGATAGAGTAGTCGATAAATGTTCAAAGCATTGTTTGTGTTCTCATGTGGTGTACCGTCTGTATGTAGTCTTGGAAGGTATCGGGAATTCAGTCGTTCCTGTTGGCTGAGCCTCTCCCAGCGGACCAAGAGGGACTCGTGCTGCTGTTTTGGTTCCATCCAAGACCAAGCTCAAACAGAATGGAGAGGGCATGTCTGGCAACAGAATCACCTTTCTGGCCTGTGTCCTAAGTCCTAACTGTAATGTTCATCTGGTTTCGTATATTCTACGAAATGTGATCCTACAAAGGCTATATTTTCGTGTCAAATGGCAGCAGCCAAACAAGGAGGGCAAAGCTGTGTCAATCGCCAAGCTGAGGAAGATGACTAAAATGAAGAAAAAAGATGGTCCACTAGATCTTATAACTGTGATCTAAAGTAAGAACAGTGGCCTGATCTGTGCAATCCCCAGAACTGATTCACCAAGCTTTGTATCGTCTAAGACATGAACACAAAAACCTCAGATTCAAACTAAGAACAGCCTCATTCGCTTCAGTGTATTGCACAAACTGCCATGTTAAAAAAAGCAAATGAGACACAAAAGTCGCTAACGAGAAGACGATCGCGGATGCATATATTAAGTACTGGCTGGCATTCCTTTCTAGCCAAAACACAAACTAGTCATACAATATTGTGCTACCATGTATGATTAATAGGTGCCTTCAGAGGAGAAAAGGTAAAAGGGCTGCCAGGAACCGAGAACATCAGTGCTCCAGGTGGAAAACACATTCAGTTAAACGCTGCAGTTTGCTTGCATCGAGCTTCTGATTCGTCTGCGCCTTTTGTTTTCTGACAGTAAGCATCTTGGTTGCCGCATCCAGACTCCAACCATTTTGCACGGCATCTGCATTGAGGAAAAATGAAACAATTGTCATCAACAGCACTGACATAGATAAAAGTAACTGTTCACCCAGGTGCCAAAGTGAATTTCACAAAAACATGTGCATAATTATGTTGTATGCATAAGTAAAAGCAGTGTGGTTCTTAACAGCATGTTGATATGGATATCATTTAAATAATACCACTCAGTTCCTCTTTTGTATAAAATCCAAGAAGTTTATAATTGTGTAAGCACCATAACTGTTGTTCTACCACTTCAGAAAAATAAATCTAACTATGTTTCTACAAAAAAAAAAAGGTTCTAGCTATGAATATGTAGCAAATGTTTTGACTCAGAACTTTGGGTCACAAAAGAAATCTGCACTGCTGGGCAAGATGGTAAGCAAATAACAGTGTGAATGTGTAGTGTCCAGTCCAGGAAGAAATGTGGACAATATTTGGTAAGCTTGTAATTTACTGCCATACACGAAAGGTTAGATCTTTGTGTTAACACCAAACAGCAAGGCAAGAACATTGCAATAAATGCACCTTATAGATTATGACCGTATAAAATTTAAGGGGATATCCATTATTCACTTCGCAGGCCAATAGTTGGCACTTAAAGTTTACCGCCTGATAAGGTCCCAGGGGCCAGGGGCCAGGGGCCAGGGAACATTTCAGTGCGGCAAAGGTGGTAAATGATAAAGTACAAATCCTTGGGGTCGTAATCCAAATTTGACAATATTTTAAATGGAAGGCAGCGCACTTACACCTTCAAATAAATCATACTAATATAACTATCAGAAGGAACATAGAATATATACATGATAGATGGTTAAATAGTACTCCCTCCGTATCAAAATATAAGTCTTTCCACCAACTTTCCGCTTGCAAAGACTTATATTTTGATACGGAGGGAGTAGTAGATGGATAGACAGAGTAAGAGTGGTCCTGTTGTTATCGTAATGTAAGTTAGATATATAAGAAGGATAGGACTTTTGAAAGCGGTAACTGCATCTGGGCCTTCCTGGCCAGTGATATGTATTCAAATCAAATACAGAGTATAAAGAAAAGATAGCCATCTCAATATGCTCAGGTTTGACGGTGCAGGTAATGACACATGCTGCTAAAGGATATCAACACTCAACTGACAACTAAACTAAACCTTTTGTGGATAGCAAATCACCTCTAGTGTTTGTTTTACGTATGAGGGCAACACTTCATACCGACAGATCTATTCTATGATGAAGAAATGCAATGTACATGCTTCAAACAATACAAGTAACTAAACATGTTAGAATGCTCTGTAGGTAAAAAATACTTGCAAATTCGCTATTAACCAGCTGGATTCCAAAAACGTACAGTTAGTAGAATCCTCCTCACTCATGCCCATGAAGTGAGCCACATCTGCAACGCTGATTGTGGAATACGCAGAGGTCAACAGCTCGAATATCCTCTTTCTGTAGCTTTCTACATATGACAAACAAAAGTGCAAATCTGATTAACCACTAAGGCAGTAACGCAATAGAAAACCAAAAACAATCATACAATTACCAAGTATTATAACTTCAAGACAAGACCAGATGACCATGCAAGCAACAGGGAAATTTTAACCACGTGATAAGTTCAGATGTCGACCTTTTTTGGGCAGGAAACTGGAGTAAAGATTCATAAAACAATTTAACCTCTCTATATCTAGAAAAATACAACATCAGTGCCACGTAAGGACTGTAGCTAGAATAACTGTAATTTCCAACCGTAACTTCACCAAGAATGCATTGGAGTGTGCATCCTATTTACTTCGATTTTCTGCATCATATTGTTAATGAGACAAACAGTCCAAATCAGCAGTACTTAGGCGCGAACAAACGATCTTTTATCTGAACACTATTAAAATCATGTGCGGATAAAATGGAGATATAAAGCCAGTGTGTCAGACACCCGTGGGACCAATATTTCTTACATGTAGTAAGCTATTTCAACAACCAGAACATAACAGCACAAGACTCTACTACCAGTGTCTCTTTCATATTCAGTGAGGATCCTGCCCAATTACACAGATAAATCTTCTCCATGAATACAACCCACTTATCTGCATCTTCCCTACCCTCACCACATAACAGAAATACCAGAGCTCTATCAAAGCAAGCAATCCAAGCTATACTACATTATGCAACTAGCAAAGGAAAACATATATACCATGCTGAAGAGGAAAAAGAAGGGATACCTAGCAAGGCGGCCACAAAATCAGCGATTTCAGGGGTCCACTCGAACTCCTGTGCAGTGGTGTAGACGCCGGCGTGGTCACGTTTCCAGAGGCGCTGGGCAATCTTCCAGACGGCGGCGAGCTCTGGATGCGCCTCCTTCACCTCCTGGGGGACGGTCTTCCACAGGAACCTCGCGCTGTTCCTGCTCACGCAGCATTGTCGCAGAAACCCTAGGTTAAAACCCAAATCCGAGAGCGGAAAAATTGACAAAAGGGAGGGGGGGGGGGGGAGCAAATCACGTACAGGTCATTGAGGTAGAGATGGGCGAGGAGGTGGACGGCGTAGGGCCAGTCGTCGGTGGCGGCGCCCCGGGACGCGGCCTGCGAGTCGAGCCGTGGAGCGCGTGAGAAGGGGTAAAGGGAGGGGATTCGTCGGGGAGAGGGGAGTGCGCGTACCTGGAGGAAGAGGTCGTCGCAGAGAGGGGCGAGGTCGGGGTAGGACTTGGCGGCGAGCGCGGCGTCGAGATCCATCGGAGATCGCCGGCGGTGGGGGACGGGAGAAGGAGGGTTTTGGCCTCTCTGGGGATTCTGCGACTCGAGTCAATTGGGTTCCGGCGTCTTGTTTCCGGGGAGAATACGGAACATCCGGGATGTGTACATCAATCTTGCAGATCTGGCCCAGTAACTCTTTTCTATGGACCGGCCCAATCACTTTGGATGGCTTTGACAATGTTCGGCTTCTGTTTTTTTTTAACATGCAATGCTTGGTTTAGATACAAAAGGTCATACTGGTTTGAAGTTCCGGGATTGCCAATTCAAGTAGTTTACATATCTATATATACACTAGTTGGCATGTATGTGCAACGCACGTTTTCACAATTAAAGGGTGCAATTTACAAGTAAAAAAAGACCAGATCAAGGTTACTTATTTACTCAGTCTTTTTTTACTTTTATAATTTTATATCGGTCCTAAACTTTATGTTGCAAAGAGAACATGCTTACCGATCATGGATCACACAAACCTTAGACATAAACCAACCGAATTAATGCGTGGCGGTGTAGATGTGCTCCTTTCACCGGCTTCTCGACACAATTATGTCATCTCCTCAATGTCTCCTTGAACCCATGGATTCAAAACTACACCCGCGGAAGGAAGATATGCTAGGTTGGTCGCGCCAATCTGATGGTTGCAGCTCGCCGATCGGAAAGATGATCGGAGGCCACTAAGAGTACTGGAAAATTCTCTTCTGGGTAATCAGTGATTCACAAACACTGACAGTGATGCATGCAACATCTTGGATTATTTATGCCATTCCAAGTGACTCACAAACACTGACTCGATGTATGGTGCCAAAAAAGGAGAACTGCACTAAAGAAGAACGAAAGAAAAATCTGAAGATTACTGGATTTATTAATTATCATCAAGTCTCCTTTCTTGTTCAACCCCATCTCGGACGAAGGTAGCCTGCGCAACGTGGCTCCCCACCTCTCTCCGTCCTTGAAAAAACACTGAACATCAAGGGAGGCATATCCAGACGTATCTTGATATTTCGTGGCCTGAGTGTGTGAAGAATGATTTTTGCCTGACCCTGACAATTTCCAGTAATCGGGTGTGAGGTTTGGATCTCGAAGAATCAGAGGCCAACACCATCTCAACTTTGTTTCTCTCCTGTGTTAATTCGCTGAAGCTGCTCGATCTGTCGCTGGCCGGCGCCATTCTGCTTCCAGTGACTACCTTGATGCCGCAAGGCCTCCCAGAAGCTCTGCCGCCTCAGCATGATCCGTCACGCCGGAGCGCCCCTAACGTCGGTTTGGTATGACCTCCGGCCGAGGCCGTCGCCATGGATTCTCCCGTGTTTCTGCATTCGGGCCATCGTCGTCGGTCGCTGAAGCTCCCCTCCGTCTCCCTGAAGCCCATAGACACAGCCCAGAAGAGCCGCTCACCTCGCATGGTCCTTCTGTGGCCGTCCTCCGTCCTACATGTCGCCGCCGCGATGGTGGCAACAACTTGATGTTGGAGCTGGCCGAGCTTCACCTTGGGGCCGGACGAGATGTTCACAATCTTGAGCGATGCCGGCATGAACGTGGCGATCCAGCCACGTCGTAGCAGCGGACGAGCTCCCTGTTTTTCCGGGGAGCGGGACTCGCACGATGGATCCTTCGGTTCCTTCCTCGGGGTAATACAGGTCCCTCGTCGTGTCGCTGCTCCAGGGCGAGAGCTCCAGCCACGGCAGCGCTACCAGCGGCGCCGCACGCGCGGCGGCTCGCCACGACCGGCAGACGGCAACGAAGCGTGTGCGGCTGTGCGGGGAGCCAAGCATGTGGCAGATGACGGCGAGTAGATTGTCGGGGAGCGTGACGACCAGAGCGTTTAGTTCGCGAGCAGAGCGACACCAGGCCGCCGTCCACGGCACGTAACCATCCAAAATTGATCTCGATCCTTCTCTTTCGCCAGCCCACGCGAGGCGGCGGAGAGCTCGGTCGATGGTGCGAAGTTTAAAGCGTCTGGGAGAGGTGAACAAAAGAAACGAAAAACGAAAAGTTACGGTGGCAATTTGGTTGTATTATGTGGTTTGGTGGGAGGGCAAAACAGTCCAAAACGGACAATGTTGAGTTGTCAAACATTGGGACGATCTGGTCCGTTTGATCGGATATTGAACGGTCCAGATTTAAAGTATCCCAACAAGTTAAGTTTGCTCTTTGCTAAACTACTACTAGTTGACATGTACGTGCAACGCACATCTTCATAATCAAAGGGGACAATTTACAGGTAGGAAAATACCGTACCAATGTCTACGCGGATTATTTCTTTTGGTGATACCTCAACAACGTGGTACCATAACAATGCTGTAGGCATCAATTGCGCATGAAGCGAACTAACATCAGAAGTAAAGATGCACCGCCAATAAGATCCGTTGATTATTAAATCTTCGGTAACGATGGAGAAAAAAGGCTAGACCGCATGTTTTCCTGACTTCACAAATCAAATATTCACCAACTGGTGAAAACAAAAAAAAATGTTAAAAGGGAAAATAATTCATTAATTGAAATATTTTTTTATGTGCATTAATTAGGAACATTTGGTGGAGTATGAGAAGTCAATAGTGAAGCAGCACAGATGAAGTACATCAAGATTGATATGTGTATCTCCTGTGCATAGCATATAATTATCTTGTAAATTGATGGAACACTTAACTTGGGAATTATTTCAATTACACTCAATCCACCCTTCCACTACAGTTGAAAATTTAGCAAGTTAACATTCCGTCAAACACCTAGAGTGCGTTGCCTGACACCAAGAAATTAGGAGGAGATATTTGTTGGGGAATAATTTGAAGTGGATAGATTACGTGCATAGCTCTTGAAGCGGTAGCACATGACTCAGTTGATCACATCCGCAACCAAATTATTGATGGTGAGTTCAAAATTCTGCTCCTTCCCGGGCAAACACGTGGTGGACGGCTATCCTCAATCTTCACGTTGGGCTTCCCCTCACAGCACGAATTTGGGGCGTGGCTACTTTACGCGCGCGCGCGAGCGCTCGCGCGAATTCCGACAGGCGCACGTGTGGTTTGTCGGAAAGAGACGGCGCCCGCTCCTCTGCGTCCTCGACGAGCTCATGCTGCTCCTCCTCGCACCTCCTCGACGGCTTCCTCGCCCTCGCCGACGCCTACGGCTCCTTCCTCGCGGCGCTCCTCGCGCTCCGCCAGCACGCAGCCGAACTCAGCGCCGTCGTGCGCCGCCGGGACCATGCCAAGCTCGCCTCCGCGGCGCGTCGG
Source organism: Poa pratensis (assembly GCA_947311845.1). Lineage (NCBI taxonomy): Eukaryota > Viridiplantae > Streptophyta > Magnoliopsida > Poales > Poaceae > Poa > Poa pratensis. The sequence goes on along the minus strand of CAMZMU010000107.1, from coordinate 80,127,268 downwards.
GAAGGAAGAAGACGTTGCGCCCCCGCCACCGACGCCGGCCGAACCGCCTGCCTCCGCCGCCCGCGGCCGGCGGCGCTACCGCGACCGCCTCGCCCTCCTCGAAGCTCCACCTCCGCCGGTCCGGCGCCGCCCCGGCCATCCCTCTAAAAGCCCCCCACACCCACTTCTTCTCCGGCTCCGGCGACCCACCCCGCACCCCCCAAGTTAAGTTTTGTTGCTCGCCTTCACCGCCTCCGCCGCGGCCAGCCGCGTCTCCGGCGTCTCCGCCTCGCTCCATCCTCGACGGCGCCTCCTCCGCCGCAGCTCCCTCTGGTCGCAGCGGCGTCGTCGGTCGCCGCCTCGTCGCCGTCTCGGCCTGGCCGTGCCATTAATCGGTGAAGTCGGTACGGGGATGGGCGATGGATCGATGAAGGTCTCGCTCCGTCGCTCGGGTGGAAAAGAAAGAGGAAGGAAGAAGAAAGGAAGGAGGAAGAGACAATGTGGTGGGACCCACCCACGTGTTTTGCTGCGCAAAAGCGAGCGACCGCTCGCTCGCTCGTAAACAAGGCGTTCCGACGAATTTGGCACCTCCCAGTATTGGAAGAAAGAGGAAAAACGATGTTGCTAACCTGCCGTTGCTACTGTTCTCTGTCAGCTCAGTACAGCTAGCAATGCAGAGATGAATCAGTAATTTGATGGTAGGCAGATGCGCTTGCCGCCTTATTCGTCGTACCAAAAAATCGGGCCAATCTGCTGTATGTGTCTCCGCACCGGTGCCATCTTAATTCTCTAATAGGTGAGCCGGCGTGAGCTGACAGGGGTCATCGATGGCGCCTCGAGCGCGCAAATATGGCGTTGCTGTTGGAACGATCTGTAGGGAGCGCCATCGGCCACGCTGGGTGGATCTGCACGTGCAATCGGTGAATCTATAGGCCGGCAGCGGCGGGAATCGGGGAATCTACAGGGCGCTTAGGCGTTGGGAATTGGGAGGAAGAGCGGCACCTGAGTGTGGGGCGGACGCGGCGGGGAACCGGCGCGGGATCCGGACCAGCAGCACCCTACGCCGGAGCTCGGAGGACTGGAGGAAGCTGTCGAGGAAAGTGGAGAAGCGGGTGGCTGCGACGGCGCGCAGCGGACCACCGGCCCCGTCAGGAAGTTCTGTTTTTTAATTTCTTTTAGCGGTGGCAAATCTCGTAATTATCACGAAACGAAATAAAACGAACCGGTACGATGGCATTAGCAGTATTATGTGATTTGGTGGGAGGGTAAAACAGGCAAAAATGGATTTGTGTTGAGTTGTCAAACATTGGAGCGATCAGGACCGTTGACCAAATATTGAAGGGCTCAGATTCAATGTATCAACACAAGTTTGCTCTTTTAATAGTAGTATAGACTAGTAGCCTTGCACGTGCACGCACGTGATTGCTTCCAAGTGCAGGAGATCAATTGTAGTACATTTCAATTAGAAAAGGTTGTCGAACCCACGAGGAGCTGAAGGTATTGGTTAGTAAGATTGATAAATAAAACAATAAAAGATGCAGTGTTTTTGGTATTTTCAGTTGTATAATTGCAAGCAGATAACAGATAGTAGCAAGTGAAAGCTCTCAAAGAGAGAAAGCCCAATCCTCTTATGTGGCAAGAGGACAAGCTCAAGTGATGTGTAACTTATATGTGGCAAACGTTCCCGAGGGCGGCATGGATGATGCTAGGCATAGAGATTTATTAAACAACACGTTGAATATCTTGTCAAGTTTTAATCCTCTTTGGACGGAGCCATAATTAGGTATAGCTAAATAAATAAACTACAACCCCTTATGATGGATCATGTGGCCAAGCAAATGACTGCACAAGAATTATTAAGACCTAAAGTCCCACCATAGCATTACACTCTAAGGTCCCCGATACTAATACCCTCATAATATAACTTCATGACTCGGTCTCAGGTTTACGTGTCCTCCCAAGTCTCCATCAATTCATTACACTACGGTGTTCTCCTATGAGCCCATATAGGTGAAGTGTTGTGCAGTCGACGTTCGCACAACACCATCATAGAATCACATAAAAGATAAACTCTTGACAAAATACCAACACATGTCATATATAAATCAATGCCAATTCATCCTATGCCCTCAGGAACATACGGGAACTACTCACAACGTGCGAACATGATCATAATCAGTGGCATAAGTGGTACAACACAATCTGAAATTATAACTTCACCACCAAATAATGACAAGTACTCAATCACAAACATGAATAGTAGCACAAGACAAGTATCTAGGGTATAGCAACTCTCAAACTGCGAGGGGAACGGAGTGGATCACGGTGATGATGATGGTGATGGTGCTGGTCTTGATGGGGGTGATGATGTAGAGGCCTCCTCCCACGCCAAGGAGGAGAGGTGATGACGATGACGATGATTTCCCCCTTCTCCGGAGTTCCGGAGCAGCAGGATCTGACCCCCCTCGGAAGGGATCAGGAGTTTCGCCGCCGCCGCGACCTCGGATGGACTTGGAAAAATTAGGGCGTTACTTTTCGGGCGAGACGAAGGCGTCTAAAAAGCCCCAGGCGAGGAGGTGCCCGAGGCACCTTTGGTGGGTCCCACGCGGCCAGGTACATGGGCCGCGTGGGCCACCCCCATTTGGCCCTCGTGGCTCTCCTCTCTTCGGTCTTCTTCCCTCTGCCTTTCTCCCGATGAAAAACTGACGCAGTATTTTTCCTTTTATTATTTGAGTCCTGTAGCTCCTGAAACATTAAAGACAAGAAAAAGGAGGTTTTCTGCCTCCCAGAAATTAAATACCAAAAATAGGGACTTTGTATGAAAGTCCCCAAAATCATCTAAAACATGTAGAAACAATCATATAATCATGCAAATAACATTCTAGTATGATACTAAAAGTTATATAAATGATGATATAAAATGCACGTATCAACTCCCCCAAGCTTAAACCTTTACTCGTCCTCGAGTAAGTAAGGACATAGATCATTACATGCATCAATGGACTTATGGTTGATAAATAAATACGGGCATTGTATCATCATCATATTCAATTGCAAGATAAGATTAATGATCTAAAACTCATACATATGAGGGCAACATAAGTAGAACTCTAGCAATCACCCCTTACTTTTGAAAGCAAATAACCATTGTATGTTGGACAATCGAATCATATTGTTTTTCACATGCTTTTGCTCTTCATGGCAAGCATTATAATCTTTTATACTTTGCTGAAATTCAAAGACAAGATAAACTCTCATTGGATAACAAGTTCAAAAGAAGACAAATGAAAAGACAGATAGATATAAAAATTGTTATCACTCTTGCTTGACTAGTAACTAGTGCAAACTTTAGTCATGGATATCTCAATCAAGTTCCCATGCTCTACACAACCCTTTTCTTACACTTTCCATGGCTAGCTGAAATTTCAGGTGCCTTCCTTTCATTCACATTCAAGAGCATAAGTATTGAAATATCCATGATCATTAATTTGCTCAAAAGATACTAGGTTGTAACAAGAGTGTTTTATATCCTTTTCATTAAGTCTTCTCAACTTCTTATCCTACAAGACTATATCTTAACCTCAAACTATTAATTCACAAGTCTTTTTACTTCTTCTATATTGAGATAATTCTATAATTGTCCAACATACTCAAGTTAATTAATTTCAAGGCAAGATGTGATTGAAATTCTAAATATGCCACGCTCATTTGCATGAGTGTTACCCATAAATCCCAAACAAGAGAATCATGGATGACACCATACTTTAATATTCATTGATAAACCATAGATAGGGATACATGATAATGCTCCATGAGCTCACACACGCCTAAGAGATATTGATAACTAAACGATAAAAGCAAACACACCATGACTAGATAGATATGATAAACTAGTGAGATAAAGACTAGGTGGAACTCCCCCAAGCTTGACGTTTTGCAGGTCTTTCTTTGCTGCAGCTCCTCCTTCTCATATTCTTCTCCCACTCAGCCATCTTCCATGGAAAGGCCTTCCATCACGGAAAGATGTAGGTGGATCATTGTACCTGAGGGTGGCAGCTGCTGCAATCTTCTTGAAGCGTTCTTCATATTCACAGTTCTGGTTCTCTACATCCCACATGAAGCATTGGAACTTTCCCACTTGTCGATGACGTCCTTGTATCTATCTTCCAGATCTTCAAGCCTTTTCTTGTACTCTTCAACCTTCTTTCCAGCTCCAGGTTCATGAAGTGGTGAGCATCAAGGCTGCGGTAAACCACAGTGCCATACCTGAAGGTCTTGTCCTCCAACTCATCCAGCCTTGCCTCCCGTGCCGGTGGCCTTGGGAGCCTTCACCTCCTCCACGAGCATCACGCCCTCCTTGAAGCACACGGTCTTCGGTGGTGTCATCACGGAGTTGAGGTAGCGGTTCACAACACCCTCCTTGGGAGAGCTCTCCCCCTCTTGGTTGGATCCGGAGCAAGACATGGCTAAAACCTGACAGGCAGAAACAACAGAAACAAAGATCGCTCGAGAACGCTCGGTGCGAGATTAGATCGGCAGAGAGGGTATATATTGAGGGTTTTTAGGTCAAGACGAAGCGTCGGGATCGAAAACGAGACGAAAAAGGACTCCGAGGTGGAAAAGGGATAGCCCCACGCGGCCAGGTACTTGGGCCGCGTGGGCCCCTCTCTTTTCCCTCGGGTCTCCGTTTCGTCCAGTTTTCTTGTCCCATACGATGATTTCCATAAAAATTGACCTCCGTAAAATTTTATGCAATTCCGAGAAACTTTCCAACACAAAAGTTACCTTCTATTGATTTAGGGTTTCTGAACTGCACGGTTTCTCTCAATTACCTCTTCCGGTGTTTGTAAATTCAACTCCTCCACCCTTCCGATGAAGCTCTTTCCTGCAATATAAGGTTTAAGGCGTTGTCCATTGACTACATGAGGTTTACCTTTCATGTCACCGTGAAGACGGATAGCTCCTGAACGGTACACCTCCTGTATCACTAATGGTCCCTGCCACTTTGAAGCTAGCTTCCCTGCAGAAAACTTGAAACGAGAGTTGTACAATAAAACTTGATCACCTACTTTGAATTCCTTTTTCTTAATTTTCTTGTCATGCCAAATCTTAACTTTTTCTTTAAACATCCTGGCACTTTCATAAGCTTCATTTCTCCATTCGTCAAGTAGGTTTAGGTCAAGAATTCTCTTTTCTCCCGCAGTTTTAAAATCAAAGTTCAGTTGTTTAATAGCCCATCTAGCTTTATGTTCTAGTTCAACAGGTAAGTGACAAGCTTTTCCATAAACCATTTTATAAGGAGACATTCCCATAGGATTTTTAAAAGCAGTTCTATAAGCCCACAAAGCATCATTAATCTTAATTGGCCAATCAGATCTAGACTTATTCACTGTCTTTTCCAAAATGAGTTTAATTTCCCTATTGCTTAATTCAACTTGCCCACTTGTTTGAGGATGATAAGGAGATGCAATTCTATGGTTAACATCATATTTTGCCAAAGTTTTTCTAAGAACACCATGCAAGAAATGAGAACCACCATCAGTAATTAAGAACCTAGGAACACCAAACCTGGGGAAAATGATGTCCTTGAGCATCTTCATTGCTGTGGCATGATCTGCACTTTTGGTTGGAATTGCTTCCACCCACTTTGTAACATAGTCAACTGCAACCAAAATGTGAGTATGCTTTGTCTTTGATTCTGGGAAAGGACCCATAAAGTCAAAACCCCACACATCAAATGGTTCAAGTGGCAATGAATAATTCATAGGCATTTCATTCCTCCTACCAATGTTTCCTACTCTTTGACATTTATCACAAGATTTAACATATTCAGCACAGTCCTTAAATAAAGTAGGCCAATAGAAACCAGATTGTAATACCTTTGCTCCTGTGCGATCTCCTGCATGATGCCCTCCATAGGGACTGTCATGACAATCTCTTATAATAGCCTGTTGTTCATGCTCAGGTACACAACGTCTAATAATACCATCCACACTTTTCTTATAGAGGAAAGGATCATCCCAAAAATAATGTCTAAGATCATAAAAGAATTTCTTTCTTTGTTGAGAAGTGAAGTGTGGAGGCAAAACTTTACCAACAATAAAATTTGCATAGTTGGCAAACCAAGGAGATGCAACTTTAGCACTAGAAACATTAACAATTGCAAGTTGTTCATTAACAAAGCTATCATTAATAGGAATAGGATCATCAGGTATGCTTTCCATCCTAGAGAGATGATCAGCAACTTGATTATCCTCCCCTTTCCTATCAACAATGTGTAAATCAAATTCTTGCAATAGAAGTACCCATCTTATTAGTCTAGGCTTAGCATCTTTCTTATTCATCAAGTATTTAATAGCAGAATGATCAGTATGTATTGTGACTTTTGAATCAGTAATATAAGGTCTAAACTTGTCACAAGCAAACAGTACTGCTAAAAATTCTTTCTCAGTTGTAGCATAATTCTTTTGAGCAGCATCAAGTGTTCTACTAGCATAATAAATAACATTCAGTTTCTTATCAACACGTTGGCCCAAAACAGCCCCAACTGCATAATCACTAGCATCACACATAATTTCAAAAGGCAAGTTCCAATCAGGAGGTTGAATAATGGGAGCAGTGATTAAAGCATTCTTCAAAATATTAAAGGACTCAATGCAATCATCATTAAAAGAGAAAGGAACATCCTTTTGCAGAAGATTGGTTAGAGGTTTTGATATTTTGGAGAAATCCTTAATGAACCTACGGTAAAAACCTGCATGCCCAAGAAAACTTCTTATACCTTTGAGGTCCCTTGGATATGGTAGTTTTTCAATAGCTTCAATCTTTGCTGGATCAACTTCTATTCCTTCTCCAGAAATCTTATGCCCAAGAACTATACCCTCAGTAACCATGAAGTGACACTTCTCCCAATTAAGAACCAAGTGTTGGTCTTCACAACGCTGTAAAACTTTGTTAAGGTTGAACAAGCAATTATCGAAGGAAGTACCATACACAGAAAAATCATCCATAAAAACCTCCATTATCTTTTCAATATAATCAGCAAATATAGCATTCATGCATCTTTGAAAAGTAGCAGGAGCATTACATAAACCGAATGGCATTCTCCTGTAAGCAAAAGTACCATATGGGCAAGTAAAAGTGGTCTTTTCTTGATCATCCTTATGGACAGGAATTTGCGAGAAACCTGAATAACCATCTAGATAGCAAAAGTGAGAGTGTTTAGATAACCTTTCTAGCATTTGATCAATAAATGGCAATGGATAATGATCTTTTCGAGTTGCTTTATTCAATTTTCTGAAATCAATAACCAACTACAGTACGTTGAGCCACAAGTTCATCCTTTTCATTTGGAACAACAGTCATTCCACCCTTTTTAGGAACACAATGAACAGGACTAACCCACTTACTGTCAGCTATAGGATAAATGATACCAGCTTCAATAAGTCTTATTACCTCTTTCTTACCACTTCTTTCATTTTTGGATGGAGGCGGCGTTGAAAATCAACAACAGGTTTTGCATCTTCCTCCAGATTAATTTTATGCATACATAGAGCGGGGCTTATACCTTTAAGATCATCAAGAGAGTATCCAATGGCTGGTCGGTGAGCTTTTAGCACATCAAGTAATTTCTCTTCCTCTTCAGCTGAAAGGTTAGCACTAATAATGACAGGATATATGCTCTTCTCATCCAAATATGCATATTTCAGATTTGCAGGCAAAGGTTTCAATTCAAAACTAGGATCCCCTTTAGGTGGTGGTAGCACTCCTAAATTATCAGGTGGGATATGCAATTGTAATTGTGGTGGTTGTTGCCATAATATTTGTTCCAAAGCCTCTTTTTCCTCATCATTAAATGGTTCATCTTGATTAAGCATATAACGTTCTACAACATCAGTTGAAGCTACAGCTATATGAGCAAGAGTTTCAATTAAATTATTAGGAATTGGCTCTTTCTCAACATGTTTATCAGCAAATTTGGAAAAGTTAAATTCAAGTTTCTCACCAGCACATTTAATAAACACTTTCTCTTTAGGCAAATTAATTTCAGCACCAACAGTATGTAAGAAAGGTCTACCAAAAATGATAGGACAAAATGAATCTTGAGGACAACCAAGCACAATAAAATCAGCAGGGTATTTTATTTTGCCAATCAATACTTCAACATCTCTAACAATTCCAAATGGACTAATATAATCTTTATTAGCAAGTTGAATTGTCATACCTGTCTCTTCCATAACAATGGGATCAATATCAGGCTTGATCTCAAGATAAAGAGAATATGGAATGACACTAATACTTGCTCCAATATCACATAGACCATGATAACTTGAAGTCCCAATAGAGCATGATATAACAGGTTTCCCAACTTTGGCCGAATTACCTTTGATGACTTTGGTAGCATCTTCACATAGATAAACATCCACTGGGTCTTCTTCATTTAGTTGCTTGATAACAGAAATTTGAGTGTTGACTTCCACCTGTTCATAAGGCTGAGAACATCTTTTGTTACTCTTGTTAGTAACAGCTTTAAGTAAATTCTCCTTAACTTGGTTTGGAAATGGAGGTGGTTCAACATACTCCTCAATTGTCACAGATGACATTGGTTCAACCTGTTTAATAACTTTAGGAACAACAATAGATTGTTTAACAGGTTCAACATAAACTTCAAATCCACTTTTTGGAACACAGATATGATCAGCAAAACCTTTAGCTATTTCAATTATAACATAAGGATCAAGACCAAAAGTATCACTCAGATTTTTAAACAGAATAGAAGTAGAGAAATTCTCTACACATGAATATTCATAATCAAAATATGGCTCATTACCTTTATCAAGATCCCAGTGGCTAGTATTTTCAGAAATAGTCTCCAATAAATTCCATGCTTCTTCTTCAGTGTTATTAGTAAAACTTCCACCAGATGAATTATCCAGAATCTCCTTGTGCTTCATAGGTAGTCTCACATAAAAGTTTATCAATATAAGTTTCCTTGTAAGATCATGACATGGATTCTTGCGAAGGAGTTCCTTTAACCTCCCCCAAGCTTGAGTAATACTCTCTCCCAGATGTGGCCAGAAATTGAATATATAGCAGCGGTTATCATAAGCTTCTTTAGGAGTAAAATATTTAAGAAAGAAAACCTTCCTCAAGATACTCCATTCATTCTGGACCTCTTCATCCAAGACCTGTACCAATCACGAGCATTACCAGATAAAGACAAATACAATAGCTTCCTTTTTACCTGATCCTCTGAAATACCAGGTAGTCTGAATAAGCCACATATGTCCTCAATTATTTCCATGTGCTCGCGTGCCGACTTAGTTCCATCTCCTGTAAATGGATTTTTCATAACTCTTTTAACATGACCATGGGAATTTTAAATCCCACTTTAGGTATCTCAGACACAGTAGTTTCAACCACCTTTGCAGTAGTGGCATAAGCACTTTCATATAGAGCAAGATGCAGCGAGGCACGATTCATAAATGCCATAGTAACAATGAGATAAACAGCTTTCAAGTTTCCTTACCAAACTTCTTACCAATAGCGCTACGCTCCCCGGCAACGGCGCCAGAAAAGTATCTTGATGGCTCCCAAGTGCAGGAGATCAATTGTAGTACCTTTCAATTAGAAAAGGTTGTCGAACCCACGAGGAGCTGAAGGTATTGGTTAGTAAGATTGATAAATAAAACAATAAAAGATGCAGTGTTTTTGGTATTTTCAGTTGTATAATTGCAAGCAGATAACAGATAGTAGCAAGTGAAAGCTCTCAAAGAGAGAAAGCCCAATCCTCTTATGTGGCAAGAGGACAAGCTCAAGTGATGTGTAACTTATATGTGGCAAACGTTCCCGAGGGCGGCATGGATGATGCTAGGCATAGAGATTTATTAAACAACACGTTGAATATCTTGTCAAGTTTTAATCCTCTTTGGACGGAGCCATAATTAGGTATAGCTAAATAAATAAACTACAACCCCTTATGATGGATCATGTGGCCAAGCAAATGACTGCACAAGAATTATTAAGACCTAAAGTCCCACCATAGCATTACACTCTAAGGTCCCCGATACTAATACCCTCATAATATAACTTCATGACTCGGTCTCAGGTTTACGTGTCCTCCCAAGTCTCCATCAATTCATTACACTACGGTGTTCTCCTATGAGCCCATAAGGTGAAGTGTTGTGCAGTCGACGTTCGCACAACACCATCATAGAATCACATAAAAGATAAACTCTTGACAAAATACCAACACATGTCATATATAAATCAATGCCAATTCATCCTATGCCCTCAGGAACATACGGGAACTACTCACAACGTGCGAACATGATCATAATCAGTGGCATAAGTGGTACAACACAATCTGAAATTATAACTTCACCACCAAATAATGACAAGTACTCAATCACAAACATGAATAGTAGCACAAGACAAGTATCTAGGGTATAGCAACTCTCAAACTGCGAGGGGAACGGAGTGGATCACGGTGATGATGATGGTGATGGTGCTGGTCTTGATGGGGGTGATGATGTAGAGGCCTCCTCCCACGCCAAGGAGGAGAGGTGATGACGATGACGATGATTTCCCCCTTCTCCGGAGTTCCGGAGCAGCAGGATCTGACCCCCCTCGGAAGGGATCAGGAGTTTCGCCGCCGCCGCGACCTCGGATGGACTTGGAAAAATTAGGGCGTTACTTTTCGGGCGAGACGAAGGCGTTGCTAAAAAGCCCCAGGCGAGGAGGTGCCCGAGGCACCTTTTGGTGGGTCCCACGCGGCCAGGTACATGGGCCGCGTGGGCCACCCCCATTTGGCCCTCGTGGCTCTCCTCTCTTCGGTCTTCTTCCCTCTGCCTTTCTCCCGATGAAAAACTGACGCAGTATTTTTCCTTTTATTATTTGAGGTCCTGTAGCTCCTGAAACATTAAAGACAAGAAAAAGGAGGTTTTCTGCCTCCCAGAAATTAAATACCAAAAATAGGGACTTTGTATGAAAGTCCCCAAAATCATCTAAAACATGTAGAAACAATCATATAATCATGCAAATAACATTCTAGTATGATACTAAAAGTTATATAAATGATGATATAAAATGCACATATCAGCACGTCTCAAAAAATAGTTGTAAATACACAATTCTTTCTATATGTGGTATGAAAAATTATCCTCGGATTTACAAATATTAGCCATCGAACATCATCTGACAAGATCACCGATGAATGTTAATACCTTGAAATTCATATGAAAGAAATGCGTTCACGGAAATGTCGTTTAAAGTGGTACATAAAGTAGCATTATATTGTCGTAATTATAGAACATTGTCATAAAGTAAGTGTCATCAACTAATAATATTAGGCATATATTTTATAAACACTAAATTTGAAATCACTTGTCGTAAAGCAACATAGCTCTTGTGTCCAATTAAAAAAATATGACAAGGAATGATCCAAATTTGTCGATGAAGTGATGTTCGTGGCGGTTGCAGACTTCTTTTTATTAAACCAATACATCGAGATGGCAGCTCACTCTCTGTCACAACCACTTTGTCACCACCACTCATGGCGGCTCCATATTACTCATCCACCACATGTTGTACAAAATGTATCGACCTACTGAGTCAAAATAACATCATAGGAAGAATGGAAATCATAAGTACTTGAAAATATTTTCTATAGAAGTGGTACAATCCAAAGTACTGAGTTGAACTCTACAATGGTCGAATCCAGCTTCAAACAAACAAAGGATCCAAAGTTCACACAGGAAGCAATAACAGAGATGTTATAAAATACATTAAGATGGAGCATACCATGAACGCTTCTTCAGTGGCACCTGACATCGCAGAAAATCAGATAAAAAATCATAGAGTAATTAGCACAAAACAAACACATATCCAGGAGGTTAACTGAAAACTCCTAGTAGACAATGCTTAACACGCTGCACCTACAGAGTACGATCCAGATGGCTACATATTCCCGTCCACCTCTTATCTTCTGTTGTTACATTACCGAGCTCAGTTTGATTACACTACAGAGTAGACAATGCTTAACACACTGCACCTGTTATGAAGCAAGCAAACTGAATGAGTGTTGGACCATATGACATAGAATGTCATCCTAAGCTTCATATGTCAGCGCAGCCAAGCATACTTACAAACTCACTTGCTAGATGGAAAAGATTGCCTCTTATCCTAGCTCTGACTGAAAGCAACGAATACAATTCTGTTAGATAGAGCTTGATTGCATGAATGTGTTTCTGAAACTGACCTTGTTTCCAATAAACAGACTTTAAGGAAAATGAAGTACAAAATTGGTTGGAGATGATTTCACAATTCATATATGTAGCTGAACAAAATAAATAACCATCTGTAGCCTCTCCTTAAATAGAGCTTGGAGATGAATTCATAGAGATATATGCGTGAAACCACATGATGCAAGAAATGAAGACAGTACGCAAATAAATTAGTTCGATGTATTAGAATAACATCCAAAGTAGAGCATGGAGTTATTCACTTTTCTCCTCGTTATTGATATGCATGTTTCCACTTCTGGTTTGCTAAAACTGTAATCGGCCTTATCTTTCGTGGGCGTCCATGCCACCGGGTCTGCAAATCAGCAAATGTATCAATTCAATAAAAAATCCAACGATTTACTGTTCTTCAGTATCACATGTTGGAATTATCCGAGCATATACTGGCATGCCTGCAATGATGTTGAGAGGGTCATTTGCCCCGGTGGTAAGCACTTTACATGCTAAATCAATTGATAACCACAAAATGCAGTATAATTTGACTCCCTCCCAGATCAAATTAATTATAACCATGCACTACCCCAAACCGAAATATTTCTGTGTGCCTTCTTTTTTTCTGTCGGGCCCGCAGTAGCGCACAGGGAAATAAGTTTCTGCTGTCGGCCCAAATCGCCACGACAGGAGTAGAGCAATAAATAAGTTTCTACTAAGTCGTTGCTTCTAGTACTAGTACCAATCCATCCAAAATGAAGCTACTAGTTAGCTGGATGGATTTGATAGATCTGGGATTTTGTAGCATATTCACCACATAGTTGATTCCTATCTTTGGCTAATTTGCGCATCAGCAGCAAAGGTGAACAAGAGCAGCATACCGACAAAGATCTGTTTTTCAATATTCTTATCTTGCTGATTAGACTTCATTACATTATTTTATAATTTTATTTGCACTGTATTTATGGTTACATTCGATTGATTTGGCCGTACTGATTTATTTTCGTCCTCCCCCATGCCTAATATGATGTTTCTTACTAATTAATACTAATTGATATGTCTTTCCTTCTTTAGGATATGTATCCTTCTACTGTTAACTTGCATCTGTACCTTCGATTGGATTCATTGGAAAATAACGAGCCTTTCTCCTCTCTCATTTGCCAGGACTGGTGGTTCACGGACATCTATTTTGAATAGGCTGGGTAGTTAATTGACGGGCCTTTTCTCCAAGCTCCTTTTCACTATTTCTGCAAGCCTTTGGTAAGCATTAAACTTCCAGCTTTATATTCTTATCTTACGTGTACATCTGTTTTCTTCCATTTGCTATATATGTATTACTGCTGCTATTTAAATAGCTCATCTAAAGTGTGATGCTTTGGGCATAAATAATCAAATAGCTGATAAATTCCATTTTCAACACAGAACTTGTTAAATGGCAGATCGTGCATGGATGTATAGTGGTTGGCAGTTTGGTCAAATTCCTTCTAACCTATGGCTTGAACAAACAAACCGATTTCTAGACCATGCGTTCTCTTTTCCCGGTGTAGCTGAAGGTGGTAAAATCAAGTGTCCATGTGCCAAGTGTCGTAATTATGTTAGGCGCAGTAGGGATGATGTAGAGGAACACTTGTATAAACAGGGTTTCAGGGAAAACTATGAAACTTGCTTGCAAATCTGTTTTATGTGCAAATTTGGTTTAAAAATGCATGGTTGTGCTTTGTAAACTTGAACTAACATATGAATTTGTTTGAAGGAGATGGTTATCCTTCGTCACAGACGTGCTAGCGGAGATGCCGGCCGTGTGAACCGGAATGGTGATATAGACAGCGCCAACAATGATTGCTCGCAAAGGTCTCGATCTGATGCCATCAACTCCAGTGGTCATTTATCTCAGAATAATGATTTGAGCCCAATGCAACCCCCGTCTCGTCAAAGGGGGAGGAAAAGGAGGGCCACAACAGAATTAAGAGTCCCTCCACGTGGTCGTAGAGTTGGCCTTGAACCCAAAGGTGACAGGTATGATTATTTCTTAGAGTTTGTAGTTTTATCAGTTGAACACTTACTATTATCATCCTCTAAGTTAATGGTGATCACCTTGTTGTACAGGCAATTTAAATATGCTGATCCTAATTCCAAGCACTACAAGTATACTATGCAACTTGGAATCATTCTTAAACGAGAACACCCAGGCATAATTGAGAAGAAAGAAGGTGATGTTGTCATTAAAACACGCCCAGCTTTGGAGTGGTCCGATTATCATGACGATGATACTCTAGATGACAAGGGGCAGACCGCTGCAGATCGTGTGAAGCAAGTGTTTTGGGTAAGTTTTTAAGTACTTTGGAGTTATTTTTGAAACTTGCATTGCACACACATATTTGACATGAAAATTTGTAAATTTGTAGAGCTTGTTTGAGGTCCATGTGAAAGATGATGAAGAAGATCCAGACAAGGTGGAGGATGAAGCTGATCGTGTTTTGGAAAACTATGCAATGAAAAAAGTGAGGGACATGATGTATCAACTTCGTGTCGATGCTGTGAAATTCTACTATGAGAAACAAGGGGAGAAGCTTGATGACACATTGGCATGTTCAAAAGAACTTGAATATGACCAATACTTGGAAGGCAGAATGCCATGGTTTAAGGAACACGCATGGCCTCATCTTTGTGCTTATTGGTGCTCAAAAAAATTCAAAACTTTAAGGAAAAGAGGGCAGGAATCCCGCTTCAAGAATGAAGATATTGCTCAAAATCGGGGAGGTTCACTACCATTTACAGAGGCTCAACAAGTTCTAGTATGCCACACTCTTACAGATTTTCATAAATTGTTCCAAATTGTGTTTATGGTCTGTCACACTGGTATGTTTTATTTTGCTTGTATGACCCTGTAGGAAGTGAAATATGGACCTCAGAAGGCTACCAGACTGAATACATATGGTGCAATGAAATCAGGATTGAAGAATTGGGATGGCAATGGTAGCACGTGTTCGAATCTCACCGGGAAGGCAAAAGAACGTGTTGTATGTTCTTGCTTATCTTTTTTCTCACCAACTAGTTCTACATGCATGTATACAAGTTAACTGTTGTTGTTCTAGGATGATTACTGTGCATTGGCTAGAGCCGCATATCCTGATGATTGGGAGCAGCGAGAGTTAGATGGGCAGATGTTATATGATTCAGCAGGTGGCATTCCCCATGGGCGACTACCAATAGCGGATGGAGCAATTAAGAAGGCTGATGTTCTCTCAACAGCTAGACAAAAGAGCTTGAGGCCATCAAATTCAGCGTCACATCGACGAACTGTTCAAGAAAATATAGAACTAAAGCGACATAATGAGATGCTGCAGAATACAGTTGATATACATCAACAACTCATATTGGTACTTGCAAATTTGTGTACATATTTCAAATTAGTTGTTAAACGCAACAACACTATTCTAATGCTGCATGCTTGTTCATAGGACCTTTATAAGGAGCTGGGAAAAGAACTGCCAGCGGGTGTGCTACGCCAAGGAGCAAATTTCCAACCACATGTAAGTACATTGCTTCCTAAAAAAATTCAAACTGAATTTAGCCAACCATTGGAAATAAAGAGAATTATGTTATTTGAGTGGCCATTGAAAATCAAAACTGACATGCTTTTAAATGTAAAAACTGAATGTGCTGATGGTTTACTTAGCAAATCCCATGTGGTAGGATAATTATTATATTTACTACCTTGTGGTTTAGCACAACCTTTAACTGAGTAGCTATTGCTAGTTGCTTCTATAAAACTACTTCATCAGTTCTCCTGGTTTGTTTTAAATAAATGATTTGATGCAGGGAGGCACTAATTCATCTGTTCATGGATCCCAAACACTCGATGACAACACTGGTGATGGTGATTCGGGTGGAAATGGTGATGGTTTCAACTCAGATGGGAATATCGGCGACCAGGACATGGACGCGAACTAACCTTCGCACCATAACCACTAGTGTTGGTGGCGGCAACACTAGTTCCAGCAACTATGAAAGCTAGATTTAGAATGAAAGGTGGTGGTTTAACCTTGGCAGGCCTTTTGCTGACATAGACCATGGTAACAAGACTTCAGAACTGGTGGTGTTGGTAACGCTGTAGCATTTTGTTAGGTGCAATTGCCTGATCTCTTGTTGCTATTGTCAACTAGATGTATTTTGCTTGTACTGCTTTGAATGTGCAAAGCTGAAGCTTATACTTGCAAGCTGAACAAGATTAAGTACTGTTATGTAAGATTTGGATTTGAAAACTGAACCTTATCGATCTTCCAATTTATGAGCATTCTGTTTACTTGTATGGCATCCTATGTATGTACTCTTGTGTCTGATGAACGTATGGTATGATGATGCAATGTATATTATAAATTGAATAGTAAACTCGAAACTGTAATGCTGACGGTCTAGACTGACAGGAATATAATGTTACTCGAACCTGACATAAACATTCCTGTCGGGCAGGAACTTACAGGGAAAAGATTACCATATTCCTGTCGTGCTTGACCGACAGGGATAATCTACAAACCTGGCAAGCCCAAACCTGACGCAAAAACATTTCTCTGTCGGGCACCGTCAGACGCGCCCGTCAGGGAAAATGTTGATGTCGGTCAACCGACAGGCAAAAAAACATATCCCTGTCAAGCTATCCCTGTCGGT
Source organism: Poa pratensis (assembly GCA_947311845.1). Classification (NCBI taxonomy): domain Eukaryota; kingdom Viridiplantae; phylum Streptophyta; class Magnoliopsida; order Poales; family Poaceae; genus Poa; species Poa pratensis. The sequence goes on along the minus strand of CAMZMU010000107.1, from coordinate 80,110,388 downwards.
TATTCCTGACGGTTCACTGACGGGAAAACATTTCCCTGTCGGGTTCCTCCTTTTTCCTGTCGGTTTCTAGCCCACAGAAAAATTTCGCTATCTGGTAGTGATGGACAAAGTCTTAGTTCTCACAATGGAAACTATATCCTTTCATCGTGCTGTGACAGGAGCTGACCTCTGGAGGAGCAGTCCCAAGCCAATCAGCTTGTCCATCTCCTTGAGATTTTAACATTCTTGATCTGAGTATGTGACTTGTTCTGTCCACTAAACACATACACGCTGTTAAAACAAACTCAGATTAGAAACAACCATCGGGAAGACAAATGAAGAATACAATATTTATCATTGCAAAACGTTGCAGTGACTTGTAAGACTTCATAGCAACGACAGAAAACAATATCTCCGAGACCTATTTTCTAAAATAAATTTGGGAACCAAGGTTCAAATGTCGATAAGGCATCACAACATTGGAAGAAAACAAAACCACAAAGACTTCTTTTCACTTCTATACAAGACTGTATCTCGGGATTCAATATCTACAGACAAAGACAATGACCACTGTCTTGTATCAGAATTTACAATGGTGTGCTAAAGTTTTAACTACAACCAATGAAGACAATTCATCGAACAGACTGCAGGTGTTCATAGAGATAGACACAATGCAGCATTGAAGGAACTTCTAAATCTTACCTTGGCATTTCGGTATGTGAGTCCCAATTGGGAAGATTGCCGTACCGCTGCTAGTCGCTTGTGTGATTCACAATTTCTGCTGACTTATGGGCACCCAACACCATCACCTAGAAGAACAATGGGACGAAGCCAATTAACAGCCTCTAGTTAGAAAAAAACAGAGGCGAGTAAACTTTAATGTCTTAGAGCATCTCCAGTCGGACCCCTCAAATCCTCCCTATACGTCCGGCACCACCATCCGGACCTGTCCGGCAGCAAAAAGAGTCAAAAATCATTACCCAACCGGTCCTCTCAAACTGCCCCTATACGTCCGAGCTGTCCGGCAACCCCCAAACTCACCCCATATGTGTGGAGGGTTTGGACGCGCCCGGACGCGCCCGGACGCGTCCGGTCGTGTCCGTTTTGTTTTGTTTTCTTTTCTTTTATCCTTCATTGATTCTTCTCTCTCCTTCTCCACCAATCAAATGCAAATGACCCCACAATTTAGGGAGGATTTGGGGGACACCGGTTGGAGGAGACCACTTTTAGGGATGATCCGGTCACTGTCCGCGGACACGTCCGGACGCGTCCGTGGACAGTTTGGGGGCAAAATATGAGGGGTCCGACTGGAGATGCTCTTAGGCAGACATTGCACCGGCGAAGGGAAATCAAGATGGGGCAGCTTCCTCACCCAGAGTACCCCACTGGGCGGAGAACGGGCCGTCGGGAGGCTCGGAGCAGCGATACCGAAAGCAGAAACCTTGTGTACAAGCGACCAGGGGTAGCGGGCGGCGTGGATCTCTCCGAGCAGCGCCATGAACACTCATCTTCTACAGTATCTCCGCTTAGTGCGGACGCCTTGCGTCTCGGCGACCCACCGCACACCGTTACTTGAACGTGGCACCTCGGGTGACGTAGGCGACGTAGGCGCTGGTGGCCGCCCTGTACTGCTCCTGCCCGGCAGTGTCCTTGATCTGGGCCTTGACGCCGTGGTCGCATGCGATGGACAGAGGATGGCGGCGGCTCATGGAGGAGATGCACGGGAGCAGGCTTGCGGCTGCGGGAAAACAGGAACCGACGACGCGATCCAGATGTGGGGAGATCGTGCGAGAGTTTTTTTTCGTGCGGACTGCGCTACGTGGGAATTTTCGTCTGCTCGGCAGAGTTTTCGTCCGCCAACGCTAATTGCTAACTGTACTCCTGCGCTCCAATCCGATGGATCTAGGCCGTTAGATCTCGTTAGGTGGGATAAATCTATGGTGCTAATGAGCCTGGTACACTTAATGGGACGACTTTAAGAAAGAAAATGTTCGCTTGTTTAATAGTATAGTTGGCATGTCCGTGCAACACACGTTTTCACAATTAAAAAGGGCAATTCACAAGGGATAAAATATTGCATTGCACGCGTCGACCAATACATACACAAAATACATGACAACTCGTTCCGTATAGCCAGGCCCACATTTAAAATTGCAAGGATATAAAAGTAGATTTCATACACTACACAAATCTGGAGCATATTCAACAAAACTGTCTTTCAATTAATTAATCTCCATGCCACATTGTTTGTTCAAAGAATTACATGAGGATGAACCCACAGTTAAGTTTCCTGCCAATCAAAGCTTACACGAAAATAAAATAGCGAATAAGATTAGAATAGCAGTTAAGCTAACTCAGGCACGCTGCAGGCTATAGCAGTCACCGATTCCACTACACCTATCGAGGATCAATTCAAGCTAATTAACCGTACAGAGGCCCAAAGCCAGGGTGCTGCGCTCTGGCCGAAGCAGAGGACTTGCTGGAGCGCTTCGGCCGCCATGAGCCTCTCGTCGGGGTTGAAGCCAAGCAGGCTCATCAGGAACTCGCGCCCGGCCTTTGAAAGCTCCTCGAAGAACTCCAAGTCAATCTTCCCAGTATAGCTGATCTGATCTCGCAGCTTGGACATCTCTGCAGTCAGGTCTTCCTCTGTCTCCACCACGAACGAGGTCTCGCCGGCCAGGAGCTCCGCCATGAGCCCATGACGCACCCACATGTCCACGGCCTGGCCGTAGTACCGGTTGTCCGCGAGGTGCTCCGGCGAGGTGTAGATCATCGTGCCGACACGGCGCTCCTCGTATGGCACTCCGGCCGGTTTCTACCGTGTGGCCGACCCGAAGTCGCAAACTTTCAGTCTTCCGAACATGCTGACCAGGACGTTCTCCGGATTGATGTCCCGATGGATGATTCTGGCTCCGTGTATCTTCTTTGTTGCGTCCAGGAGCTGACGCATCATCACGCGGGCCACATCCTCCGATAACGGCGTGCGGCAGGGCAAAGGGCGACAGCCGACAGAGCGAGCGAGGATGGTGCTGCCGACAGAGCAAGCGAGGATGGTGCGGCGGGGCAATTTCTTTTAGCGGTGGCAAATCTCGTAATTATCACGAAACGAAATAAAACGAACCGGTACGATGGCATTAGCAGTATTATATGATTTGGTGAGAGGGTAAAACGGGCAAAAGTGGATTTGTGTTGAGTTGTCAAACATTGGAGCGATCTGGACCGTTGGCCAAATATTGAAGGGGCTCAGATTCAATGTATCAACACAAGTTTGCTCTTTTAATAGTAGTCTAAACTATAATGCACGGTAACGACCGTACGTACGTCGTGGCAGTTTTGCCTCGAAAAGTTGAGAATCAACCCGCTATCCAATAATAAGTCGTAACTTTTACGTTGTACCCCCTGAAGCCTATCCAGCTGCCCAGCACATCCAGAGCAGCGCGGCGATGTCGCTCGGCGCGAGCTCGCCCGTGAGCTTTCCGTTGTCGTCGGGATCGAAGCGCAGGCGGCGGCGTAGACGCGGAGGAGGTGCGCGAGGGGCAGCGAGACCAGGGCGCGCGCGCAGCAGGCGTTGAAGCCCCGGAGGAAGGCGAGCCAGTCGGGTTTGGGGGAGAAGAAGAGGGAGGAGATGGCGGGGCCGAGGGCGGCGATGAGGGCGTGGAAGTGCGGGGGCAGCGGGGAGGCGGAGCCGCGGTCGGATCTGTCCCGGAGGTCGACGAGGCGGCCGCATATGGGGAGGAGTAGGGCGACGAGCGGAATCAGGGGCTTCCTGGCCCCAGCGACGATGACCTCGCGATTTGCCCGCGCGCCGCAACCTCCTCGCCATGCTCTGCGCCAAGTAGGGAAAGTAAGATTCAGTGTTACCCTGCGATTTACGAACTGCTTTCTGGGCGTGCTATTTAGCAGACGGCTAACATCTTGTCTTTGCTTCCTTTTCTTGTAGAATTTTGAGAAGATAACTCTGCGTGTCCAGAGCAAAAACAAGGATCAGGTACCTCATCTCCTGCCAATATGTTTCTGTGGTTTTGAACAGGCTGTACAGACCTAATTAGAATTTTTGAAGGCGAGGAACATACATGTGGAACTGTAAGTTTTGGCTACATACAAACTGCCCTAAAGGATTCTGAGAATCTGGTAGCAACTTGAATCTGGTAGCAACTTGCATAGGGGAAACCAGATTTATTACGAAGGCCTTTGTTGTCCGTTGAAATAGCATCGATATCCCTTTAACATAAAGATTGGAAGCCATTATTGCTTAGGTTGCCCTTGCAGTAGCTGGGGAAGGTGTTCAGGGAGGGAGAATCACAAGTTTCATCTCAACAAACCAATGAGGATGAGATCCTTTCACTTGCAGACAGTCTCCCCTCTTTACTTACAGCCATTTACACTCCTCACCTGCAGCTGATTTTACTTTGTAATGTTAGTCCCTTTTAAGTTTTGTGGTCATGGACAACTCCAAACCCCAGATGCATGTCACTTGCTTTTATTCTGGGGGGAGGCTTCGGATGCGCTGGAGCAGCTCGGGAACATCGACCAAGACATCTATGCCTTCAGGAACGAGCAGGTAAGTACTTCGTTGCATTTGCTTTGCTCCATGATATTTTTTATACGATTGGTAGCGAGTTTACAACCGAACTTAACTAAATTGAAGTTCTCCCCGCATTTTTTTAAACTGAAGTTGTTTGAACTGAATTGATGCAACGTACTCTGAACTATGCAGGGAGGTGAACATCTTGTACAAAAGAAAGGTGGGAGTGTTCGGGCTCATCATCTCAAAGATGGGGTTCTCAAGTTAGGTAATCAGGTATTTTTCTAGCTTGATTTTCTTAGTTGTACACTGTACACTGCATTTCTTTTATTTATGTTTCGTGCGGTAAAAAACGTCTTATCTTGGTCACCATCGGAAAATATAGAGACACAAAATTGTAGTTTTACTGTGTGCATCTTAGGTTATCTACAAATTAGTCCTCTCGTGCAAGTGACAACCATTTCACTGTTTCACTTACAAATCAGACATACACCGCATCATCATCTCTCATAGTACATGAGGGCCACTACATAGATGTGCTAAAGTTTAAACAAGATGCTCAATCGATGGCAAGACCAGATAAGACTTTTGAAACGAAGACAATGCTAGAGTAATAACGGATAAAGAAAATGAAATTGGAAGGAAGGAGGGATGAGAAGTATAACACTCTGTCTTTTTACAAGGCGAGGTAGGTTTAGGGAGACATGAGTACTAAGGATGCGGTAGAGAGAAACGATATTTTGTCAAGGTTGCACTCAATTTTCTAGATTTTTTTGGTTTAACTTTCAATCAGCCCGTAGCAACGCACGGACAAATTTGCTAGTATATCTCTACTATATAATATGAGTAGAGGTGGTGATGGTCATGGTACGTTTTTCAAAGTTCCAATTTTACCCTTGCATTGCTAGCTTAATTACCCACCTATGCCACCGGTAAGTCAAAAGAAAAAACGGTTCGGAAAAAGGTTCGGCACCAAAAACGTTTCTCGTCGTACGTTCCGGCTTCCACACACACCCCCCCCCCCCCCCCCCTCGATTCCCGGCGCGCTGCCCCTTGATTCCCCGGTGATGGTCGAGCGTCGTGGGTGCGGCCGAGCGCATCGACGCGCTCGCCGGCGGCCGGCGATGTACCCGGTCAAGACGTTGAGAGTCGTGGATGCAGTCCAGCTGGGTGGTACGAGCAGAAAAGTCAATCTCGCGGAACAAGGACGGAGGCCGGATATGGGATGGCCGGATGGGTGGCCGAGCTCGACTGGACAAGCACTACAACAGCCCAGGCTCCTAGGCTCCTAGATCGTAAATCCACCGCAGACAGCACGATGCATGCAGAGCTGAGCACATCATGCGTTGGCGGATCGAGCAATCTGAAAACCAGATCAAGTTCACTTGCGGCAAAAAAAAAAATTGGGGGTGGAGGAAGAAACTGCTTAGTGCCAGCTTTGGGGAAGGACAAAACTCTTCACCGATTTGGGTGAAAAATCGGGGCTAATTCCTCCATGAAGTATGGGAACCGTGAGTTCAGAAATAAATTTGGTGCCATGGGGAAGAAGACCAGAGAGAGAGCACATGAAAAGAAAAGTATACATAAGAAAAGGCAGGGTAGAGAGAGAAAATGGGACCGGAGATGTTTCACACGCTACCTCTATTTTTTTACATAGGTGGGACCATGGGACCTGTGAGAGTGAAGTAAACTGTAAACGTCGGTACAAAATTCTCATGGCATGAGCATAAATAATAGGGTTAGGTTTGCGAGAACCGTAAATTTGTCCATATCAAATCACATTTCAAGCAAAGTTGTATCTTAATGCTCTTCAATATTAATTCGCTATGATTTTGTATAGTTCTAGTTTATAAAGAAAATTACTTCGTTTAGTTCATTTAACAAAGAAAATTTCTTCGTTTTTTGGCCTGTCTTTTACATCTGGCGAGCTTTTATTTTTGGGTGGTTTTGTGTCGTGGAAGCAGTAACGTCAATTCGGGTTTCTATTCCCATACTCGAACTCGTCACATTGGTAAACGCTCCGTCCTGTTTTTTTTTTTTTTTGAAATTACCGCTCCGTCCTGTTGGACGTGGTGACTTCTCAGTTGAGTGCAGCATCAATAAAAGTTAAACCGTATTAACGTACGTGAATATTTGCTAGCTAACGTGTTTCATCAAGAAGTTATTTTTTCTGTCCTGTTGCAACGCACGGGCATTTTTCCTAGTATAGATAAAGCGCGCTAACGACCGTACGTGTGGTACGTCGTCGGGCCGTTTTGCAATTTAGCCCATGCAAAATACGGATATTAACGCGCAGTCCTTTTTAATTCCCCACGGACTGCTGGAGGAGGAAGACGTCGACGTCGACCCGTGGGCGAGCGAGCGAGCGCGGCCAGATACCCTTCGCTGACCTTCCTCTCCACCTCCGACGTGACCATGGCCTCCTCCATGTCCTGCTCCTCCGACATCAGCCTCCCGCCATCCCCTTCCCCCTCACCTCCCCACGACCCCTACGAGTTTGCCTCCTCGGACGAGATCAGCTCCGCCCCGCCGGCCAAGAAGAAGAAGCGGCGGCTCGGCGCCGAGGTGCGGCCGCGGGCCTGGCCGGCCGCCGACGAGCTGGTCCTCCTGGAGGCCGTCGCCGCGCACAAGGAGCGGCACGGCCGGCTCCGCGGCCGCGCCGACCTCGTCGGCGCCCTCCCGCACTTGGGCGCCGAGCAGGCCGGCGCGCACATGTACGACCTGCGCCGGCGCTACGACGACTCCGTCCGGCGGCTCAGGCACGGCACCGTCCCCGTCACCGACGACGACGTCGAGATCTTCCGCCTCTCTAAGCGCATCTGGGAGGGCGAGCCGAAGCGGGGCCGTCCCCGCGCGCAGCCGCACCGCGAGCGGAGGAGCTTCGAGGAGCTGGAGCGGATGTACCCATGCCTGGCCGCCGAGGCGGAGGCGATCGACGCCCGGAGCGGTGGGCACTCCGGGCTGATGAGGCGCACGTTCGCGCTGATGGGGGACGAGCGGGCCATCGAGCTGGAGGCCAAGGTGAGGAAGCAGCGCGTCGCGCAGATGAAGCGATAACGCGTTGGCCTAGCTGCTAGCGCGCGCAACGCCAATCGGAGGCCGTTGGCTGCTGCTCGCGGTTCGCTTCTCGCCCCACCCCAGCCTCCCGCGTTGACTGCCTCCCTAGCTTCTAATACGCCATAACCGAGCGGAATACACGGGCATATCCTGTCTGCCTCCCCAGGCTTTCCTCCACAATGCGGGACCTGCCCAGCCCATGTGCATGCATGCAGCTGATCGATGGAGTTTACATGCTAGCTAGCTCATTTGCATGCAAATTTTTGGACAATCATATCTCATAAACAGTTTATCGAAATTGTAATTTATTTGCACCATTGTGATGTAGATGGTGAACCCTATAAAATAAGTCCAATATTATATATATTATTGCGTAAATATTGTGTATCTCATTGGACCCACATGTCATAGAAAATAACTTACTCGCTGCCGCCCACCTCTCAGAGGTTTCTTGTTATGTGACAAAAATACTGACAAATTTAAACATGGATAAATAGCGATGGATATCCCTAAATTCTTGAAGATATCTAAGCTCAGGATCAAGGCTAACCGGTGATACACAATGAAGATATCCAGCCGTGGGGGTATGTGGATCCGTAAAGTATTTCCACAGGTTCCATGATTTGTACAAAGGCATCGACAAGTTAAAACATAGATAACCGGTGAAGGCGGTAAACCAATTTTTTGAAGATATCCAAAATGGGGATAGCGTATCCACATACCCCCACGTGTGGATATCTTCATTGCGTATCACCGGTTAGACTTGATCCTGAGTTTAGATATCTTCAAGAATTTAGCAAAGTTATTTTCTATGACATGTGGGTCCAATGAGATACACAATATTTACGTAAAAATATATATATGATATTGGACTCATTTTATAGAGTTCACCATCTACATCACAATGGTGCAAATAAATTACAATTTCGACAAACTGTTTATGAGATATGATTCTCCAAAGATTTGCATGCAAATCAGCTAGCTAGCAAGTAAACTCCATCGATCAGCTGCATGCATGCACATGGGCAGATCCCGCGTGGTGGAGGAAAGGCTAGAACTAGCTAGCTGACAGGCTAGTGGGAACCCGTACCAAAAATAATTCGGATGTATAAAGTTCGGATACAAAGATTCGATCCATGCAGTCAACGAAAAGCTCTAATCCCTAAAAGTGGAGCTAGCTAGCTGACAGGCTAGTGGGAACCCGTACCAAAAAATAATTCGGATGTATAAAGTTCGGATACAAAGATTCGATCCATGCAGTCAACGAAAAGCTCTAATCCCTAAAAAGTGGCTGTGGTCTGGATTGCCGTTGCGCGCGGTAGCAGCTGGGCAAAATCCACTCCCTGATGAAGGCCGATGTGTGCCGGGGCGAGCTCACGAGCGAGGTGCTCCAGCTGTTCATCAGCGCCATGGAGAAGTGATCTGGTTCCTCTCATCTGGATGTATATTAGTAGTAGTGTAATCATTCTCGTTGTTCGCCGTGGAGTGATCTGGTTTGTCTGAAAAAATAATCTGCCAATCAACCCAGCACGTCACCGGTGACCTCCGGCAGCACCGCAGCCTCCGGTCGTCGTTGGGGTCGGTTCCGGTGTCCCCCCGCAGCACCGCGGCCTCCCATCGTCGTTGTGACCGGTTGGAATCTCCCATGAACCTCTTCCTCGCGGAATTGTGTCGATTCCAATCAACATGGAAGCTCACGAACCTATTCTTGAACCCAATTCCCCGTCCTGATCATGGAAAACCCAATCCCCGTCGCTGCCGCCATGGCGCCACCTTGACCCTCGCGCTTTGTTACGCAATAGTGCGGCGTCCTCTTCGGGTAACCTCTCGATGGACTGGACAAGGGAGGCGTGTGGACCGCGGGATGTTTGCAGCGGAGCCTCTTCGTGGCCCGTCGATCTTGCTCTGTCCATCCGGTGCCGCAGCTTCTTCTGCGTTCGTCTTGGTGATGTAGTCGTCGGCCACTGTGGGCATGGTCTGCATCGCCCATGCCATTCTTGCCGTCAAGGTGTGTCTCGTCTGATGCAGCGCCAAAGTGTCAGAAAGCCTCAAGGTTTCGCCCTCGACGAGATGAACTCTCGTGTACTCGCTGGTGTTCTCTCCGTCGCCAAGATTTTCCTCAGCTATAATACTCAGATGAATGCACTAGGATCACCTCTTTGATGGTTGCTGAGCAAGTCACTTAGGTTGGTCTCGTCCTACCGTTGTTGGCGATGAACAGATCGATACATGAGGTTAGCGTGAAACTCATTATTGTGCACTGTGTCTGCGTGTAGTCATTGGAGCATGCTCGATCATTGCTTAATGGAATCATCATCTACGTGCATCAAGCAGATTGAGATGGCTCTTATGGCAGCGTTCATCTCAGTGCCTAGACAACATCAATTTGCTTGACATGCTCGCCGAAGCCACGACACATATATTTGGAGTTTGTGTTGCCCGATTAATTTATTTATGTCCCGTGGCAACGTATGGGTATTTTGCTAGTAAGAGTAGTATAGATTAATAATAAAATCATTAAGCCTTTTTCTCTTACGTCATTTTTATTTTCGATTTTGCCCTCCCACCAAAACGCATATAACGCACTTATACCATCGTACCGGTTCGTATATCTTTTGCCTCACCCCCTCCCCTGGTATACTACGCGCAGGCCCAACGCCGTTGCGCAGGTTCCCACGGCTACCTCCGCGTGCTGGTGCGGTGGTACCCCTGCCACGAGACGAGCTCCCACGGTGATGAGGACATCCCTACCATTGACGCAACCACAACTACTACAGCACCTCAATTATAAGGACCATTAACTAGAGCTCGTGCGCGACAAATCCAACAAAAGGTACTTTCGTTTCTACAAGCTACTCCTAATGCACATAAGAATATGATGCTGCATAAATTAGATGTGTTTGTTTCTCTTAGGAATGATGCACCAAGCATGGACGAGAGGGACAAGCTATGGAGCATGTACGTAGGAGTGGAAACAAGGAAGAAGATGATGCCACCATTGGAGATTGCCGCAACTTGAAGCCACCATGTTGACATTTGAAGAATTGGACGAATTCCTCAAGTCTACACTTCATAAATTCGTCCATAGTCATATATGGTGTTGCGTCACCTTTTATTTGTGGGCCAGGACCATGTAATTTCGAATCTGGACTTTTTGGGGCGTTTTTAGAGTCCGTATAGAGGAAGGAAAGTGCACAAAGGGTTGGATTCGTCCAAACCCCCAAGGCTGGCCGAAACCCCCTCCTTTCCTCCTTATATACCTCGTCTAGGGTTACGTTTAGACTTGGATTTTGTTTAGTTAAAAGAACTCAGCTATTTGCTAGTCTTCGCCATAGGCACGAGTGTCGGCTAGACCTCCTGTACTACGCACTTGCAAGATCCCACCTTCATCAATAAACTTCATCTTTTATCCGCAATTCTTGATTGCATTATTGGTTCTTACTTGTTCCTCGATCGCAGGTAGAATTAGACCTTTTGGTCAGGCTGATCGTGCTTCTGCAGGATCGGTAACCTCGGGAGATTGGTTTAGCGATTGCATTGGCGCTGCGTACGTGTGCGTAGTAGTCGGATCGCTAAGGTCGAACTCCACCAGAATCGACGTATCATCATCTCATCAAAAGATCGGACACCTTTGCCCTATCAAGTGGTATCAGAGCTCAGGTTGCTCTGTGAGATTTCCTGTTTTACTAGTTTAGATTGCATCTTCATACCTACAGTACACGAAAAAGCCAAAAACACAGTTAGGGTTTAGATCATCCCGTCCTACAACCCGTCCGGGGCTGTTGCATCTTCTTTTCAGTGCATTGCATCGTTAAGTTTTCGTCTGCATCGTCGTGTCGAGTTGCTGGTCTTAGTGCTTAGTGATACGTCTCCAACGTATCCATAATTTATGCTGTTCCATGCTTATATTATACCATTTGCTACATGTTTTATATACACTTCGTATCACTTTTATGCATTTTCGGGGACTAACCTATTAACAAGATGCCACAGTGCCAGTTCCCTGTTTTCTGCTGTTTTTGGTTTCAGAAAGTTACTTCTGGAAATATTCTCGGAATTGCACGAAACAAAAGGCCAGGTCCCTATTTTTCCAGCACGTACACGGAGTCCGAAGGAGAGACGAAGAAGAGCCACGAGGTGGCCAAACCACATGGTGGCGCGGCTGGGCCCACAGCCGCGCCTGGAGGTGGTTTGGGCCCCTCGGGGGTCCGCCGACATCGCCCCTTCGCCTATTTATTCCCCGAGACGCGAAAACCCTAAAACACCGAGCCTTTCATCCAGAACATATTCGCTGCCGCCGCCGTCGTCAACCCTAACTCGGGGGGTTTCTGAAGCTCTTCCCGGCACCCTGCCGGAGAGGGAAATCATCACCGGAGGGCTCTACATCGCCATGCCCGCCTCCGGAGTGATGCGTGAGTAGTTCATCCTTGGACTATGGGTCCATAGCAGTAGCTAGATGGTTGTCTTCTCCACTTGTGCCATCATGTTTAGATCTTGTGAGCTGCCTATCATGATCAAGATCATCTTATTGTAATGCTACATGTTGTGTTTGTTGGGATCTGACTTATATTGATACCTATGTGGAGCTGAATATTATATTATCATGTCTATGTCATTTGTGATCTTGCATGCTCTCCGTTACTTGTTGAAGCCTTGGCCACGTGAATACTTGTAACTCCAAGAGGGGGTATTTATGCATGATAGTTGGGTTCAACCTCTATTTAACCTGGGATAGTGACAGCAAGTTCTAAGGTTGTAGATGTGTTGTTGCCACTAGGGGTAAAACAGCAATGCTTTATTCAAGGATGAATGTATTGTTTACATTACGCACATTACTTAATGCAATTGTCTGTTGCTTGCAACTTAATACTGGAAGGGGTACGGATGTTAACCGGAAAGTGGACTATTTAGGCATAGATGCATGCTGGATAGCGGTCTATGTAGTTTGTCGTAATGCCCAAATGAATCTCATAGTAGACACCACAGCTCACACATGCATGTTATATGCACTTATCAATTGTCAATTGCCCAGCTGTAATTTGTTTACCCAGCATGTTAGTTATCTTATTGGAGAGACACCACTAGTGAACTGTGGACCCATAGTCCAAGGATGAACTATAATCTACTGCAATCATTGTTCTCTACTGTTTTATGCAAACAAACATCATTTTCCATTCGATACGTTTAACCCTTTGTTTTCAGCAAGCCGGTGAGATTGACAACCTCACTGTTAAGTTGGGACAAAGTAGTTTGATTGTGTTGTGCAGGTTCCACGTTGGCACCGGAATCCCTGGTGTTGCGCCGCACTACACTCCTTCACCAACACCTTCGAAGCAACCTCGTTTTCCTACTGGTCCGATTAAACCTTGGTTTCATACTGAGGGAAAACTTACTGCTGCACTCATCATACCTTCCTCTTGGGGTTCCCAACTGACGTGTGACGTACAAGCATTGTTTCTGGCACTATTAACCTAGAGCCACCACTTAGTCCCGAAGAGTTTCGAGTTCTTTGCATATTTGTCTCGCCGCCGCCGCACGACTCGCACCATCCGTCCATCCATTGTCTTCCGCCGCCACCATCTACACACCGCAGTCGCCGTCATCCATACCGCCGCCGCCACCATATTCGAGTTAGGGTTTGTGTTTACTTTCCCTACACGTTTTCTGTTCATATCCACTTCGGCCACACCAAGTCGTGCTAAATATTGTCTCCTACCTGTTTCGGTTTAGTATAAAAAAAAGTCCAATCCGCATCCAAGTCGGGTTGACCACGATTTCCACTAGTCCAGTCCGAGTTTAGTCCGAATTGGGCAGGTTTTCTCAGTTTTGGTTGTCCGGACTTTGAAAATCATAACTAATTCATATGAACTCCGTTTTCGACGATCGACCACTCAAAATCTTCAAAAAAAAGTTCTGCATCCAGCCCAAACCGGCTTCGCCAGTTTGCAGCTCCGAAAAACCTCAGAATTGCCAAAGAGTCCGGGAAGGTTGAGTTTTTGCCACTTTTCTGAAAAAAGTTCGGAAATTTTCTGTGATCTTCACTATATCTTGCTTTTGAGCTATTCCTTGGTGTTTGTTGTTACCGCGCCTTGACTTTGTTGGTGCTATAGGCTCGCGTCTCTAGTACGATCTAGCCTAAGACCAGCACGGTACCGTCTTTGAGCGTTTATTCAACTTGCATTCCTGATTTGATTATTGCTAAATTCTTGCTACCATAAAGCCTCCTACAGCTCCACAAATTTCTACTTCGTGCATTGTGCCTCTCCTGGTAATCGCTTTGCCAATTTCTAAGGGGCTGATCCTCGCGGTTGCCGTGACGCTCACCTGCTTTGTAAGGAATTTGTAAGGACCTTGTATATTGCTTGACGAATTACGAGATTTCCTCCATATTAGTAATTTCATAGGAACATATACTTGTGATTTGTTTCTTGTTATCTACTAATCATGGCAGACGACATGGACAAGAAGACGAACAAGGAGATTTATGAGGACTTCCAGACGATGGTGTCCAAACACACTTCTGACATCGAGACACGTGTTGGTGATGCCATGGACCGTCTCGACGGTTTAGAGGGCTCTTTCAACACAAAATTTGCTGACGTCAACACTAGTTTGACGGATCTGACCGGCAAGTTTGACCGCTTGTTGGAGAAGCTCCAACACCAGCCACGCATACCTGCACCCATGCTACACGGCAACACCGTTCCACGAGCGGGCCGCGTACGCAATGAGGATCAAGGAGCTTCGGCGGCGTCTGCTGCTGCCCCTCCTGCACCCGGAGCCGACGAGGACTTGGACGGCTATGAGGGGGAGATCGACGACCGTACTCAGCCTCGAGGTCGTCCGCACCAACACCCATACAACGTCGGGCAACAACCTCAGGTGCGTGATGAAGAACACGTTGCTAAGCTTAAATTGACAATTCCACCGTTTGAGGGTCGATATAATCCTGATGCTTATCTCACATGGGAGTTAGAGGTAGAACAACGTTTTGCATGTTAAAATTTCCCCGAGGAAAGACGTGTTTGTGCTGCCACTTGTGAATTTACTGGTTTTGCTTCAGTTTGGTGGTCGGAACCTTGTGGTGTCAATCATGATAATATGCCTGTTACTTGGGATGCTTTGAAACGTGCTATGCGTACTCGTTTTGTACCTCCTTATTATCAGCGTGAACAGCTTCAAAAACTGACTCGTTTGCAACAAGGAAAAAAAACTGTAGAGGAATATTATCAAGAATTACAAACTGGTTTGATTCGTTGTGGACTTGTAGAAGATAATGAAGCTATGCTTGCACGTTTTCTGAATGGATTAACAAGTATTATACTACTATTACTCGTTTGTTTCATCTTGCGTGCAAAGCTGAGCGTGAAGTGCAGGATCGTCAACCGCGGCCAAGACCTTAATTTTTCTGCAGGTCGTACATCTTCATGGGCGCCGCGCCAACCGGATACGGGTGCACGCAGTGCTGCAGCACCTACTTCCGCCAACAATTCCACCATGCCGCCCTCGCGCACACCAGCACCAACTCCACCATCGACATCTACTGCTCCTGCCCGGAGTTCGTATTCCATGGGCTCCACGGGCAGAACGAGGGACATCCAATGCCGCAAGTGCTGGGGTTACGGTCATATCGAGAGAGAATGCAAAACTCAGCGCGTGATGATTGTGCGAGAAGATGGTGAGTACGATTCTGCTAGTGATTATGATGAGGAGACACTTGCTCTTATTTCTGCGCAGCAAGGGGAAGACGGCCATTCTGATGATGATGTGGAGTTCATGGCCGCTGAAGCTGCGGATAACTACAAGAGCTTCGTTGCACAACGTGCTTTGAGTGTGCAACTAAGTCAAGCTGAGCATGATCAATGCCACAACTTGTTCCAGACCCGTGGTGTAGTCAAGGACCGTGCTATTCGGATCATCATTGATGGGGGAGTTGTAACAATTTGGTAAGCATGGAGATGGTGGAGAAGCTTGCTATATCTACGCGCCAACATCACCATCCATACCATATTCAGTGGTTCGACTCCACAGGTAGATTAAAGGTAACGCGTACGGCAAGAGTGCACTTTTCCATTGGCACATATTCAGATTTTGTTGACTATGATATTGTGCCCATGCAAGCTTGTTCGTTGTTACTTGGTAGACCATGGCAATTTGATAAAGAATCTGTTCATGTTGGTAAAACTAATCACTACACTCTTATGCATAATGGCAAGGAGATTGGCCTAAAACCCATGACTCCTGAACAAATTCTGAAAGATGATCTTGCTAGAGCTAGTAGAGCAAAAACTGAGCAGAAACAACAAAGTGAGAATCAGATTGTTGCTAATGAAGTAATGCCACCTTCTAAAAATAATAAATCTGGTGCAGAACTTCCCAATGAAATTCGTTTGAAAAAACCATGTTTCCTTGCTAGCAAATCTGATCTTACTGATTTGGATGTTTCTACTTCTGTTTATTATGCAATTGTTTGCAAAGAGGTACTGTTTTCATTCGAGGATCTGCCTCCCTCTTTGCCACCTGTTGTTGCTAACATTTTGCAGGAATATGTGGACGTTTTTCCACAAGAGTTGCCGCCGGGGCTGCCACCAATTCGAGGAATAGAGCATCAAATTGATTTGATTCCAGGAGCTTCACTTCCTAATCATGCAGCCTATCGTACCAATCCAGAGGAGACTAAAGAGATCAAACGACAAGTTCAGGAACTTCTAGATAAAGGTTATATTCGTGAATCTCTTAGTCCTTGTGTTGTTCCGATATTATTGGTACCTAAGAAAGATGGTTCATCACGCATGTGTACTGATTGTAGGGCTATCAATCACATTACAATTCGTTATAGACACCCTATACCACGTTTGGATGATATGCTTGATGAGTTGAGTGGTTCTACCATCTTTTCTAAGGTTGATCTGCGTAGTGGTTACCACCAAATTCGTATGAAATTGGGAGATGAATGGAAAACGGCATTTAAAACTAAATTTGGCCTCTATGAGTGGTTAGTTATGCCTTTTGGGTTAACCAATGCTCCTAGTACTTTCATGAGATTGATGCATGAAGTTTTACGTGCTTTCATTGGACGTTTTGTGGTGGTTTACTTTGATGATATTTTGATATACAGCAAGTCTTTAGAGGAGCATCTGACTCATTTGCGTGCTGTTTTTGATGCTTTGCGTGCTGCACATTTGTTTGGTAATCTTGAGAAGTACACCTTTTGCACCGATCGAGTTGCGTTTCTTGGCTATGTTGTTACAGCACAGGGCATTGAAGTGGATCCCGCGAAAATTGAAGCAATTTCGAGTTGGCCTGCACCTTTGACGTTAACCAATTGAGAAGCTTTCTTGGCCTCGCTTGGTTTTACCGGCGCTTTGTCAAGGATTTTGGGTCTATTGCCGCGCCGCTGAATGAGCTTACGAAGAAGGATGTGCCCTTTGTTTGGGGTGAGGCACAACAGGATGCGTTCAAGACATTGAAAGCTAAGTTAACACATGCTCCATTACTCCAACTTCCTGATTTTAATAAGACTTTTGAACTTGAATGTGATGCTAGTGGAATTGGGTTGGGAGGTGTGTTATTACAAGAGGGTAAACCTGTTGCATATTTTAGTGAAAAATTGAGTGGTGCTAGTCTGAACTATTCTACTTATGATAAGGAATTATATGCTCTTGTTCGGACTTTAGAAACTTGGCAACATTATTTATGGGCAAAAGAATTTGTTATACATTCTGATCATGAATCTTTGAAGCATATTCGTAGTCAGGCAAAACTGAATCGTAGACACGCTAAGTGGGTTGAATTCATTGAGTCTTTTCCTTATGTTATTAAATACAAAAAGGGTAAAGATAATGTTATTGCTGATGCGTTGTCACGTCGTTATACCATGTTATCTCAACTTGACTTCAAAATTTTCGGTTTGGAAACAATCAAAGATCAATATGCGCATGATGCTGAATTTAAAGATGTATTGCAGAATTGTCAAGAGGGTAGGACATGGAACAAATTCGTCCTCAATGATGGATTTGTGTTCCGTGCTAACAGGTTATGCATCCCAGATACTTCCGTTCGTCTTTTGTTGTTGCAGGAGGCGCATGGCGGAGGATTGATGGGCCACTTTGGTGTCAAGAAAACGGAGGACGTGCTTGCTGCACACTTCTTTTGGCCACGCATGCGTCGGGATGTTGAGAGGTTTATTGCTCGCTGCACTACATGTCAAAAAGCTAAGTCTCGCCTTAATAAACATGGTTTATATATGCCTCTGCCCGTTCCTAGTGTTCCTTGGGAGGATATTGATGGCCCTTGAAGAGGTTGATCTACGACGCCAGAAAACACTTTGCTTGATCTCCGGTGCGTAGTTACCTGCGTCAAAAGTAAATGGGTTAGGTTGAGACTCCAAGTGCAGAGTGTGTAGTAGTGGAAGACGTGTTTTCCCCACGAGGGTGACTCGAGGGTTTAATATCGAACTCTCGGGGAATCAGTAGTGAAGATATATCTTCTTATCCTTCTTTTGGTTACCTACAAAACAAAGTTAAATGTTTTGGTCCTCAACCTCACCTGTGGTTGTCAAGCACAAGGTGTAAGAATGATATCAAGATAGTTATGCAATGCAAACAGGAAATAAATATGCAATGGTGGTGGATGCAATGGTAAATGATATTTTTGGGTTTTTTAATGATGTATGCAAGATGAAAAGTATTTTTGTATTTTCGGATTTAATGATGGCTGAAAATGGAAAAGTGGTATATGGTGTTGGAAAGGTGTTTCTTATGATTAAAAATGGACCGGGGTTCATGGTTTCACAAATGCACTCTCTCTTTATAAAGTGGCAGACAATGGAACACACACAGAGTTAACATATGAGATTGCAACACAAAGTTTGATAACAAGTTACTTAGATATATGGGCATCACGTCCTAACATAGAGACCTTTTGGTTATTAGTCTCTCTTATACTCCACCAAGATGCGAACCAAATCATAACACCTCAGTAATTAAGATGACTCAGAGTATAGCAATAAGTTTCATGACATGAAGTGAAAATAAGAACATGCTGGATCTAGTCACAGGAAGAAGCTTGGTCACCCTCAACCCTTGCAGCATGGTATTTTAGTTTATCCCTAGTGAGGTAACAAAGTAAGGTAAACACCCAAGTGGATCGCGATATTAAGTTGTCAGCTTACCGCACTCACCACTCCCCGTTACTCCAACTAATGCACACATCCCCCACACACGCTCTCATAAACATGCTTGATCAAACAAGTAGACAAGAACGGGGTACATAATATGCATCTATACTCATAACTGAAACAAACATTGCAATCTCAAACATATATTAACTCATAGAAAGATCCACCACATAGGTATTACAAATATGACCGTAATCATGTTCAGCAGCTCATACGGTACTAATTAGTGAAGCTCAAGAGAGGAGAGATACATAAGTTACTTCCACAAACCCATAGTCCAGAGGTGGACTACTCCCTCTTCATCATGGAGACGGTGGAGAAGTCGATGGAGAAGATGGAGACCACACCGGCAGCGCCCCGCCGGAGTTTTCCCCCTCCAATCTGCAGCTCCTGATCTCCGTTTCGGTGTTTCTGTGTTTGTGCGGCGCTCCTTCCAGAGAACGTCGGGGACCTTTTTTATAGGCGTTTTTAGGTCAAGACGGAGTCGGTGGACGAAAGATCGACGGCAGCGGAGCCACGAGGCCAAACGGGTGGGCCCCACGCGGCCACAGTACCTGGCCGCGTGGGCCACCCCCTTTCTGCCTTGCGGCTCCGTTTGCTTGCTTCCTTCGCTCCTACGTCTTCTTCCTTCCAAAATAACGACCTGTATTTTTCCAGAATTTTATGACGACGTTTGGGTCCCTGAAACATAAAAGGAAAGAAATAGGGTTTTCTGCCTGCGCAGGGTTAATTCCATAAAAATAGGAAACAATTGATTTATTTCCTAAAATCATTAAATAACAGTAATATAACCCTTATATGATGCAAATATGATTGGAATATGTGTGATATAGTGCAAAGTTCATGTATGCATTTTACATGCATCAACATCCCCAAGCTTAACCAATACTCGTCCTCGAGTATGAAGGTGATAAAACTAACATGGGCTTTGCAATATAGCACTAACAATGGATATCAAAGATGATTACTTGCTACATAAGTCAAATGATTCATTCTTCAAAGGAGTAGCAATATGCAAAATAGTTTATGAAGTGATATCAAGTATTCAAGCAAGGATGTTCATGATAGTTCACAAAGTGTAACATAACAGATAGTAATATGGACATTCTTACTTTTGCATACATGTGGTCCATAGAGTGATGATGAAAATCTGAATATATTTGGTGGACACTTTGGAAAGATGAATAAGTGAGTAGAGGTAAAGCATGCATAAGTTTCATCTAACCTCCAAACTCTCCTACTTAAGTTAATGATTGCAATGTGGTAATACTTGGTGTCAAGCTCTCATTCCCCTATCATAGCATCTTGAATGATTATAGTTTAATGTGAGAGCAAATATGAGTAGTGTGCTTGACAAAGTAAAGGTTGGATGTCTCATGCCCCTTGAATACAAGTACCTACACCATGAGTTACTCAACTTGGGAAAAGCAAGTTCAAGTTATCTATCATTGTAAGTAATAATAGTATCATCAAGAGCGTCAACTGGGGTACCTCTTGTCCCAGGATATGGAACAAGCCCATATCAAAATGACAAGACAAACAAACAAGATGAAAAACCTCAACACCCTTTTTATTTACCATTGGAATAGCTTTTTATTGTAAGGTGTGTCATAGATAATTCACCATAGCATGTAAGTAAATTTCCACCATGAATAATGCATGGCTTAGATTAGCGGCCCAGGCGTCTCTCTAACCATTTATACAAACTCATTCAAACTAAATCATTTCCCCCTTATTTCACCATGATAGGCATCCATAGACAAAAGCACATGATATCAACTAAATGGAGCATGTTGAAAGCTTTGCATGTGACAGCACATATGGGCTAACTCCCAACCTCGGACATTTATCAAGCCACTAGCATCATAATCTTAATCACAATGGGTCATGTTTTATTTATAGCAATGATAGTAAAAATGTGCATCAAGTTCGTGAGAGCTATATAACCAACTTTTCCCATGGCAATCAATAACATAATCATTTTCATTCAGAGGTATAGATAACACAAATATCATGATGAACATACTCGGAATAGCATATAGCTAGTAGGTAGATATGGTGGACTCACTGGAATAACTTTGGTTGAAGGTGTTGGAAACAAGTTTTGACTTGTTGGAATGTTTGGGCTAGCAAAAGGGAGAAAGTTGACCATCTAGATGCATGCATGAGTGTCCATAGAACTAACTAATCCATGTTAAACCAAGTAAAATAACAATCAGCACCAAAACATGAATAAGTGATAGCTCTTCAAAAAGGATTTGCAAACTATTACTCATAAACAAGCTCATGAATCATGCAACTATATGTATCATTAAAAATCAACTCAAACATCCCTTTTCCCAATCTTATAAAAGCATCCAACATATTTCAACCCATATTTCCAGTAGCTCTCCCATATATAAATGATAGTGTGGTGGTCTCTCAAAACAAATCAAACCAAAACAAAACAAAAGACGCTCCAAGTTTATGCGATAAAGTGTTTCGATCGAAAAACAGAAGTTGGACGTGCGCAAACCGAGAGTGTGTAGGTCCAGCGGGGTTGTCTTCACATCCCCAAGCTTATGGTCTTCACCATCCTTGGATAGCTCTTGGTGCATCTCCTCCAATCCCTGTGAAAAAACTTCAAAACACCGTTTCTCCCATTTCTTTTCTGTGGGGTGCATTAATAGTGATAAACAAATATGTTTCTTGCTGCATATAATCCTTGAACAAAAATTCATATGAGATGTCCAGAAAGTGTATAATGTTGTATGCCTACTCATAAACTCAATTGGATCAAAAAGATTCAACTTAAAAGCTCAAAGCATGCATCAAACAAAATGGGACAGAATCTGTCCAGAAAAACAGCAGCAGCAAAACGTATTTTTCTACCCTACCAAACTTTCTCGAAAAATTCCGAAAAATTCATGCATACAGAGGATGAAAAGTTGCAACTACAGTTCAAATATGAGCTCATTCGGAGTTACAGAATAAGAATTAAAAATCATACCGTGCACTGATTCGTGCAGGAATAAAATCTCCGAACGCTATAAGCAACTTTTTCAAACCAAAAAGGGTAAAACTTGGCACTTTATTGAAAATTCCAGAACCTAAACTAGACACAAAGTCTCTTGTTACAGCAAGAGGACACAAAGAAAATCACACAAAAAATAACCGGGTTGCCTCCCGCAAAGCGCTTTCTTTATAGCCATATAGCTAGGCTTCTTACTTGTTGTTTATTGTGGACGAAGCTCATGAGGGAGCTTGAACTTTGGTGGTTCCCTCTTCCTTGGGAAGTGTTCCATGCACTTCTTGTGTGGGAACTGAAACTTCACATTCCCTTCCTTTGAATCAATGATGGCACCTGTGGTACGAAGAAAAGGTCTTCCAAGAATAATAGGACTAGAGGTTTTATTCCCCATATCCATGATTAGAAAATCCACAGGCACAAAAGTCATATGTAACTCCACCATAACATCACTTACTTTTCCTAAAGCATGTTTAATAGAGTCATCAGCAAGTGCAAGTTCAATGGAGCATTTTTCAAGATTTTTCAATTCAAGCACTTCATATAGTTCTTTAGATAAAACAGAGACACTAGATCCTAGATCAAGTATAGCATGGTGTGTCTCTTTTCCAATAGTTACTAGTACCTTAGGAATCCACATATCCCCAAGCTTAGGTGGTATCATAGCCTCTTGGTTGTACCTAGCAATCTTTTCTTTCAAGACATGATTAGCAATATAAGAACCAAAGCCAGCTTGATTAGTGTTGATGGAAGGATCACTTGCAAGTTTTTGTAAGATAGATATTAATTCATGCAAGCTACAATTTTCTAAGTCAAGCAAAGGATCCTTGACTTCACTAAGCATTTTAACTTCCTCAACTTCTACCCAAGCAAGATTCTCATTCCTTTTTCTTAAAGCAGGATTCAAGGCTATTTGGAGGTCATTCTCCTCTTCAACATGATTCTTAATATCCCTGTCCAAAGGTTCCAACATAGAAGATATTCTTTCATTTAATTCCCTAGTCAACTTCTTTTTAGACTTAGCATAGTTCAATATCGTTTCCATTTTTAAAGAGATTCCAGAAAGAGTGTTATTTGTCTTTTTCATCCTAGATTTGGTATGAAGGATAAATGAATGCATCTCATTTTTAGTAGGATAATCCTCCATATAAGTTTGTAGACATAATGTTGACCTATCCATAGAAGCTTTTAGTTGTTTGATCTCAGTTTCATCTTTGGATTCTATAGAATTCCCAAATAAATTTTCCATCAAGTTATTAGCATGTGAGGGATTTCCAGAAGCAAATTTTCCACAAGTCAATGAGTCTAGAAAACATTTTGACCAACCATCTATACCTTTATAGAAGTTTCTTATCACAGTGGCAGGAGTATATTTAATGACACCATTTTTACTAGTGTCCTTAATTCTATACCAAGCATCCATTAACGACTCTCCATAGTATTGACCAAAGTTGTTCATTTCAGCACTAGGATTCATTTTAGCAAGGTTTTTTTGTATTTTTTATTTTTTATGCAAAACTGAAAATAAATATGCAAGCGGAATATGATATGCAATGACACTAACAAAACAAATAAATTGCTTTGTAAGTAAAGATGGATAAGATGGTGCTCACGTAGGTGCAACCTCCCCAAGCTTAGGTGTTAGCACAAGTTGGTGAAGTTGACTTCGTTGTGAGATGAATGCGATGATGCACACCCTTGGATAAATCTCTCAGCTATGATTCCCCGGCAACGACGCCAGAAAACAGTCTTGATGGCCCTTGAAGAGGTTGATCTACGACGCCAGAAAACACTTTGCTTGATCTCCGGTGCGTAGTTACCTGCGTCAAAAGTAAATGGGTTAGGTTGAGACTCCAAGTGCAGAGTGTGTAGTAGTGGAAGACGTGTTTTCCCCACGAGGGTGACTCGAGGGTTTAATATCGAACTCTCGGGGAATCAGTAGTGAAGATATATCTTCTTATCCTTCTTTTGGTTACCTACAAAACAAAGTTAAATGTTTTGGTCCTCAACCTCACCTGTGGTTGTCAAGCACAAGGTGTAAGAATGATATCAAGATAGTTATGCAATGCAAACAGGAAATAAATATGCAATGGTGGTGGATGCAATGGTAATGATATTTTTGGGTTTTTTAATGATGTATGCAAGATGAAAAGTATTTTTGTATTTTCGGATTTAATGATGGCTGAAAATGGAAAAGTGGTATATGGTGTTGGAAAGGTGTTTCTTATGATTAAAAATGGACCGGGGTTCATGGTTTCACAAATGCACTCTCTCTTTATAAAGTGGCAGACAATGGAACACACACAGAGTTAACATATGAGATTGCAACACAAAGTTTGATAACAAGTTAC
Organism: Poa pratensis; assembly: GCA_947311845.1. Lineage (NCBI taxonomy): Eukaryota > Viridiplantae > Streptophyta > Magnoliopsida > Poales > Poaceae > Poa > Poa pratensis. The sequence continues at coordinate 80,086,290 of CAMZMU010000107.1, read as the reverse complement.
TTAGATATATGGGCATCACGTCCTAACATAGAGACCTTTTGGTTATTAGTCTCTCTTATACTCCACCAAGATGCGAACCAAATCATAACACCTCAGTAATTAAGATGACTCAGAGTATAGCAATAAGTTTCATGACATGAAGTGAAAATAAGAACATGCTGGATCTAGTCACAGGAAGAAGCTTGGTCACCCTCAACCCTTGCAGCATGGTATTTTTTTATCCCTAGTGAGGTAACAAAGTAAGGTAAACACCCAAGTGGATCGCGATATTAAGTTGTCAGCTTACCGCACTCACCACTCCCCGTTACTCCAACTAATGCACACATCACCCCACACACGCTCTCATAAACATGCTTGATCAAACAAGTAGACAAGAACGGGGTACATAATATGCATCTATACTCATAACTGAAACAAACATTGCAATCTCAAACATATATTAACTCATAGAAAGATCCACCACATAGGTATTACAAATATGACCGTAATCATGTTCAGCAGCTCATACGGTACTAATTAGTGAAGCTCAAGAGAGAAGATACATAAGTTACTTCCACAAACCCATAGTCCAGAGGTGGACTACTCCCTCTTCATCATGGAGACGGCGGAGAAGTCGATGGAGAAGATGGAGACCACACCGGCAGCGCCCCGCCGGAGTTTTCCCCCTCCAATCTGTAGCTCCTGATCTCCGTTTCGGTGTTTCTGTGTTTGTGCGGCGCTCCTTCCAGAGAACGTCGGGGGACCTTTTTTATAGGCGTTTTTAGGTCAAGACGGAGTCGGTGGACGAAAGATCGACGGCAGCGGAGCCACGAGGCCCAAACGGGTGGGCCCCACGCGGCCACAGTACCTGGCCGCGTGGGCCACCCCCTTTCTGCCTTGCGGACTCCGTTTGCTTGATTCCTTCGCTCCTACGTCTTCTTCCTTCCAAAATAACGACCTCCGTATTTTTCCAGAATTTTATGACGACGTTTGGGTCCCTGAAACATAAAAGGAAAGAAATAGGGTTTTCTGCCTGCGCAGGTTAATTCCATAAAAATAGGAAACAATTGATTTATTTCCTAAAATCATTAAATAACAGTAATATAACCCTTATATGATGCAAATATGATTGGAATATGTGTGATATAGTGCAAAGTTCATGTATGCATTTTACATGCATCAGATATTTCTATGGACTTTGTTTTGGGATTGCCTCGCACTCAGAAGGGGAGGGATAGCATTTTTGTTGTTGTGGATAGATTTTCTAAGATGGCACACTTTATTCCTTGTCACAAGACTGATGATGCTACACATGTTGCTGATTTGTTCTTTCGCGATATTGTTCGTTTGCATGGTGTGCCCAATACTATCGTTTCTGATCGTGATACTAAGTTTCTTAGCCATTTTTGGAGATGTTTATGGGCTAAGTTGGGGACAAAATTATTGTTTAGTACTACATGTCACCCCAAACTAATGGACAAACTGAGGTAGTGAATAGAACTTTATCTACTATGCTAAGGGCTGTGTTAAAAAAGAATCTGAAAAAGTGGGAAGAATGCTTGCCTCATGTAGAATTTGCTTATAATCGCTCGCTGCATTCTACTACTAAATTGTGCCCATTTGAGATTGTGTATGGTTTTGTTCCTCGTGCACCTATTGATTTATTGCCTCTCCCAACTACGGTACAACATAATTTTGATGCTACACAACGTGCTGAAATGATTGTTAAGTTGCATACATCTACTAAAGAGAACATTGAGCGAATGAATGCTAAGTATAAAATGTATGGGGATAAGGGAAGAAAACATATTGCGTTTGCCCCAGGAGATCTTGTTTGGTTGCATTTGCGCAAGGATCGCTTTCCTGATTTGCGCAAATCAAAACTAATGCCACGAGCTGATGGCCCTTTTAAAATCTTGGAGGAATTAAATGATAATGCATATAAACTTGAGCTGCCTGCAGTGTTTGGGGTTAGTCCCGCATTTAACATTGCAGATTTGAAGCCATACTTTGGGGAAAATGATGAGATAGCGTCGAGGACGACTTCAATTCAAGAAGGGGAGCATGATGAGGACATCCGTACCATTGACGCAACCACAACTACTACAGCACCTCAATTACAAGGACCATTAACTAGATCTCGTGCACGACAACTCCAACAAAAGGTACTTTCGTTTCAACAAGCTACTCCTAATGCACATAAGAATATGATGCTGCCTAAAGTAGATGTGTTTGTTTCTCTTAGGAATGATGGACCAAACATGGACGAGAGGGACAAGCAATGGAGCATGTACGTAGGAGTGGAAACAAGGAAGAAGAAGATGCCACCATTGGAGATTGCCGCAACTTGAAGCCACCATGTTGACATTTGAAGAATTGGACGAATTCCTCAAGTCTACACTTCATAAATTCGTCCATAGTCATATAGGGTGCTGCGTCACCTTTTATTTGTGGGACAGGCCCATGTAATTTCGAATCTGGACTTTTTGGGGCGTTTTTAGAGTCCGTATAGAGGAAGGAAAGTGCACCAAGGGTTGGATTCGGCCAAACCCCCAAGGCTGGCCGAAACCCCCTCCTTTCCTCCTTATATACCTCGTCTAGGGTTACGTTTAGACTTGGATTTTGTTTAGTTAAAAGAACTCAGCTATTTGCTAGTCTTCGTCATAGGCACGAGTGTCGGCTAGACCTCCTGTACTACGCACTTGCAAGATCCCACCTTCATCAATAAACTTCATCTTTTATCCGCAATTCTTGATTGCATTATTGGTTCTTACTTGTTCCTCGATCGCAGGTAGAACTAGACCTTTTGGTCAGGCTGATCGTGCTGATCGTGCTTCTGCAGGATCGGTAACCTCGGGATTTTGGTTTAGCGATTGCATTGGCGCCGCGTACGTGTGCGTAGTAGTCGGATCGCCAAGGTCGAACTCCACCAGAATCGACGTATCATCATCTCATCGATCGGACACCTTTGCCCTATCACACGGCCGGGGAGCTGCCACAAACGTCGCCACCGGAATTCTCCAACCATGTGCTCTACCCTCCCCTTTCCTCCAACGCCACACGGGCAGGGCTGGTGGCCATGGCCGGAGTAGCCCTTGCATAGCCACAACACGATGGAGGGAGGAATGCGAGCGAGTTGAGGAGCGCCACATCGGCGACCTCCACATGGACTCTGGATAGCACGACTGTGCGAGACTCCGCGAGATGGCCAGAGCGGTAGCCGGCGGCGGTGCTTGGGGATTCTTGGAGGCTCGCGACGAGGGGTACACGAGGCGGCGCGTTGTGGCGCGCTGGAGCAGTGGAGGGAGGTGGCGAGGGGCTGACGGACGCTCGCCGGCGCGGTCGGAGTCGTGGCCCGGCGTGGGCGATGGAAAAGCTGGAGCTGGAGCTCTGCCTCTTCGCGCTCCGTACTACGCCGTGCCGCCGACATCTGCTCGCCCCAACCGCCGCCGCCGCCGCAAAGGGAGGCGTGGACCAAAGTGGAACGCAGTAGTCGAAAGGAACGAGCACGTCTGCCCGTTGAGGTGCTCATGCAGGTATGGAGGGAGCCCGGGCATCGTTGGTGTGGTGAAGCTCAGGAAGTTAGGCACGGCGCTGGGCGCGATGTAGTGGACGGCGACCATGGGGACGAGAGGTGCAGGTGAGTTTGGGTGCTCGTCGGTTGTACGACGTTAGTTTGGCTCTGCGAGGCGTCAATGGCGTTGTGTGCGTGGTCGTGAGTGTGTGTGGTAGTAACGTGGTGTCCAGGAGAGATCAGGAGGGACCTGATTGCGAAACAAAATAAAGAGGCAGGGGTGTAGGAGGAAAATGATCTGGGGAAGCTAGGGTTTCAGTCAAGTTGGGCCTTGGGCCTCTCTAGGCCTGGCCGGCTGGGCTGCTCTCTGTCTCACTCTAGACCATTTTGTTTTATTTCTGTATTCACTATATCTAATTATGCTAGATAGAGCCCAACCAGACTACCGAAAAATATGGCAATGAAGCACACTGATTGATTGGGCGCTACCCTACTGTTTTTATTGACCGTACAGTTACAAAGACTGAACTTGGCGTTGCTCTTTTCATTGACCGCAAAATTTAAAAAAATGTATGTGTTGCCGCTGCTCGCTCGCTATGGCAAAATTAAAAAAAGATTGGATGAGTTTGAACGACGGCAATGTGTTGACCACCGATGGGAAGGGAACAATACATTGGGATGAAAGTATTATTTTTACGGTCAACTTATCTCTATATACTATTTAAAAAAGAAGAGCTATGTACTGCTTGAAATGGAAGAGTGCTTAAAATGGAAGAGTGTTTCATTTGAAGGATTTTAAGAAAAAAATTACGACATGTTAAGATTTTTAAAAAACATCAAGACTTCAGACCTTTATGATACTTTTTCAACTGATTATTCAAAAATTCACATCAAAATTCATAGACTGCATATTAACACAAGTAACATAAACATAGATTGACAAATTATGAATTATCGAATTGAATGTGTTTAAATTTACATCATATTATACGGTTCTAATTTTAAAAATGTGGTACCTTTAGTCCGCCGTCTTCTCAACAAACCCAATCGACATCGGTCAAAATTAATGAAAGTTTGTTGGTGGAGTCCTAGGTGTCGCTAATGTTGGAGAGGACGATTATGTGTTTGAACGATGCGGATTTTTCTCCCGTTGTAATGCACGGGCATTTTTCCTAGTAGCTCTAAAAAAGTAGTTTACGTATTATTTTCTTAATCAAAATGCATTCATTTACTAGTTATGAAAAACAGTACTTTGCTACGAAAAAACAGGCATAATGTATGCATTGCAACACCTCAAATTGCACCTTATTTGCATTGTCATGTTTATTTGTATTCTGCTTAAGCCCGTATCACGGGCCTTGTCGTAGTTTTTATTACTCCCTCCGATACATATTAAGTTGTCGCTGAATCGTATGTATCTAGACACCTTTTTGTGCTTGTATGATCTTTTTGAGAAGTGTCTAAGATGAAGAAATAAAGTTTTCTATTAAAAAAAATCAGGAGCACGGAGCTCGAGCTCTAGAAGTGTTTTTTTTACCGTAGTACCACCAAACTCAACCTCCTCTGACCAGTCTTTTTGGAGTAAAACAATCAATTGTATACATTAGTCATCAAATATGACAGTAAATCAAATGCCAGCATCTGAGTTTTCACTGTACCTGGATCCATGGTTATTCACAAAATCAGATAAGTATGAGTACAATAGTGCACCTGTCTTGGTGTGGATAATTTTTTGTTAAGGATACGTCCAAGCAGACGTATCGGTTTCAACAAGGAAAGGCCAACCGGCCGTTTTCAACGCGTTTCGGCACATGCGCCGAAAACGCCATCCACTAACAGAAAATAGAAGGGATCACTCGCCAACTCTCCACCTGTCTACGGGTTCTAAGCTACCCCTCGCTGCCAGCCACAGGTCAGCCTCAGCTTCTACCATCCTTATGGCGGTCGCAGCCTAAAGAGTGTGACATTCGAAGACCACTCCATTCCTATGCCTCCACAAGCTCCAGCAGATCAAGTTGATCCCCGTCCAGAAGTCTTGTGGATAATTTTTAGAATACAGTTGCACACTTGCGGTATGGGAAGCTTCACCTGTCTGAAATCTGAAATAAGTTCAGTTCTGGTCAGCAGATGCAGATAGCCAGTCCAACGTTCACCTCAAATTATCTGTCTGAAAGAGCTGGCTCCATCATTGCAAGATCTACAATCAAATATGCCGACCTTCTAGTTGGTGCCATGGCTATCTTCTTCGGCGCATTCTTCTCTCGGCGGCCGCCCCAACGCCTAGGGGGCTGGTTTGGGTCAGTGGCTTGCCAGGAATGTTGTCGCGTTTCTTCTTGCCTTGGCCAGCTTGTTGGTGGTCGGATGTACAAGCTCAATGGGTCACTGGTTTGGTGATTGGCGAAAGCTTTGCAAGACCTCGGTCTTTGCCGACGACGTCGACGCCGATTGGTGTCGATCCCTCCTTGGAGACGTTGTTCGAAGCCCTCGCCTTTTGACACTCTGCTTGCTGTTGATCCAACGTGTTCTCATGGTTCGTCGTGGTTACAAGGTGGATTGTTGGTTTCGATCAGGATCGGTGCCTCTCGTGTGCAACTGAAGACAAGGCTTCTTCGACAGGACCAAGCGAGCTTCTTTTAGTTTTGCTTATTTTCCCACATCTTTTGTGGTCTTTTGGTTGTACTTTGTGCTTGTATCTTTAGCTGGCAACCCCAGCGTGCAGTTGTACCACTTGTAACTCTTAGCCGGTTGTTGGCTTTGTTAATTCAAATCTGGCTCATTTCGAGCCTTCCGTCTAAACAAACAAATATGCATGCATGGGCCAATAATTAATTAGGAATGATCGCTTCAGGAAATAAAATGTGTATGCTTGCTTCTGTTGCAGCTTAATTTTCAGATTCGGTGGCTTATTGGCTGCAGAGCAGGTCCATGCCTGCGCCTAATCAACTACTGGTACTTTCATAGAATGCATGTCAAGTACCTAATTTCCTACAATGAAGCCGCAAAACAAGGCTTTTTTTATATTAAGATAGCATATGTAAGGTCAATTCACACACACAATTTTGTGTAACTGTACAAATAGATTGTCATCAGCAATATCACACCAATAAAACGAAAAAACTCAAAAAAAAAAACACGAGGCCAGTTGATCATATGTAAATATAAGATGTAGTTTGACTGAAGTGACACAATGCATGCATTAACTTCATACATAACCGTATAAGTAAAGACTTTATTTTCCCCGCAAAAAATAGGTAAAGCCTTTATTTATTGTCTCTTAATCATTCCATGTTCTTTATTCAACGTCACATGAGGTGCAGCTATTACATCCTTATAGTAGCTAACAACAAATAACCCGGTTTTAAGGAAGCGCAGGGACAACTGCCTCCTTCGCCGATGATAGTGGGGGTAGGCGGCACCCGGCCTTGCACAAATCCATTGTTCTATAGCAAGTAAAACTGATTGAACAACAGTAACAGTTATATTTGTCTGGGTTGCACTTCGGGATAGTTTTACTTAAGAAGCATGCCACCATTATACTGCCTGTGAAAGTATCGAGACAAAAAAAACATTACAGTTGGCACACCTGAATATATTATTAACCAGTGTCGCATGAATGAGTAAGCGATATGGAATGGATCGTGAAGAAACGGAGCCACAAGGACCACCAGAAGAAAATATGTAGCGTTTGTACCACTTACATTGTGCATCAACAGCAAAGCATACGAGAAGAAGGAACACTAATGCCTGGAGGCGCTTCATGCTCTTCTCCATGTAGATGTTGCAACAGGTTTTCGTGCGTTTTGGTTATGTCTTCGTCGAAATCACCTACCGGATGCTTGGTGTGGTCCATATATATAGCCGATGAGATATTTGGTAGAAAATTAAACCAGTGTTATGGTATACATTTGTTGGCAGGAAATTATTACGTCAAGTTTGTAATGCATATATTTTCCTTCCAAAATTACGCCAACTTGGAAGTGCATATATTCCGCTTACAAAAATATTTGGCCAAATCAAACTGATTCGTTCAAATGATCCAGTATTTCAGTGACACGGTAGGGAAATATTTCGGGCCCTTTTTCACTTGTCTGTGACACGGTAGGGAAATATATCGTGCCTTTTACATTTGTCTCGGTGACGTCTTGCCATTGGTTATTACCTAACTTGGGGGCACGGTCGGGTTTCGCGTTGCTCACTTCTTGCCATTGGTTACCACGTACGTTCTTTTTTTTTTTGCGAGAAGCCAACCGATCTATTGATTATCAGCAACGGTACAAAGAATCTCAAAAGTAATAAAAATTACAATAGGTCTTCAGACCACCTAGCGATGACTACAGGCAGTGAAGCGAGCCGAAGGCGCGCCGCCGTCCTCATCCCTCCTTCAATGGAGCCGGGCAAAGCTTGTCGTAGAAGAGCTTGTTGTAGTAGACAGACGGGAAGTCGTCGTGCTAAGGCCCTGATGGACCAACGCAGCAGAGCAGCAACCATCGCCAATGATGACAACCGTAGATCAGATGAGCCAGACCTACAACCACACGAACGAACACGAAAACGGACTAGATCCGAGAAGATCCGCCGGACACACAACTCCACACGTCCTCCGTCGGTACTAGACGCACCACCGGAGCGAGGATAGGACGGGATGACATTATTCTGCCATCAGGATGTCGCCGCCGCCACACCATCCCGAAGAAGACACTTGAAGAACCTAAAAAAGGGAACGGGAACCTTCCCGCCGGCGTGGAGCCGCGATCCGCCACACCTCCGGGCCCCAACGGCCGTCGGAGGCGGGAGGACCAGCAGCGTCGCCAGCGGGAGGGACTGAGGACCAATCGATCGCCGCCTTGATCGCCTGGGGAAAGCAGAGCCGTACCTGCCACGTACGTTCCACTGTAGGTGTCTATATACACCGTCCCATTCTCCCTTCGGCCCTGCTATGCGTACGACGAATTTGCGTACGATTTTCGTCCGACGGTACGTGGCAGCGAGCCAGAGACTTAGCGAACACAGGCGAGGCGACGAGGCGGAATTCCTTCGTACGCAGTCTGGATTTGGGCTTGGGCCGGGCTGGTAGGTCCCACCTCTTAAACAATTTCTTTTTTTGCATAGCAAGCTAGCTTATCCCTTCGCTCAGGACGCCAGGATTGAGTACTGCTATCCCCTTATAGCTGGTACTGCTATCCCGTTCGCTCGATTGAGTTAGAAAATTTCACCAAAGTGACAAAGTGAGATCCAAGTTCGCTGAGATACTCGCGACACCAGCCTCTGTGATTGAGCTGGTGAAGGATGCAAGTTCGCTGCTCATCGAAGGCGCAAGTCTTGGCGTTTTCTCTTGTGCGAGCATAAGATCGAGGAGGCGGTGGCGCACAAGGAGAGAGGGAAGGGGTGCTAGCCGCAGGCTGCAGGGAGGCAGGAGCCGGCCTGCTGGCCGGACATTGTTGGGGATGGAGCTCGATCCAAGCTCCAATACAGAGGTGAGTGCCAAATTTTAAGAAGCTCCTTTGTAGGAAATTTAGTCAACACTACATCAATATAAAGTTACTGATTGAATATGAGATTTCAGAAAATATGTTGGGCATACAGACTTGATATTGAACTATAGTGACCAACATAAACACTTGCATCTAGTGGGATATGCCAAGCTGTTCAATCCATTCGGAAGTAGTGCCGAGTGCGCCTCTTTCATCCGTTGAAGTTAGCATCTAGCAAATCCATGACATCTTTCTTCCCTTTAAAGTTCAGAAGACACAATTAGCCACTGATAAATAATTTCGGACAAACAGTTGAAAGTACGAGTGTAGCACCTGGAGAATGTCAATGTAGGAGCCGATATGAATTGATGTAGCAGGTTCACTTGTTTGGAGCCCCTGGAACAAGTAGCACGCTTAATTTCACATATATTACTAATCTAGTATCGTATTGTAAAATCAACACTGCTCAAACTAAGTACCTGAAACACGGTTTGTTCTGAAGGCAGAGGATTACTTTCTTGACCATTTTTTGATTTGCTTCTGCCTTTCTGCAATAAGGCAGGTTACACTTCAACAAGTTATAACAGGAAGAAAAAAGTTACTTAAAAAAGTTACTTAGATACCTTTCTTCCTTTTTGACTTGATACTCCATTTGTACATTTTGGTGCTTGTTGCTTCTTCGCTCTCAATCTTTTGATCACTTGATCTACTTTGGATTCCTTTCTCTTTGAGGGAGGGCGCCCTACACTTCGAACACGGATTGGACTGAGTACAACCTTTTCTTTGTTAAACATTGTCTCTTCATATTTTGAAGTAGGACCCTCCTCCTGAATTTTATGGCTAGTGCGGTATGCATCAATCTTTATTTGTAGCTCATTAAGGCCATCCATCATCAAGTCATACAATGCATCAGACTCGGCCCCATTTTCTGCCACTTCACGGGAACGCTTGCACAACTTATCATACTGTTGCACAACTGGTGTATTCAGCATATCATCATAGGAGCATTTAATAAAGGTGTGTTTGCGCTTAAAATCCTTTCTCCACCGCTGCAATATATACTTAGAAGGTACTTCTTTGATCTCCATGAGAGCAAGCACGGAAAGGATGTGGCTACACAAGATGCCTCGGAATTCAAATAATCGGCAAAGACACTTCACATTGCATTCCCCTTGGTTGAACAAGACAGTGAACTCTAAAATAACCCATTTCTCTTTAACATCTCCATCCTCTCCTTTATAAAAAATCTTACGGTCCTCTCTGACTCTAAAGGTGTAAATTAACCCTTCTTTTTCAAGCAAAGTTGGATAGCAATATATTTTACCTCTCAACTGATCTTGAAACTCTTTAAACTTTGCATTGGTATAGGTGGCCTGAAATTGGCTCTCGAAGTCATAGTCAGTAATACATGGGATTACCTCTTGGAATGACTTGGAATCAGCCTTGTTTTCTTTCTCTACCTTGTCTCGTAATGCATTGTCATACTGCTCCGTAAATTGCTTCAGAGTTGTTCTAGCATGCACGTAGCCATCAAAGAAAGCATTGACACTCTCACTCCTTTGTGTTGAAGACATTCCTGCCCAAAAAGTATCTTTTACATATGCCGGCACCCATAGATTTTTATTGCTGTATAATCCGCTAAGCCATTCATTGTCCTGAAGATCATATTTCTCGATCATATGTAGCCAAGCTTCGTCAAAATCATGTTTGGTCAAGGAATCATACACCACATTTGACAACGTATATCTAATGTTCTCATACTTTTCATACCCACTAAGCTTTTCAGGAATCTTCTTCATGATATGCCATATACACCATCTATGACAAGTCCGTGGAAAACTTCTTCAATTGCATTCTGCATTGCTTTGCACTGGTCAGTGATTATAGCATTTGGTGGGTTATTTGACATACAACATAGCCAGGATTTAAATTACCATTCAAAAGTATCAGTATCTTCATTAGACAAAAGACCACAACCTAACAGAACCGATTCACCATGATGATTAACGCCAACAAAAGGAGCAAACGGCATGCTATACTTGTTTGTCAAGTATGTGGTGTCAAATGTGACGACATCACAAAAAGATTCATATGTAGCTCTACTTCTTGCATCTGCCCAGAAGACATTTCTCAGTCGTTCATCCTCGTCCACATCCATAACATGGAAAAAGTCTGGATCTTTTGACTGCATGCGGAGAAAGTATTGATAAACAGCAGTTGCATCCCCAGCACCAAGCCTCAGCCTTCTTGTCTCTTGCAAATAGTTCCTGCACTCCTTTTCACCAAACTCAAGTTTATCATAACCACCAGCTTCCATAACAAGAGAACCAAAATTCTTGTTCATACGGATTCCTGCTTGGTCATTCAATTCAAGCGTTCTTTTGGCATGCAAGTCCAATTTCTTATGACACCTCAGAAATCTGGCTTTGCTTGGACTTATAAGATGATTGTGGTCAATCGTAACAGAAGTAATGCAAAACTTTTCTCCACGACGAGAAAAATTAATCTTAGCTGGACATTGCATCCTTGTCGATGCATTTGGTTTGAGTGAGTTCTTTGCTGAGTATTGAGCCTTCCCTTGCCTATTACAAGCAAGAGTAAAATAATTAAGCCTGCTGTCTTCACCGTGCCTAGCTGTTCTTCTTACTACACCAAAGCCCTTCCTTTTTGCATAACCTTTATAGAATCTAATAGCTTCATCCTCACTATCAAACATGAGCCCCTTCTTAGGTTCCAACATCATGGCAGGTTCTTGTTGGAACTCAAAAGAACCCTCAATGTCCTCCGCGATGAAAACATCTGCATCATCCTCGAGAAATAACATGTTCTGCTCTGTCACTTCATCCAAAGTAAAATTTGACTCCATCACATACCTAAAATTGCCACAATAAGATCAAATATAAACTTGACCAGAATTTATATGGTACATATTTGATTTCAGCAGGGAAACAAATACACACCTCGTAATGTTGCTAGCCCTAAAGGTTTGACTCACTAATCAAACTTCTGTGTAGTGATGCAGATTAGATGTGAATCAGGCGGATCTGCAACAGGAGGGAAGAACTCGTGAAGAAGATGATATGGTACATATTACGTCTCAGCTATGCAATAGATACACACCTCGTAATGTTCCTTCGCCCCGATTGCTTGCCCCTTCTAATCAAACTTCTCTGTCGTTGAGCAGATCAGCAGGGAGAGATCGTGAAGAAGATGAGCCGTCAGGCTTTGGAGGGAAGAGGAGGAGGCGTGAAGTGCTATGGAGGGATTACGTGGGCAAGTTTTGATGTGATGGCTTCGTTGATGTGCTTAGGGCTCAGTATTGGGTTTGGGCTTTGGGCTGGACCTTGGGTCACGAGGCCAGAGTAATTAGCACGATAGGATGGAAGCGTCGGACGTTTGTCGGACGAGAAAAGTCGTACGCACAACAATTCCGTTCTCCCTTTTATTTTGACAGTCCCCATTTTCTTCTCGCTGCAGAGGATATGCTGGTTTTTCTTCATCCCCACGGGTGCCGGCCGTTGTTCACGAGTAAGAGAAAGAGAGTGAGAACTAGGCAGTGGCCTAGTGGCAAGGGTTCGAATCCCATCGAGGTTGAATTACCTGGTGCTCGCGTGCAGGGCCGGGCCAAGGGGTGTGCGGAGTGTGCCACCGGACTGGGGCCCATCTTTCGATGCACACAAGTAACATCCCTAGAAAAATAAATTTGCGTCAGCCACGATTTGATATATACGGCCAGCGACCTCATGTTAACTCACAGCTGAAGGCTGAAGCAAGTCATCAGTGCGAACGAGTATTAGTGATATGTACGCATGCATCCTTATTAAATCCTGTAGACCCTCCAAATTAATTACTAGCACGCATTTTCATATTTGTCGGTCCGAGCGGTACGTTTTAAATCCAGTAGCTACTCCAAATTAATTACTAGCATACATCTTTTAATTTGTGTAAACAACATAGATATTGGATTTTACTTTATCTTTAATTAACCATTGAGTGAACAATTTGAACCGTTGGTCCAACGAGCAAACCGCTAAACTGAGACACTCATTGTCTAGCCACCACTGTGGTTTTCTAAATTATACGCAGTGAACGACTTCCAGTGGCTCAGCCTTCGTCTGTAGCGTCGTGCACTATCATCATCTCGCCTCTTCCCCCGTCCCTCACCCAAGAGCAATAGTTCGACCAAGTGAGTTTCATAGTTAATAAGCTTGTAGGAGAGTAACTCCAATGGCTATTGATGGGTATGACTCCTTCAATACTTTCCTAGGTAGGGCTCATTTTAGAATTTGGCACAGGGCCCCAATTTTTGCCGGCCCGGCCCTGCTCGCGTGGGCGACTTCTTGTATAAAAATAAGTCATGGGTGCTAAGCCCTTGGATCTAGTTTTTAAGAGAAACTGAGAAACAGATATATGAAAATGATAACCAATCTAAGATTTTTCATAAGTTTCTGTTACTCTCTCAGCACTGTGTAGGCACCAATCGTTTTTTTTAGATACTGGCTCTTCGCATCGGCTTCGACCTTAGAGCATCTCCAACCGCACCCCCCCCCCCCCCCCCCCCCCACAAAATCGGACCACATACTGCGCCTGGACGCATCCGGACGCGTCCGCGGAGGGTGACCGGACAACCCCTAAAAACATGCTCCTACAACCACACTCCTCTTTTCTAGTTGACATATTACTACAAAGGCATGCAACACGTCCGCATTTGCTACACTAGAATGGAAACTTGCATTGCATCCACCTTGCTACGCTAGAATCTCCCTACTCGTCATCGGAGAGGACGATGACCGTTGCCGCTGCGCCGGCGGAGCCGCCCTGTCCCGCACTGCCGGCCGGAGCCGGGCAAGAACCCTGCTCGGAGTCGGAGAAGAACCCGAACGAAGAGGAGGAGGAGGCCCCGGCGTAAGGGCGGCCTTCACGAAATCGCCGCCTCCGCCTCGAACTGCTTGTCGAGGAACCCGGAGCGGTTCCTCATCTGCCTCCGCGCGGACGCGCATCCTCTCATCCTCAGCCTGGATGAACTCCGAGTCGGTGATGTCGACGATCTCGGCGTCGTCGGAGACCATGAAGTATCCGACGGCCGACGACTCCGAATCCGCCTCCGCCGCCGCATCCGCCTCAGCCTGAGCTCGGATTTGGGCCTGCTGCCTTCGCTTTTCCGCCGTCATCCTAGCGAAGATGGTGGGGAGGCGGCGAGGCATGGTGGATGTGGATGAACTAGGGTTCCGGCGGCGGATGTGGATGTGGATTAGGGTTCCGGCGTCGCCGGTAGATATAGTGGTGTCCGGACCGCCATGAATGCGGGTAGTTGGGGGTTGGCCGCTGCCCCTGGCCGCTCCGCCATGAATGCCGGCGCCGGTCAAAGGCTAGATCCTCCCCTCCGGTAGGCTCCGGTAGGCCGGTCAAGGGAGGGTCCCACTGTCAGCGAGTGAGGGCGCGGACGCGTCCGGGCGCGTCCGAGCGCCCCCAAACCCGCCCCAGTTTTGTGCTAGGTTTGGGGTGTGCCGGACCGTCCAGTCGCTTGGGGCCGCTATAGGGGCCGTCGTTGGGTTGCGGTTTTTGGGCCAAACCCCGTCCGGGCTGTCCGCCCGGACGTTTGGGGTGGATTTGGGGGCTCCGCTTGGAGATGCTCTTATCTGGCAAATTGGTCATTGTTTTGAATCCATAAAAAAAAAGGAGTTGTTTTGATAACAAATAAAACTGCCGAACTGAAAAAACTTGACAAAACGTGTCTACGGGGTAATAACAATAACAAATTTTCACACACATACTGCCGCAGGGCGTGAATCAGTAAAAGAGAAGAACAAACGGGCACCTTCCTTCAGCATTAAGAATTGGCCAACAAAAATGGCATCAGCTAGTTAACAATTTTTGCAGATTCAGAACAAAACGGTGGAACATCATAAAAGAACTTTCTGGGCTAAGATTTGATTGCTGAACACATTAAAGATGCTACCATGCACAGTTGGAATGATACCAGGTCTGATATAAAAGCAAATGGAATAACCTAGCTACAAAATCATAACTAGCCTCCCCCACACTGGAGTCACTCTGTCAACTTTAAACATAAACCTAACCAGATAGAGTTACAACAGAAGATAACAATAATCTAGCAACTTTAAGAGTTGTTGCATTCCATAGTCGATGGGCCAGCCAATCTACTCTTGAGGAGGAGGAGGTCCACGGCCACGACCCCCACCACGTCCACGACCACGTCCTCTGCCTCGACCACGACCCCTCTCCCTGTCACCTTCTGCATGGGAGATACATAATAATAAGGTATTTGCTTAAAATGTCTTGAGCATTATATTAACCAAAGGGCCACATTCAAAAGAGGATTGGAAAACATGAACGGAGGGAAACATCTATGGTAATGCCAATTTATTACTAACTTTTTAAGAAGTAATTTTCAGTGATCCATCCATTAAGTGTGCTACTAAGATCAATAATAGTAACAAATAGTAAATCAAAATAGCAGCAAGCAAAAAACTGAACAGAATCACAACAAACAAATGATGAGAGCATTTAGATAAGTGAAATTCAACAGAACGAACCATATCCTTGGGCAGGAGCTGCATATCCTTGGGCAGGAGCTGCATTATACTCCCCACCATGATAACCACCAGCTTCTTCGTTTACATAGCCATCGCCAGCATAACCCCTTCCAGGCCCAAAGGATCCACGCCTACCCCTTCCTCTCCCTCTGCCACGATATCCCCTTGGGCCCTCAAAGTCTCCATTCTCATCATCATAATCTGCCCCTTCACTGCTAAACCCTATATCACAATGGTCCAAATATAAAGAAAATAGAAGAATCAGGAAACAGGAAACAGGAAACAGGAACAAGACCAACCATAATAATCCATAATTTGCAGACACATATCCACTTTACAATTAAGTGTAAACAGGCAGATATTTACCTCTTCCTCTGCCCCTTCCGCGACGGCCACGTCCTCTTCCACGGCCACTTGGTAAGTCCTCTGCATCCTGATCAAAGTCAGTTGGTGGCCTGACCTGATCAGCAGGTATCGGTGGCTGGTAACTACAAAATTCAAAGCTCTGTCAGATATATGTCATGAAGAAGAATCTGCACAGAAGAATTAGCAATGTGCTATTCGACCCTGTTAACAGGGAATTCACAAAGATCAAACGTCAACAAGGAGCACGTGATTTTTTTTTGTAAAAAGCTAGTGTTGTTGGAGCAAGAATTAACTAAACAGATCTTTGAAACATTAGGTAATTGCAAACTACATATCTTAGATTATTATTAGGTAATTGCAAACTAAAGATATTAGATTATTATACATTTAAGCTTTTCAACAAACATAAAATTAGGGGAAAGGCAGAATCCTACTAACCCAGTAGACGACGTATCCAGCTCCTTCTTTGACAGGGTAATGGTAATCAAGGAAACATGGCGAGTAGTCTCAAGACTGTCAAAAAGACATAAGCAATTGCGTCAAAACACATTATTAATTGCAACTGAAAAGGAGCTCTTAAGTTAAACACATCGAGTGCATACATGTTCAGGCCTTCTTCCAATGGTTCCCAAGTGTCAGTTATGTTGATCGACTCGATGGAGTTATTCTGATGCAGACCAGCAATCCTTCTCTGCTCAGGGATAGCATGAATGAGTCAACTTAAATATAAGCGCGAGGTGCATCAAGTGATATGAAGTGGCATTGTGGGCTTCCTGTTTTACCTTGAGAAGCTCCACGATGGCTACTGTCTTGTTGATAGCCCTCCCCATCGCCTTGATGGCAATTTCATCTACGGCCTCGTCCTGGAAAGATGACTATGCTACTTAGAAAGACGTAGATATTCACAAGACAGTTGTTCTGAAATTCTAAGAACCAACGAGCACTGATGAATTTACTGGCTTCCCATGCATCCACGCCCATACGGAACAACAACAATAATACGGAGTAGCAACACAAAATCTCAATACCCAACTGCAAACTCGATTAGGTAACATGGCATAGCTAAGTAGAAGATTCCTAAAAGTAGCATCTCAATACCCTACGCATCCACCAACAACAGCAATAAAAAAAATCATCTAGCGGTCCCTGCCCGAAACAGTTCAGACAAACAGAGCGAATACTAGTCAACCAACGCCTATTATATGCAATTTAGCACCATAATAACGAAGCTGTTAACCGCAGTAATATAGAGCATTAACAACAGTAAACCTCGGCAGCTGGATGCCCTAATCACCTAACCACCGCCCGATTCTGACCCTCGCGGAACCCACACTAAACCCTAACCAAAAGTCGCCGCACAAGGACAGACAAAAAAATAAGTCGATTTTCCCCCTCCTTCCCTGGAACCGAGGGTGGCGAGCGGGCGGTATACGAACCTGGAGCAGTGCGAGGGCGTAGGTGATGTAGTTGCGGGTGCGGCCCTGGGCGGTGATGCGGATCTCGTTGGCGCCGATGGGCGCCTCCTCCCGCGGCTTCTCGACCCTCTGGTACCGATCCATGGCCTCGGAACCGCCGCGAATCCTCCTCTCTCTCGCTCGAAACCTCGGAACGATGGGTGCTTGTGGTTGCGTCGGATTGGAGCGCGTCGTGGGTGCTTGGTGGCCTGGCGGAGGTCGTCGGGTGGCTGATATAGGTGGAGCGAGGAGGAGGAGGAAGCGGAGACGGATAGGGTAGGGTTTGCGTTGCGTGGGGTGGCCGGTTCTGACAGGGACCCGGTTCGGGAGTCCGGGCCCGCCACGCGCGTTGGGTGGTCTGGTCTGGTGTGGTCTCCAGGCGGACGGGGGAGGTGATCTGGGCCGTCGGTTATGTGATCGGACGGTGATTTTGTCCCGTCATGGGTAGCGTCGACGCGTGGTTTGCTTGCGTCATCTTGGGAGTTGGAGTCATGTTCGTGTACGAAATCTTAGGAGATTCACGTTTCTGTAAAAAGGATCATGATTCATGTTCCAAAATTTCAGAGTTGAGTTCGGTACAGCCGTAGTACAGAGCAGTTCGCATCCGGCATGCATCACTAGTCGATACAATTGTACAAAATTGGTGAGTAGGATTCCAAGTGCAACCGTGATTTTTGGACCGACATCTCAGAGAATTCAAGATACGGTGTGGTTTGAGAATTTTGATCAAGAACCACAAGGTCTGAAACTGGAGAGGGTATGCTACATCATAATTGATGTCGGGTCCATGCACGAACACGTGTGCTCTAAGCCTCGCTTTTTCACCACCTTATTGTTTTTTGTTGAAACGAAATGTCATTTGTCTTCCAAAAGGAAGGGAAGATACTCACAAGGAAAATTTATTACTAGGTAAATACCTCCATTTTTATTGAGCGAGTGCTATTATTTACACCATCCTGGGTTTATGTACATGATGTACTTAGTAAAATCGTAAATGCTCATCATCTAGGTGGAGTACAATTACTTGATCAAATTTGAAACATAGAGGAAATAGTCGTAGATGCACCCCTTACACACGAAAGCACTTTGGTTCCTAGTCACAAACACACACAATGTGGAGACTATGGCCAGTTGTACATAAGCCTGGAGAGATCTTGTACATGATGTGAATGAGGTTGATCGGCCTATAGTCCACCCCACATGTCTTGCAGCGACCTTCTTTAATGTGTCGCCTACCACATGAATATCATGTCAAGTGTAAGGCATCAAGCTTTAATAAAGGAAACACCGCTTCAAATAAAATACATTTCTTGATACAAATGAAAAATAAATTGGGAACTTTGGATACATTATACTATGTTGGTACCATATGGACACTTAAGTACATTTATTTTTTATCTTTTATATATGTGCTACGAATTATTGCAAAAAGCACGTACCTACGGACTCTCGTAACGCCTAACCGTTTATTGGTTGTTTAAACATAAATACTTTCTTATTAGTTTAATCATTTGAATTTAAACCAAATATCAAAATTCTCTAGTGAAATACCCTGATTTCGGACAGACCCTACATTAGTTGAATTGGGCCGCAAGCAAGGACGACCGGCATATAAACAAAATGAAGGGCATGTTTAGTTTGCAAGATTCTAAAAACGCATGAATAGGAGTGTAATAAACATGGTCAAAACAAAGTTAAACCATTTGAGGGAGTATAATTAGCATTTAATTATGCCCCTAGAGACTTTTGTCTTGCTATTTGTGCATATGGTTTAAAAAGTAAGTCAAAGTGCATTGTAGAATTTACGTGGTTTTCTTGAAATTAAGATCCAAGGGAAATTTATTGCGTTTTCAGTCGCACAATTCCTTAAACCAAACAGGTGAACAGTGCCACCATAGGCAAATTTTCTGTTTTTACATTTTTTTTTCCACTTAACCTTTGAATCAAACAAGCCATAAGTTAATAAAAGTACTTTCGATAAACAAAGTGTTCATTTACTTATATAGAAATAAATCATAATCATTATGATTAAATGGATAACTAATGCATTAGATGCCTACATGACAGATGATTTATCATCCTACCGTCAGTAAAGCGGACATTATCTGGCTCTAGTAAAATTGCCAGGTACATGAATGAAAAACCTAAGAACCTACTACATGTCACTAGAATGTTATCCTACCAAAAAGTACACAAAATTTCGCCTAGTTGCTTTGCTTATCAATGCGATTGCTCCCAAATTCATCATCGGGGCTCATCAAGTCCAGGTCTAATAGAGATGCTGTTTTCTGGGAATATAGCATGCACCGGAAAGAAGGAGCACGATGGCAGTATGAACTACGACGCGCATCGAAAGGTGGGAAATAAATATCGATGGTCTTCTCTTCCTTCTTGGCTAAATCGCTAGTAACCCTGGTAGGCACTATCACTGCTCTGCTTGAAGCCGTCGCACTGAAACAGAGGAGCGGAGGCGGGCCTTGGCTGACGAGCGAGGCGCTCGATCCCGACGACGTGGGCGACGTCCCGATTCTCCACGAACCCAAGAAACGGCCGTTCGCGTTCCCGTTGCCGCCCACGTGCCAGCCCGTCGCGTTGCTCGGCTCCGCTGCACCGTCCAGGATCTTGGAGTATTCCAGGTAGTCCACGACGTCGCCTCCGTTCTCTGGCTGCGACTCCAGCAACGCTGCCGGCTTCGTGGACGCCGCCGCCGCGGCCATCGCGGCGTCCGTGGCGCGACGCGCGGCGGCGGCCGCGGCGTGCTCGGGGAAGTTGAGCTTGGCTCGGCTACCGCGGAAGCGGAGCGCCGCGGCGTCGTAAGCGCGCGCCGCGTCCTCGGCGGTGGCGAACGTGCCAAGCCACACCCGCGCCGCCTTCTGCGGGTCCCGGATCTCCGCCGCCCACTTGCCCCACGGCCGCCGCCTCACGCCGCGGTACTTCCTCCCCTGCTCCTCCGTTCCAGCCGGGTGCGACGTCGACGGGCCGACGGCCTGGCGACACGGCATGACCAGCGGCCGAGGCGAGCCGCCGGCGATGACGTGCGCGAGCGCCGACACGATCGCCGCATTCTCCTCCACCTGAGCCTGCTCCGAAAACGCAGCTGCCGCCGACGTCGGCGGCAGCATTGCTCTGTTCGCCTCGTTCCCAATCGCGGCGACACGCGTTTGACGCACATCAGCTTCCGCATGTCAAGCATGAGGAAGTCCTATTTATAGCAGTCTTCCTTAAAACCTCGAAGAGATGACATCCAAAGCAGCAATCCAGAGCAGACGAAGCAAATATGGATTAAGCCAGCGATTACTTGGAGTAAAACACCATTAGCGTAAAACACCATTAGCCTATAGGGACGAAGGTTCTCGATGCAAATTAGCCTGCATTCTGCGTGTATAATAAACAATGCCAGGCAAGCACCAGCTTAGCCACTAAGGCTTTGCTCTTGCTGACATGACATGCATGCATCGCTGCTTTCAAAAATGCTTGGCATCTTCTTCCCGCTCTGCTGCAAGAAAAACCTCAGCTGAAAGCGCGTGTTCATGGCGGTCTTGGACTCTTGCTCTTTGCGTCGGCAGTTGGAGAGAGCCAACACACGTTATGACTTGAGAGTGTTAGACCAATCTACAAGTCAGAAGGTGACGCAGGTAAGGCAAGAGAGAATACGGTCAGCAAGCTCGACAGCAACCATTGGCGCCTTCTTTCAGAATTCGGCGCCAGCAGCAGATTAACGCGTTGAACCCGCCTAGTCTGACACCAGTACACTACTAGACGCCACAGTGGCTCATCGTTGCACTCAAGGGCTATTCCTGGTTTCTTTCGCACATTTTTTTTGGGTTTTCTATATCAAGGAAAAAATTAAACACGACAAAAAAATACTCCCTTCATCTATATATACATGGTCGTTTACTCACGCCAAACAAAAAAACTCTTGTTTAAAGTCAAACATATTTTTAGTTTGAACAAATATATAAAAAAATCATCTACAAAAAGATGTACTTGCACCAACTGAAAATATGTACTACTAAATGAAAATAGGGAGGACAAAACTTATGTATTTGAACTATTGTGCGACTTAATAGAAATTCCCCGTCTTCCACAAACAACGAGTTCCATCTTGACTTGTAAGAAATGTGTACTAAGGATTGCAATCTTCAACCAGTCACATGATCGATCCTGTATCCGTAAGAATTTTATCAACGTTATTTCTATCATCTCAGCTGACAATGGAAAGCAACAAGGTCGGTGTAAGGAGCTACCCGCAACATCTAGGCTGCCTCCAAGGACATGGGTCCGAAGTTGTCGCGACCAATGAATGATCCGATACTAGATTCGAACGGCGCGGCTCGCCGCGCGGCACCTGTTGATTCTTTGAATTGTTTGCCCGTGGTTCCCGCAATTTATACAGACCATTAAAAGGATAGTTTATATTCATATGTATTTGGTCACATGTAAATATATTTAAAGGCATATTTTTCGCATAATATTAAATCAATAATCACATGATAATACAATAAAAATCTTAAGAAACACGAAGATCAAACCAATTCCGAAGGACACAGGGAAATTAATATAGAAATTCACACCGGATTTAATACATAAGTTCCGATCACATGGAAGTAGTACTAAATACATAAGTTTCGATCCTCAAACAGTTTTGTTGGTCTCAACAGAGAGCATGAACAATGAGACATTGGTAATGGAGACCTCGACGGCGGAACCAAAATATCACCTAGCACGGGTTTTTGAGGCAGTCAAGAACTTAGACGATGAACATGCAAAATAAGTCTGATCTGCAGTAACAAAGTTCAGAATTAATCTATACAACTACACATTATTCTACTGAACCGAAGAATCTAGTCTGAGAATTGTTAGTTGATTTACCCATGAGATGTTTCATCCTTTTTGCCTGCGGTGCAGACAAATATTCCTTATTAGCAGCACTCTGAAACATGGAAGTAAAAAATTATGAGAGGCTGCAATATATTAAGTTGAGGAAGAGCGGCTTGCCGCGCGCCAGCTGTAGTTTTGGCAAAAAAAAATGCTCGTAAACCTCATGTGTTATACATATTAAAAGGAAGTTAATGAATCATTTTAATTATAACTGTTAATAACTCATGCATAAATAGCCTTTACATAAAGGTAACTCCACACACATGCTGAGAGGATGTTCACAATATGAGTAACTTGTCTACACAAAGGTAAGATAGCCATTTACGTAAGGCTGAACAAAAGCGCTAAAATTTGAGCTCAAAGAGATTCAGTAGTTTTGTGCACAAAAAAAGCAATGCTATATGAACCACAATATGCTACTTCGGTGAAACTAAATCGTAACCAGTGGCATGACATCACAAAAGGTTTATGTACATATAGTAGTAGCATAATGACCAGAGGGATAGGAAGCGCAAATTTTCGCGGCCCCTATTGATTCTAAACAGTGGTATTTTACGACACATAAGTTCCACTACAAAAATACAGTCTACATACAAAGAACTGAATATGCACAATGAGACTTGTGAAGCACAATTTTTTCGATCCATCGGACTATAAGAGAAGATTTAGGTAGTTAAAAATCATAAACATGCAGCTTGCATAGTTGGATAGGAAATCCCCACTTGTCGATTTAGGTGAAAGCAGAATAAATGGACTTATATTTATGTTCTGCATAGCTCAAGTCGAATGTGATACATAAAATACTTGCCACAGTCAACCAAAACAGAATAAGAAAATTTTATTTTCATTAAATGGTAATGGCACATGAACTCTATCCATATGCATAAAACTATACAGTAGCTATCATCTGACGTCTCCCACAATAGCAGCAAACTCATCAATTCATATCGCATAAGACACTGTAACACAAAAGACACTGCAAACTCATCAATTCGTCATTTAAGCATAGTACCAATCAAGAGGGAAATTCTCATAAAAACTGTCACAATTAGTCCATCTTAAATAGTACATACACCATTCAAAGGAATTACCACTTATGTACACATACCCAAGAGACATTATTAAAAAAATCACCCCTAGAAAACCAATTCATCTGAAAAAAAGTAACAGCTTCCTCATATTTTTGTAAATATGTGTGATGGACTGTAGGCTTATATAAACAGAGGCTTGGTTTGCAACCAAAACTGACAAGGATTAATAGGCACCAATTTGTTATCTGTATAAACATTGCAGATATATGAAAAGAGTAAAAAAATAAACAGGGTGTATTGTCAATGGTTATTCAGTAACTTAATTTGTGAGACAGTAAGGTAAATGTATGAGCTCTTAAGATAAACACAGTAAAATGTGACAAAGAAAAGGCAATTCGTCGTTTAAGCCTAGTACCACTCGAGAGGGAAACTAAAGCTCACATCATTTCTCAAAAAAACAGTCACAATTAGTCCATCTGAAATAGTATATACACCATCCAAAGGAATTATCACTTATGACCACATACCCAAGAGACAAAGGTGTGACAAAGCATACCTCGTGGCGCCAGGTGTCAAGATTTATAAGTTCACCCACGGTGTTTGTTTCAAGATCAACCAGGGCACTTATCTCGGCAACAATTCGGTTTGCATGTAAGATAGTCTCGACCTGAGGTATCTTGTCTTTCAGCCTAGAAAGAAAGAACAGGTTCAAAGCATAAGCATTGTGTGTGGAGCACACAAGTTCAGCAAGCAAACTGCAGTATGCAAAGCTGTGCAAACTAACCTTGCATGAATTGCATTTATCTCTGGCAGGTTTTCGTTAATATACTACACTGCTATTTCATGGCCATATATAGAACACAAAATGTGAACACACCAAAGACAAAAAAGATAAGTGGATTCAAATTCGAGTGCTCGCTATGATCTCGTGATATATTTCATCAATGACATTCTTGGCTGAAAGGTGAGCCCCATCAATCTAGTTCATTTACCTGTTCAAGCATGTGAGAAAATTTTGCTCAGGAAATACAAAAGAGCAATGCAAAGTCCAAATTATTGGATTACAGATACGTACTTCCATGCAAAATTGATACTTAAAGGCAGTGTGTGAGTAGAGGCTAGAAATAGAGATGCCTTGCAAGCAACCAAAGATCGATAGGCCAAAATAGAGTAGTCGCAACAGAAAGAAATAACCGCTGAAAGGCAAACAAACGCACACACACCCGAATTGACAGAACAAAAGGATTTGTTTTAGGCGTGGCTGGCAGCTGCAAGATCTCATATAACAAACCAAAAGGCAAACTCCATGGTTTTTCCTTGGTAAGCAGCATGAGTATTTTAGGTGTCATTTCATGACAAATAGTTGAGAATGATAATAAACGAATGACAAAGATCGATGAAATACAATCAAATAAGAAAGCGTCTCTATATTTGGAAATAAATAAGGACCATTATATTCTATATGGCACCCAGAAAACCAAATTAGTGGGCTCACTCTACGTATATAGCCTTCTCACGTAACGGAATTTATTAGTAAAAGATAGAGTTGGTTTGATTCAAACATAAAACAGGATAGTCGCGGGTAAAAAAGGAAATTAACACCAAACATTATAGAAATCAGGCCAAATGTGAAAAGAGCGGTGGCACAGACGGTAAAAGTCACACAAGACATCAGTAAGAATGAACATAACCTACCTATGCATGGGGACAAATTTACAGGATATACCGAGGCAAGTTTGCCTTAGAAGAAGTCACTTAAGTATACCTAAGGCTTGTAGATATTTCAATCATGATGCTTGAAGAAGATTGACAGTCAGGTGACACCACATCCAACAAACAACACCATGGATTGGAGAAATCTTGCTATGGTCCATGCTCCCATCCTCTGTCCCGCTAGTTTTTGCGCTTAAACTGAAAATCTTGCTTGAATATAATGGATGGGAGCAAAGAAGCTTGATAGATATTTGCTTGTCTCTGTTGGCAAAGATTTTCTTTCATCCATTATTTACAATTGATCCTACCAAAGACTGAAAACAAATTATAGTAAGCAACAATTATATGTGTGGCTAAACTAATAGAAAATCTAGCATCAACTAAGTTGTATTAAGTGTGTGACAATCTAGCTAGATGAATTACATAATAATAGAAGAGTGGATAATTTAATTAAGCATTTTAAAAGGTAAATTAATGGATTAAAACCAACCAACGGGAAATAATCTTACTACATATGTGAGTGACTTTAAACTAACATGGCGAACATGCACCAATGATAACTTAAATACTTACATAGAGCAAGACTATGAACTACCTGATCAGGCTAGTGGCGGAAGTTTAAAATTCTACCAAGAACATTTCCCACCACTAATTCTAAGAAATGTTTGCATCCACATATGGGAAAATAATCCAGACATTACAATTTGCCAATAGAAAAAAACATAATTGAAATATCTGGTACCCCTAGCTGTAGTATTTTAGAAGGCATGCATATGATTAATCCATGCTGACACATGAGAAATTATGTGCTAGCTTTGAGATAATAAAAACTATATCATACCATCACATAAGTAAATATTTATTCTTCTCTTCAAAGCACAAAAAAGGAAAAGAAACTTATATTCATTAATTAAACGGTGCATATTGTCTGAAAGGAGCAGCTTATGTGAGCCGGATATCTGAACCTGGCAGCAAACCTTGATTAGAGGAAAATTATATTAGCTTACATGGCATCAAAATCTATATGCTTTACATACTGCATCTGGTCGTCTTAATTTCCACACACAAAATCAAGACGCCAACAACAGAAAAGCTGAAATAATACAGATGCTCATATATAAACCTCAACCAAGCTGCAGAAATGGTGAATGCTTAGAAGCTCGATATCACTGTTGAGCGAAAGGGAGGGAACTTCACATCTTTGGACAAAAGTTTCAGGCCTAAATATGCTTCGCCCGATATTTCCTGAAATCTCCATCTTATACTACATAAATCCTGCAGTAAAGCAGGTCACAAATTACATGGCATACATCTGTATTTAATACCAGAACAAAGGGTGGCATCAAAGATCCAAAGAAAGTATATATTACCATAAAAAAGGGACGCATTCTAATTTTTTCCGTTCTAAAAGACCTGAACTGAATACATGTTCTTAGCAAAAGAGATGTATTAGAACTAAGTATCCATCACTGGCAATAACTCTAGATGATATCGTCCAATCCAATACTCATGTATATGGCTTTTCTTAATTGTACAGAACACATACATATACATGGACAGGGAATACAACTATATACCTGAAAATCAGTCTTGCAGAAGACCATGAAGATGATATCCTGCCAAACAAAAAATGGAAACCAAATAAAGTCAGCAGGAGCATGCTCGAAGGAATCCATTAATAAACCAGCAATGGACATGAGAAACGTATCAATCAGTAGAGAAGCCATGGGCAGAAGGAAAACATTTGCCATAATGGATGTGTGTTGCTGTCTGCCTCACATATATTTCAAGTGTCGCTCATCTGGTTCAATATTGCAGCAACTATGTGTCATCACGGCTTCCTCGTATGTCTTCAGCTGCAAGCACACAATTTTTTTGGTTACATGAGAAAAAGAAGAGCTTCAAATCAGGTGTGCGTGAGAGATGCAAGGTGCAGCAGTCAGTACACCATCCGAATCAGCCATGCGTTGTTTTTTTCTTCATTGACGTTGATACAATAGAAGCTGCCTCGAGACAGCAGCTAAACCTCCAACAGGAAAGTAGTATCCCTCAATGGAGAATTGGTAACTGAACCAGCCTGTCCCCCAAACTCTAGAAGCGGTATCTACCTCTACACATGACCACCACTTAGCAGACCGTTTTTGTACAATCTAAAAAACCTAGAAGCAACCTATACCTCTACGCATGACCACCCAATGGGGGAAAATGTTTTTTAGACTGACCTCAAACCAGCTACTCATGTTTAGCAACGGATCCAACAAAAGAACTTAGCAGATCGATTCCATGGTTGGGGTGACGTCTCGTTGATTCTTTCTGCAGCCACAACCCTGAAGAAATAGAGCAAAAAAGTTGCAGACCACAATGTCAGATCCGGAAGAACATGGGCGCCTCATATGAAAACCGAAAAATCAACAAAGGAGGAGAAGGAGGGGGCGTGGGGGTAGGAACCTGAACTGGTCTCGCAAGCCATGGTCGATCTCGTGGCCATCTGTCAGGGAATAGATAAGTATGGTTTATTAGTATGTCATATTAGTATGAGGGCATTGTAGGTATTTCCTATGTTGGCATCCATTAGGGCTAGGTCTCTATATAATTGTCCATGTATCCCGTGTTTCCAACCAAGAAATAAAAATATCCCAAATTTATCTACCAGCTCTTACTTTCCTCTATTTTTATCTGTCTATTTTAGCCTGCAATTTCACTAGTTTATCTCCCAAATCCTATCAAATTACTGTTCTTGTTGATCCTATCTCGTCAGATCCTGTTGGGGTCCTGACAATTGGTATCAGAAGCCTTCCTCCCCCGAACGAGCTCACCTACCTCAAGCCGGCAGCGCACGAGCAATGGAGGTTCCCAAATCGCCTTGATTTGGGCGTAAAATCCCTCAGCTTGTTGTTTCCCCGCTACTCATCTCGTTCCGCGGATTCCCCAACACCACCATACCGCACAAACACACCAGATCTCAAGAGAGTATGGTCGCAGCAGCGGAAGAAGCTGAATTGCTGGCGGCGGCGCAAGCTCAAGCAGAGGCCGAGAAGGAAATTGCGCAACGCTTGCCTCGTGAGGTCCTCAACATCAACCGTAGGCTCATACAGCAGCAAGCATCTGTCGATGTGCTCCAAGGTACTCTCTCCACGCTCACCGACATGGTAGCTCAGATTGGGTTAGCTGTTAATCGCGCTCATGCTACGCCTCCTAGTGCGTCTGATTTAAACAGCAGGAATTTCTCCATACTTCCACCACCGTCCCCAGCTCCGAACCCCACCCATCAACCACCCCAGCCTGTTCGATTTGGAAACTTAAGCCCAAATCAACTACCCCACCCACAATTCCCACCCAGTACGCAAAACCCTGTGTATAGCAGCGATTTTGGGTCCCCCATGGATAGCAGCACATGGATGGGGTATCAAGGCAACATCAGACCTCAAACTGTGTCTGCGTTCACGGTAGCCGAACATGGTGCGCGTGAGATGTTTGATCAAAATCAAGTGCCAGGCTACACACACCTAGTGTTTGCTGAAATGCCAACACCAAGCTCGTTACAGGGAAAACATGGTTCAGCTCCTGTCTACCATTCTGGTAATCAAACTCCAATTTAGTGTACATATGTGCCAGATGGAAACAGCATACTCAGCAAGCAGAATATTGATGGAATGCCCCAATCTTATGGATTTCATAATCTTAATCGACAAAGCATATTCCTAGCAGATGGAACTGAGCACAGCTATTTTACTCTGCCGACAGATTATCGCTTAGGGCAAGCCGTTTCAGAGACAATCTTTGATGTCTATGATGACGAAACAGAGGGCAGCTCAAAGCAGTCTGTTGATGTTTTCGCTGGCACACCTGGGCAGCAAACATATGAAGAAGAGCAACAGACATATGAAGAGGCTCTCAAGTGCTTCAGCAAGCCAAGAATTAGTCCTGAGAGAGCTACTGATGGTGTATTCAGATTTCCAAATGAGAAGGAACCTGAGAATGAACTGATTTTCTTATGTGCCAAGAAGGCGTTAGATGATAAGTTTAGTGAAGAAGCTACAGAGTTTGCATTTCCACATGGTCGTGTTATGCATGTTGACAGGTCCTTCAAGCTCACCAACGAAAAGAACAACCATGCAACCTCTATAGTGTTTGTTCAAGGACCAACTGTGCACTGCGGTAATGAGCTCTCCATGATAAATTTCAAGAAGCAAGATGTGCTCATCGACAAGCATGACATCTCCGACAGTACGTTTGATGTCTCATTTCTCAAGTCTGATATATCTCGATGTCAACATCCTTGTGATCTGAGCAATGACAAGGAAGAGTTGATATGGGATCTAGGAAGTGTAAGGAGCACAATAGGATGTAGCATAAGTGTTCTGAAGTTTGGTGTACGTGAAGCATATCCAATAATGCCTTGTATATGGGATCCTGGCATAGACCGGTCCTCATATAAAAAGCTGCACCTTTTTCCTTGGATTCTGCGTTCAGCTATAATTATTCTCCAGCAATTACACAATAAGAACATGACGAGGTTATGCTCTGCGGGTACCCCAGCTTAAGGGTACTTGGTGCACGTGATGATCAAAGAAGCCCAAAGATTAATCGAAGCCCATGAAGGAAGGCCTAAAACGAAGAGTGTTTTCCAAGTTAGATCAAGTTATAGTCGGTTAAGTCTTTCCATATATGTAACCTTGGTCGGTTATGTTTCCCGAGACCCGGCCTCCTATATAAAGGCTGGGAGGGTGATCGATCGAAGCAAGCAATCCATAGCCACCGAAACCTCGCGAGATCAGCAGCTTGTCGAACCATTGTAACCCTCATATTCATACCATAAATACAGACAAGCAGGAAGTAGGGGTTTTTTACCTCACTCGAGGGCCCTGAACCTGGGTAAATCCAGCTTGTCAGCCGTCGATTCCACCAATACTACGCGTTCTCTACCACACAATCAACCCTAGGTATAGCAACCATGGGATTGCCGAGGGCACACCTCGACAATTGGCGCCGTCTGTGGGAACAGGTAGTATTGGGCTCGCGGTTTCGCCGGTTTCATCATCAAGCGACCACCCGACGATCGCATCTGCACAAGGTAACTCGCCTATTGCATCATCAAAAAGCAAATCACCGACCACCGTTGCAAACAGCAACTCGCCGGCAAGATCTACCAGCATCAATTCAAAAACGATCACTCGCCAAAATCTCCAAGGAGGCTCACGCCGCACTCGATGGAAGCTCAACAAGCCTTTGCCGGACTCGAATCAGGTTTGGATATTACGGTTGGAAAATTTAACTTCTTTGTCGATAAAGATGGTGTGCAGGACCTGTTAGATCCACTCGACGTGGAGACACTCAACATGGAGACAATCGACAACGCTTCGACTGCAACACCATCCATCTTGGGCGCGACATCGTCACAGATCGTCCCGATCCAATCGCCAAGCGACTCTGCAACGTCCATGACCTCGCAAGAGTTCCGTGACGAGGTGGCAAAAAGATTTGGAAGAAGCGAGATCGAATCTGCGTACCGCCCAAACAACTCAATCGAGTCACTCGACGACACCGTCGACTGCAACGACGTCGCGGGGAACGAAGAGAACATAGACGACAACATATATCTCGCCGATCTCAACGGCCCAGAAATCCGTGCCAGCCACGAGATATTCACCTGCGACGCAGACAGCCTGGACAAAGCACTCGAAGATACTCGATTGTGGCGGAAACCCCAACAAGCAAAGCAACTCCAACATGAGCCTGGATGACGACGCCGAATCCATAAAACGCATCAGCAACACATGGATGGAGGATCGGGTGGTACCGTATCAGGTATATACCGCGAGTACAGCAGAAACATCAGCAGCCGCAACATGCCGTCGACCTACAGAATACCCTTGCACAGTCACCATGCCAGATGGAACAACCACGCTGACCATCACCGCAGAGATGGCGGAAAAAGTGAGCAAAGTAATCGAAAGCTGCACAATGCTACCAGCAAACGCAACTCCGGAAGAGGTATTGACCTTACAATATTTCCAATGGCAAGAATCGATACGGTTAAAGAATTACCGAGCAGTACTCGAAGAACGCAAAAAGCAAGCCAGCATATCGAGTGCTCGACGAAGAGCATTGTCTGTAAATTCAACAGGCAGAAACGACCCCGCGGGTAGGTCACGATTCATAAACCTCGGAGACGCAGATCGTGCAGCGGTCACTCGAAACCTAAACCCAGCCTTTATGGCAGTCGACGCGGAAGGAGTCCCATACCTACTGAGCCAGCCGGGGCGCTGATGACGCTAGGCACCTATCTCAGAACAATCGAACCTCCTGCAGGAGACCCAAAGAGGGATCAGCACCTCCAACTGTACAAACAACTGGCAATAGCAGCAAAGCCATACAGCATCCACAAGAAACTCCAAGGAGAGATACAGATCGGGACCGTCGCAGTCGAAGTCCTCGGGGAAGGAGCAGTCGAAAAAGCTCACGTCATCATCGATCCAGCAGGAGCCACTCGAGGAGGTCATACAGCAACAGCTCAGACTCGGAAGCAGAAATCGGGCCATGTGGAGCGCTATGCTTCACTCGACGGATCCGGGAGGCTCGTATGCCCAAGAAGTTTTCGCTAGCTACCACGCCAAAGTTCAACTGCAAACAGGAGCCATCAGGCTGGCTAGAAGATTACAGGCTGGCAGTGGATGTCAGCGCGGTACCACAACACAGCTATGCAATACATACAACTCATGATGGAAGGAACAGCTCGCGATTGGCTCAAATCGCTACCCGAATCATACTACGATTCGTGGGAACACTTCAAAGGTGATTTCATCAAATACTTCGAGCCTCTATGTGAGCGCCCCAAAACCTTCGAGGAGCTCCGGACCTGCAAGCAAAAGTCAGATGAATCTCTGAGATCGTACATACGGCGGTGGACCACCATCCGTAACTCAGTAGGCAACGTATCAGAAGATAGGGCAATCGACGCCTTCAAAAACGGACTCTGGAGGGAAGACTTCAAAGAAACACTTGGTCGAGAAGACCCAAAGACAATGGCCGCACTCATGGTACTCGCAACAAAGTGGGCAGACGGAGAAGACTCCGTACGAGGCACTCGACCCGTAGCATCACATGAAAATCACGAGGGGGCAGTCGAGACCGCAGAGATAGCTACAGAGATGATCGAAGGCGCAAACGCAAGAATCGTTATCACGACGATGACCATCCAAACTTCATCGCAGCAGGCTTTGTCCAGTCAAGGGACAGCCGCGACCAAACTGACAGACGATCCGATATCATCGTGATAATCGAGATCATCGCACAGACGATCGACGCGACAGTCGAGACCGCTGCGGAGATAACAAACGCGATGACCGCGATAGCTACAAGAGGCCGAATGGCGCAGGCGAGCAGACAAAGAGCCTGAGCGCTCAGTCGAAGAGAGGATGAATGATTATTGCAGATTCCATCTTTACAAAGGGGATGATGGTAAGCTTCGCTCTAACCACTCGCTGAGAAATTGCAGGGAATTCGATCAACTTGCGATTGAACATATACTGCGACTGCAAAGAGATGGACGTGCACCTCCTCAACTAGTGCAGATCCATCGACTACATCACAAGCACAGCCTGTTCAGGCATATCCAGCACCGCAACAAGTACAACAAGCACAGGTATATTCCATACCACCGCAAACACAGCCTACTCAGGTGTATACTGCACCAACACCAGCGCAACCGACACCAGTATACATGGTGCCAGCACAACCCGTTACGGGAACACAAATGGCAGCAGCCGTGCACCAGATGCAGCAAGGAACGAACAAAAATATCCCGTAACTCGCGGGCAGATGAACATGATCCAGCGAGGACGTCCCTCCAAAGAGAGCAAAAATTACACACTCGACACGTCAATATGGCGGTCATGGCACCCCCAGCCGTCACAATTTTTTGAAAGGATCAGAAACTCCGATTGTCTTCAATCGAGAGGACCACCCACCCGCAGTATATCGACCAGGGCATGCAGCCTTGGTACTCGACGCCCAAATCGGTGGCTACGCCATGACCAAGGTCTTCATGGACGGAGGTAGTGGCCTCAACATAATCTTTGCAGATACGCTACGCAGAATGAACAAATCAGTCGAAAATCTGCCAAAATCCACAAGTACCTTCCACGGTATCGTCCCAGGCAAAGCAGTGCTCCCAAGGAACAATACAACTCGATGTTACGTTTGGAGATCCTACTCACTTCAGAACCGAGTCGATTGAGTTCGAGTGGTCGATTGGAAGTCACAATACCATGCAATACTTGGGCGCCCCACTTTCGCTCGATTCATGGCCGTCCCACACTACGCCTACCTCAAGCTCAAAATGCCAGGACCAAAAGGAGTCATCACGATCAACGGGAACTTTCAAAGGTCAGATTCATGTGACCGTGACTTCAACAAAATCTCAGAGATGTATGGGATGGAGCAATCATTCGCCAAACTCGAGGTTTCTAACGACCGCACACTTCTGCCGGAACACAAGAGGTTAGCATCCGACAGACAATTCAATGCAACCAACGACACAAGAAAGCATCAAGTGCACCCGACTGATCCCTCAAAAACGGTCAACATATCATCGAGTCTTACCAGCGAACAGGAAAATGCGCTCGTTAATTTCTCCGTAAAAACTGGGAAATATTCGCATGGTGCCCAGCTGATATGCCAGGTGTCCCAAGAGAGTTCGCCGAGCATTCTCTACAACTCAAGCCAGGATCTAGACCAGTCAAGCAAACTATGCGCCGTGTCTCCGATCCCAAAAGAGGCGCAATCGAGGCAGAGGTTGACAGGTTACTTGCTGCAAAGTTCATTCGAGAAATCAAAAAGGCAGACTGGGTTGCTAACCCGGTACTGGTCGAAAAGAAGCACTCGGACACCCTGCGGATGTGTGTAGATTTTACTGCCTAAACAAATGCTGTCCAAAAGATCACTTTCCATTACCACGAATCGATCAGATCATCGACTCAACAGCAGGATGCGCTCGGTTATCATTTTTGGATGCATATTCAGGATACCATCAAATTCGGATGAAGGAAGAAGACGAGACAAAACGGCATTCATAACCCCACTCGGGGTCTACTGCTACACAACCATGCCTTTCGGGCTCAAAAACGCAGGTGCAACCTACCAGCGCATGATGCAAAACTGTCTACAAGAACAGATAGGACGCAATGTTCAGGTCTACGTCGACGATATCGTCATCAAGACTGAAAAGGAGGACACATTAATCAGTGATCTACGGAGACATTCAAGAATCTCAATAGATACAACATCAAGCTTAACCCAAAAAAATGCACCTTCGGTGTCCCAGCTGGACAATTCTTGGGTTATTTGATATCTGCACGCGGAATCGAAGCAGACCCAGAAAAGATACAAGCTATACTCGCAATGAAGAGACCTACCAAACTCCATGAGGTACAGCAGCTGGCTGGTCGAGTAGCAGCACTCAGTCGATTCATCAGCAAACTAGGCGAAAAAGCACTTCCATTTTACAAACTGATGAAAAAAGCAGAGAAGTTCGAGTGGACGGATGAAGCTGAAGCAGCTTTCCTCGAACTCAAAAAGATGCTCACAAGTCCGCCGATTCTTGTAGCACCTAAGGAAAATGAGCCACTCTACCTATACATCTCAGCCACCAATCGAGTGGTCAGCACCGTGCTGGTGGTTGACCGCATGGAAGAAGGGCATACTCAAACCATACAGAGGCCAGTATATTACGTAAGTGAAGTTCTTTCCCCGTCCAAACAGCGGTACCCGCAATATCAGAAATTGGCGTACGTCGTATTTATGACATCCAGAAAGCTGGCGCACTACTTCACAGAACACCCGATAATGGTGGTTAACAAATCAGCGATTGGAGACGTCCTCACAAACCCCAACGCAACGGGACGAGTAGCAAAATAGCTCAAAAATCAGTGAACACAAAGACTCAAATACCACTCGACATGCTTGGGGGCTGGGTCAAACAGAAAACCCAAATCCCACTCGACATGCTCGGGGGCTGGGTCAAACAGAAAACCCAAACCCCACTCGACATGCTCGGGGGCTGGGTCAAACAGATAACCCAAAAACATGCTCGGAGGCTGAGTCACACAGGAAACACGAACCCACTCGATAAAATCGGGACTTGGTACAACTCAAAAACACAGAAGTGTTACCCGAGGACTGCCCCGATTATACCACGATCAGTCAAGTCAAAACTAAAAACGGCGTCCTCTACGATCAAAACTCTGAAACATTGGGCTCACGCAGGAAGGTCTTGTCAAAATAGCAAACGCACGCCTACGATGTCACGAATGACGGCAGGTAAGAGGACAGCATCCATGTTCGAGTAATGGGTTCAAGACTACAATCGACACAAGGATTCGACTAGCAAAGGTACTCCCATGGGAGCATATCAAAAAAATTCTTGCGATTGATCAAAAAAGAGCAAAATTGTTGAGATTATCCTCTAATTCAAGCGAAATAAAGCATAATCTCGGGGGCTACTCCCATGGGAGCGCTGATGCGCTCCCATAGATTTCAAAGACAAAATATTTCGATTGACAAAAAGCATTATAGAAGGATGATTTGAGATTGTCCTCTATTGCAAGACAATAAACCACAATCTCGGGGACTACTCCCATGGGAGCGCTGTCACGCTCCCATAGATTTCCAAACAAGGTAAGCAAAATTTACTCGACTACAGGCTCGATTGAAAGCATTAAGTACTTCACAAAACAAATAAGCAAAATTCATAAATTCCCGAACTATGCCAATCGCAGATGTTTCGGATGCTGCATACGCAAATGCAAATGTAAGACCCGCCGAGCAATCGAGATGGGCCGAGGGACGCTCCAACAGTGTTTTCCCTTGAAATTTTCCGTGTCAACAGACATGATGAAAATCCTGACGGACGCGTTAGGTATCAAAAGTTAAACTGCAGAACGAATCAGTAAGACCTACAACGGCATGAGTCGAGTCTGTCCAGTATGTTCCAGCTTCGAGCCCGGGGACTCGAACCTGATTGAAGGCTAGTATGGTTTCGCCCAAATGTGCGGTTAACTGAGCTCGATTTTCGAGTGAGTCAGGCCTACTATGTCAATATCCCTAGGCAAAAATTGCAAAAGTGTTCCAGCTTCGAGTCCGGGGACTCGAACCTGATTGAAGGCTAGTATGGTTTCGCCCAAATGTGCGGTTAACTGAGCTCGATTTTCGAGTGAGTCAGGCCTACTATGTCAATATCCCTAGGCAAAAATTGCAAAAGTGTTCCAGCTTCGAGTCCGGGGACTCGAACCTGATTGAAGGCTAGTATGGTTTCGCCCAAATGTGCGGTTAACTGAGCTCGATTTTCGAGTAAGTCAGGCCTACTATGTCAATATCCCTAGGCAAAAATTGCAAAAGTGTTCCAGCTTCGAGTCCGGGGACTCAAGCCTGATTGAAGGCTGGTATGGTTTCGCCCGAATGTGCGGTTAACTGAGCTCGATTTTCGAGTGAGTCAGGCCTACTATGTCAATATCCCTAGGTTCACATACGCATATAATCGAAACAAATTAAGAGTAGAAGGACTACGTCGGATCAGGAGTATAGAAGCAAAGACTATGACGTGCACAATGAAAGGAGCACATGCTCGATTCTTCGAGTCAAGCAAGTACTCGGGGGCTAATGACGAGGTTATGCTCTGCGGGTACCCCAGCTTAAGGGTACTTGGTGCATGTGATGATCAAAGAAGCCCAAAGATTAATCGAAGCCCATGAAGGAAGGCCTAAAACGAAGAGTGTTTTCCAAGTTAGATCAAGTTATAGTCGGTTAAGGCTTTCCATATATGTAACCTTGGTCGGTTATGTTTCCCGAGACCCAGCCTCCTATATAAAGGCCGGGAGGGTGATCGATCGAAGCAAGCAATCCATAGCCACCGAAACCTCGGCGAGATCAGCAGCTTGTCGAACCATTGTAACCCTCATATTCATACCATAAATACAGACAAGCAGGAAGTAGGGGTTTTACCTCACTCGAGGGCCCTGAACCTGGGTAAATCCAGCTTGTCAGCCATCGATTCCACCAATACTACGCGTTCTCTACCACACAATCAACCCTAGGTATAGCAACCATGGGATTTGCCGAGGGCACACCTCGACAGAACATTTCTTCTCTGTTGGAGTTCTCAGTTGAGAAAAGAAAAGAAGTATGGGATCCAGGAGGTGCAGAGTCCCCTGTTCTATTTACAACAGTTGCTGGTGCTACAGAATTGCATAGCACAGATGTCTACAAGTATGAGTTTACTGGCAGCTTTGAGACTCAGAATTTGTTGATTTCCTTGGTCAACTTAAAGAAGATGATAATTTGGCCTTCCTGGAAGCTTCAACTAAGCACTCCTGTAAAGCTGTTCGTGCAATTACTATGTGCAAACGCAGCAGTGCAAGTGCCAAAACAGAGCCATCATCTGGGATGTGTTGTAATGGATGATATGTTGCAGAATGTGAGTGTATTCAGAGATGGACAGCTAGCATACATATCTCAGGGTACAAGTATTAGGTCTTCAGAATGGGTAAGCAACATGGTTAGCGTTTTGTCTTGCCGGCTCCCTTCATTTGAAATGGCCAAACTACCATGGGACCCTGGAATTGGTACATTCTCTTCAATGGATCGCTCGCTATATTGGCACCAAGACATCAAGTTTATTGAAATTGCTCTTTGGCTGATCACCTTTTATCCTCCTTAACAAGGATGAAAG
The DNA here is from genome assembly GCA_947311845.1 of Poa pratensis. Lineage (NCBI taxonomy): Eukaryota > Viridiplantae > Streptophyta > Magnoliopsida > Poales > Poaceae > Poa > Poa pratensis. The sequence continues at coordinate 80,048,597 of CAMZMU010000107.1, read as the reverse complement.
TTTCTCAAGAAACTTGTTTATCCATTGTTGAACAATGGTCTCAAGGGGAAAGGAATGTCAGGGAATAGATAAGTATGGTTTATTAGTATGTCATATTAGTATGAGGGCATTGTAGGTATTTCCTATGTTGGCATCCATTAGGGCTAGGTCTCTATATAATTGTCCATGTATCCCGTGTTTCCAACCAAGAAATAAAAATATCCCAAATTTATCTACCAGCTCTTACTTTCCTCTATTTTTATCTGTCTATTTTAGCTTGCAATTTCACTAGTTTATCTCCCAAATCCTATCAAATTACTGTTCTTGTTGATCCTATCTCGTCAGATCCTGTTGGGGTCCTGACACCATCCCCTGATCCAAACGTGGAGAAGAAGGCGGGTCCGGTCGCCCTGGATTCCTCGAGCTCGTGGTGGAGCAGGACGCGAAGGAGCAGCGATGAACGTGCAGAGGAGCACGTGTTGAGGTCTCTTTCACGAGGCGGCGGCTATGGAAACCAACGACAACGGAGAGCAGCAGCGGCGCGAGCGTAGCAAGGTCAGGGAGAGGCGGGATGGAAACGGCGAGGGATTCACCGGCGGGGGAGAGCGGTACGGGAGCAGCGGCGGCGCGGCGGCTGAGAGAGGCGAGGGGATTGGGGAGAGAGTGGACGCGGGATTGGCTAGGGTTTTCCACCGGCGGGCGCGCGTTATATACTCCCCGCGCGGTAAGAATCAAACGGCCCAGATCGAATCTGAGTTCTATAGAACGGTCACAAATGTCTAAGCTCTGAGAAGCGCGGTGACTCTCCCAAGAATGTTATCTTTAGATGGTAGGTTGTTGGAAATGGAAGGTTTCCCCAACCATGCCAAGGTTGCAAGATCCCAAGAATTAACCCTTTAAAACGGGTTAAACATGACGCTATGAAATAATGGTTCTTAAAATACTAACGAACTGTAGCTAGCAATCAGATTAGTGCATGAAGGTAGTCCAAACTTAAAGTCTTTTACATGCGTTGCTTAGGTCTTTAACCGTTTTGTGAGGTTTGCTGCTCCATGGTTGCACTGGGAGTAGATCATCGGATCCCTTCGGCCGGATCTGGCATGACCCGGTGTTGGTGTTCTTCGCTGGCAGGAGCGGAGACAAGAGGAAGAGTTGGTGTGAGACATCTCCAACATTTCGCTCTGGTGCTTGGCGGTGGTCGTTGTACGTCTCCGACGTTCTCGAGTGTCAATATGGCTTGAGCTCCTTCTTTGTCTAGCGGAGGATCAGGAGGCTTGCTGCAGCGGCGATCGTTCCTATGGCCCAAGTGGGTATGTCCCTGACGGCGTCATGGATGGTTGCACTGAGGATCTTCTCCAACCTCGAGGCTGAGCTTCCACTACGAGGGGTCAATCGGGTTTTCACGGAGGTGTTGTTCATAAAAGTCAAGGACTTGTTTATATTTTTTATTGAGATTCTTATGTAAAAGTGTACCCATCGCCTGATTAATGTACAACCTAGGTCTTCATGACCTTTCCGCGTTACTTGTTTTGTTATGGTGGACACCTCTTTTCTATAGTACTCGCACTATTTTAAATGTAAATTGTTTTTACCTTTTTTCGGATTCACATATATCTATCTTTGTAGACATATTTTTTGAGAAAATTACTTATATGACACTCTCTTAAAAGCGTGTTCCTTATTTGACACCGGTGAAAATTTTCTTCCCTATATGACCTCTTCTCAGAATTTATTTCCCTATATGACACTCTAGTGCATTTTGATCACCAAAGAGACATGAAAAGACCCTTTTACCCTTGGTGAAAATGTGTTCAATATTCTGTACTATCCCCACAATATGTCTTCTCGGTATTGCAGGACGGTGAGGGTTTAGCTTTTGCAGCCAACGATCCATGTGTGGTTTGGTTCCTCCCTAACAATCCCAGTGCTCTTAATTAGGGAGAATTGCTTCTGTACCATTAAAAGATCCAATCTTCAGGAAAATACCATCAAAAGATTTGGCTTTAGGAAAATACCACCGAAAGCATTCTCCGTTATCGATTTCTACCATCGTCGTGAACTACTGAACTCCACGTTAACTTAGCTGAAACAACGTATCCAACATTTGATTTCTTTCCCAACTCCATCTTCTTCCTCCCGTATGGATAGCAACTTGTTGTTCGATCAGCCGTTGTCCCAGCATCCGCGCTCACGGCCGCTCGTCGGCCATTCCCTCGGCGTGCACCCTCAGCCGCACCATTGGGGCCGGTCTCTGGACGAACTTATGCGCTGGCTTCTTGAAGAACGAACACGCCAGCGCTTAATGCGCCGCCTTCTCGAAGAACGCTGCAGTGCTGCACTGCGCTGTCCCCTTCGTCGGTGCTGTGCGGCTGCGCGTCCAGTCCGCAGCTTCTCGAAGAACGCCCCGCTGCCGGTGTCCCTGCTCGTCAGCGCCGGGCCGCAGCGCATCGAGTCAACGGCTTCTCGAAGAACGCCGCACTGCCCGTGTTCTCCCTCTTTGTCGCCGGCGGCAGCGCGTCGAGAGTTGCGCGACGACGGAGCGACCGGTGCTTGTCGGCCACGAGCTAGTCCACGATCGTGGGACGGCGACGAACCCATGGCGTCATCCGGTTCTCGCGCGGCCGGAGCTTCCCTTCTTGTCAACCACCGATGGGCTGACGACTTGACGAGCAACAGCCAGCAAAGATCGTACAGGATATTGAACTCATTTTGCACCAAGGGTAAAAGTGTCTTTTCATACCTCTTTGTTGACCAAAATATACCAAAGTGTCATATAGGGAAATAAATTTTGGAAAGAGGTCATGTAGGGAAGAAATTTTTACTGGCGTCAAATAAAGAACACAATTTTAAAAGAGTGTCATATAAGGAATTTTCTCTATTTTTTCGGAGAATTACTTGACCTTGAGAATTTTTTATCCAAGAGATTCTATGCAACGCAAGAGGTGACGACTGCGAGCTGAACCGTGCGCACGTAAGCATTTCCCTCTTTTTCTGAGTAACAATGAGTTCGGTCGTACGGAGTAAGTTTTGGTCTGGTGTCCCCACAAAATCGGTTAATCCCGTTGCCTTCCTAGGAAAGTCACCGGCGCGTCGTATGTGGACATGCCCTGCGCCTAGGTGCGTCCGTCCGTACAGCCTACACGGACGGATAAGCGGCGGAGGGACATCCATTTCCCAGCAGCAGCTGCCATGTTCAAAGCCACACGTTGACTGTCCAGAGCTAGGAGACAGGAGTCGCGGGAAGTTTCCCAGAAAAGGAAAAAGATCGAAGTTGTCGTGACGAGGTTGTCTGCTAGTATAATCCAACAGGGCCAAAAGCTTTTTGTCAGACATGCGCACTGTAAGCATATGGTTATCCTATCCATTTGGTACTCATGGCTCGAGTTGCCGACAAGTTGCATCCATGTATTCGTCCTTCTTCAGAAAGACAGCTCGGTAGCCTTGTTTTAGGTTGAAATAAGGCAAACAACTGGGGAATAATCCTAGCTTGCGACACAAAGGAAAGGAAACGAAAAAATATGGATCACTGATTTAGTGGTCACTTATAGACTCTCTACGTATCAAAATATAAGATTTTTTTTGTCTTTTTCGCACACACGTATCAATACATAGTATTTTAGTGCAAAGTTCATGAAGAAAACCCCTAGAAATTCTTATATTTTGATATGTGCAGAAAAAATTTAGAAAGTTTTATATTTTAATACAGAGGGAGTATACCAGAAAATATGCATATAACTTAAGTCGTAATACACGTACTGGCCATAGCTCCCCAGCGGCTCTTCCATTTCACTGTCATGTGCCCGAGTAATTTATGAAGGTTATCAAGAGTCTAACACCTAAAAAAAACTTGTATGCCAATTTAATTTGGAGTATCTGTTAAAAAAACTATTGCATTTTGCAAAGCATGTGTGGATAAAGAACGAAAAATTGGTGAATCATGAATTTTATGGAAGATATATAGTGAATCTTGCCAGTCTGCAAATATCTTTTTTCTACTACGTTTTTCATGTTGACATACATTTACCAATTTATTAAGTGGTACTTTTAGAAAACCAAACATATATATATAGAGAGAGAGATAAAGTTAGTGAAAGTGATTTGCCACAACCTTCTAGAGATCAAACACCATGCTTGACTTTATAGCCAAAGTTCGCCATCTTGATGCTACATTACTACACCGTTTAATTGGTTTATATGAGTGCATGCGTGTGTTAGTGTGCATGTATTCACATACCCATCTATGTTTATGATGTCCATGATATTTTTTAACCATTTAAAAACTAATTACATTGACTTATGATAAAAACAATGGAAGAAACAATGCCATGCCACACCTCATACATGCACTCACACTCGTAAAACTCTTACTTTCAACATTGTTTATTCGCTTGCAACATCGTTCCTAGTAATCTGTCTCGTGATGTGGTAAAATTAATCTAACTTTGTGGTGATGTTGGAATAATTATGCAATGAAAACTTATGCGCATGAAACACATCCCGATTAATTGCATCAAAACGATTAGAAAGTATACTACAACATATGTGAATAACCCCGACAACGACAAAGAAAAATTTGCATGATCATATTTTCTGATAAACTCTTCATTAATTAGAGTATAGATAAACCCGGTATAGAGAGGAGTGCCATACAAGCACAACACAAACCAGATTGAGAGCTTGTTAACGAAAAAGCTGTCCTGGTAGGATGTTTATTCCAAACCTAGGATAAAACATGTGACACAGACCATAATATTATGTATTGTACTTGAGGAAGCGTAATGTTTGTAGTACACTTTCATTTACAAACTGACTCGCAGTTGATGACCCACAAGTATAGGGGATGTATCGTAGTACTTTCGATAAATAAGAGTGTCGAACCCAACGAGGAGCAGAAGGTGTTGACAAGCAGTTTCGATGAAGGATTCACTGTAAATGCTCACAGACAAGTTTTTAGGGATTTTTGATATAGCAGATAAATAAAATACAAGTAAGTAAAATGCGGAAATAATAATTGCAGCGAGTGGCCCAATCTTTCTACAGCAAAGGACAAGCGGTTTGTTTACTTATGATGACCAAACGTTCTTGAGGACACACGGGAATTTAGTCTAGTGCTTTCGCTTCATATAGTTGATTAATCTTCATTGTTTTGATAAGTGTTGTGTGGGTGAACCTATGCTAATGCACCGCCCTTCCTAGGACTAATACATACTTGTGATTATACCCCCTGCAAGCATCCGCAAATACAAGAAAGTAATTAAGATAAATCTAACCACAGCCTTAAACTCTGAGATCCTGCTATCCCTCATGCATCGATATACCAACGGGGGTTCAGGTTGCTGTCACTCCGGCAACCCCACAATTGGCAAACGAATACACAATGCATTCCCCTAGGCCCATAAAGGTGAAGTGTCATGTAGTCGACGTTCACATGACACCACTAGAAGAATAACACCACAACTTAAATATCAAACCATTAAATATTACTCAACATAATTCACTACTAACATTTAGACTTCACCCATGTCCTCAAGAACTAAACGAACTACTCACAAGACATCATATGGATCATGATCAGAGGTGATATAATGATGAATAACAATCTGGACATAAACCTTAATTCAACGGTTTCACTCAATAGCATCAACCACAAGGAGTAATTAACACGGGAAAGTTTTCCCTATGAACTACACAAGATTCAACCCTAGATGTTACAGCGGAACGGAGTGGAGTGGTGAAGATGACGGTGTCGGCGGTGGAGATGATGGTGATGATGATCCCGATGAAGTCTAGCTCGATGACGGTGACGATGGCGACGATTTCCCCCCTTCGGGAGGGAATTTCCCCGGCAGATTTCTCCCTGCCGGAGAGCTTTTCTCTCTCTGGTGTTTTCCGCCTCGAGGAGGCGGCTCTGTCTATCCTCGATGATCCCCCGAGTCTTAGGGTTCCTGGATGATGAAGTACGCGAAGGGGCGATGGCTGAGGTGGGCCTCCTCCCCATATGGTGGCGCGGCAGCATAGGGGCCGTGCCACCGTGTGGGGAGGGTCCACGGTGGCCCACCTTGGTCTCCCTTTTTGGCTCCCTCCGTCATCTGACAAAATAGGAGCTTCTGTATATTTTCCTCGAATTGTGGGGAGGGTAAAACAGCAATGCTTTATTCAAGGATGAATGTATTGTTTACATTACGCACATTACTTAATGCAATTGTCTGTTGCTTGCAACTTAATACTGGAAGGGGTACGGATGTTAACCGGAAAGTGGACTATTTAGGCATAGATGCATGCTGGATAGCGGTCTATGTACTTTGTCGTAATGCCCAAATGAATCTCATAGTAGACACCACAGCTCACACATGCATGTTATATGCACTTATCAATTGTCAATTGCCCAGCTGTAATTTGTTTACCCAGCATGTTAGTTATCTTATTGGAGAGACACCACTAGTGAACTGTGGACCCCGGTCCATTCTTTTACATCTGAAATACAATCTACTGCAATCATTGTTCTCTACTGTTTTATGCAAACAAACATCATTTCCATTCGATACGTTTAACCCTTTGTTTTCAGCAAGCCGGTGAGATTGACAACCTCACTGTTAAGTTGGGGCAAAGTAATTTGATTGTGTTGTGCAGGTTCCACGTTGGCACCGGAATCCCTGGTGTTGCGCCGCACTACACTCCTTCACCAACACCTTCGAAGCAAACCTCGTTTTCCTACTGGTTCGATTAAACCTTGGTTTCATACTGAGGGAAAACTTGCTGCTGCACTCATCATACCTTCCTCTTGGGGTTCCCAACTGACGTGTGACGTACAAGCATTGTTTCTGGCTGTTGCCGGGGAGATATTCCCTCGTCAACTTAGCGCTAGCAACACGTTTTCTGGCGCCGTTGCCGGGGAAAACCGAATTGCTTCTGCAAGGGGAGTCTCTCACACCCAATCTCTTTACTTTGTTATTTGTCTTGCTTAGTTTATTTTTATTTAGTCTTGTTTGCTCTCTTTATCAAAAACACAAAAAAATTAGTTACTTGTTTAATTCGTTTGATTTTGTTTTTCAAAATGAGTACTCCTGAGAACACTAAGTTGTGTGACTTCACTAGCACAAACAACAATGATTTCATATGCACTCCTATTGCTCCACCTGCTTCTAAGCAGAATTTTATGAAATTAAACCTGCTCTATTAAATCTTGTTATGAAAGAGCAATTTTCTGGTGTTAGTACTGATGATGCTGCTGCCCATCTTAATAACTTTGTTGAACTTTGTGAAATGCAAAAGTATAAGGATATGGATGGGGATATTATAAAACTGAAACTTTTTCCTTTCTCCTTGAGAGGAAGAGCTAAAGAATGGTTGCTTTCTTTGCCTAGAAATAGTATTGATTCTTGGACAAAATGCAAAGATGCTTTCATAGGGAAATATTATCCTCCTGCTAAGATTATATCCTTGAGAAGTAGCATTATGAATTTTAAACAACTTGATAATGAACATGTTGCTCAAGCTTGGGAAAGAATGAAATCTTTGGTGAAGAATTGTCCCACTCATGGACTGACTACTTGGATGATCATCCAAACCTTTTATGCAGGATTAAATTTTTCCTCAAGGAACTTATTGGATTCAGCCTCTGGAGGAACCTTTATGTCCATCACTTTAGGTGCAGCAACAAAGCTACTTGATGATATGATGATCAACTATTCCGAATGGCACACCGAAAGAGCTCCTCAAGGTAAGAAGGTAAATTCTGTTGAAGAAACCTCCTCTTTGAGTGATAAGATTGATGCTATTATGTCTATGCTTGTGAATGGTAGATCTCATGTTGATCCTAATAATGTTCCTTTAGCTTCATTGGTTGCTCAAGAAGAGCATGTTGATGTAAACTTCATTAAAAACAACAACTTCAACAACAATGCTTATAGGAATAATTTTGGTAGCAACAATATAAGCCTTATCCTTCAAATGGTTATGGCAATTCTTATGGTAATTCCTACAGCAACAATAGAAGTGTGTCCTCTGATCTTGAAGCTATGCTTAAAGAATTTATTAGCACACAAAAAGCTTTCAATAAAACTGTTGAGGAAAAGTTTGAAAAAATTGATGATCTTGCTCTAAAGTTGATAGTCTTGCTCATGATGTTGAAATTCTAAAACTGAAAGTTATGCCTAATGAAGTTAAAGATATAAGTCATTTGCTACAGCAAATGCCATCCAAGTTCGAATTGATAATAATATTAGGATGTTGGCTGAATTGCATGCTAGGTGGGAAAAAGAGGAAGAACTTGAAAAAGAGAATAGTATAGTTAGAGTTTGTACTATCACCACCACTAGTAATGCTAATGTTTTACATGCTAGTAAGCCTCCTACTATTGATGGTAATGTTATTGGTGTTGGTAATGTCTCTACTACTTCTGCAAAGCGTTTGAAATTGCCTAAAACTGCTGAAACTTTTTCTGATAAAAGTGCTGAAATTTTTCAAACTATTGGAGACAATGGTTCCACCACCATTGACAATAATGATTTTGATTTTGATGATTGTAACATCTCTGAAGTTATTATGTTCTTGCAAAAATTAGCTAGAAGTCCCAATGCTAGCACTATTAATTTGGCTTTTACAAAGCATATTACAAATGCTCTTTTGCAAGCTAGGGAGGAGAAGTTGAAACTTAAAGCTTCTATTCCTAGGAAATTAGAAGATGGTTGGGAACCCATCATTAAGGTAAAGGTGAATGATTTTGATTGCAATGCCTTGTGTGATCTTGGTGCAAGTATTTCGGTTTTGCCCAAGAAGCTTTATGATATTCTTGATTTGCCACCTTTGGAACATTGTTATTTGGATGTTTTTCTCGCTGATAATGCTATGAAGAAACCTTTGGGGCGAGTTAATGATGTTTTTATTACAGTAAACAATAACCTTGTCCCGTTGATTTTATTGTTATGGATATTGAATGCAATGCATCTTGTCCTATTGTTTTGGGAAGACCTTTTCTTCGAACTGTTGGTGCCATCATTGATATGAAAGAAGGTAATATAAGGTACCAATTTCCTCTCAAGAAAGGTATGGAACACTTCCCTAGGAAGAGAATGAAGTTACCTTTTGACTCTATTGTTAGAGCAAGTTATGATGTTGATGCTTCTTCTCTTGACAACACTTGATTTTCACTTTCTGCGCCTAGCTGAAAGGCGTTAAAGAAAAGCGCTTATGGGAGACAACCCATCGTTTTTATTTGCTGTTATTTTTGTTTTCTTTGAGTCAAGGAGTTTTGTTACTTCTGTAGCAACTCCTTTGTATCTTTATTTTATCGCAATGTTGTGCCAAGTAAAGTTCTATATTGAAAGTTGATGCAAGATTTGGATTTCTGCGCAGTGACAGATTTTTAGCTGTCACGGATTTGAGCTTATCTCCCTGTAGAAAATTCAAAAAATTCTGAAAAAATCACGCATATTCCTGAGATATGTACGCAACTTTCATTATTTTAGGCCAGATCCATCTGAGCAACTTAAGTGCCTCGAAAAAATTCGTCATTCCAGACTGTTCTGTTTTTGACAGATTCTGCCTTTTGTTTTGCATTCGCTCTTTTACTGTGTTTGTGTGGATTTCTTTGCTCCACAAAGCATTGGTGGCTGTAGCTAATGTCCAGAAGCTTTGGGATTGATTGTATCATTACAGAATATGAGAATTTTTGATTATGCACTAACCCTCTAATGAGAACTGTCTTGAGTTTGGTGTGAAGGAAGTTTTCAAGGATCAAGCGAGAAGGGTGATATTATGTGATCAAGAAGAGTGAAAAGCCTAAGCTTGGGGATGCCCCCGTGGTTCATCCCAACCATATTCAGAGAGACTCAAGCGTCTAAGCTTGGGGATGCCCAAGGCATCCCCTTCTTCATCAACAAACTTATCAGGTCATCTCTAGTGAAACTATATTTTAATTCTTTCACATCTTATGCGCTTTACTTGGAGCGTCTGTGTGTTTTTATTTTTGTTTTTGTTTGAATAAATTCGGATCCTAGCAATCCTTGTGTGGGAGAGAGACACGCTCCGCTTTTTCATGTGAATACTCATGTTCTTCACTTATATTTGTTGAGTATTCTTAACTAGCTACTGCAGTGCTTTTAGCTCCTGTTTTTCATGCATCTCTTCGAGCTGTTAGCACTTGTTTATAAATACTCTCTTGCTGCATTATATTATCATTTGGAGAGTTTATGTTTAAATAAATTGATTGGTGTTTGTTTGGAAGAAAGAAAATGCTACATGTAGTAGTTGGTATTGGAAAAGACATATGCATTCTTGTAGATCATTGTCTTGTTTGATTTGATGCTTTGCAATTGTTTTGAGCTCTCAAGTAGATCATGTTTAAGCTCTTGCATCATGTAGTTAAAGCCTAGTAGTGGAGAACTACCGTAGAGCTTGTTGAGACTTGGGATGCATATTTGTTCTCTCTAAGGTCTAGATATTTTCTGGTAAAATGTTTGAGCAACAAGGAAGACAGTGTAGAGTCTTATAATACTTGCAATATGTTTTTATGTGATTCTTGCTGTACCGGTTTATACTTGTGTTTGCTTCAAACAACCTTGCTAGCCTAAACTCTGTACTGAGAGGGAATGCTTCTCGTGCATCCAAAACTTGAGCCAAAACCCATGCCATTTGTGTCCACCATACCTACCTACTATGTGGTATTTCCTGCCATTCCAAGTAAATATTTCATGTGCTACCTTTAAACTATTCAAAACTTTATTACTCCTTATTTGTGTCAATGTTTTATAGCTCATGAGGAAGTATGTGGTGTTTTATCTTTCAATCTTGTCATTTACTTCTGACAGACTTTCACCAATGGACTAGTGGCATATACATCCGCTTATCCAATAATTTGCAAAAAGAGCTGGCAACGGGGTGCCCAGCCCCAATTAATTACAACTTTCATTAATAATTCTCTTCACATGTTTTGCCCTGATTTATCAGTAAGCAACTTAATTTTGCAAATAGACACTCCTCCATGGTATGTGAATGTTGGAAGGCACCCGAGGATTCGGTTAGCCATGGCTTGTGTAAGCAAAAGGTTGGGAGGAGTGTCATCTATAAAGAAACTAAAATACATGTGTAAACAAAAGAGAAGAGGGATGATCTACCTTGCTGGTAGAGATAACGTCCTTCATGGGAGCCGCTCTTGAAAGTCTGGTTGACAAGGGGGTTAGAGTGCCCACTACCATTCGTTGACAACAACAAACACCTCTCAAATACTTATTTTGTGCTCTCTATATGCTTTCGAAAACTTAAAAAGCTCTAGCACATGATTTAATCCCTGCTTCCCTCTGCGAAGGGCCTATCTTTTACTTTATGTTGAGTCAGTTTACCTACTCCTTTCTATCTTAGAAGCAAACACTTGTGTCAACTTTGTGTGCATTGATTCTTACATGTTTACTTATTGCACTTGTTATATTGCTTTATGTTGACAACTATCCATGAGATATACATGTTACAAGTTGAAAGCAAATGCTGAAACTTAATCATCCTTTGTGTTGCTTCAATGCCTTTTACTTTGAATCTATTGCTTTATGAGTTACCTCTTATGCAAAACTTTTTGATGCTTGTCTTGAAAGTACTATTCATGAAAAGTTTTTGCTTATATGATTCATTGTTTACTCTTTATCTATTTGTTAGCAAACTATAGATCATTGCTTTGAGTCACTTCATTCATGACATGAGCCTTGCAATATATTGATCAAGATTGTGTGAAAGCATGTCTCCTCAGAAATTATTTGTTGTTATCGTTTTACCTACTCGAGGACGAGTAGAACTAAGCTTGGGGATGCTTGATACGTCTCCAACGTATCCATAATTTCTGCTGTTCCATGCTTATATTATACCATTTGCTACATGTTTTATATACACTTCGTATCACTTTTATGCATTTTCTGGGACTAACCTATTAACAAGATGCCACAGTGCCAGTTCCCTGTTTTCTGCTGTTTTTGGTTTCAGAAAGTTACTTCTGGAAATATTCTCGGAATTGCACGAAACAAAAGGCCAGTCCCTATTTTTCCAGCACGTACACGGAGTCCGAAGGAGAGACGAAGAGAGCCACGAGGTGGCCAAACCACAGGCGCGCGGCAGTGGGCCCACCGCGCCGCCAGGTGGTTTGGGCCCCTCGGGGGTCCGCCGACATCGCCCCTTCGCCTATTTATTCCCCGAGACGTGAAAACCCTAAAACACCGAGCCTTTCATCCAGAACATATTCGCTGCCGCCGCCGTCGTCAACCCTAACTCGGGGGGTTCTGAAGCTCTTCCCGGCACCCTGCCGGAGAGGGGAATCATCACCGGAGGGCTCTACATCGCCATGCCCGCCTCCGGAGTGATGCGTGAGTAGTTCATCCTTGGACTATGGGTCCATAGCAGTAGCTAGATGGTTGTCTTCTCCACTTGTGCCATCATGTTTAGATCTTGTGAGCTGCCTATCATGATCAAGATCATCTTATTGTAATGCTACATGTTGTGTTTGCTGGGATCTGACTTATATTGATACCTATGTGGAGCTGAATATTATATTATCATGTCTATGTCATTTGTGATCTTGCATGCTCTCCGTTACTTGTTGAAGCCTTGGCCAAGTGAATACTTGTGACTCCAAGAGGGGGTATTTATGCATGATAGTTGGGTTCAACCTCTATTTAACCTGGGATAGTGACAGCAAGTTCTAAGGTTGTAGATGTGTTGTTGCCACTAGGGGTAAAACAGCAATGCTTTATTCAAGGATGAATGTATTGTTTACATTACGCACATTACTTAATGCAATTGTCTGTTGCTTGCAACTTAATACTGGAAGGGGTACGGATGTTAACCGGAAAGTGGACTATTTAGGCATAGATGCATGCTGGATAGCGGTCTATGTACTTTGTCGTAATGCCCAAATGAATCTCATAGTAGACACCACAGCTCACACATGCATGTTATATGCACTTATCAATTGTCAATTGCCCAGCTGTAATTTGTTTACCCAGCATGTTAGTTATCTTATTGGAGAGACACCACTAGTGAACTGTGGACCCCGGTCCATTCTTTTACATCTGAAATACAATCTACTGCAATCATTGTTCTCTACTGTTTTATGCAAACAAACATCATTTTCCATTCGATACGTTTAACCCTTTGTTTTCAGCAAGCCGGTGAGATTGACAACCTCACTGTTAAGTTGGGGCAAAGTAATTTGATTGTGTTGTGCAGGTTCCACGTTGGCACCGGAATCCCTGGTGTTGCGCCGCACTACACTCCTTCACCAACACCTTCGAAGCAAACCTCGTTTTCCTACTGGTTCGATTAAACCTTGGTTTCATACTGAGGGAAAACTTGCTGCTGCACTCATCATACCTTCCTCTTGGGGTTCCCAACTGACGTGTGACGTACAAGCATTGTTTCTGGTGCTGTTGCCGGGGAGATATTCCCTCGTCAACTTAGCGCTAGCACCCACCTTGGTCTCCCTTTTTGGCTCCCTCCGTCATCTGACAAAATAGGCTCTGTATATTTTCCTCGAATTGTTGAACTCCAGAAATATCGTATCTGACGATGCTTTTTCCAGCAGAATCCTGACTCGGTGAATAATCCCCAATAAGATGAAACATGCAAAACAGGTAAAATAACATAAGTATCATCTCTAAATATGAAATATATCAATGTATAACAGTAAATTATGATATAAAAATAGTGATGCAAAAGCACGTATCAACTCCCCCAAGCTTAGACCTCGCTTGTCCCCAAGCGAAAACTGAGCTCAGTAAACGAGACCACATGTTTATGGTGAAGTGTCGATAAATATAATACGGACAAGAAGCATCACATTTATAAACACACAAGCCATTCTAATAACAACTTCCTCCCTATAACTTAACTTGAAACAAGTAAAGGGAATCACAAATAAAGGTGCATAAAGGAAATCATAGTTGTGATGGCAAACTTCGTTCTTGGTCAGAGAACATTAACATATTGTACTATCTTTCGATCAGAGTCTTTATATTAGAGCTTATATGGCAGAACTTGCATGCTCAACTACAACGGTCTCCTACATCATTGATAACTTTCAAAGTTGCATTCATTCAGATAAAAGACTTGTGCTAAACAAGGAAGGATAAAAGACATGATTGCAAGTAATAACATATAGATGATTGAATCACAACAACTCAATGCTTGCTTGAGATTAGAGGGGAATAGGTTTACTACTCAACATGAAAGTAAGATAGGCCCTTCGCAGAGGGAAGCAGGATTAAATCATGTGCTAGAGCTTTATGTTTTTGAAATCATATAGAGAATATAAAAATATGTTTGAGCTATGTATGTCGTTGTCAACGAATCGCAGTAAAGAAAACACTATCCCCTTGTCAATCAGACTTTCAAGAGCGGCTCCCATGAAGGACGTCATTTCTACCTAAGGGTAGATCATCCCTCTTCTCTTTTGTTTACACATGCATATTTAAGTTGGTTTGACACTCCTCCCCACCTTGCTTACACAAGCCATGGCTAACCGAATCCTCGGGTGCATTCCAACAATCACATACCATGGAGGAGTGCCTATTTGATAGTTTAACATTTCGGTTTTGCTTTTGAGAATTAAAAGGTGAAAGCTTTAATTAATTCGGGGCTGGGCACCCCAATTGCCACTCTTTTTGCAAGTTATTGATAAGCGGATGTATATGCCAGTCCAAAGGTGAAAGTCGTCTGACAAGAGTGATAGAGAAACTCTACATAACCCTCATGAGCTAATAAACAGTGACACAAAATAAGGAGTAATAAGGTTTTGAATTGTTTAAAGGTAGCACATGAAGTATTTTCTTGGAGTGGCGCAAAATACCACATAATAGGTAGTTATGGTGGACACATATGGCATGGGTTTGGCTCAAGGTTTTGGATGCACGAGAAATATTCCCTCTCAGTACAGGTTTCGGTTAGCAAGGCTAGGTAGCAAGCATAAAGTTGAGGGATGCAAACAAACATATAATAGGAAAAATAATCATGCAATCTTCCTTGTAAGCACAAATAATTTTAACTTGAGAATACTAAGCTCATTAGCCAACAAGAAGAAAGATAATGAAATAATATATCTACATGCACTTCCTCTTTTTCTACTTAAGCCTCAAAGTATTGTTGCTACTGACCAATGCTAAGTTTGCCAAAACCAAATTGATTCACTAAATACGCCCAAAGTGATGCCAATACTAACAACAAGATCATTCATATGACAGAAATTGCAAACTAAATAAGAAGTGCAGAAAGTAAAAGATGAAACTTCTCATTAATATTTCATAACGGCAACTCACACAAAGGGATACATAGACAACCAACTAAAGGAGAGATACTTCCACACTGCAAACCATCCTATATGATAACTTCTCTACTCATGATATGACTTGACTGAAAAGTAAAAAGGTAAAAGATAATGATTGATACCGCGGCACTCCCCCCAAGCTTGGAACAAGCCAGGGGGATGCCAATACCAATGATGAATTACTCCTTCGGTGGCGAGTGAAACGTCCTCATCCTCGAACTTCCAAGGTAGAGGTTCTCCGTCAACAAATGATGACTTGGTCTCTGGTATCCTGAAACTGGAGCAGAGCTTATGCGTTTAAACCTGATTTCATACTCACAGTTTTGATTCTGACATCGTAGAGTTGCGCCTGCAGTTTGTTGGTGGTCTCATGAAGCGAGAAAATGTCCTCCCAGCTTTGCGGTTTCCTTATTGTGTTCAGCCTCAAGTCCGGAAACTATCCTGTTAAAGATGTCCAACTCAGTTCGGCCATCTTCTTATACGTGAAAACCTCTGCTCCAGCTTCTCCATCCTGGCTCTAAACTTCCCTCCCCCTTAGGGCCTTGAACGTCTTCCACTTGCACTCCCCATCTTAATGAGCACTCCTTCGGATGCGTCTTCAACTCGTTCAAGTACGGTTGACGACGTTCACGAAGAAGCTGTCTTTGGAGGGCTCAGACGAAGACATGGTGGTTCTAGATCCACATGGAAATCTGGCAGAAACAGATTGAAACAAAAACACGACGAAAAGGCGATATACGGACCTCGGGGGGTCCGGGGGATTATTAGCAAAAACTTCAGACGACAAAGGAAGGTACTGGAGAGAAACCGGGTCGGAGGAGGGCTCCGAGGAGCTCCCCCATATGGCGGTACGGCGGCGCGACCAGGGGTGGGCCCGCGCCACCAGGTGGGGAGGTGCCCTCGGGCACCTTTTCCACCCCGTTTCGATCTCGTAATTTTCCATATTAATATAAATATAAAAAATAGTTAGAAAGTAAACGCGAACTTTTCTTACCAAAATGTTACCTACTCGAAATCAGACTCAGCAGTCCCACCAATTTGATCTTTGATGAAAGTTTCCGGAGTCACCACTCGAATAACATCAACGTCTTCATTTATAAGAATCTCCAGAAATATAGTGTTTGAGTCTTTGCCATTCACCACTTGTGTAGCGTCATCTTTCAGGCGAAGCAATCTTTATTGCCCCTGAACGATACCCTCCACAATGACATAAGGTCCTTCCCATTTTGAGAGTAATTTTCCTGCAAAAAATCTGAGACGACCGATATAATAGAACTTTATCTCCAACATAAATTCTCTTTTAATAATTCGTCTATCATGCATTTCTTAACTTTCTCCTTAAAGTCTAGCATTTCATAGGCTTCACTTCTCCATTCATCTAAAGAACTCAATTGAAGCAACCTTTTCTTACCGGCAAGTTTAAAATCTTTATTAAGCTCTCTCACACCCAATAAGCTTTGTGCTCTAATTCTAAAGGCAAATGACAGCTTTTCCATAAAACCATTTTATAAGGAGACATACCCATAGGATTTTTATAAGCTTCTATAAGCCCACAAAGCTTCCCACAACTTAGCCCAATTTTTTCTAGATTTATTAACAGTCTTTTGCAAGATAATTTAATTTCTCTATTTGATAATTCTACTTGCCCACTAGTTTGAGGATGATAAGCTGAAGCAATTTTATGATTAATACCATATTTAGCAAGGGTCTTTCTAAAACCACCATGAATAAAAGAGAACCTCCATCGTCATAAGATATCTAGGTACTCCCAAACCTAGGGAAAATAACATCTAAAAAGCATTTTCAAAGAGGTTTCACCATCAGCACTTTTTTGTAGGTATGGCTTCCACCCACTTTAAGCATAATCAAATCGCAACAAGTATATGAGTGTTACTCTGAAGAAGGAAAGGACCCATGAAGTCGAATCCCCAACAATCAAACGTTCAATAACAAGAGTATAATTCAATGCAGGCATTCATTGCGTCTAGAGATATTACCAACTCTCATTGACATTCATCACAAGATAAATAAACTTCTTGCATCTTTAAAGAGAGTTGGCCAATAAAAACCTGATTGTAGAACCTTTGTGCGTTCTATCTCCGGCGTGATGTCCTCCATAAACACTACCATGACATTTTCCTCATATCTCTTGTTGTCATATTCGGGACACATCTTCGCATAATACCATCTACTCCTTCTTTATATAAGTGTGGTCATCCCAAAAATAATGACTCAAGTCATAAAAGAATTTCCTTCTTTGCTGAGCTGAAAAGGTTGGAGGCAAGTACTTGGAAACAATAAAGTTAGCATAATCAGCATACCAAGGACTATCCGCGAGCTCACCTTTATTGCAGCCAATTGTTCATTTGGAAAACTATCATTAACAGGTATGGGATCATAAGCAATATTTTCCAATCTAGACAAATTATCAGCAACAGGGTTATCAGCACCTTTCCTATCTACAATATGTAAATCGAATTCTTGTAAAAGAAGCACCCATCTAATAAAGCCTTGGCTTAGCGTCTTTCTTTTCCATAAGGTACTAATGCAGCATGATCGTATGAACAGTGACTTTTGAATCAACAATATAAGGTCTAAACTGTCACATGCAAAACTACAGCTAAGAACTCTTTTTCAGTAGTAGCAAATTTCTTTGAGCGGCATCAAGTCTTACTAGCATAATGAATACATTCAACTTTTTATCTACTACCGCTGTCCAAGAACAGCACCTACAGCAAAATCACTAGCATCACACATAATTTCAAAAGGTAAATTCCAATCAGTGGTTCGACACAGGGGCAGTAGTTAAAGCCTTTTTCAAAGTTTCAAAAGCTTCCTTACAATCATCATCAAAAACAAAAGGTACATATTTTTGAAGAAGATTAGTAAGAGGCTTCGAATTTTAGAGAAATCTTTAATAAAACCTTCTATAGAAACCAGCTGACCAAGAATACACGAATACCTTTTACATCCCTGGGATAGGGCATTTTCTCAATTGCTTCAACTTTAGCTCTATCAACTTCAATACCTCTTTCAGAATATTTATGTCCAGAACAATTCCTTCATTAACCATAAAGTGGCATTTTTCCCAATTAAGAACAAGGTTATTTTCTTCTTCACATCTCTGCAAAACTTTATCAAGGTTTCGCAAACAATTATCAAAAGAATTCCCATAGACGGAAAAATCGTCCATGAATACCTCTACAATCTTTTCACAAAAGCCATGAAAAAATAGCAGACATGCACCTTTGAAAGTAGCAGGAGCATTACATAAACCAAAGGCATACGCCTATAAGCATAAGTTCCATAAGGACAAGTGAAAGTGGTTTTCTCTTGATCTTTAGCTCTAAACTGCAATTTGTGAAAACCCAGAATAACCATCAAGAAAGCAAAAATGAGTATTCTTAGATAACCTTTCTAGCATTTGATCAATGAAAGGTAAAGGGTAATGATCTTTCTTAGTAACTTTATTAACTTTCCGAAAATCAATGCACATTCATATATCCACATACTCTTTGAGGGATGAGCTCATCATTATCATTTGGTACAAACAGTAATCCCTCCTTTCTTAGGAACACAATGCACGGACTTACCCATTTACTATCAGCAATAGGATAATAATACCAGCTTCAAGAAGTTTTAATACCTCATTTCTTACCACATCCTTATTTTAGGAATTAGACGACGTTGATGTTCAACAACAGGCTTTGCATCATCTTCCATGTTGATGGCGTGTTGGCAAATAGAGGGGGAAATCCCCTTCAAGTCCGTCAAGAGTGTACCCAATAGCTCCTCGGTGTTTTCCTTCAATATTTCCAAAATCTTTCTTCTTCAAAACCTGAAAGCTTAGAACTAATAATAACAGGATATGTTTTCTTATCATCAATATAAGCATATTTAAGATTATCAGGTAAAGGTTTCAAATCGAAAACAGGATCCTCCTTTGGTGGTGGTGTGTACCTAAATCTTCAACAGCAAATTATGTTTAGAATGGTTGACGAAGGAAAATTTCGTCAAGCTCATTCCTTTCTTCCCTAAAGACTTCACTCTCGTGATCCTCCAATGTTGCTGCAAGGATCATTAGGAGCAAGAGCAATAGATGCAAGCGTTCAACTCTAAAATCCTCATTAGCAATTCGTTTCATAAGGAGTTTTGGCAAATTTAGAGAAATTAAACTCATAAGATTCACCAGCAAATTTAGTCAAAATTTTCTCTTTTTTGCAATCTATAATAGCTCCACAAGTATTTAAGAAAGGTCTACCAAAAATAATAGGACAAGTTTTACTAGCAGCAGAACCAAGTACCAGAAAATCAGCAGGATATTTAATCTTACCACATAAAACTTCCACATCTCGAAAATACCAATAGGAGAAATAGTTTCTCTATTAGCTAGCCGAATAACCACATCAATCTCTTCAAGTTCACAAGACCAATTTTCATGCATGATTTCCCTGTAAAGCTCATAAGGAAGTAGCACTGAACTTGCACCAATATCACATAAACCATAATAACAATGATCACCTATTCTAACAGAAAGCATAGGAACACTAGCCTTCCTAGATTTACTAGGATGCGAAACAATATTAGAAGCATCTTCACAGAAGATGATGTGCCCATCTTACACTTTCAGTACAAGGTCCTTAATTATCGCTACAGCAGGTTTCAACAGTTATTTGCTCATCAGGTTCTATAGGTTTCTTTGCACTTTGTTAACCACACTAGTTATAACAGAATGTTCCTTCACTTAGCAGGAAAAGGAATTTCAATATAAGCTTCAGGAAGAATGTGATCAACAGTTTTAACTTCAATACTTCTACCTATAGAAAATCATTTTATCTTTATAAGGTTCATGATACTTATTAAAACTCTTCTTAGGCAATTCGAAATGAGAGGCAAAAGCTTTATAAAAATTGCAACAACTTGAGAGTCAAGACCATAAGCATCACACTCATATTTCGAAATTTATCAGTATCCATAAAAGTTTTAATGCATTCATAATCTATATTTATACCTGACTCTCTACCTTTGTCGTTCTCCCCATCCTTCAGTTTCTCCTGAATCCGATCAAGAAGGTCCCATTTAAACCTTCTTTGTTGCGCGTGAATGATCCAAACAAGCAGTATCCAGCAAGGTTTTTATCTTGAAAAGAAGTCTTGCATAGAAATTATCAATAATGACATTACCAGGAAGCTCATGAATGGGGCATTTGAGCATTAATGACTTCAATCTCCCCCACGCTTGGGCAATACACTCTCTCCATCATGAGGCCAGAAGTTATATATGCGGTTTCGGTCTTTGTGAATTTTCACTTGGAGGATAGAATTTAGAATAAAATAGAGGCATAATTTCCTTCCAATCAAAGAACGCCCATTCTTCAGCAGTTTTAAATTGCCGCTTTAACCAGACAGACAAAGAGAATAGTTTCTTCTTAACTTCATCCATAGAAATACCTGCACACTTGAACAACTCGCATAATTCATGTAAAAACAGTAAATGATCTCCAGGATGGACAGTTCCATCCCCTTCATAGCGGTTATTCGTAACACGTTCAATAATTTTCATAGGATTTTATATGGAATTACCTGCTCACCTGGCGCCTCATCCACTACCTTTGCAGTAGTAGTAGATTTTCCAAATAGGAATTCAAGAGAAGACCTCTCCATCATGAAATATAGCAGCAGCAGAATAAAAACAGCACGTACAGTAAGAGTTTTCCTTACCAATTCCACTTACCAATAGCGCTTCACTCCCCGGCAACGGCGCCAGAAAATAGCTTGATGACCCACAAGTATAGGGGGTGTATCGTAGTACTTTCGATAAATAAGAGTGTCGAACCCAACGAGGAGCAGAAGGTGTTGACAAGCAGTTTCGATGAAGGAATTCACTGTAAATGCTCACAGACAAGTTTTTAGGGATTTTTGATATAGCAGATAAATAAAAAACAAGTAAGTAAAATGCGGAATAATAATTGCAGCGAGTGGCCCAATCCTTTCTACAGCAAAGGACAAGCCGGTTGTTTACTTATGATGACCAAACGTTCTTGAGGACACACGGGAATTTAGTCTAGTGCTTTCGCTTCATATAGTTGATTAATCTTCATTGTTTTGATAAGTGTTGTGTGGGTGAACCTATGCTAATGCACCGCCCTCCTAGGACCAATACATACTTGTGATTATACCCCTTGCAAGCATCCGCAAATACAAGAAAGTAATTAGATAAATCTAACCACAGCACCTTAAACTTCTGAGATCCTGCTATCCCTCATTGCATCGATATACCAACGGGGTTCAGGTTGCTGTCACTCCGGCAACCCCACAATTAGCAAACGAATACACAATGCATTCCCTAGGCCCATAAGGTGAAGTGTCATGTAGTCGACGTTCACATGACACCACTAGAAGGAATAACACCACAACTTAAATATCAAACCATTAATATTACTCAACATAATTCACTACTAACATTTAGACTATTCACCCATGTCCTCAAGAACTAAACGAAATACTCACAAACTCATATGGATCATGATCAGAGGTGATATAATGATGATAACAATCTGGACAAAACCTTAATTCAACGGTTTCACTCAATAGCATCAACCACAAGGAGTAATTAACACCGGGAAAAGTTTCCCCAATGAAATACACAAGATTCAACCCTAGATTTTACAGCGGAACGGAGTGGAGTGGTGGAGATGACGGGTGTCGGCGGGGAGATGATGGTGATGATGATCCCGAAGAAGTCTAGCTCGATGACGGGTGACGATGCGACGATTTCCCCCCTTGGGAGGGAATTTCCCGGCAGATTTCTCCCTGCCGAGAGAGCTTTTCTCTCTCTGGGTGTTTTTCCGCCTCGAGGAGGCGGCTCTGTCTATCCTCGATGATCCCCCGATCTTAGGTTTCTGGATGATGAAGACGCGAAGGGGCGATGGCTGAGGTGGGCCTCCTCCCCATTGGTGGCGCGGCAGCATAGGGGGCCGCGCCACGTGTGGGGAGGGTCCACGGTGGCCCACCTTGGTCTCCCTTTTGGCTCCTCCCCCGTCATCTGACAAAAATAGAGCTTCTGATATTTTCCTCGAATTGTTGAACTCCAGAAATATCTATCTGACGATGCTTTTTCCAGCAGAATCCTGACTCCGGTGATTAATCCTCCAATAATGATGAAACATGCAAAAAGGTAAAATAACATAAAGTATCATCTCTAAATATGAAATA